>JARBWK010000002.1:192045225-192687996 GCA_030556195.1 Anolis apletophallus | reverse complement strand
TTTCCAATAATATGATTCAAGGCAGTTTACAACTGTTAAAACATATATAGCCAAAGGTATACAAAATATAAATTAATGATATCATTTTGTTATTTTGTGTGTCTTCAATTCATTTCCAATGAATGGCAATCCAAAGGTGAACTTATTACAGGATCTTCTTGACAAGATTTGCTCAAAGAGTTTGTTTTTGTCTTCCTCTGAGACTAAGGGAGAATGACTTGCCCAAGGTCACTTAACACATTTTCATGGATGACATAGGATTTCAAAACTTTTCTCCAGCGCTCAAACCACTACAATCATTCTGGCTCTGGGCTATCAAAAAAGGTACCCTCCTCCCTGTGTAGAAATAACAAAGAGGGTTTACAGTCTAATCTCTCCCAGAAATAAGTTCCAGAGCCTTGCCACAGCCACCAAGACAGCCTCTTTCCATGTTCCCATCCAATTAAAATAATAGAATCATAGAGTTGGAAGATATCTCATGGGCCATCCAGTCCAACCCCCTGCCAAGAAGCAGGAAAATTGCATTCAAAGCACCTCCAAAAGATGGCCACCCAGCCTCTGTTTAAAAGCTTCCAAAGAAGGACCCTCCACTACACTCCAGGGCAAAGAATTCCACTGCTGAACAGCTTTCAAAGGCAGGAAGTTCTTCCTCGTGTTCAGATGGAATCTCCTTTTTTGTAGTTTGGAGCCATTGTTCTGTGTCCTAGTCTCCAGGGCAGCAGAAAACAAGCTTTCTCCCTCCTCTTTATGACTTCCTTTCACATATTTATACATGGCTATCATGTCTCCTCTCAGCCTTCTCTTCTTCAGGCTAAACATGCCCAGCTCTTTAAGCCGCTCCTCATAGGACTTGTTCTCCAGACCCTTGATCATACTAGTCACCCTCCTCTGTACACATTCCAGCTTGTCAATATCTCTCTTTAATTGTGGTGCCAAGAATTGGACACAATATTCCAGGTGTGGTCTAACCAAGTTGTACCTGTGAAAATGGTCAGACTAAGGAAAGCACCTCCATAGTGGATCTCAAAACAAAGGCAGACTCATATGAGAGTATACTATCCTTTAATAACCTGACCCTACGTTCAAAGACATAACTGTCTGGAATATCAGTATGCAAAGGGATCACATAGTACTTGTGATACTGAGAGAAAGAAGTTGCAACATACACTTTTGTAAGCTTAGTCTTCTACATGGGATACTACATGGGAGCCTGGTAATGCAGGCTTCCCCACGACCCACAGCAAAGCAGAGCAACATGGGACACTTTATGCAGCCATGTGACTAGCTCATAAATCTACAAAACTGTATGCTGTAACTTCTTTTATTTGATTAGTCTCAAAGATGTTACAAGATTCATTTGCATACTGGACTGGAGCTGTACAAGTCTTTAGAGGTCATAACCAACACTTTGAGTTGTATATGGAAACAAACTGACAGCAATTGGAGTCATTGCAACAAAGGACTTGTGTGCCCCTGTAATAACTTTAACAATCACAGTTCTAGCATTCAGAATTAAGCTTAGTTAATCCAAAACATTCATTCAAAACTCATTTCAGATGTAAGGGACACTGACGGTTCGATTCTAAAGTCACTCCAAAAATTTTCCCAAAAAGATTCAAAACTTTCCAAAACTTTCAAATCAATTCGTGAATGCAGACACGCATGTGCAGTAGGAAAGAAACAACACTAGAGAAACTTCAGGTGATTCTCCCTCACTCAATTTTAGACCAATCCTGATCAAACTTGCTGCAAGTGTAGAACACATTTACCACTGTTAACTCGCCTAATTTTATAACCTTTGACTTCTCCATGGATTTTTGGCAAATTTTCAAAGTTTTTATTAAAAACATTTTAAAAAGAAAATCTGTTCCTGGTTTGAAAGTGTTATTTCCTATTTCATTAAGTGGTTGGTACTTTGCAAGTCATTGTTATACTCCAGAAACTTTGTGCGGCACAAACTGTGTTAAATTGGCGGAGAACAGAAACCATCAAGGGACATCTAGACTGACCCACTTCTTCTGGGCAGAAAGGCACCATCCAAACTCTCCTGACATCAATTTTTTCCTCTACTGGGTTGGAGGGGACCTTCAAGACACATCCATCCGTTTATTCCTTTTTGCAGATGCAATCAATCATTTTACTTTGTCATTATTTACTGACTGTAAAGGGCTGACTGACCATGGCTGGCTACGCCAGTACATGGCAATTAGGCCAAAGTGAAATGATTGGTTTTTTAAAGCAGTTTATGTTCTCTTGGCTTTGCAAAAGATGCTTATTGTTTTGCTGCCTTCTTTAGAGATCTTTGTAGATTCAATCAGTTTATTTTATATTTAGAGAAAGACTGCTACAGATAGCTATTTTGGGTCCTTCAGCCATTTTGGCTAATGAGCAGCAAGCAGTGTGGCAAATGTAGTTTAACAGCAGGGCCTTTTACAATCTCTACCATTGAGGGCCTGGCCTTCACAAACTAGTGTTAAGGTGGCTGAGGTTAGCCACGCCCACCTCATCCCTCTTTGCATTACTGACAAAAAGCATGAGATTTCACAACCAAGTTGCTTAATCGTTGTGAAAATTAAAATAACCTTGGGAGACATACGAACATTATATAATGTTTTTGAAAAAAATGTAAGTGTTCATATTTGGATGACCTCCCCCCACCCACACACACACACACACGCACCTTTCCTGCATGATTCAAAACTGCATTGGAAGTCCAAATTCATAAGTTTTTCCCCAACTTTCAGGCTCTTCTGAATGAACCTATCCAACCCTATTCAGAATGTACAATGTGGGTGTGGGGGGGGCACACAGCTGGAAAAATATGTCCAAATTATAGTTTTCAGAAGCAGGGGGGAAGGAATATGTATTATACTGGCGTGATATGCAGGAAGAGGGCATAACAATGTAGAATCTAAGCTTTTCATGCACATGCACTAATTTGCAAGTTCATTAACCAGCCTCTCCCAATATTACAGGAAAAGCTCCCACATCATATTCTGGAAGGAGCAGTTGCCAGTCAGAGTTTACAATACTGGTCTCATTTATTATAAGTGTCCTTTTAATTCTTAGATACTTTTTGGTACCACTGCTGGTGGTGAGGACAATGACAGTTATGATGGTAATTGTAAGTCTACTTTACCCACAATTATTGTTGATGATACTAAACGTTCCTAATTCTGATTTTATTTTTATGCATTGGATTAAATTTGCTGCCTAGTTTCATTATTTATATCTTCTAATTTAGTAGAACTGCAATGTTCCATCATTTGCACATGACTTGACTACTATTCAGCACTGGGCAGATTTCAGTTTTCAGCAGCTAATAAAAAAAACTCACTGTCCAGCAACAAAAAGGAGTTTACACATAAACTGATATTTAATCCAGTTGTTTGGAAACTATAAACCATTGGCTGAAGCTGGCAATGAAAGCCACATAGCAAAGAAAAGCTTGGACTAAAGCAAGATTTGCTATCAAAGCCAATACTGCATGGTACAATTGATTTTATTAGGAGACGATATAGAATGGGTAAAGATGGGTATTGATTCACTGGCCTGTGAAATAAAGCTGCTCTAGCCCATTGCTTGCTGTAGCTCTGCTTTATTTCTGGCTGCAAAATAAAATGGTAGCTTAGAAAGTAGGTGCTGTGCTCTTCTTCATTACTATGATGGAGCTTACTTAAATAAAGGGAATGTACTTATTAAATGTTAGCAACTATGGAAGCAGAGATCAAGCTATGGGAAGGACACAAAAAGCAGACTGAATCATTTTTGCAGAATTTCCCACAATAGGTTTTTGGAGTTCTTGGTATTCAGAATATTGTCTCACAATTTTAATACAACTGAGATGAACATTTCTCATCACTGCCATAAATTACACTTTTAGTAAGACATGCCATAAATAAAGCCTTTGAGATTCATTCTGACAACATGACTGTCTCTCCACCCAAAGTGTGCCTGCCTACAACAGACAGTGTAAACAGCAGCTGCCTATACATTGCTTACTGGGCATGTGTGAACAGCAAAACAGAGAGAAACTGGTATATCAGATAGCTAGCCTCCCCAGTTACTCCTACCATGTTCTTGGCTCTCTTCCAGCCCTTCTTTCCAACACTTTACATTCCCAGTCAGTTCATACTTTTTCCATAGTATGTATTAAATATGTTTAATTTAAATGTGTCCTAATTATTTTATTTTGTACATTTAAAATTCTACCTGCTATTTTGAGTTGTTTTACAAGTATATTTTGATGTGGTCTATTTGATTGTTTATTATTTGAATTGCTTTATTATTTTATGTTCCTTAGGCATTGAATGTTTGCTATTTTTTTATTGTACACTGCCCTGACTCCCTCTTGGGAGATAAGGCAGTATAGAAATAAAGAGGATGATGACTATGTGAATGTATAATATAATATTGTTGTTTTAAACTGTTTATTTTATGATGTTTTATCCTTATCATTGTTGCATTTTGGACTGCTGTTTACATGATTTTAATTTGTTGTAAGCTACTTTGGGTCCCATGAGGGAGAAAAGTGGGATATAAATAAAGAATTATTATTATCTTCCCTCTGGTCTCCTTCATAAGTCCTTCAATATCTCTATATCTCCATCTCTAGCAGCTTAACACTCTGGCAACTCACCACCACAACACTCTTAACACAGAGAGAAGCTTGTGCTTCTTTATTACTATTTTAGTTACCACACATTGGCTGTCAATTACTCAATGCTAGCCAAGTAATTACTTAAGTCCTTAATGCTGACTGCTGGGATGGTCCTGATCCTTATAATTACTTATTGTTAATTAAGAAATGATAGAATGTTACAAAAGTCTGACAGGAATCTATCCCTATTTTTTCAATATATATCTGCCTCTGAAAACAAATTTTTAATTAATTTTCAATTACTATTATCTTCAAGGCAATAGTCGTGCATTCGCATGGCAATTCAAATGAAACCTTTCTTATTACTTAATGTGGCTATTAAGAAGTCACAGCCCAACAATATCTAGAAGACCATCCATTCCAGAATTTGTAGCAACTTCAATAACATGTATAAATAATGTGTGCTCCTTTTCACATATTTTCAGAAATGACAAAATGGAAACCCATATATAGCTCCCATGGAGAAAAAGCTTACACCACTCTCCACAGGAGAGGTTACATCATGCACTACAATCCTTTAAAACATGGAAGCAAGTCCCATTGAACTCTGCAGGTGCTACTTCAGAGGAAGCCCTTGCGGATCTCACTGTTAAGCATCAATTTTCACAATGTAAAGGTGATTCACTCATATTTTCTTCCAACTGCAGAAGTTGTTATAACACCTGTTCCAATGAAAGTTGCTATAAGAGTTGAAGCTACTAAAATGTACCAAATTGAGTTTGAAACTGTGTCATTCAAACACAGATCCATTGTTTAAATTCTCCTTGAAACATTATATCCCAAATACAATCCTCAAGCCAGTTGAGCTTTTCACAAAAACAAGAGAACAAAATGTAGACATAGTTGTAGTGTATTATTGTATGAGATGGACACATGCTAGCTATTTATCCTATATACATGTATTTGTCGAGAATGTTTAGTCAAAAAATCAAGCCAAAAAAACTGGGTTGACTTATCCATGGGTCGATGTGAGACTGTACTATAACTCCTGTATATATATATTTTAAAAAAGAACCATCCCTATCACTGAAATAGAATGGTGCAAAAACCTGTCCCCAACTTATACATGTTTGGCTTATACACAAGTATATACAGTAGTATTGATAGAAGTTCATCAATTCACCTAATTCATAGCTACATTCTCAGCGATAAAACATTTTATTACTGAAATATTGTTTGGGTTATCTTTTATAGTTTATTCACTTTTGGCTAGCACACAGTATTCAGTTTAATAAAGAAAATAAAGTGATTTTAAAAATCTATCAGATTTGAATCAGATGGAAGAGTTTTTGAATCAACAGAAGCTCATCCATACATAGGCACAACAACTGCTTTGATACTTCTCAAAATGGGCACTCAAGGTAACAGAGCTTCAAATAAAAACAAAAAGCAGATTTAACATTTCATTTAAATGGAAATAATAATAATAATAATACACTTTATTATTATAAATAAAGTGTATACATTATTATAAATAAAGGGACTCAGAGCGGATTACATCACACATATGGCAGACAATCCCTGCCGGTTTACATACAATTACATACAACATACAACATGTACAATTTAGAAGGATTTTTTTCTTCAGGGTGCACTTGCATCATTATGTCACGAGGGGTGCTGTTGCTTCATTCTCATGACGGAGAGCCTCTGTTTTATCGCATTCCACCTTCCGACACCCGATCTTTCTTTTTATTCAGGTGTTGTAAAGTCCTTTCTTTGTAAAAAAAATCCTTCCCCGCTTGGCGGTTCCCAGTTTATCTATTCACAGCTGGATGAACAGTGGACAGGGCTCATAGCTGGGTGTCCAGACCAGCCCGGGAATCGAATATGCAACCTTCTGATTGCAAGCACAGCTGTTGTTACTGCTGTGCTATCTCTCCGGCCCTAATAATAATAATGCCCACACAGTTAAACCTGTTTTTGCCACTACCTGGATAAAATTCCACAAAACTTCTTAAATAAAATTTGGCTTGCTTCTGGAAAAATGCCAGATGACTGAACAGTACAGCCAGAAATCCCTCCAAAGTCTTTTGAGATGAAACAGTAGAAAAAACTCTTTTGACCTGGGACTCCCTCTCTTTGAACCCCCTATATATCCTTTCCTGCAATATTTTAGGAGGACTGTGGCATCTTTTGTAACAGACTGGAATGTGATCTCAGGAAGTGCTACAGAGGAAAGGCAGGGATTTCTGAAAACTGTCTTTGCCTGGTTTTTCCAATTCATCTTTTGCTGGGTCAAAGAGCATTCTGTTAGTGGAGACATACAGTTAGATGCAACCTTTTAAATCTAAAATTTTCAGTTTCATGTAGGCCTCAGCAATAGCTAAGCCAAAATCTCCCTCAAAATGTGGATAGTTAACTTTTAATTGGGGCCTTTTTATCTTTTAGAAGCCATCTGTACATAAACCTAATGCATGGACAGCTTACCCTATCCAAACAGCATAATCAAATTTAATAAACTAAGCAGAAAATGTGGATTGTAGAAATTGGCAAGCCAAAGTATTTGCCTCATTAAATAAACCCTGCCATAAAATGTGTCCTCTTTAAGGACAAGAGCGAAATACTCTAGGAAATGCAGGGAACAATCTGTGTTTGAGTGTATGAGATTTAAAATAGACAGTGTGAGCCAAATACTTAAAAATGGGGTCCTCGTGGAGCTTTGTGGAAGCTGCCATCTTAATGCATTTGCTTTAGAATTTCAGTATTACCTTTGTCATAGAACTGTATGATAGCCATAAACAGAAGCAAAGAAATTTGCACTAATCGTCATTAGAGCAGTATTTTATGTAGAATCTGTTAGCTGCCAAGGAATCCAGAGAATCTAAAAACTTATGCCAAACCTAAAATAAATCCCCAATTTTGATTGCTTCAGAAAAAGAAAGCAGAAATATGTATACACTTACATTTAAAATTATACTCTTGGAATGCAGGATGGCTGTAATGCTCAGCTTAAAGAATCTACTGATGTAATACATATACAATGCACAATAAAACTTACATCAGGAGACAAGAAATGTTAGAAGACTGCTACCAAATTTCACCCCACTCATCTCCCACAGGCTCCATTGGCTCAGATATGGCAAATATTGCTAAATGGAGTGGTGTGCACACCCACTTATATTTTTCATGTTAGGACTAAGGTTAAGAGAATCGTGGGGAATAAAAAATAGCTGGGATGCATACACAATACTCAGACCCCACTATTCCCAAGTAGGTCTTACACAAATTTGTTGGCTGGGGGGAAACCTTTTGTGACCCATGTTTCCCAGACTGTGATCCTACATATAGAAAAGGGCAGTGGAGATGTGCTTGGGAACCATCACCATTTAGTGATCACAGTAACTATTGGGGATACATGAATGGTGTCTTCTTATGTAGCATATCAACAGATGTTCCAAGTCAACAGTAGTTAAGCACAGAGGTATACTCAATAAACTAATGTCAAATATGTCATATCCTAAAAAGATATCACTCACTGCATAGATAGATAGATAGATAGATAGATAGATAGATAGATAGATAGATGATAGATAGAGCCAAGCATATAATTTATTCAAGTAGGGGAACATTTTTTCATTACAACTTCAGTATTGATCAGAAAATAAAGTTTTATGTCACCTTCTAACTTACCTAAATTGCCTTTGCTGAATAGTGTGTACTGAAGCCTTTGCGATGACACAGTTTATGTAATTTTCAGGCCTCTCAACCTGTTCTAACATGGTATAGACTTATCATACCCTGAGTAATCACTTCAAGCTATGATAAAAAAAGCTTATTTTGGCCCAAATCGTGGGAGTGGTAGAAGAAAGAGGTGCCAAATAGTACATCATCCCCTAAAGCTTTTTGGGAGGAGGGCACTGATTTTTAAAATCCATGCATGGGAGGGGAAAAGGGATAGAATACAAAAATGAGAGGTATGTGGCCTTCCAGGTTTGCCCCTCACCAAAGGTGCAGCCAAAGGAGGCAAAATGACAGCATTGCCCACTCCCACAAATAAGAATTTTGCGCCTCCCGTCATTTTTCTTTCAGCCTCAAATTTCTAGCATCACAGGCAGTGAGACATTGAAAATTGTTCATCACTAGGAATGTTATATTGGCTGTGTTAGTACTCCCTTCTTTAATGTTGCCTGATCCTTTTTTTGTTTGGATGCCCAAACTGTATTTCTAAATTCTCATTTTTTTAAGTTACTGGGCTTCGTCGCATGCAGCCGCTATTCCAGTCACACAATCAGCAATAGAAATGACATACCTGCATGAGCTCCCTCCTTATCACATGACTCTCAATCCACATAACGGCACTGATTTGGTGACACAAATCATACTTTCGCACATTCTCCTAACCTCATAATTCCAGGTATGGTGAACAAAAAGAAATCCCTAAAGTAAAAAAAGTCAAATAGCATTGAACATTTAAAAAATAACCAGCCCAGGAATAGCAATTGGGGGGCGGGGAGGGGGGAAAGGAGAATTGGTCCCAACACACATGGTAGGTGACTGTCAGGTAATAATGGATTTTGCCTAACAATAGCAGAAGTTGTGTTAATCATGGGGAAGAGACAGAACAGCAGCAGGATATGATAAATTCCGATGCAGGTTGCCTTCCTTGTATGATCAAGTCCATTGTGATTATAGAAAATTTGGGAGGAAAAGAAATTTCTATTGAGGGGGTTAAAATTCTTATTTTTGAGGCAATGCCCTCACTCAGATCCTTACATTTTACTCCTGGGCAATTGCTCCATTCTACCAGTTGCTCCCTGTGATCAAACCTGAAAGCTCTGGCATATGCCTGCTTTCCTCCTGTTCCCTGCACCTTTTTTTCTCCCTACCAACCTCCAGCCCCCTCCATGGAAAGAATGAAAAAAAAAACAATGAGGCTCAGGAAACTAATTTCTAGCCATTTTGCTATTGCACTGTGTTTTTCCAGGAAGAAATCAACATAACGAAAGTGGCATAAACTGTGAATTTAGGCAAGCAAAGAAAAGCTGTGCGGCTCCTCTGTCAAGATTCTGAATAAATCAAGAAAGCTTTTCCTCTCTTTCTGAACCCTGAAGATATTTGTCTCTTGAGTATTTCCATCTTTTATAGACCTGACATTGTGCTGTTGAGTCTGTACAACATAAAGGATTTATAGGTAATAGTGAGCAGAAAACTGGCAACTGGTCATAAACGTTACACCTAGACTTTTTTTTTTTCAAAATACAATGCCATTTTGATATCAGAACTGGTTGATATGGCCCTGCAGAAAGCATGCTAGATCTTAAACTATTGGTATCCCAAATTTTATAAAGTGCATTTTTATTATATAAATGTATTTTCTAAGGGCATGTAACTACTGCCAATTTCCACAGCTTTTTGTAGATTTTTTGTCTCTGGAAAAGTTGCTTGGACAAGGAAGAGTGGGTGCATCCTTTATGCTAAGGCCAGTAGTCTAGTATTGAGAAACATGGGAAGTAAAGGTAAAGATAAACGTTTTCCCCTGACATTAAGCCCAATCACATCTAACTCTGAGGGATGGTGCTCACCTCAATTTCTAAGCCAAAGAGCTGGCATTGTCCGAAAACACCTCCATAGTCATGAGGCCAGCATGACTGCATGAAGTTTTGTTACCTTCCCGCCAGAGTGGTACCTATTGATCTACCCACATTTGCATGTTTTTGAACTGCTAGGTTGGTAGAAGCTGGGACTAAACAGCGGGAGCTCATGCCTCTCCCTGGATTCAAACCTGCAATCTTCCGGTTAGCAAGTTCAGCAGCTCAGTGGTTTAACCCACTGTGCCACCGGTATTGAGAAACATGGGAGGTAAATCTTTGCGTATTGTATTCCTTTTCATATTAATGTCTTTAAAAGAAAAAGGAACATGAGAATCATCATATAACAAATAATTTCATTTTTTTTCTTAAAGTGGTTGAGATTATGATGGTTTTTATGTCATTTTTCAATTAATTTCTGCATTTTTGTCACTTCTTTAGAAAAATAGTTTGTGCAAAAGATTATATTTTGTAGCAAAGAATAATTTATATTGCATAAAATAAACTTTTCTGTGCAAGAATGTGTAGGATGGGGGTAGGGGTATACAAAAACCTAGGAGGTTTTTTCCCTCTTCTTCCCACACCCCCAACCAATGGGCTGAAATGCAAAAAAAATTAAAAATATTATGGCCGTTGACCATTTTCACAACAAGTTATTTATTTATTTTTATTTATTTATTATTCCAGCTTATATACTTACATCTCAGACAGTCCTTCCTCACAGAGGACCAGAATATGTGTGAATTGTTATTTTTAGTCATATGGGATACTTTTCCAAAACACATCACAATGAAAACCATAAAGTACAGAAGAAAAACATCTGGAGATTGTTCCTCAATACCATTTTCCATCTTTTAAAAATGGAATTTCTTTTGGATTGTGTGAGAGAGCTGTTACAGTAACCTCAGCCTTGGGATTTATCTCCCAGCCCCATTTCAACTGACCTACACACATTAGTCTCCAATGGCCCTTTCCATACACTGTCACCAAAATGTGTGAAAATTGCAGAAAGAGAGTAAATTCTTGTTTCGGAGGCAGTAAAGTTTGCATAATGTTAATGAAAACTGCTTCTGTTTCTTCATTATGGCTTAGTACTACCTCAAGTTCTTGTTTTCTGGTGAAGTAACTAAGAAAACAAAGTCTGTATCAACATTTACAATGCATAGTCCTCTTTGTTCATTATTTATCGATCTATATTTGTTCTCTTTTATTGCTGTACTAGAGGCTACATTATCAGTCTTAACAAAATTGATCACAGACCCAAATGGGAGTACTGCTCAGTAAGATAGAAAAAGCAGAAATTCTTAAATTGATTTTGGAAAGTGTTACTGTAATACATAATACATGCCTGAGGATTATATCAAAGAATTTTAACTAGGCATATTATAAGATAGGTATCAATATACTCTGTCTACAGATTCCACACTCAGTTTGTGTTCTACAGTAATTATATTGGGAGAATCTTCAATCATAGCCAAGAGGGTATCCTGAACCATGAGAGAAGCTTCTTGTTTCTGGTTCTCTGGATTTGACTACTTTCCCTGAAGAAACAGGAATCCTGTGTCCAAGGAAGGAATTAATAGAATAAGCAACATTTAGGAGTTCACCCCTCAACATTTTAGGATCTAGTTCAACATCTGAGATTATTGGTCCCATCTTTCAAATGGACATAATTGTTATGCAAGGCTCATATTTATGTATGACACTGGCTGCTTTGGGAATTGCAGTCAAGCAGAACAGTGCATGCTGCGGATGCTGACATTGTAGTCATGTTCTAAGTCAATTAGGGAGACCTAGAGCCAGATGGCTGGAAATGAGCAAGATTATACAGTACATTTTATTTACTGGTTAGGGTTATCATTCAAGCAATAATTGCTTTGAGCAGTTTATTTACCACTCTTGACATTTAAAATAAAATGAGGGAAAATGAAAGTTGTAAATACTTTATGGCCCCCCCAGTTTTGCCGTTGGGAAATTCAATCACTTAATTAGCACTTTTTAAAAGCTATGGAACTTAAAAACTGAATGCTTTATATTTTACCAGCAAAAGTAATTGGAAGTAAACATTCCCTGGGAGTCATTTCCTACCATTTTTGCAATGCAAAATACAGGAAATGTTGTTGTAGAGAGGTAGAGAATCATGACTGTGTGCTGCTGTGGAAGCTTCGAAAATAAAAGTAATGACCTGAATTCCTAGACAGAGATATTTCTCATGCTGAGCATATGTAGGCAACAGCTTTGCAAAAATTGCCTTTTTAGTTCAATAAAGACTTCCATCTTTAACTACTGAATATCTCATGGAAGGATTTTGTCCCACTGCTGTTGTAAGAGATCCTTCAATTGGCCACACCATGCTGATCTTGTTTGCCTAGTGGTGATCATGGTGAGCAATACAAGAAATTAATAAGGCCTCTGGCATAGCCTCAAGCTTGCAACATGTGCATTTGGAAACCTAACAACATTGGAAGGTAAAAGTTCAATTCATGCAGAATTGGCTGTCATCGCTTCACTAGAAATAAGTGTCAGTGGAATTACCTTGTGATGTCATGAACAACTTTTCAATAACATTAAAGCATAGGTTCTTCTTGTTGCAATTTCCAGTGTGAGAGGGTACATCAGATTACAGAAAAAACATTTAGACATACAGATTCTATGAAACCACATTGGATTCACAAATACATCACCATGCATCCAAATATTACCCTATCATTTTCTCCCTCCTTGGAGAGGAACCTGTTAGGCCAGACCCTGCTTTCCTGAAGACTGCCAACGCATAGTTCCAAAACTTCCATAACTCCAAACCTCCAACATACATCATTTCCCTAAGCACAATGCCAAGGACCAGATCTTTGTTTTCCATTCAGAAGAACTTGATTCCCTGCACAAAATCTAAGACTCCAAAAGTGCACTTCTTCCTCTTTCCTTGAGAAAGAAACCCTAAAGTGACCAGACTGCTCCCTTGCAAATCTGCCACTCTCCAAATACACCATCTCTCTCCTTCCCATGGAGCAGAGCATGGCAGGTGAGCCTCTGGTTACATCCTGAATAGATTACTGCAACACTCTCTACGTGGGGCTGCCTTTGAAGACTGTTCAGAAACTTCAACTAGTCCAGCGGTCAGCAGCCAGGTTACTAACTGGAGCGACATACAGGGAGCACACCACTCCTCTGTTGTGCCAGCTCCACTGGCTGCCTATCCAATACCGAGCACAATTCAAAGTGCTGGTTTTGACCTTTAAAACCCTCTACGGTTCTGGCCCAGCTTACCTGTCTGAATGTATCTCCCCTTATGTCCCACCTTGAAATTTACCATATTCCGGGAAGGCCCTGCTCTCGATCCCACCGTCGCGAACACGGTTGGTAGGGACGAGGGACAGGGCCTTCTCGGTAGTGGCCCCTCGCCTGTGGAACTCGCTACCCAGCGAAATTAGATCAACCTCTTCCCTCATTTCCTTTAGAAAAAAGCTAAAGCTGTGGCTCTGGGACCAGGCGTTTGGGTGATGTGGAGCAGCGGGCAGACAAATGGAGTATGATAGGGTTGTGTTGGCAGACTACGGATTGGTTTGGACAGTCTTTGAATGTGGAATGGGGATTATGTGGGTATTTTGATATGTAACTGTTTTAAACTGCCTTGTTGTAATTTTGATATGTTATTTTTTGTTTCTGTGTATGCCTTTGTTAGCCGCCCTGAGTCCCCCTTCGGGGGTAGAGAAGGGCGGGTTAGAAATGAAATAAAGAAATAAATAAACCAGACTCCTCAGGTCTGTCACAATTTGAGCATTATTAGACTGAGTCTTTTATAGGGCTATTCTGCTGATGTAGTCTCAAAAGTCATAAATGAATGATAGACATCTTCCATCCTAGCTCCATCTCAGTTTCCTGGTCAAATGTTGACTCTTCTTGATTGGTGTTGACAAACACAAGGCTTGTGTTGACTTCCTTCTTAATGTAAGGAATGTTGCAAACATTTCTCTTAACTTGAAAAAAACCATTGTCACAGTTCTTATTTTATTTATTTTTTTATTTATTACTTCAAACTTGTATACCACCACTCCCCGAAGGCTCGGAGCGGTTTACAGCAGTTTGAGTAGCCCGACGGCAACATCAAAATGACACAATACAAAATACGCATAGAGAAAAACAAAAGGGTGGGGGGGAGGGGGGGAGGGCAAGGTCAGCGGTGGTATCCACTAAGGCACCACCCTGCCATCAAAAGAGGGCAGGCAGGGAGGTCCCAGCAGGATCGCCGGTACCAGGGCGCAGGTGGAGGGCGGAGACCGCAAACTCCCATGTGGGAATCTGCGTTGAGAGTCCCGGCCCGTCCGCACGGTGTCCTCATGTCACGATGCAAGACCTAGGCCGGCCCCATAATCACACACACAGAGACGATAATCAGCACACTACTGTATTGAATGATAAAAACAGTGGAAAAGGTAATTGTCCATAAAAATATCAAGTAATCGAAAGTAAAGGTATAGTCAAAAGGCAAACTTGGCAGTATATCCAAAAACTTGGCAAAGCTCCGCTTAACTAGCGGATCAGGAACAAAGCAAGGTTACAAGGTAAGACTCTACTTGGCAGGCCACTAGCCCCAAACTTAGCTACGTGAACTTGGCTTCGCTACACATCTGCATAGGTGAGACGTGGCCGAAGTACTGAGGCTTCATTCCCACGGATCCTATACTTAATCCCCTTGACGAGGCCCCCGACGCTCTAGGCTTCTCCTCCTCCAATCTGTGCTGCGAGCCCTTGGTCGGTCTAGGCTGTGGAACCAACCCCTCCTGCTAGCCTCAATGCTCCGTCTCCTATCAAAGGTTCGACCTTGCCTCCCAGCACCTGCTTCCCTATCTTCGTGAGATTCAAACTCCCATCTGCTTCCCGGGCCTCTCCTTCGGTTGTTTCCCACATCCTCTCTTGCGAGCCTCGCCCCCGCCGCTCGTAATCTTCACTATCAGTGCTTTCGAATTCCAACTGGCCTTCCTGCTGTTCGTAAGGGTCAGGCCAGCCGTCATCCCAGGCTAGGCTTTCTGTGGGAGAAGAATGCCCAGCTGCCTCAAACTCCCCTTCTTCTAGCCCCTCCAAATCCTCTTCTGAATCAACTGGTTCCAATGCTAGTGGGACCCCCGGTGCTGCCCCTGCCCACCAGGCACAAACGAGAACTGGTGTGCTACACCTCATCATCTTTCATGGTAGCCAGGTGGGCTCCTTGGAGCTTCAACTGCTTGTCAGAGTTTACTTTTCAGTTCTTATTAGCAACTTTTAATTACAGTCCAGCAAGCAGGTAGTTAGTCATTTCAGGCCTTAATATTTTACTGGTGCTTCCAAAATTATTAATTCTATCCATACATCCTTCCATTCTTTCATTCATACCATATATGATATTAAAATCACATTTATCAAATCTGCAATGATTTTTGTGACACAGACAGAGACAGATTTGTCTTACAAGTTTTGGAACTCTTCTTTAATACAAAGAGTGAAAGCCATGTAGTGACAATTTAGATGCTTTTACAGGAAAACTGGACAAATTCAAGATGTATTCTTGACAGTTGGACAGGGTAAGTAAATAATGATGAGAGCACAGAGGTTCTTACACACGTTTGTTGCTGGCTAGATGCTAGATTGTTGTATAAATGTCCAACTTATTTATGAATATACTGTACATGTATTAACAGGGTTGTGAGGGAGTATGCATCACAGCCCTTCTTTCTGTTCCTTTAATTTCCCACATTTCCCATGTACAGGCCCACCAGTTTCTTCTATTTAATCCACTCCAAAAAAGCTACTTTGGTAGGACAATCCTAGCTGAGGAGCTTCTTGCAGGAATTGGAAGGCAATTAACTGTAGGAAATTAATGAGAGACCATCCTGGAAAAGTGGAGTACCTCAGAAAAGACATACAAAACAGTGTCCCTTATACAATGTGCCCATCTGCAATAGCACCACAGAGAACTCTTCCTTCCTGAAGATGTGGAAAATCAAAGATGAACAAGAAAAACACAGATTCCACAGAGATAACACAGAGTTTAGTTTTTTTTTTCTTGGCACAAAGCATCAACTTCCTGCCTCGGGAAAAACCAAAATAGGTTTAACTAGCCATTTGTAGATGAAAGAAAGTAGTTGACCAAGACTGCTTCAGCTTTCCCTGATGCAAAAAGTTGATTCTCAGCAGGAAGATAAAAGGCAATTATTCTTCCAGGGCAAAGGCTAGCATGGTGTAGTCATCTGAGTGTTCAACTACAACCCTAAAGATAAAGGTTCAAATCCCTGCTTCATCATAGAAACCTACCTTGGGCAGTTCACTCTCTCTCAGCCTCAGAGAGAGGCAAATCCCACTTCGAACAAATCTTGCTAAGAAAACCCTGTTACAGTTTTGCAATAAATCAGAAATAACTGGAAGGCACACAAAACGGCTCATCTGGGGAGGAAGAAAAGAAAGCAAGTGCCCACTATTCCTGTCACTGTTGCAAGTTACTTTGTTTCCTCTGAGTCTCTAATAAGCAGTCTTCATTTGTTTGTTTGTTTGTTTGCTTGTTTGTTTGCTTGAGCGAGGGGCTTTTTTACACCAGGCTTGCAAATCTCTGCAATATTTCCTAATAAAGACTCCTTGGTCAACATGTGAAGGGCATAGAAAGTGAGAATGGGGATGCAACAGACTTCCTTTATACCTTTCTACAAATACGAAATTTGAATGCCTATTCAGCCAGCCCCCGAGTTACAAACATCAGACTTGGAGTGCGAGAAATCTATCCCTAGTAAAGAACTTCACTCCTGAAAGAGTGATGGATGGGGGGGTGTCCACTGAGTTTTTCTCACCTATCCTTATTTCCACAACAAGCCAATTTTTCAAAATTCAATTATCAAAGGTACAGAAAGTTAGGTAAAATCTTCTGAACAGGGGCACAGACAGCAAAACAAATACCATATGGGGTGTTAAACCTTCCCTATGCTATATATGTGTGTGTGGTGGTGGTGGTGGTGCTGGAGTTACACTGTTCTGCCTTACATGCAAATTCAACGTAAGAACAAATCTACAGAACCTATCTTGCTTGTAATTTGGGAACTGTCTGTAACTAGATTCTTGCATCCTGATGACCTTTACTAAATTAAAGAAACTCACCCTGAAATATGACTGAAATAATTTTAAAGGACTCAGAGCAGACATTCATGTAAATCAATTCAATTTACGTATACCTGACCATTTTGATTACCCTATTGGAACTTGGTGGGCTTGCATCTCCAATTTGCCCCTACCTCATTTTTAAAAAAATCTCATTCACCAATGTAAGCATTTCAGGTAATAGAAAACACTTTGCCTATCTTCTCTCTCTCTCATCTTAAATCGGAACAGAATACCAGTTAAGCTTGCCAGTTTCTTTTAAAGCTGCCTCCAATAGCGTATAATTGAATATACTTGACTGGTGGCTGCCAAATCAGAGTTCATTCTAGATATCATATATTTTCTTCAGTGATGCATGAGTGTCCACGCTACCGGCTGCCAATCTGGCATTTCATAGCCCTTCAGTGTTTGGTCTTGCCAAGGGAAAGATGGTCAACACCTCAGGTAAATTGTCCAAACAGCATCTTGTCTCTCCATCTTTCTCTTTCACACTCCCCTTGCTCATCATATGGCTCTTTGTTCCTGAATGGACTTTACAGGGTTCAGTAATAATAAGGATTCACCCAAGCAGTTGTGGGTCTCCTCCCTCCAGGCTGGTTACCTAACCATTCTGATGTCTGCATAATTAGCAAAAACCACTCCAGATAATTGGCAGGCCAAGCAAATTGAAAACTGGATAATCATTTGGCCCGGGGGGGAGCCCAGCCACATGCAGTAGTGCGGTCAGCAATCTGTCTGTTAAATTAGACAGGCTGAAATATTAACACCTACATGACTGTTTAAAAAACACTTCTCAAGGAATATGCAGATTTTATTATTCATGCAACTGCTATTGGAAATATAGAAAACAATTGCAATTTCAATCTGCATTTTAACAGTTGCTGGCTTCAACTGGATGGGTCAATAAAATGGTTTGAGGCATGTCTGTAGAAGCATAATCTCTTATTCTGCAGCTAAGATTGTAGCATCATTGTCTTGATTGAGATCCTTGGGGAGTTCTGCCACATCTGCAATGTGACTTTGCAGTACAATATCATTTGTTTAAATCTGTCAATTTTCATACTGAACACTAACACATCTGCAGATAGATATAATCCATATAAAAATGGGAAGCAGACGCAGGTCTTTACAGTCCATTCTGACTGGTAGATATGTGTTTCGGGCAGGATTTTTCTCTAGCCTCCTTTGGAGATTCGTTGTGCTACCTGCTGCTGCCCACCCATAATGCCTTATTTCAAGCCTAATAAATGAATTGTGGGATTGGCTTGTTTGACCAGAGCTCACAGAAACAGAAAGCACTGTCCAGTAGTGAGACAGCGCATTTATTTGCACATACGTTTGCAATAGCATTTCCCACTATAGAAAAGAAATTCCTGAAAATACACTAACAAATGATTTTAAAAGCATTTTGACTCATGCATACCATAGATACAACTGCAAGTATTTCAACCTTTCATAGATAAATAATAGTCGGCATTGTGAAATCTGAAAACAATTGTAAAGCAGCACTAAACGCAAGCCATTTCTTTAAAAGATAACTCATGTAGATGATGAAGGGGGATATTTTCCCCGCTCAGCTTCAGCAGTTTCAAAATGCTTATAAGTGGGACCATCATTATTATCATCATGCTTTGCCTGTTAGTCAAGCAACCATGCATGTATTCATTCTTCTCATATTTAAATTCTATAGAAGTAGAACAGTGCCCAGGCAATACATTTATGAAAAGGTGGCTTCCCCAAAAGTGGGATGATACCGTAATCATCCCTTTGCACCATTCTTGACTATAGGCTGGGAAGGAGTGCGGTAGGAAATATAGTTTTGAAGGACCAAATTTGTTTCTAGTATTTACAGTTTTTATTGGACAAACAGATTGGGCAAGTTGCTTTCTTCTCACCATGCTGCTATACCATCTTTCCTGGTGATTTTTGCCTTGCATTTGTCTTTGTCAGCCCTAAATTCCTCAGACCTCATTACATCTGCTACTACTTTTGTCCTATTTCCAGGCTACCAATGCTGGAATTACTGTAACAACAGTAGTAGTTTGGATTGCTCCTATGATCTATTATTATTACTCTATGGCCTTTCAGGGGGTTAGACTATGAGCCTGAACATATAGGGCCTGCCAAGTCCTATCAAACACTGTAGGAAATGACACAAAGCAAACAGCCCCTTCCAGGAAGGGCCCGACATACAGACTAGTATCAGGTAAAAATACAGTGAAATATTAACTAAGAATATATTAATATGAAACCCTATATAAATATATATTGTTTGAGGTGAAAATCCCACCTCAAACCAAGCAGTTGGCCACATAATGAAGATTTATACTTTCAACACCCAAATCTCCAGCCCAGCCCTTATGGTCTGCCAGCTATGGGTGAGCCAACTTGGTTGTTTCCAAGACTGCCATTGCTGCAAGTAATGACAGTGTGAATAAATTATCAAAGTTTGCTTGAGATAGTGCTTGTAGTTCTGGAGGAACTCATTTAATTTTTGATTCTCATAGACTTAGCAGCATGGGGATTTGGTTAACCAGTTTAAATTCATGAGTAAACCAGTTTTTTACCTGAAAATTTGGGGGGGGGGGCTGAACCCCTAACACCCCCTTGGCTACAGCCCTTCCTCCAACTCTCAGAAGCCCTAGCCAACTAGCCCAATGGCCAGGAATTCTAAGGGCTGAAGTCCAAAACACAGGGAGGGCCACACGTTTGACACCACTGTGGAGGATAATCAAAATATGATGGCAGCCTTAGGATTGAAATGACTCACTTGCATTGATCCTGTATATGAAAGCTTTGCTGAATTTAGGATTCTGCAGAGATATGCATAGTTTTGAATCAATGTAAAACAAACAAATTTGGATAAGAAATAGAAGTTATACTGAATGAAGAAAATGCAGCCTTTTGATAGTTTTCTTATAGAAATTACAAGGGCCAGAAATATCATCTTGACTAGAAAATGAAAGAAATGTGGGGGTTTAAAAAAAAAATAGGTCAAGCATTGCTTATCCAAAATTCTGAAATTTGAAAAAACTTTAAAATCCAAAACTATCCACATAAAAGTGACACCTTTACCTTCTGATGGGTCAGTGTACAACTTAAGTTTCATGCACAAAAATATTTTAAAATATTGTGTATAAAATACCTTCTGGCTATAAGGTACCGGTATATATGAAACATATATATGAAACTAGAGGTATGCATTTAGTTTCCTGCATCATTGTCCCATGCAATTATTTTGTGCTACACATTACATACAGTAGAACTCTTCATGTATTTTCTCTCAGTAATTACACAAGCTAATAAGGTGTGACAACATTGTCTTTAGCCACATCATTCTTTTACAAGTTTCAGATTCGGATTAATTTTGATAGGCTCAAAATTAGAGTAGAATGATCCACAACCATTTCCATTATTCTATCATCATCAAATCACGGTGAAGGCCTCCCAAGGCTTTAATTCTACAGGCACACCACATTGTTTTCTAAAATAATTTTGGTTTTTTATTAAGATGTATTATTTTGGCTAGTCAGCAGCATAGCTGTTATGAGTGAAGTATATCATGAGCAATGCCAAAGCTGCATGGCAAGGCTACATGTGACTCACCAAGATAATGAACAGCTCCGCTGAGTCCATCAAGAATCACCAATGTGATCAAGAAGTTATCACACGTGCGCACACACATATACTGGCAGTTCAATCTCAAATGCACACCCAGGTGGCAGCTGAAAGAAATGCAGTTAGTTGTAACACTTATCTTTCTGAGTGTATGGGTCTGTGTGTTTGTGGCCAGGTGGATATGGGAGACAAGGACCCATTGTTTCAGTTGAACCATTTTCCCTTGGATTTTTTTTTCTTACAGGTGACATTTTCAACTATAACAAAGGAATATTTACAGGCTGCTGGCGACACTTTAAATAAATCAGAGCAAGTCCCTCTAGAAAACAAATGGTAGCATATTTGGTAGTATTTCATCATCCCGGAACTCACATAACAAAACTGACAGGAACACAAGATAAATACTTTGTTCTGTCACGCTGTGTCATGTTGTAGAAAACATGAGGCGCTATGTGACCTTTGCCAGCACTGTCAGGAGGCACCTTCATGGTTGCTGCATAGCGGGTGTTTTCAAAACTCAGGGATTCCAGTGTTTAAGAAGTATAAATTGGGTGTTTAGCCATTAACATTTTTGGAGTATTACTTTTTCCTTTCACAGAAATATAAATGGAAAAGGCCCATCCAAATATGTTTGTATTTTATACAATGTGTGTGTGTGTGCCTAATAATTATAATTACAGTATGATGTGTATATTACATTATATTATATTATTGTGCCAATTTCATTATGTAGTAGGTATGAAAGGAAAAGAAACAGTATACATGAACATTGTTGATGCTGGAGTGCAACTACATAACATTTATTTTATTTTACTTTTCTTTCTTTTCTTTTTAAAAATTTCCTCCTCCTCCTCTATTTCTTGCAAGAATCTCAAGGCAATGCACACGGTTTGCCCCACTCCATTTATACTCACACCAATCTTGTGGCAATTTAAAAAGACAGTCAAAGAGTGGCCCAATACCATATATCTGAGCTTCCTTGCCAAATAAGGATTTAGACATCTTCTTCCACCTCCAAGTCCTATTTCCTGACAGTGGAAATGAATCCTTGCCAGAAGAGCTCCAACAGCTAAATGGGCTACCATGCTCTGTATAGACTACGGCAATGTGCTCTACATGGGGTTGCCTCTGAAGACTCTTCAGAAGCTTCAAATGGTCCAGCGGGTGGCAGCCAGGTTGCTAATTGGAGCAGCACCCAAGAAGCACAGAACTCCTCTGTTGTGCCAACACCACTGGCTGCCAATTTGCTACCAGGCACAATTCAAAGTGCTGGCTTTAGTCTATAAAGCCCTAAACAGTTCCAACCCAGCTTATCTGCCTGAATGTATCTCTCACTATGAACCATCTAGGAACTTAAGATCATATGGGGAGGCTCTGCTCTCGATCCCGCCTTCTTCACAGGCATGTTTGGCAGGGACAAGGGACAGGGCTTTCTCAGTAGTGGCTCCTCAGCTGTGTAACTCCCTCCCTAGAGATATTAGATTGGCCCCCTCCCTCCTGACCTTCTGAAAAAAAGTAAAAAACCTGACTCTTTGAAAAAGTCTTTGGAAATGCAGTGCAATAGACAAACACAGAATTATGTAAGTTTTAAACATGGAAAGACTTAGACAATGCTACCAGAAAGTGAGATTAACAGAAAGACATTATTACATGTTTTAATGGTTTTTGTATTGTACTGATTTTATAATGCTGTTTTAAATGTTTTAATTGTATATTGTGAATTGTTATGGCATCCAATTGCTGTCAATTTGTAAGCCACTTTGAGTCACCTTCGGGCTTGAGAAAGGTGGGATAGAAATATCATAAATAAATAATAAATAAATACTATTAAACCAAAGGTTTGCATGGTGCAAGGTAGTGTACCTCCCAGCAGTTGTTGGCATCACTTGAAAGCAGTGGTTCACAACCTGTGGGTTCCCAGATGTTTTGGCCTTCAACTCCCAGAAATCCCAACAGCTGGTAAACCGGCTGGGATTTCTGGGTGTTATAGGCCAAAACACCTGGGACCCATAGGTTGAGAACCACTGCTTTAAAGGATGCAAACATTTTCATTCTCACTTGAATGTTATTTAGATACCCCTTTTTGGGCTGTTCATCCCTCAGATATCTGAAAAGATGGTTCTAAGTTGGGAGAACTGGAAAATACACCCAGAGCACACAGTTGTGTGTACATTTCCTCATGCCTGGGTCTGCCCTAAAATAAACTTGTTAGTACATGGCTGTTATCATCAGATAGATAGTGGCAAATATTTTCAAACTATTTCAAGTTACACTTCAGATTACAAGCCACAAAACATTAAATATGACTATTGCTTTGAAATCAAAGAGATCCAAGCATTGCATGCACAACTCCAAGCCAGGAATGCAAATAATTCATTCTCACATTCAGCTTAAGCTTGTAAACACTTGCTTGGTTGCCTGTAACAACCAAAAATCACCTGCTGGCAATCAAGAACAAATTCTTCTCCCATCTCCTGCACTTTCTACCAGATACTGAATGCCCATTCAGAGGAGATATCACAGGAAAAACTTAGGCCATTGCAAAGGGAATATCAAGCTCCCCAACAACAACAAAGACACATAGAGACACATGGAAATGTTTCTCCTTGTAGCTCTAACATAGGCATAAATTTGATACAATAGCAGCAATCATTATGATTACAGTATTAATGTCAATGAAAGTATAAATCTCTTTTCTATCAATTGCTTTATTTTTGTTGGACTGGTAGCTGCCTACAAGGTAGAATTTCTTTGTGTAAACTGAAAATGGTGTGTGGGGAGGGAATTGGAGGTGAGCTGACAATTTATGCCAGATCTAATTGTGGGAAGCCATTAAGTAGTGATAGGCCAGCTGTAAGCACTTCCAGAACACTACACAAACCAGAAGTGCTTTTGATGAGAGAGAGCATCACCATATGCTTAAAAACAGTAAGATCAGAAATGAGAGGCATTTTCTAAAAATGTAAAAACAGAAAAGGCTGAAATTAAAGGGTCACAGGATACATTTGAAGAAATTCCATTTCATATGGAAATAATTCATTAGACCCCATTATAAGCAATGCTAAAGGTTATTACAAAGAATCTGACAAGATTTGGGATACTAATCTACTTAAGTGAATGGAAATGTATTTGAAATTGTTTAAATAGATAGATTACATTGCTGTTCCCCAAACACTTCTTTCTGCATGACCCATTTGGCTTCAGTAAAAGTACTCCAAAGAAAATGTTTTTGAGTAGTGCAGAGTTAAGCACATTGGAATCTAAATGTGCCTGGCAGAAGGAGGTGAAGTCTGCATAAGGTCACAACGTCACCACCATGACCCAAAGAGCAGTTTCAAATTTCTGGCAAGTGAGCAGCTGTTACAGCTTATCTCCAACAGACTACTGTATATTTCCACAGAATAATGAAATCTGATGGGATCACACAGCTGCATAAAGTTATGTAACTTGCAAATGAACATTATCAAACATGGGATGAAGGGGCTCGACAGGCTATCCCACCAATAAAAGTAAGCAACCCCCAGGGGCGGACTAAGGTAATTTAAAATGGTAAGCAAACATTATTTTGGCGCCCCCTCGCTCTCCGGCCTCGTGGAGCATGGGCCAGGTAGTTCTGCGCGTGCGCCATTGCTGCGGAGGGACTCCAGATGGACCGAGATACCAATCGCCCTAAGTGAGGCCGAAAAGGAGGAACTTTTTGCAGCCGGGACAGAGCCGGAGGTTTTTGGGCGATTGGCGTCTCAGTCCAGCTGGAGTCCCTTTGCAGCAATGGCACATGCGTGGAACCTGGCGGCCAGATGCCCCCCCTGACTACCTGGCGCCCTAAGCGAGTGCTTACTTTGCTTAATGGTAAATCCGCCCCTGACCATGGCCGATGGGACTTGCAGTATATTCACTAAGTTCCGTAGACCACTGTGAGCCACAGTAACATCTGATAAGGAACAACCTTGGCACACAATGCCTTTATCAAATAACCCGGGCACCACCGGGTCCCCAAGCTAGTTATTTATCTATCTGGAGAAAATGGCCTGGCAGGGAGAAGGCTTCTATTGCTATAGGTCTTGGAGCAGTCCTTCTGATGGGAGAGCAGGCCACTTGGAACTTACCTTTGACAAGACTGGAGAGAGAAACAAGGGGCCCAAAGAGCACCAGCAGCAAGTTCCAGTAGAAAGTTTCCATCTCTCTCTCCCTGTCCTGTCTGGCTGTCCTGCCGGCATACATGCGCACACATGCCTCTAGAGGACTTCCTGGTTTTTTTGTGGTTATTTTGGTTCGACTCCGCCTACCCTTTCCTTTTTTTTTCTTCCTTCATTCATTCTAGAAAATCCCTGATGCATCACTGCCACTCCTTTCGCAACCTTGCCTCCTTCTCAGGCACCCTGTGAAAAGCAGCCAGACTAATAATAATAATAACTAGCTTGGGGACCCGGCGATGCACGGGTCATTTGCAGGGGCGGTCTAAGGTAATTTTAAATGGTAAGCGAACATTATTTTGGCGCCCCCAAATAAACATTATTTTGCCCCCATGTAAAACAAATATACAATTATAATATCACAATACATTAGTAGTATTATATTGTATCAATGTATATACAATATATTATGCCATACTCATACTATATTATATCATAATTATATTATACTACATTACAATATAATTATATTATAATACATTGACATTATAATATAATATAACATTCTCTATTATTATTATTATTATAAAATAATAAATAAAATTATTTATTTAAATAAAATTATCCTCTACTAAATATTTTTATTATTCCTATAAAACTCAAATAACCCAAATTAAAGTAAAATAAAATATTTTATATTACTATTTTGTACAATACCACTATACTGCAATATTGTTTGTAATATTACATGTAATATAAAATATATCATTATTCTATTGTTATATTGTATTTTTATTATATTGTATGACAATATTAAGCAGAACTGTATAATAATCAACAAGAAATGCAATGTAAATGCATCAAAATCAGAATATATTACCTACCGCCCGTCTCATAATTCATAGGAGTCTCCCATAAGTCCAAAATTAGGATCCCAATGTAAATGTGAATAGAAAAACAGCCAAAATGTTCAAATGAGGTTGAATACAGACAGCACGGCCTGTGCAAACTTGGGCCCTCCCTCCCTCTAGGTGTTTTGGACTCCAACTCCCACAACTCCTCATAGCCTCAGGCCCCTCAGGTCTAGACAGAAATAGAGCCGAAGAAAGGAAGGAGGGAGAGAAGAGGTCACAGAGGAGGAGGAGGAAAGCCCTTCATTCATTCCTTCACTTACACTTCCGTCACTGATTCTTTTCTCCTTCCCTGCAAACATGCGCGCGGCGGTGACAAAGGGAGAGGGGAAGCACTCCCTGCCTGCCCGATAGGGAGGGCTTTGCTTACAGGCTTCTGCGCAAGGGAGCTACTGGGCATGTGTGGAGGTTTTTGAGCATGTGCAGTTGTTCCTGCGCTCAACTTCAGCTCCGGAGCAACTGCGCCTGCGCGAAACCCTCCGCGCATGCCCAGAAGCAGCGTCGAAGCGTACAAGGCCGGGGCCCAAAAGCAGGCAGCTGCGGCACTGTCTGAGGAACATCGGCAGGGCCAGGATGGCGTCCCATGCGGCCAGGATGGCGCCCCCTTCCCAGATGGCGCCCTATGCGGCCGCTTACTTGGCCTACCTGTAGGACCGCCCCTGCCCCCCCCCCAAAGACATCTGTTTGGCAGCTGATCATCAGGTGGTAGTGGCAAGCAGCAGCACTGATTGGATATTCAATTTTTAGGAGGGGATCTCCTTTTCATTTGGTTTCCAAACTTTGGTCTCCCAGAAGTCGTGGACATCAACTTCCAAAAGCCCCAGCCAGCTTGGCCAAAAGGTAGAATGTGTTTTATCAAAGGACTCAGCGTTACCTTTCTTCTGCAACATACTGAAAGAGCCTTTGTGGTGGCTGCACCAGACTGGGAAAATCCAATCCAAGCCCCCCCCGGTTTTTGTCCAAACACATTTTTGTTATTGACAACAGGTTGTTGGCTGAGAAAGAGGATTTCAGCCTGACACTAAAGCCATAATTTTGAAGTTGGAGCTAAGAAAGTTATAAGTGGATTGAAGAAAATATGTTTTTGCTTGTGCTGGATGCCAAAGCCTGCCACTGGATTATGATATTTTGTTTTTAAGTGGCCCTATCGACAGAGAGCCAGAGTGGTGTGGTGGTCTGAGTACAGAACTGAGTGGAGTGCTAAGTGGAGAACTCCCCACTCACCCGCATACACCTCCAGGGAATCGTGAGAACATCAATGCGGTGAAGCTACGTTCAAATCAACCGGCTGGACAGGGTGGACCCTCTCTTAAAGATCCCACCGCTGCCGCCAATATGTGACCACTCCACTTCTTGACCGGCCTCAGACTGGACAATCTTTCTATGTCCACACTGCTGACCTCCAATCCAAGGAAACCTCGAAGTTACCTCAGCAACTTCACGTTTATTGGCAGGGTACTGTCTCACCCCTTCACCATTTAACTGACTGGAGTTTTAAAACTTCTCAGTGACCATTTGACCACGCTGCCACCATTTATCCGGCTGACCACTGACTTTGAGGGCCACCACCAATAAAAGAATCAGGAGAGGTGTTTTCCTTTTAAGATGCAAACAATTTATTTTGACACAAATGGGTACAATCTTGGTTGGTTTCAAACTTCCTTAGAGGCACAACTTTTTCTGTTACATAACACAATGGGGACCTATTATAGGGTTTCCACTAAACCTCTATAAACCCCTGCAACTTTAACTAGGGTCTCTATACCCTTTAACTGGACTGCTCACTAGCAGACCTTAAGACACACACTAACACTGGACCGTTCTCTTTCAGTCCTTAGGACACTCTCAACTAGAACATAACTCCTCCCCCTCTCATTTGGCAGTTGGCTTCCCGCTCTTTTCCAACTGTAGAATTCAAACCTGAACATTCTACTAGCCTCTAGCCCTGGTTGCCATGGCGACAGCTCTTCTAAGCTTCTGCCATGCCTCCCTTCTGTTTCACCCACAGAAACAAACCATAGAACATTCAAAACAACATACATTTTAACACATGTCACACAACATTTACACACAAATAATCAACATCATTACATTACCTTCCTTCCTCCCGAAATTATTTTTAATTCTCTCTGTCCAGAGTGAATTAAAAATAATGCCGTTAGCAAGACATTATATAATCTTATACATTTCACATATACATTTATACTTACACAACTATATACAAACCATATCCATTCTGTAATCTGAATTTAAGTAACTCTCGATAAAGAGTCAGCTACTACATTCGATTTGCCTTTCACATGCACTACCTTAAAATCGTAGTCTTGCAAGAGTAAACTCCATCTTAAGAGTTTGTTGTTAGTACCCTTAACATTACTCAGCCATTTTAATGGCGCATGATCCGTCTGCAAAACAAACTTCCTGCCCCACAGATATGGTCTCAGTTTTTGAATCGACCACACTATGGCGAGACATTCTTTCTCGATGGTAGAAAGACTACTTTCTTTCGGCAATAGCTTTTTACTTAAAAACATTACAGGATGCTTTTCCCCATCCTCGTCAGCTTGACTTAAAACCGCTCCCAAACCTGTTTCTGATGCGTCGCACGTTAATATAAATGGACGATCAAAATCTGGAGCTTTCAACACTGACTGTGATGTTATGGTCTGTTTTAACTTGTCCATTGACTCCTGACATTGTGGTGTCCACACTACAACATTTGGACATGCCTTCTTGGTTAAGCCTGTCAATGGAGTCGCCAATTCGCTAAAATTTGGGATAAACCTTCGATAATAACTGGCTAATCCCAAAAGGACCGAACCTGTTTTTGGTTTTTGGGTATCGGCCACTTGTGTATCGCCTCCACCTTAGTAGGTTCTGGACCAATCATACCACTTCCCACCATGTGTCCTAGGTACTTGGACATTCGATTCCCTAAACGACACTTGGGTGCTTTTACTGTTAACCCTGCTTCTTTCAGTCGAAACAGCACCTGGTCTAGATGTTGTAGGTGTTCTTCCCAGGTATTGCTAAATACACCTATGTCGTCCATGTATGCCACACAGAAGTTACTCATACCCCCGAGTATCTTATCTACTAATCGTTGGAAAGTGGCTGGGCTGTTTTTAAGTCCAAATGGTAAGACATTGAACTGATGTAACCCTTTATGGGTTCTAAAGGCCATTTTCTCCTGGTCTCTGGGATCCATTGGTATCTGCCAAAAACCCTTGGTGAGATCTAGGCTACTGATGTAATTGGCTCTCCCCATTTTTTTCTAACAGGTCGTCTAACCTTGGCATAGGGTATGTATCGGTTTTGCGTCACCTCGTTTAACCATCTATAATCAACACAAAACCTTATTGTGTTGTCTGGTTTTTGAACTAACACGACGGGTGATGCCCAAGGACTACTGGATGGTTCTATAATCCCCATATCCAGCATTTCCTGAACTTCTCTATCAACACACTCCACGAGTTTCCCTGTGACTCGATAGGGAGTAGACGCAATGGGTAAGGCGTCTCCTGTTATAATTTGATGTTGCACCCCTTCTACTCTTCCCGGTAAATCCGAAAACAAATTTTTATACTTATGGAGCAGTTCTCTAAGTTGCTCCTGCTGTTTTAAAGTCAGCCCTTCATCAAGCTTTACCTGACTCACACTCTTGTCAGCCTTCCTATTCCCTTCCCAGAAATGAAACGATCCATTTACACCTTCATTAACTATTATACATACATCTACTGATCTTTCAACATAAGGTTTAAGCGAGTTAACATGCACCAGTTTTTCCAGTCCTGATTGTAATTCTTGTATCAAGTAGTTAACTCTGCTGGCACGCTTAACAACTGTCCATGGTCCTGTCCATTTCAATTGAAGTTTGTTGACTCTTTCCGGGATCAAATATAGTACTTTATCACCAACGTCGAAGGATCTCTCTCGGGCTGATTGATCATACCAGGTCTTCTGTTTCTGCTGTGCTGCTGCAAGGTTGTCTTGAGCGATAACTCTTGCCATCTCCATCGTCTCCCGTAAACTCTGTAGATACCGACTCACTGGAACTGGCTCTGCAACCGAGGAAGTCTCCCAGTGCTCTCTCACTAGATCCAGCGGACCTCTCGCCTTCCTTCCAAAGAGTAACTCGAAAGGGCTGTATCCTGTACTGCCTTGTGGAGTCTCTCTGCATGCAAACAGGAGTTGCTGTAGTTTCTCATCCCAATCGGCTGGATGTTGTTGAGTGTACGCCTTGATCATTCTTACTAAGGTCTTATTTAGGTTTTCCACAAGACCATTAGTTTGTGGATGGTAAGCAGACGATGTCAGATGTTTAATTCCACACATCTCCAACAGTCTTTCCATCAGTCTTGTCGTAAACTGGGTTCCCAAATCCGAAATCAGTTCTTTGGGATATCCTGTTCTTCCCCATATAGACAACAAGGCGTTCGCTACTGTGGTTGTATCAATATTAGTCAACGCCACTGCTTCTGGGTACCTCGTGGCATAGTCCATCAAAGTAAGGATATACCGGCGTCCTCTACGACTTGCCTTTGGTAAGGGTCCCACAATATCGATCCCCACACGATAAAATGGTTCTCCAATTAGTGGCATAGGAATTAGGGAACCTTGGTCTTGTCTTTTCCTGTTCCGACACGCTGACATGTATCACACGATTGACAAAACTCTTTAATGTGCTGATACATATTGGGCCAAAAAATTTCGGGTGATGCGCTGTGTGGTGCGTCGAATTCCCATATGGCCACCTTGTGTGCTTGCGTGTGCCAAATTCATAAGTTGTTCCCTATAAGCTTGGGGCACAACTATTTGTGTACAAGAACTAGTTCCTCCTGGAGACTTTACACACATGGTCTCTCTATACAACACTCGTCCTTTAACTACAAATCTTGAAGGATTTTCTTTTGATAAGACTTTCGTCTCATCCTGAGCCGCAGTAAATAAAGATCTCAGTGTTTCATCTGCCTTTTGCTCATTAGCAATATCCTCTTCTCCTGCTCCTGTTTTCACTAACTCTATTATATTTGAACTTGTCTCAGGATTTTCTTCAGGGATAATATCAACTGGTAAACAAGAAACATCTTGCTGTTTAACTGGACCTTCAGTTAACTCATCATCTCTTGTTAAATACTTGATCTTCCTTACAATATCATTCCCCAGCAGACAATCAAAAGGAATGTCCTCATATATTGCAAAATCCCAAAATCCTTTCCAATTCTTATATTGGATTGGCAAAGACACAACGTCGCACAACACTGCCCCTACTCCTTTTAGTCTAAGCTGAGACACAGGTTTTCTGAATGCCTCTGGCACATGTTCAGGGCGAATCACACAGACCTCCGATCCGGTGTCTCTCCATCCTAATATTTCGTTTTGACCTACTTGAAGTGGTTCAAAGTAGTCATCTCTATCTGTGTCCAACATAACAAAAAGGCATTGTTTTTCTAAGGGATTATGTACTTGCATTGGTTCCGAAGAACTCTTTCCTTTATTAGACTCAAGCCCCTTCTCAAAACTCTTTTCTAATATTGGAGTTATACATAAGGAAGATTTTTCCTTGCTATGTAGATAACATTGTGCTTTCATATGTCCAAACTTGCCGCATGAAAAACACATTCTCTTAGCCATATCAAAGCTTGGACGATTTCCACTACTGAGGGAGCCATCTCTGAGGTAATTTTTCTCCTCAGGCCTTCTGTAACGAGCGTACTCTCCTGCAGCATTTTTAGCCTCTTGATACTGTGGCAACACTTTGTATGGTTTCTTGAAACAATGTTTCTCCACTGGTTTGTAGCCTTCAGCCTTACAAACTCCTTCTCTCAATGTCACCATCTTATCCACCATAAGAGCTGCTTGACTGGGTGTTTCAGGATTCCTTTCTTGAACTAACCATTTATACTCTGAGGGAACATTTTGATAAAACTGTTCCAGGATCATCAGATCCTTAAGTTGCTGAAAACTGGTAATTTGAGCACCTTTTAACCAACTATCGAAATACTGGCTTTGCTTTGATGCTAGCTGACAGAAACTTTCGGTTTTCTCCTTTTCAAGGACCTGAACTTAACTCTGTAATGTTCTGGCGTCAACTGAAGCTTCTGTTGGACCTGTTGTTTAAACTTCTGGTAAACCTTGTGGTCCTGTTCTGCCATATCGCTATAAATCTCCAGCAACTGTCCGCAGATCTGTGGTCGTAAATATGTCATCCATCTCTCCTCTTCAATTTCAAAATCATAGCAACATCTTTCAAAAGAAACCAAAAATTTCTCCACACTATCCCCTTTTACATACTTCGGGAATCTCCTCAGGAGTTGGTCTATAGAACCTTCTGCCTGCACCTCTTGAACTGGCCTGGCACGCTGAGAGGCATTCCCTCTCTCAGACTCCAACCTGGCTATTTCTCTTTGCAACTCTCTCTCCTTTTCTCTCTCTTCTCTTTCCTTCTCTTCTCTTTCTCTTTGCATCTCTCTCTCCTTTTCTTCTCTTTCTCTTCGCATCTCTCTCTCCTTTTCTTTCTCTTCCCTTTGCATCTCAAGTTTCATCACCTCAAGCCTAAACCGATATTCTCCAGACATTTTACTTGACTCTGATTCTGAAATTTCAGAGTCTTCTCCTTCCTGCAGAACCTCAGGCTGCCCTGCTTCCTCCAAAGCCCTCGTTTGTCTCCTGGTGGTCATTTTGCCGAACTTTTACCTCAGAACTTTAAACTAAACTATTAAAGTTCCTACTACCACACGACTTTGGTCAGTAAACTGAGAAATTAAACAAATTCCTCTGGTAGCCTTGCTTTCGCACTGGATCAGTTTTCTTACACGATCCCACCGCTCTGCCGCCAATATGCGGTGAAGCTACGTTCAAATCAACCGGCTGGACAGGGTGGACCCTCTCTTAAAGATCCCACCGCTGCCGCCAATATGTGACCACTCCACTTCTTGACCGGCCTCAGACTGGACAATCTTTCTATGTCCACACTGCTGACCTCCAATCCAAGGAAACCTCGAAGTTACCTCAGCAACTTCACGTTTATTGGCAGGGTACTGTCTCACCCCTTCACCATTTAACTGACTGGAGTTTTAAAACTTCTCAGTGACCACTTGACCACGCTGCCACCATTTATCCGGCTGACCACTGACTTTGAGGGCCACCACCAATAAAAGAATCAGGAGAGGTGTTTTCCTTTTAAGATGCAAACAATTTATTTTGACACAAATGGGTACAATCTTGGTTGGTTTCAAACTTCCTTAGAGGCACAACTTTTTCTGTTACATAACACAATGGGGACCTATTATAGGGTTTCCACTAAACCTCTATAAACCCCTGCAACTTTAACTAGGGTCTCTATACCCTTTAACTGGACTGCTCACTAGCAGACCTTAAGACACACACTAACACTGGACCGTTCTCTTTCAGTCCTTAGGACACTCTCAACTAGAACATAACTCCTCCCCCTCTCATTTGGCAGTTGGCTTCCCGCTCTTTTCCAACTGTAGAATTCAAACCTGAACATTCTACTAGCCTCTAGCCCTGGTTGCCATGGCGACAGCTCTTCTAAGCTTCTGCCATGCCTCCCTTCTGTTTCACCCACAGAAACAAACCATAGAACATTCAAAACAACATACATTTTAACACATGTCACACAACATTTACACACAAATAATCAACATCATTACAATCAAGATCATCAAACATCAGAAATGACTTGAAGGCAGAAATCCTCTGAGCTTTTGTACAGATCATCTTAGTTTTAGTAGCCACACAATTCTATATATGTTTATTCAGTTAAGTAGCAGTGAATTAAATGAAGCTTACTCTCTGGCAAGTTGCTTTCGGGGTGCAGCCTAAATATATTTTATTATTCCTTTACTCTTTTGTTGCAATGAATCCACTTGTTTTGCTTTAAGACAATACATCCTATTCAGAAAAACAGCATTTTCCTTTTGAGTATACTGGACTATTTGTCTTTAAATAAATGCAGCTGCTCTCCCAGCTATGAGTGTCACAGACCCTGAACAGGCAGTACCAAGAGCTCTTTTAGATATTGTGAAAGTATAAAGCGTGAATCTTTGAAGCAGAGTATAATTCCTTGTATCCCCATCTCTAACTTCTATATGTTGTATAGGCACAGGCTATGCACAGCCAGGATCTGTCTGTGTGCATGGAAAAAAGTATTTTTCATGAAACATTCCTTTAATTCCCAAGTTTCTCTAAACATGGATTGTACTTCCAGGGCTGAACTGTGATGACACTGTGAATAGTTATAGTCTATGTATCCTTAAAAGTGAAAATAGTACTGGCCTCCTGAAAAAAAAAACACACACACAGTCATCTCTAGCAGCCAGACTAATGCCCTTCTACAAGTTGGTAAAATTCAAAGACCGAGCCATGACAGTCTGGATCAACATGCAAAAGGATCCTATAGCATCTTTGAGGCTCACAGATGCTACTCACTTGGAAAGCATTTATGAAAGCTTATGCTACCCACCTCTTTCTCTCAGTCTCAAAAGCATCTCATACAAGCATCCTTTCACATAGGAAGGGAATCACTATGAGTGTAATACATAAGTGAAAAGAAGAGCTCTGGCATCTACCCAGAAAAGTAAGAAAACCATATAATTCAAGAGCTGAGTGGTATTAATTAGGCATGGTTAGGCCCAGTGGGAATCTTCATAATTTGGATTAAATTCGGATCAAATTCCTTTTTGAAGTGATTTCAAAGCGGTTTGGGAACCCGGAAGTATCCCTGCCCTTTTGAATCCACTGTCACGATTTTTGTTCCGACTCAGGAAGTGATTCGGAAAAGTCCCAGCATTTGGAGGCAAGCAGCAGCTTGCATGCTGGGTTGCTTGCCTCCAGCCAATGAGGGGAAACCACCTCAGGAGGGGCAGGGTTTTGGCATGGCAGCCAGGGAAGTGAACAGGAAGGGACTAGGCAGATTGGGTGGGAAAGGTGCCACGCCACTGCTTTGCAACAGAACAACATACTTGGAGAACCTAGTAAAATCCCCCCCCCCTCCAATGTTTTCCTGAATGGGCTGGGATTTGGAGGAGAAAAGGAAAGGTTAAAGTAAAGGAAGAGAGATAAGGAAAGAGGAAAAGGGAAGGGAGAAAAACAGCAGGAAAAATGTCAGTTTAAACCAGGGTGGATGGATTCCTTTTCTTTCTCTCCCACGTCAGTTTAAACCAGTGTGGATGGGATGGATCCGTGTCAGTTTAAACCAGTGTGAATGGATTCCTTTCCTTTCCCAGCAGTTTTAACCAGAGCGGATAGATTTTTTCCCTTTGGTTCCCCCCCCCTTTTTTTGGAGTAAAATGACTACTTTCAAAGTAAAGCTCACCCAATAAAACAGGAAATAACACTTTGAAACCATTAATGAAGGATTCGGAAGTCTCAGAAATTTTGAAAAGTTTTGAACTTTTTTTTCTGTGAAATCGAAATTGACTTTAGATCCGAGCCATCAGTGCCCCCTACATCCGAAAAGAGTTGTGAACCTTTTTTAAAAATCAAACAAGCCTAGTATTAATCCATATGATCTAGAGCCAGTCCAAGTTATATAATGGGTGTCTATCTAATGCAGTTTGCTAGCTGTTGGGATTTCTGGGAGTTGAAGGCCAAAACCTTTGGGGACCACAGGTTGAGAACCACTGGTGTAATGTTGTCTAAATAACCCCTGATACCTCAATTTAGAAATCCAAGCCACATATCAATCCACAACATCTCTGAGTATGCCGTTCCCTGTCCCTCATGTTAGCATCAAGCTTTACCCATTAGGAAATGAGTATCTAACAGGGGAAATTATCTGGTGCATCAGGTTTTCTTGAATTGCAACTTCCAGAAGCCTTAGCCAAGCCAACCAATGATAATGAATGCTAGGAATGTCTATTTAGCAACATGAGAACCGTATGATTCTTATACAATTAATAGTAACTGCAAACTACTTCTACTTGGGTTCAGAAAATAAATATTCTATGATGTATAATACTTACTGTAAGCAAGTTTAAATTCGATCAAATCATATTTATGGAAAAAATGCATAAATGCCTTTAATACTTAGAAGAATTAAAACCAACAATGACTTCTGTGTGACAAGAATTGTCTCAGGAATCAAGCTATGAACTTTGACTAAGTATGAGATTTATGTTGACATGCAAGAGAATTTTCTTTTTTTGCTTTTTTATATTACAGGCATTAAATCAAAGCCCTTCCTTATTAATTTTTTGTCACTTTTATAAAACAAAACACAGTTGCTGAATTTCCATTATGAACCATTTATATTTACATCAGCTTTACAACTGCTTCTTACTTGCACATCTCATTATGGTGAAAGAGACAGATAGGCAATTAAGTTGTTTCCCCATATAAAAACCTGTCAATAGAATAGAGAAATATACACTTGAGCATAAAGTCCATTTTCAGGTGTTAAATAGCACTTTCTCCCAAATATACTGAGAAGTGTGTTTGCAATGGTTAATGACAGTAATAATATTTGTATTGTGAGTGTCACAACAGTCCACATTTATTTGGTATTCATCATAGCTGTTCCAGTCATAATGAATTCATGTGCTGGCTGTATGATTTTCTGAAACACTTCCACTGTTCCATTATAATCCTGTTGAAACACTAGTTGAGCAGTAATTAATACACAACACTGAACTACTGAACACTGAAAATTTAGTTAGGGCATGGACCAAAACAAAGCCGTTGCCTGTAAAGTGCATCATATTAATAAACAGCACTTTGTGTTTCAACAGCACGTCTTGTATAAGGTTGTTTCACATTCTGAACATTTTAGCTTCCATGGATAAGGTCCAAGAAACCGAAGCTCAGTCCAAACAAAAGACAGTTCCTACTGCTGTGTGGGCAATCTGCCCAGGTGCTCACTCTTTGCTGACCAAAGTTTCACCCCCACTTTGGGAAGTCCTTTCACACAACACAGTTATAGCATTGGTTTCTGCAAAGGCAAATCATGTCTTACTAACTTGTTAGAATTCTTTGAGGGTGTAAATAAACACATAGATAAAGGGGACCCAATTGATATTGTTTACCTTGACTTTCAAAAGGCTTTTGACAAAGTCCCTCACCAAAGGCTCCTAAATAAGCTCTTCAGCCATGGAATCAGGGGACAGGTCTTGTCCTGGATTGGAACCTGGCTAAACTGTAGGAAACAAAGGGTGGTAATAAATGGACATTTCTCTGGGTGGAAAGAGGTGAGAAGTGGCGTACCCCAAGGTTCAGTTTTGGGTCCGTTACTTTTTAATTTATTCATTGATGATCTGGATGTAGGAGTAAATTCTGAGGTAGCAAAGTTTGCAGACGACACTAAATTGTTCAGGGTAAAAATGTTAAAAAAAGATGAAACTGATTGTAAAGAGCTCCAGAAAGATCTACTTGATGGGGTCAAAGAAATTGAGTGAATGGGCAACAAAGTGGCAAATGCATTTTAACCTAAACAAGTGTAAAGTCATGTTATGAAATCAGGTTGCAACGCCTTGGTCTTTTCAGCCTTGAAAGACGACGTTTAAGAGGTGACTTGATCGAAGTGTATAAAATCATGCATGGGATAGAAAAGGTGAATAAAGAAAAATATTTTCTTTGTCACAAAACACTAGGACTAGAGGGCACTCCTGAAGCTCCAAGGTAGGAAAATTAGGACTAATAAAGGGAAATATTTCTTCAGCCAGAGGGTCATTGGGTTATGGAACTCACTTCCAGAAGAGGTTGTGACAGCTGTCAGCCTGAACAACTTCAAGGCAGGATTAGACAGATTCATGGATACCAAGTGTATCGGTAGTTACTGAAAAGGACATTCAAGTGCCACCTCGGAGTTGGTTGAGGTAGGCAGGATTTCCCTGGTACTGGTTGTGGGGGTCGGGAGCAGGTCAGGGTTTTGCCCTCCCTTCTGCTCGAGATCCCCGTGTACAACTGGTGGGCCACTGTGTGATACAGAATGCTGGACTAGATGGGCTGAGGTCTGATTCAGCATGGCTCTTCTTATGTTCTTATGTTCTTAGCATTGCCATTCTGCAATAACTGCAAAGATAACATTCTATGGAATATTACGGCTTACAGTTTAAGAGGGTGTACTTTGAATTCTCAATCACGGAGCCCCTTTAGTGTCTTTAATTGAACTAAAAATTCCAGATTCCACAGGATGCAGCCATGGCAGATATAATAGAATTGTAGTGCCATCTGAAGAGATCCTCTGAAGATGTCAGCTACAGATGCAGATGAAACATCAAGAGAACATGGCAATACAGCCCAGAAACCATACAACACTCCAACATAAAGCTGGTATTTGGAATGATGAGGTCCATTTTAAAACAGTCTTTGTCCTTGTTTCTAACTTCTTCATCCTTACAAGGCTTCTTTTTACACCTCCTGTTCACAAAGTGCTAGCGCAAGGGTTAGGGGCTAACTTTAAATTTGGAAATGTAACTGTATTTGGAATGCCATGACCAGCCCTTTTAAGCATTTCTCTCCAAGTGATCAATGGGAACTGGGATGCCTAGGCCTTTTCTGCAGAACCCCTACTGAGGGAAAGGAAAGTATTTTAGAAGATGCCATGCCCAAATTGAAATAATGAACTGGCTGCTTCATAGAAAAGGGACTTGAACTAAGTGAAATGGCATTTTAAACAAAAGGCATTTCTGTATAAAACTGACAGGAGTCATTCTTTGTGCAGAGGAATAAAACACTCAAACTACTCCAACTCTACAGGGGAGGAAGGCTACAGAAAGTTCCTTCTTCTGTGGCTAATATTAGCCTCCTCCATATGTAGCACAGATTTATATGTCTTTTCGGTGGGAAGGAAGGAAGGAAGGAAGGAAGGAAGGAAGGAAGGAAGGAAGGAAGGAAGGAAGGAAGGGACGAAGGGGTTTGGTTCTCATCTGTAGCTTGGGAACATTTGTGTTTCAAGTGTTTATTCCATTCAATGGTGCTAGCTCCCAGGTAAGTGTGAACAGGATCAGTGTCATAATTGGCAGAGGTTGTTAAAGTTTTCTTTCCAGTAATATTCAAATCCAAATTCAGTATAGTAATATTCAAATCCAAATCTTCAAATATTAAAAGACGTTGATACTTCCAAGCTGCCCTCCACTAGCATTCACCACATGTGATTGGGATGCATGGGGATGGTACATATCTGTTTTCACAAAAACTATGGCTCAGTCTTTATTTCCCATTCCATGGACAACCACTAACTCACAATTGGCAGCTAATCCACAGATGTACCTCTCACATGGCAGCATATAAAGAACAGGAGATGTCACATTTACACAATCCCATGCTTTGATTTTGTGATAGCCATAACACTGATTTAGAGAAGATTCTCCTATCCACACAGCCCTATATCCCAGAATATCAAGCCAGAATATCCTACAATATCTGCTTTGAACTGGGTTATCTAAATCCACACTGCCATATATTCCAGTTCAAACAGATAATATGGGAATTTCTGCCATGTTTTTGGGGGTGGGTGGGATATAGGGGTATGTGGAAGTGCCCTATGCAAATTCTCCTACCTTCTCTTCTACTTTCTCCCCTATGTATTGTTAAGAAGTACTACCAAGAAAGTGATACCCCTTAGGTCTCTGCTTAACTAGAAATTATGCAAAGAATGCCATTGTCTCTTGAGAATCAAAATTTGTACTTGTAGCTTCACCAACCTGTGAGAGAGCGGTTTTCCTCTTGTTTTCTTTAATGGTGCAAAAGAACAGAGAGAAGACCAGGCTGTTAATTTTTCCAGGTTGACTGACCGTCCTAAACACATGGCATTTTACTCTTTAAAAATACAATAGGGAAAAGTCATATTTATTTTAATATGAAGAAGGAGAAGAGAAAATAACTTCAGCCAAGGACCCTTCCACACAGCAATATAACCCAGAATATCAAGACAGATAATCCACAATATCTGCTTTGAACTGGGGTATCTGAGTCCACACAGCCATATAATCCAGCTCAATGTGGATTTTATACAACTGTGTGGAAGAGGTCTGAGACTGAGAGACAGTGACTTGCCAAAACCCATCCAGTGGGTTACTATGGCTAAATGAAAATTTGTACCCTGTTCTCCAAAGTCATAGTCCAATACTCAAACCACTATATCATAATGGATCTCAGCTAGATACAGTAGTCATTCACTTATAACATTAGAAAACTCAAATATTTTCCCTTGCAGAGCAATTTGTTGGATATTCGACAAGATGAAACCAAAGCTGAACTGACAGTAACTCTATGAACTTCATCCATCAAACAAGTGAAAACCACCAGCTATTCCCTAAAGAAAAAGAATTCAGATAAAATAAGGTCTCCACATCTGTTCTCTTGAAGTTAATGAAAAATCTGCAAGCAGGCTGTAATGGTTGTGAATTGTACATGGTGGTTAGTGATGAATCCACACAGACTAGCAACCTACAGTCAGCTAAGCTTTTTCACAACATGGATGTCCAGCCAAATGGATGAGGAATATTACTAAACATCAGACACAAATGATATTTTATTACAACTCTGAGACAAAGTGTACTCTGAAGTCCCCTTATCTTTTATGTCCTAAACTCTTAAAGATATGAAAGTGAAATCTGTATGTGACAGCAATTATCCTGAATATTTTACAGTGGTTGGAGTACACTTGGAAGCTGACAAAACCCACACCAAGAGAAATCTACACACATAGCCACTAAAAATAAACCAAGTGTTACGTTTCAATGTAACCTGATGCTAAAGCAATATGACAGCTGGCATTTGTCTTTCTCAGGCTAAACCAATGACAGAGTTTAGTCATTGTGACCCAACATATACTTGCAGCAAATGCTATCTATTATTGGAATACTTATAGCTACTGTTATGAAAAGAAGAACCAAGGCCTCCAAGAGGTGAATGAAAGATGTGTAACAGGAAAAATATAATATTATCAGTTAGAATGAAGAGACGATAGAGGATCACTGGAGAGGAACATGTAAAAAATGAAAAAGTAGAGGATACACATAACTTTAATGATGAGATAAAGGACTAAATATATTAGGCAATGATGAAAAGTATCTCATTTATTTATGCAGCAGTCAAGAGCTCCAACATTTTCTATAGGAATCAGGGATGTCCTGAACAGACTTTTATTCTCCAAATCAGGGGTCCTCAAACTCTTTAAGCAGAGTCCCTCAGACTGTTGAGGGGTCGGATTATAGTTTGGAAAAAAACATGAATGAATTCCTATACACACTGTACATATCTCATTTGTTAGGGTGACCCTAAGTCTAAAATTTAGGATGGGGGGGGTGGGCAAATGACCTTGGACCCCTGCTCCAAATAGACACCCCTTTAGAATATGGGGGTAAATAATCAGTGTAGTGTAGTGGCTTGAACTATGATTCCAGAGACCAGGGTTTGAATCTCTTCAGCCATGAATATCTACTGGGTGACCTTGGGCAAGTCACACTCCCTCAGCCTCACAGGAAAACAAAGGCATGCACAAGCTGGACAAAGTATTTTTTGTAGAGGCGCTGTCATGATATAAAAATAATTTGGGGTGTGGCTATTATGAGCAAAATCATAAAATAGTAAAACAGGGACCCCCAAAAGGGGTGTGTGACTATTACGTGATGGTGACTATTATGCGATGAAATATGCTAATCTCTGGTATCACTAAGCATAAATAGGGAAAATTCTAGTCTGAAAACTTGAAGAACTATTAAGAAAACACTGAACAATTAATTATTCATCTTCTTTCTAAATTCATATATAGCATGTCAGAGAAGATGAAAAGGTAGCAATACAGAAACATCTTCAGTTTCCGATGAGGTGGTAAAACAAGCGATTCAATGGCTAGGGCAGCTGGAAAAGGTCTCCTCTTCAGTCATCCTACCCTTTAATTTCAAACACCCCTCAAAATCTCTCCTGTGGTCTGGTTTTCCTTTTATCTCTATTTTGTATTTTTATTTTTATTTACCTTACACCCACAGGATCATTAGAAGGAGAGGGAAACTTTGCAAGCATGCTACTATCATCCTAAAGTGTTGAACTCTTTTTGCTTTGGGAGGAGGAAAAACTGGTTCCTTCCTTTCAGTCAGACACAAATATACGCACATAGGGTGATTTGTTCATTTTAAATTGGGTTAACACATACCAATTTAAGGAGTTAAACAACAAAAGGAGACCCTCACCCTTTACTATCACCATGCTGGTTCAGCATCAACGATGTCTTTGTCTAGCACTATACTATTTTTAAATTAATAGTGACTGTAAGTCACTATATTATGACTAAATGACAGAAGACTAAATATAGTAGCTATAAATACTGTATTATGACTATTAAATGACATATATCACTAGATTTGGGATCTGGAATTGCAACATAATGAATGAGAAGGAAATGTTCATTCAATATTACAAAAATCGTACAATATTACTGCAAAACATCTTGCTCTGGAACTGGCTGCTTCTGGGGTAATTTGTAATAGGATACTTGATATGTGGGGTGGGGAGAGAAATGGGCAGAAGGGATGCATCTTTCCAAAGTACACCTCTTTGTTTCAAATGGTCTCCTTTAACACCACTTAACAACAGAGAAGGAAGCATCAAGAAGGAAGGAAGAATCAAGCACATTTGGGTTCCAACTTGCAGTTTACCTTTGAGACTACATCTCGAATGTTGTTTATTTATTTTATTTATTATTCATACTTGTCAGTCGCCACTCCTGGTGTGGCTCGGGGCGACTTACAACAATGGACTCAGAGTAAAAAAAACACAATATAAAACACAATAAAAACACAATACAGTAAAAACATGGTCCACGGTGTTGTTGGGAGGGAAACCTATTCTTTTGACCATATGAAGTGGTCCACCAGTCCTGGATAATTTTATAATGTAACAAAATGGAGCAGCATTGAGATCCTGCTTCATAGGAGCGCATGTTCAGAGTAGATGTCTTTTTATGATTTTGTCAAAACCATTATCATGATTTAAAAGGGTACAGTGGGCTGACCATATGAGGACAGCAATGGCAAGCAGTAAATTCAGCAATTGTTGTGACTAGCACCAAGTAGCTGTTTCAGAACTGTAATTTAAACTTTCCATCATGAGGTACACTACATGCGGAACACTTTGGGAAATTCATACAACTCAAGTAGTTGATGTCTTAAAGAGTAGGGTTGCCAAATTTAAAACTGTGGCTTTAATGGTTGTATAAATGATAGAGCCTCAGCATCTGTCACTTGTTACCTTGCTGACTGACATGTAACATCTGCTGAAATTCTCTTCTACAAAATCATTAAAGGTACAAGAGCAAAACTAGTGTAGAAAGGATAGTGGTGGGCCATATCAGGCTTAAACACAGGAAGTTTATCTTGCTCACTTTCTATTGCTGTAATAGTGCAGCCAGTTTCATTTGCTTTTAGCATCTACTTATTGACTATAGAGAGCCAATAAGGAAAAACACACTGCAAAAAGCACAATTTAAAAAAACTCCATAATGGCCAGTGTTAGTGCATATAAATCTACTCTTAAAGAATAATTGAAGGACAAAATTACAGAATACATGTTGAAGTGACAGAGGAAAAAATATCTATGCTCATTTGCTTAAAACCATTTAATGAAAGAAAAATTATGACTAGAGTGAAGTAATAAAAGTTTTCAGTTAATTAGTATCTCATCTTGCATAAAATCTCTTTATCCAATAAAGTAGTACATTTTATTACCTGAATAATTTATTTTTGTTAATGGCTGAAAGCTTTGCGGGTACTTTCTTTTTTATCCTGTTTCAGGGCAAATTAGTGTGCTTTTCAGCTTTAGAAAAGCATACACGTGCCATACTGATTCTACTCTGCACTAAGAACTGAATTATGGGCTCACCTGTACAGAATAAACTAAGAATGGCAATGCATATAAATACCCCCAAAGGCGCAAAATCCTTTTTAATCTTGGAAGCTAAATCTGGTCAGTCTGGTATTCATTGGTGAAATGTTGCCAGCGAATGCCAGGTGTGCTGTAGGCTATATTTCAAAGAAAGGAACTGATGAAATCACCTCTGAATATTCCTTTCCTAGGAAAACTCTAGGAAATTCATGGGGTTATCATGTCGACAGGTGACTTGAAGGCACACACTCGATTATGTACATCCACATAGGAACACAGAGCAAATACTAGCATAACTTGCAACAAAGGCCCTATAAAAGGAAGCTGTAAGTGACACATATCTTTGTCTTCAGAAGCAAGTTTCGAAGTCTATTACAATGTGTTTCAAATCCAAAGATTGCTGGAACTGCAGTATATTGGGGAGGGGGTTAATTTGGAGAAGATAATAAATAATATTAAAGAAAAAGAAATAATATTTAAGGAATGGAAGAGGAGAGAGGAAACAGAATTTAAGGAACCCTAAAATAAAAGTGGGGGGGGGAAGTTAAATCCAGGCAATTTGAATAGGATGGCAACTATATGGCAAATTAATTATAATAATGATGAAATTATAGGCAGAACATTGATATTAATTGAAAGTAGAGGGAAAGGTTAGTGGAGGATTTGTATACAGAGGATGGAAACCCTGTAGAATGGAAAGAAATTCAGAATTGGATTGGGCTAGGGGAAAGGATTCAAAGCTGGGCTATAAGACAGGAAATTTTTAGATGGAAGGAAAAAATTAGAGAACAGGATAGTCCGTTTGAGAAGGTGACTGGGAAGTGTTTGAGAGAGGAGACGAAAGTGGCAGGAGATCTGTACAAACAAATCATTACAGTAAAAGAATAATAGAGGTATTTTTCCAAACATGGAGAATGGACATGGAAATTGAGAGGGATGACATCCAAAGGGAAATAAGTAATATAGCAAAAGAAAAGTATAATGTATTAAGGGAAGCAAGAAGGAAAACATTACAAAAATTGTACAGAACTCCTGCACAACTCTCACGCCTTTTACCAAGGATAAAGGATAGGTGTTCGCGTGGTTGTGAACAAAAAGGAGAGTTTAATCATATGATATGGGAATGTGACTGAATGCAAGAATACTGGAGAATGATAGGATAAATTAATAGAATGTTAAATTTACAAATAGTAATAGTTAATAGAAATTTAATACATGCACAGATAACAGGAGTGAAGAATATACAAAAAGAAAAATTGATTGACAAATTAATAGCGTGTGCACAAATTGTTTTAGTGAGGGGTTGGAAAGATATAACAGAATGGACATTGACTAATTGGTATAACTATATAGTTAATATGTTAAATGTGGAAATAACAAATTGCAAATGGAATAATATAGATAAACTTGAAAAGGTTACAATAACTAAGCAAATGTGGAAACCAGTTAGGAATTATTCAGAGAATGTGCTATGATGTGGAACAGAAAAATTAAGACTGAGATTGAAATGTAACTTCTGTAGTTTGCTGTATAAATTGCATGTACAAGGAGGGGTGAGTGGGATAAAATAATAAAACATCAATAAAAAATAAAATAAAAAAGAACCTGGACATTTCGTAACCCATTCAGGTTTGTGTCCCAAATGAAAATGGAAAGCACAAGCTCCACCTTTCTCCAACTTAGCGCTTCACATTCATTAAATACTACTGAGCCACCCACTTAAGAAACCACAATCTACTGTTTTCATCACATGACGTAGGCTTCAAGTGTAGGTAGAGATATCTTGGGGTTTAAAAAGAGTTGCAAAGGCTTATCTTTTCAGATGCTTTCTAAGATGGTTGGCAAGTGACTTTTTTGCAAATTATCCAGATAGAGATGAGCAAAATGGCCAATTCTGTCATGTGATGGTATTCAAAATTCTCAGCTTTAAAATGATATGGTTACACAATTTGTGAGAGGAGCCGAAATGCCCCTTTGAGAAAAAGCTCTATCATTACCTTGTGCTCATAGAGGAGGGAAGACTGGCGGTATGTTGTGCTCCTTTCTGTCTCATGCATTTTCTGGGAGCCCTTCCTTCCTTCCTTCTTTCCTTCCTCTCTCCCTTGCTCCCTCCCTCCTCTGTGTTGTATGTGTCATGAGTTACCTCCTCTTTTTCCCCACTTTCTTTCCTTCTTCCAACCCAAGGAAAGAGAGAGAGAGAGAGATCCAGATATCCAGATATACATCTGAGTCCTAGCTTTTTAAACAAAGTGTTCCAACAGGACCTCTTTACACAGGCTTCTGTTTGGCAGCAGGGTTTTGTAAGTTTGGCCACGGAATCTGACAGCTTCCATCATACTGAGTAAAACTACTTCTGGAGCAGCTCTGTGGCTGAACTGGGGGAAAAACCTCTGTTGCTGCTGAAAATAAACAATTGAGCCAGATTTAGGAAGCTCCCCCCATGTGATAAGGCAGCAGGGAAGCCATGATGGTGCATGGTGCAGAGTGGCAAATTCCCACACCCCCTAGATGGCAGCAAGATTGGCCAATTCCAGCTGTGCATGTCACAAGGTCATATGGGTACAAACCTGCTAAAATGAAACTTTTTTGCACACATTACAGAAAGGAGAAATCTGTGCACATATTGCATCCATACAGTGCATGGCCATGTCAAATACAGCCAACTAGCTGTTTGGTTGGAACAAGGAAGAAACTGATCCATCCTTCTTTTCTCAGCGATTGCTTTGAAACTCCCTCCATAGGAAAGCCAGGATGGCTCCCCTCTTCCTCTCCCTCCCATTATTCCAATTGGCTTTTAGAAAATCTCTGCAAGTGGCTTTTAACTATGCATTGTCTTTAGTTTCCAATACTGAATTAAAAAAATTATAATTGTATAGATTGCTTGAATTATATATTAAAATAACTTCAATATACTTTTAATTAATTATTTATTTATTTTGTTTTATATCCTGCCCTCTCTCTCTCATTAAGGAACTCAGAGTGGCTAAACAGATACAAAACTGATACCTTTGTATGTATTTTAACTTGTGTTTGTTGTGCAAACCAGAGAAGGGCAATATATAAATCAACCACCATCACCAACAAGAACATCTCTTAGAGCAGTGTTTCTCAACTAGTGTGCCGTGGCACACTAGTGTGCCGTGAGTGATCATCAGGTGTGCCACGAGAAAAGCTCTCTGCCCCCCTTCCTTCCCCCTCCTCCTGCCGAACTCCTGCTGCTTGGGAGAGGAGGAGGAAGGGACGGGTGGCGGCGAAGAAGAAGAAGGGACCGGGGCACCGCCTCCTTCAGCCGTTTCCCCAACCAGCCTCCAATCTGCCATGACTCTCGCCCCTTGTTTGTTGAAGCTGCACGGAGGAGGACCCCCGCCTACTGAAGCCCATCCACCGCTCATGCTCCTCCTCTGTGAGAGAGCTGAAGCCGGGGGGAGGGGGAGCATGACGCAGCCTGGCTCCGCCCCCTCCCCCCAGCTTAAGCACCCTCACAGCTTCGCCAGCCTTGAGGGGGCAGTGCCAAGCCAGCGATGGCAGAGCCAGCACAATGCTAGCTTGCCCCCTCAAAGCTGGCAAAGCTGTGGGAGAACTGAAGCCGGGGGGAGGGGGCGGGGCATGGCACGGCCTGGCTCTGCCCCCTCCCGCAGCTTCAGCGCTCCCACAGCTTCGCCAGACTTCAGGGGGCAGTGCCAAGCCAGTGGTGGCAGAGCCAGCACAATGCTGGCTTGGCACTGCCCCCTCAAGGCTGGCAAAGCTGTGGGAGAACTGAAGCCAGGGGGAGGGGGCGGGGCATGGTGTGGCCTGGCTCCTCCCCTGGCTTCGGCACTCCCAGCAGCTGCCCCCAGCAGCTCATCATCCCCCAGCCGTTCTTTAAAGTGTTACAGTGTCATTTTGTGTCATTTTGGTTGGTGGTGTGCCCCTGAATTTTTTTAATGTTAAAAGTGTGCCGCGGCTCAAAAAAGGTTGGGAAACACTGTCTTAGAGAGCTAGGAAAGTATTTATCTACAATATTTAAAACCCATGATTTTGTGAGAACTAATTTTGCACACAGTTTCAACAAACCTACTGATTAAACGAAGCACATTTCTTTTGTCCGCTTGAAGTCATTCAGGTTTGGGGAGGTAAAACACATTACTTGCTCCTGATACCAATCTTATGAACAAGGAAGAGGCCAAGAAAACTTCTGTCTCTTTGATGGTAGGTGCATTAGCCTAGATCAAACTTTAAGTCAAAATCAACTCCCCCCTCGCCCCGACACCCCATTTTCATTTTTTTCTTCCTTCTCAAACCACAGTTTATTTATTTCTGCATGAATGCAAGGTGAATGAGACTGTCACTTCTTGTTGCAGCACTATTTATTACAAATCAGTGACAGTCTCCCCCCCCCCCCAATATGTTCTCAAGCCTCTTTCTCACTTACATTAAATAAACAGAACACCATTTTTAAAATATGTTCCTAACAACTAAACTGCATCATTTCATTTTCTGCAACCTTCTGCTGGGAAAGCAAGCTACTGTGCTTTTATAGTTTATAGAAATTTATTTTTTAAATCCTCAGTTGCATCTCCATATTCAATATCACGACTTATGTGAGAAATTCCCAGAAAATTAATTTGCCCTTTTCTGGTGAATTCCAAGGACAAAAGAATAAATTGAAAATCTTGAGTTTAGGGTGAGAAAGGTGGAAGAGTGTCATCCCAAGTCCTGGATAACAAGTGTATCATTTATCTGAAAACCTACATGTTGTACCCACTACAGAAAGCCTGGAAATGTTATTCTAACATGGGAAGAATAAATAATTATTTGGCACGTTACTTGTTCCACTCTTCTCTGTGCTTAACAGCTGCTTCATTTTCAAAGCAAGGAAAGGGAAGAGCAGGGAAAACTCGCTACTAAGGAGGGAGAGATGCCAAGAATGAATAAACAGGGGTGGCATATTTCATCCCCTCAAATCTCTCCCTAATCATAGGAGCCATATACCGTATATACTCATATAAATCGAGAAATTTTAGTCCAAAAAGTGAACCTCAAAACCTTGAGTCTTATCTATGGGTCAGTGTAAGTATACCTTAATTCTTATTTAAAAAAAACAACAACTGACTATGAGAGTGGCATAAAGTTAGAGCTTAGTCCATCCCACAAAAACTTACAAGAAGCATTGATCTGTTCTCCTCTTTCCCACCATGGTGCTGTTTTTGTAAAAATGCCTGGGTATAAAAAGGGAAGTGGTGGCACTGGTATCTCCCCCTCACTATGGGAAATGACCCTCGACTTATCTCAGGCTCATAACAAAATCCATAATTTTGGCCACAAAGCCTGTCCTCAACTTCTACTTATACCTACAGTATGTACTTATACACACATATCTATAGCAACTCCCTTATGGATACTTTCTTTCAGACAATTTTTGTAGCGCTCTGGAGATGCTCTGGGACATGGAAATATCTACCAAGCAAACTGTGCTAAACCACCATCTGGCAACATTTGTAATGTGTAGAGCAATTCTTGTAATTCATATGAATGTTATTTATTTTTATGATTTAGTGTATATAAAGTGCCATCACTACGCTTTACAGAATATAATTCACGATGATATTATTCATAGTTTCACATAAAAGGGGAGCTATAAAACCACTTTAATGCAATTTAGTTAAGTAATACATTGTAGAAATACACTGAACCCAACTTTGTTGCTTTATGTCTTCTGTTCTGACACATGGAGCTAAATATACAAGTAACACATTGCTTGCATGCTTGTTGCTCTGGTGCACATACATTGAGAACAATGTCTATAATAATCATGACTAGATTTTTTTAATGCTATACATATTTAGCTGTGTGTACTTCTGTTATGCTTATTTATATATTACATTTTTATACCACCTGTCCACCAGACATTATTGTTTAAGACAGCTAAATGACGTCCTTATAAGCATTCTAGACACAGTAAAGGCAATCACAATTCATTCGAGAAAGCCTATTTCTAATGTAGATTTTGATCTTGCTGTCAGATTAGTAAATATCAAACAGTGAGCCAAATTTTTTAAAAAGTGAATTAAGGAGAAAATGCAAAAGCCATCTGTAACGATGTGACATATGTCTGTCACCAATTATAAAGTAGCATCTGGCCACTCTACCGGCCGCTCTGACAGAGTGGACTCTTCAAATCCTACCACTGCTACAAATTATGAAGAAGTATATATTAACTTCCACCAATCATAAGGATGTACTATATAGTAAATATATTTTTCTGCCACTAAATGAGGTAACTAGTTGGTCATCAATTTGTAGGAAGGTGTTTGGATTACTTCCACTCTAATAATGTTGCAACCAGCCGTCCACCACTTTGTCCACCACTTTGTCTTTTAAAATGAGGCTTGACTTCTTCAAAATACTGGCAAGGAGAGGTTTATAGTTAAAGAACTGTAAATAGTTTATTTTGAGGATCAGTGCATTAGCTTGACGGTTTCAAAGTTACAATTCTTCTTAGAGGCACAATTCTTGGTTGTTACACTTTCTTTAAAGAAGTTACAAAGTTACTCAGTTCATTTCCTTTCAGTTAATATTATGAGATTATGCAGTTACACTTTCTTTCTTAAATGGTTCTTGTCAAATCAGTTTACAGTCTATTCCACTAGTATCTCACTAGTCTCAAACACAGTATTCCCTACCCTGGTTTATGTCTCAGCATAAACTACAGGCTGGCTCTCCCAGCCAAACCTCTGGACTTAAAATAGACCTTGAGCTGGTCTAAACACAACTGCTCTCTCTCTCTCTCTCTGTGCTTCTCAGCACCCACTCCCCTAGAGCTGGTCTGACAGTTAAACTGTCCAAATTCAAAACTTCCCCAGAATTCTATTCTTGGCTGTGGCAGAAAGCTGTTGACTCCTCCCACCTCTGCCTCACAGCCATGTTGCTATGGCAACTCTTCCCCAAGGTGGGCCTTTACTGAAGAAGTGCACCTTCCCTAAACATCTAAACATTTCAATACACATTCAATCCTCAATCCTATAATAAAAAATAAACACTTCTGCACACTGTCCCTCTAGATTCCTAGAATACATGGAATACCAGATTGCCATCAGAGGATTTTATCTACATTACCTGCTTTTGGCCTCCCAATATAACTTAGTTCAGTTTTTTTACTCTCTGAGATTAACCACAAGTGATTTTTTAAACTGAAAATAATAAATCTGCCCATTGAAATCAGGTGGCTTCATAATGTAGGGTGTTTCTGATGCCAATCAATCCCAAGGTTTTAATGTAATATAGTTTACTGCTTCATTTTTATCACCCAATTTTATTGTTTTGGATTTTTGTCCTGCTATGTTGTAAACCACTTTGGCATTCTTTACATGCAAAGTAATATAATATGTTACATGTATTAAAGTAGATTTCACTTTCATTCACCATTTCCTAATTCTGTATACTTCCCAAAACAGATCCTCATGTGTACTCTACCTGGAGTCAGTAGTATTTCACTACAGAACCCAGCTGTCCACACATGAGAATTTGCATTAATATCAATATAGTTTAAAACAAAGAACTCCATGTCACTACCCTTTTACACTACGTCACATTTTATGGGTTTATTAATTTTAACTTCCATCACAAGTTGTCCCAACATTTGTTATTCAATATAAATGTCATAAACCAGATACAAAGATAAGTCTTTGGTTCTCAAATCAGTTCACCATTGGGGATAGCCTAGTGTCATCAGACCCTGAACTGACTCTACACTTAAAGCTGGCCCTTCAATTTATCTGGACCAGAAGGGGTGAAGGAGAGTTTCCCGTTCTAGCTATGACTTGCTTCATCACAATAAAGTCTGTGTTCAAAGTTGTGCTCACTGAAGATTTCAAAACGGAAATATTCTACAGTAGGTACTTCATGGACTGAGTGGTAGGTGGGACCCCGTGGAGAAAACCAGGCGTTTGCACACTAGCACAAGGCAGCATTTTAGACTGGATTTTAATGGAAAGTTGATGAATAGGGCTCAATGCTTTTTATGGACGGAACACTGTTTTTCTTAACTTAAATGAATGTGTATGATACGTTGATGTAATTGTATTTTAATGTATTTTAATGTGTAATGTTTTTTGGGGTTTTATACTGTGTTTTACTGTGTTGGCATCAAATTGTGCCTTTTTGGAAGCCACTCTGAGTCCCCCCTCGGGGGTTGAGAAGAGCGGGGTAAAATGCTGGAAATAAATAAATAATAAATCTGCCCACTAAATACATACTCAACACACAAGCTACCACAATTCTTCTGGGTGTGCAACAGTCATTAACACACTAGGTTGGTAGGCTGATGTAACTTACATATGATGTAGTATCAATTAAAGGGGAGTAAATATTGTAAGACCGGAGTACTTTGGCCAACTGGTACAAGGGCAGAGTTCAAGCAGCACTATTCCAACAGCTTTATGGTTCAGAGAATATATAACAAAGCTATATACTATCAGTTCACATATATCATTGCTCACATAAATGTAAATTATTATAAAGTTATTAAAAGCATTAAAGATTACCAAACATTCAGTAAATATTGTGGTGTCGCAACAATGTTAGTGGAAAGGACATGTTGCCTCTCATAAGTCTGTCCACTTCCTTCTTCTAGCAAGTGAATCTCTGTCAAAGTCACTAAATGTATATTTAGAAAGTCCTTCAGAATGTAGCCCTCTGAGGTAGCTATGAATTTTTGTTGACATATTTAATTTCCACACTTGTGTGCAAACATTAATATTTTCTCTCTCTGGACTTTCTTGATGGATGGCAGGTCAAAAGACATTAGATATAATATTGGCATAAATAAAGGCAATTCTTCATTGAAAGGTAGCATATTTCAAAACCCTGAGCTAAGAAAAGATGTCTGAAGCCCTGCATACAATTATGAGATTTCTATAAGACTTTCACCGTTGTCTACTCATCCTAAGAGGAAAAACCACAATGTGTCTTGCAGCACTTTAAGGACTAAAATGGCAGTGTCCACAAAAGCTTATTTCACAAGAAAATTGGTTGTTATTTAAATGTCACAGGTTTATCAACTGTTTTCCGGTTTCAGAAAGAGACCAATCTGGTGTTGCCTCCAAATATTCCTAATTGTTGTAGCTTACACAGGTTACTCCTTTTGCCTTTGGGAACTGGAAGGCAGTGGGTGTTTCTTGGAGTTGTCGTGCTGAAAATGTAGCATTTCATATCTCTATTAACAGGGAAGTGGCTTTCAAACTTTCTTGCTTCAATGAATTACTTCTGCATTTGTTGAGATGTTTCAGAATGTCTCCCAGAGGAAACTGTCTTGTACTCTGTAAGATATTAACTTTCCAGCCCATCCTATCTCACATCTCATAGACAGCAGATCTCATTGTTTTCAAACCGGGCTTCTGCCTAGCACTGCTTGGAAATGCCACATTTTGAATCTGAAACAAGTGATGGCTGCCTGTATGATAATGTTCCTCGTCGGCCATTTGTTCCTATCGATGCTCATGAAATACTTTGTATGATTACTGATTATGGTAGGCCATACAACTACACATCGGTGGATGCATTTTTACTTAATTAAGATAGCCTTCCATTGGATATTTGGGTACACCAGATTATATATCAGATTATTGGCTTCACAAATATTCCCCAGCGGACACTTGGAAACACTGCTATCGGGCAGTTGAAACTATAACACCGGACTTGTGGATTTACACCATTTGGTGCGGACTCACACCATTAAGTGCGGGTTTGCGTATTTACTCCATTTTGTTGCGGATTTGTTTAGAACGGGCTTATACGGACTATGAATTAATAGGGCATTGGATTCCTTGATTTCCACCACTGGTAGGAATCCCCTAGGGGGTGGTTGTACTATTTCATTACTGTCATATGAATAATTTGCTATGTATTGATTATAAGTTTATGATTATTGCTTCAATAAAAAAAAAGCACCTTTTTTTATTCAACAGAATGAAGAATTTTGGAATAGGCAAAGAATTTATTGAGGTCATAAAGGAAATATACAAAAAGGGGAAGGCAAAAGTGAAAGTAAATGGGGGATACACTAGAGAAATAGTTATAGAAAGAGGGGTTAAGCAGGGTTGCCCATTATCCCCAATGCTATTTACACTAGCTATAGAGTATTTAGCGGATAGAATAAGAAATAATGGTAGAATAACGGGATACAGAATAGGAAATGAAGTTGTAAAAGTAAATTTGTTTGCTGATGATTTACTGATAATAACAGAAAACCCAATAGAATCACTAAAAGAATTGGAAATAATATTAGAAGACTTTCATAAGTTTTCAGGACTAAAGATCAATATCACAAAATCAGAATTGTTGGGATTTAATTTGGAGAAAGGATTATTAGAAGATATTCAGAGAAGGGAAGACATTAAAATAGCAAAAAGAAAATAAAATACTTGGGTATTTTTCTAACTAATAGGTCAGAGAGGCTGTGGGACTTCAATTATAAGAAAATATGGGGAAAAATACAAGAGCAAATGAAAAACTGGAAGGAAAAAAATTAAATATATCAAAGAGAATTAGGGCAATTAAAATGTGCATACTTCCTAAAATACTGTATTTGTTTCAAACACTGCCATTAGATATTTCACAACAAACATTTCAAAAATGGGATCGAGATATTAGAAAGTGGATATTTGGGGGAAGAGACCAAGAATAAGTAATAAGGAATTATATATGCCAAACAAAGAAATAGGATGGGGATACCAAAATTACAAGAATATTATGAAGCTTTTCAACTGAAGACAATTTTAGAACTAGAAGAAGAAAATCAAGCAAAATGGATAAGAATAGAAAATGAAGTAAACAAAGGTCAAGGTGAATATGGAATTTTCACACAAAAATTGAAAGAGGTGATAGGGAAAACAATAGGCCCGAGGAAAATAGCTTTAAAAATATGGGAGAAATGGAAAAAGAAATGGATGCCATTTTTCTCAAAGGAAGCCCCGATAGGGAGTCTGAGAAACAAAGAGGATAAGAGCGTCATCAAGAAACTGGAACAGTGGGGATATTGTAAAATAAAAGACTTATATAACGAAAAGAATGTACTAATGGAATGGAGTCAGTTGAAAAACTTAGGAGGAGAAAGATTTTGGCTAACATTGAGAGGCATTTGGGAACAAATAAAAAAGGAAGATAGCACTGGGTGAAAATATAATAGATAGGATATTAAAAGAAAGATCCAGTGGAAGGCAAAAAGGTTAGGCAAAATATATGGAAGAATGCTGGAAGATAAGGAATTTATGTATAAAAGGATGGAAAATAGGTGGGAAAAGGAAGGAGGCCTAGGGAAAGAAAGAATAGATAGGATAAGGATTGGACTAAATAAAATAAAAATAGAAAAATATAGGAACTAGAGCAGAAAGTAATAACAAAATGGTACAGGACACCAATCCAACTGGCACATATGATCCAGGGTCTAAATCCGAAATGTTGGCACTGTGGGAGTAGAGAAGCCTGGTACGCACATCTCTGGTGGGAGTGTAAGGAGATACAAAGGTTCTGGAATCAAATTTTTAGGAAGATCGAACTATATACAAAAATAAAAAATGATTTAAATATGGATATTCTCTTAAAAGGGATATGCGGGGATAGTAAAATCAAAGCGCAAGAACAAAAATTAGTTATGATGATGTTTAGAGCGGCACATGCCGTGATTGCCTGGGGTGGAAAGAAAAAGAAATGGACCCTTGAAAAATGGTATGAATATGTGTGGGAACAAGTTCAGCTGGAAATTATGGATATTATAAGAAATGAAAAACTATGGACAGAAAAGCAGAAGAAAATCAAAGAAATATGGTTACCCTTCAAAAACTGGATACAGGAAGCTAAACCAGAAGATGAACATTGGGGGAAAAAACTGGACAGAATGCAACGATGGCTCAAATAAATGAAGGACTAACTTGTCAACGGGGGGAGGGGGGAGGGTCAGGGGGGAAGAAAAATGTATTGTAACTAAAGCAATGTAAAGTAAGAGTAAATGTAGTATAACAATACAATAAAAAATCTTTAAAAAAAATGATTATTGCTTCAATATATTGAGTATTAACTACGCATTTGTGACGCTGAGTGGTTCAGTCCCTTTTCCAGGTTGTTTACATTTTGAATCTGAGACATTGTTACCTGTGTTCTGCCACTGAACCACACCACAGCTCTCTTCCTTGTGTACAGCATAAGATTTTGGTACATACTCCAAAGTTGACAGTGTTCTGGGGTCCTGGCCAGATTTCATGCAAGTTGTTCTTCCACATGAGCTGTAATTGTACCCTTGGACACACCAAATAAACACACATTGCTTCCAAAAAATTCAGTACTTAGTGATAATGGAAACTCCACACTGTTCTGTACATTGCATTATATAAATCTACCAGAGAATGGCATTTATGTTTTCTTCATGTGTTGCAATAAGAATATAATAATGAGTGCAGGCAATCTTCTTGTATTGAGAAAGGGTTCTAACTGTATTTTCAGTTCTGCTTAATGGAGGCAGCTATCTAACGGGTATTCTAAAGTTATACTTGTAAATAGTTATGCTTTTCACAAAATCTGCTTCCATATCCTGGAATGCTTTGCATCTGTCCTAAATGTTTAAACATGGTGCCAACTCTATTCCATCTCATGGGCAAGTTTCAATTATAAACTACTGTAGTCACAAGGCAACATATATGCTGAAAATGTGTGTGTGTGTACTCTTAATGCCTTTGGTCCTTTCTAGTCTGTTGTGCTGAAGAAAAGTTGGTACTGCAGTGTGTAGGTCTGCCTTAATGCTGCAGCCAAAACTGTAAAGCTTCCTGTACAACATGTGTTCCTATGAACAAGACAAAAAATGTCTGTCTGTTATGTATGTAAAACTAACCCTTCATTAATTTCAGATAGAATTTCAAAACCATGATCAAATGTTATTCAAAGTTTGATACTTGGCAAAGTTTGGACTCACTTTCAACACCTTTGATTTTGCAAGTTATTGAAAGATCTTTTTCATCTTAAGTAATCTGAATTTATTCTAAAGCAACTGTGCTTAGCAATAGCGTTCCTCAATAAATTACTGTGATAGACCAAAATCAACATGTTGCAGTACATGTTGAATTTACTCGGTTAATTCATTTATTTAGATCAGTTCCTGGGTCAATTTGTTTATTTATATCACTTCGTTTTAAGTTTGTTTGGTTTTTTAAAAAGTCTAGATGGTTTTTCTCTCTTATATACTTTCCATTGCACTACATGCTGATAAAATATTATGATCATATTTAGTTTGGCATGAAATGAAAATATATATGAATGGATAATTCATACTCAGCTAAAGCTAGTAGAAAGAAATGTGTGTGCTCAGCACTGAGAAAACTCTATATGTTTATACTGTTGCTTTTTTCATTCAATAATCTATAAATTCCATAAGACTTTTGATTCATGCGCTGAATCTTAGCTATTATGGCTTCTTTTTCAGGGTAGAGAAATAATATATTTTGAACTGGTGCCAAGGCTGGCTTTTCTTTGTATGTGTGCATGTGTATGAGATACAGAATAGCCTTCCATGTATGTGAATAATTATTTGATGGATGGTCAGTAAATTGTAATAGAAGTTGTTCTGGATAAAACTGTAGGGAGTTCTTTAAAATCTCATTCACCCTCAACAACACTGTGTTGTACTGTTGTGACTAAATGGACAAACCATAATTACTGTAAAGTACTTTTTCAGTTTTCACTGGCACTGCCTAGGGGATGAAGAACACATTTTTCCCTCCTAAATAAAAGTAATGGTCTATTTTGAAATTGGTTTGATAGGATGCTTTGAGCATTTTGAAAAGATATGTGGGGAACATAACTTTGATCCCTGACCCTGAAATATTTTATTGCCCTCTTGAAGACAGCTGTGAATAGATGGATGCTTGTTATTGCCCACTGTGACCTTGCCAAAGTCAGTCACACAACCATCAACAGCATCTGCTCCAGACTTTTGCAAAAGGAAGGGAGAAAACACCCACAGAACTCAGGGGAAGTTCTTTTCAGGCACAGATTTCCACAGTGAGCTTAACCACTGGCCATGCTGGCCAGAATATCATTGGAGGCTGTAGTCCAAAACAGTCACTTCTATAAGTCACAAAATAGCCATGGTGTTGATGCTTGGTTTGGGTCTTGAGCTAAAATGTCTGTTCAAATCTTAATCAATAGGATAGGTTTGACTTCAGGGAAATCTAGTCTGAGGAAGAAGTTACTGGCAGGGGAAGTCTTGCTTACCTATCAGGGATGGTGATAACCAATATCTAATCCAAATACATTTGAGCAATCACAATCTATTTGTTGAGTGTCAGTTTATTCCCTAATGTAAATAATTCCCTTTATAAACACCATAGTCTCGTTCATCTTGACTCTACATAAGCCCCATGTATAAACATCAATCAGCATGGTGCAATATCTGAGTGTATAAACCCTTATTTTGGGAGTGTGTTCAGAAGTTTGAATTTAGAATTGCATCTTAGGTCTTATAAACCTAAACTATCATCTTTTTTAAAGTAGCGGGGAAATGTTTATTCACTGTGGTTTTGTTATCTTTGTGGTAGAAATATCCACAAAACCTATGTGATCTTTCTACATTTGGTATAAGTACTAGGTATGCTCTCTCTCTCTCTCTCTCTCTCTCTTTTAAAATGAAGTGGAATAGGGTTTGGGCTATAAACGGAATATCTGCACCTTCTTCCAACAAAAACTACTTTGTACAATATTTTAAGCCTAACTTTGCAAAACAGGGCATATCCCATGAAAAGGGGTAGTTAGAGAATTAAATGACTGGCTGGGCATGCAATTATATGCACAATTACCTCATTGCATAATTGGGAGATCTTAATTATGAAAATAGGTTTTTGATTTTTGTGTTGCTCAAACATTCTGAAATCTTATCAACTCATCATCCCTCTTACTGAGACAGACGAGTTTAGGTTAGAGTAGAGCAATACATAAAAAAGGAAATGGGCCATATTTCAGAGGAAGTAATCCATTTCTTGATGACTGAGGACCCAACCTGCAAAATCTGTAGAATACTGTGACTATTATACACAACATATTGAAATAGATATTTCAGGGAATGAAACTTCCCTCCCAGAATATTCCTTCACTAGCAATAAAAAATCATTTTCAGCTCAAGGGCCAATTTCTATCTGGTCAAGGGTTCAGGGGCCGCCGGCCAGTGGCAAGAAGCTGCTAAAGACAAAGTAGGAGAGGCAATGAGAAAGTAAAGCTAAGGTGTGGATTTCCTTCCAAATAATAAAAGAAACATCTCACATAACAATCTTATGTATGTTCACCAAAAATGTGTTTTGTTGTGCATTTAATGCATAGATGATGGATGTTTATCTTCATCTATTTTGCTCCCTAATTAGAAAACAAATTATTTCCACAATTTTCTCCTGGTTGCTGGAAAATATGAATTTTTTTACTCAATATCCTGACATGCCACAGAAATTATTCACTGCAGAAATATAAGTGTGATATTTGTGCACACATTATGGAATTTATTGAAATGTATCTGATGTTTGCATTTTACATGAAAAAACAGTATTTGCACACACAAAACCCCCTATGATTTACAGAAACACATGTGAAATTTCGGGGCAAAAGTGGGGGATTTCCACAAAATTAACTGTTTTGCAGAAAAATAAATCGTGTATATTCCTAGGAAGGTGGTGCTTTTGTGCAAAAAATGACAACATTTTTTTGCACACATAAAGATCAGTTTCTCCAACAGCAACAGCAACTCACATGTATTAATGCAGAATACTTTTCTGAATCATTTTAGGATGGATTTTATTTAATTATTTATTTTGTGTCAAAATGGCATTAATACAAAAGTATAAAACTGATAAAATAAAGGGAGCACAAACAGCTCAATAATTTTAGACCCAATACAGACAACAGTGACTGCATTGTCTGTATCTTTAAACATTTCTTCCTTTGTGCATGAGGCAGGGCACTGTGGGCAAGCATACAGATTCTGAATTCAATCAATCAATCAATTTTTATTACTTGCTTAGTCGCCCTCCACCAGTGGTGCTCTGGGCGACTTACAACATAAAACCAATAAAACACTTTAAAAGAATTACAATTAAAACAACTAATCAAACGCTCTGCCAAAGAGCCAAGTCTTCAGTGTTTTGTTGTGAATTGTTTGTTCTACTCTACAATCACACAAAGTGGAGGTTTCTTCAAGGAGTGCCGTTTTGCCATGTTGTCTATTGATCTGCCCACTCCACTTCTGAGTCTGTTCAGGGACTTCCAAATTGCCCATTCTTGGTTTGTCCCTGGGGGAAGACCCTTGTGGGGAGCCATCCAGTTGTATTTGCCTGGTTTTGCTGCCCACAGAGGTATTCTTGCTCTTGCTGAGGGAACATTGAGAGGCATGGTGGTTCTCATGAAACTTTTCTTTGATTTAAGTTTACTGGGAGGAGTCTGATAGTCATACATGGGATGGCTTTCATATGTTCAACCATCTTTCTCACAGCAGCAACTTCCCATCGCACATTGCCCCCCGGCAATGCCAGCTAGCTTATAAAGTCTATCAGCAGGTGTAGGTTTAAGACTACGTATCTCATTTAGTGCTATATTCACCTGCTTCGTGTGGGCATATTTGTGCCAGATGAGGCAGGCACACTCAGCATTTGAGTAAGACAAGGCCAAGGCATTTGATTAATACTGGGTGAGAACTGTGCAAAATTCTTGTTTGTTATTCTTCCTAACTGGTTTCCCAAATTAAAAGAAACTATTTTTTTCAGTTAGGAAATTAATATTGGTGAATATGCTTTTCACCCCTAGTGTCAATTACATCTATATACTTTTAATAAACCCCGCTCCACATAACAAATAAAAATCCATATAATTAAGTCAGTAAATAATAAAGACTAAACAACATATAGATTTTTTTAAAAAAACACAATCCGGCCAATTGGTGAAACCTAAAATTTCCAGTGGCTTTAAAGGAATAAAAAGATCTTCCAAAATTTTAAAATGTGTTCTCTTCCATGCAGAATCCCTAGGCAAATCTTTGACCATGGATGATATTGTACAGCAACAACAATGACCCAGATGGCAGCACAGAGCTCTGCCGAGTCACAAGAAGCCCCTAAGCGAAGGGAAGACTTTCAAAGGACTCCAGAATATGGATCAAGGGCATAAGCATGACAATCTAAACAAGGCAGAAAGAATACTTACTTTAAACAGTTTGGGCAATGTTTGAATTATCTTCAATCAAAGAAGAAACACTGGGAAAGAAGACTCAAATTGGTGAGGGTAGGGAGTACTTGAGGTATTGGCAGCCAGGAAAAGCCTCACAAGCTGGATTCCAATGCATGATTATCTAGGGAGATATTCACTATCCTTGTTGAATGATATTGCAGTTCTTCAATGGTGGAGTTTATAATCAAGGCATAGAGGATGTACAACTAAGGAAAAACCACAAGCCATTTCCAACCTCAGAGCCAGGGTGGGATACCGTTTTGGCTTAACCCCCCCCCAAAGGAGAAGTGGATTTTAGTCTACTTTCATTCTTCAACTTCTGGAAGAGAGGTTCAAGAGGCTCTCTTTCCGATGAGGGGAGGCAGGAGAACATGTTTTCAGGGATGCATTGTGGGCAACAAAAAGGGCATGGAGGGAGCACACATTGGCTAGTTAGCCCATCTCTGTTTTAGAGCAGACAACTCCAAAACAAGCATAGGTCTCCACTGAAAAGCCCTGCTTTCCTTTCTCAGAGATGACAAGTGTTGGGAGGCATCGAGAATAGCCTTTATGCATATAAAGTCTATTCATTCCTGCATATGAAATGTTCTCCGTTATGGCTGCTAACTCCACTGAACTTGCTTCAGGTCTGCCAATGGATGCCAGAATTCATCCCATAGGTATTTCATATGTACACTGCCTGCGATGAGCGGCTGACTGCACTTGCAGTGGGCGTGAAATAGCAGGTATCAGATCTCAATTTACTAAACAAAATTAGCTGCATGCCAGCCTGTTTGTGTATCAATTTCTCTTGCTCATGGAGTGCTAATTCAGGCAACAATAATTTACAGTATGTGCGGGAAGAATAATAAAACGTATCTTTCAAGATGTTAAGCAGCCACATATGTTATTTTGTCATCCTGTGCAGCTGCAGGGATTTGCTCAATGTTCTCTTTTTATCCTCCACACTTCGTTAATAGCTGCAAAAGAACGTCCTCTACTGACTGTTTGAGCCCAAAGCCAGTGGAGATGCATTTTAGTGCATTAAATACATTGCAAAGAACATCGGCTTTACAAAATGGGATGCTAGCAACAACAAAGGAATGTTACTATAGCAGAATTTGTGCTCGGTGCTAAAACATATCTCTCTCTCTCAAAAAAGGTGGCCTTTATTTTCTCCTCTATATACAAGACGTAAAAATAATCCCGGCCTCTAGGGATTTTCAAGAAACTTCAATTTACAGCCATTTTTGCTCTACCAATGATTTTTTCCCCCAATCTAAAGTAATGAACAGAAATCTCAAGTATTTTAATTTGGCAAGGTGGATCAAAAATGGCAAGCTTCCTTTGGGAATGTCTGCCAAGAAGAAGATTCAAAAAATGGAGTTCAACAACACAACTCCTTTGAGGAAAGGCTGGTAATATCTGGCTATTGATTATTTTATATTATTAAAAAGTACTATCAGGCAGCATGTTGCTTTACAAGATGTAATAAAATGGTTTATTCTGGTGCAGGGCCAGCTCCAGATTTCTTTAATGCCTTTCAGGATAAAAAAACTATCAACCTGTCATTTCTTGTTGAGTGCACATGAACAGAAAAGAAATAAAGCATCGGGAAAAGTAGTATGGAAATGTTTTGAAAACAGATTAGCATGGCTTAGGGCAGGGGTGCCCACACTTTTTCAGCATGCAAGCTACTTATAATAAAACCAAGTCAGAAAGATCTACCGAGAGAGAAGCAGGGCGGATCAGGGGGAGGGGCGGGGCTTGGCGCAGCCTCCCCCCCCCCGGGCTTTAGCTCTACCACAGCTTCTCCAGGCTTGAGGAGGGTAGTGCCAAGCCAGTGGTGGCATAGCTAGCCACTACTGGCTTGCCATTACCCTCCTCAAGGCTGAAGAAGCTGTGGTAGCACTAAAGCTGGGGAGGGGCTTGGCGCGGCATGGCTCCTCCCCCTCTAGAAGTGCCCCATCCGGCTGGGATTGACCTCCTTCGGTCCTGGGATTGACCAGTCGATCGCGATCAACTTCCTGGGCATCCCTGGCTTAGGGCATGCTACCTTTTATTCAAATTCTAAGGAGATCTTGTTCCAGTAAGGGGGGGGACCCCAAAAGAAGATGGAATTGGCTAATGCCACACTGAGCCATGGACTGGCAGTGAATCATCCATAGGGCCTTTGCTTCATGGCATCTGCTTCACAATGCTGTCCTCCCTCTTGCAGGTCAGTCACATCATGGGAAAAGGCTTAGTTTGCAAAAATCTGAAATACACTAAGAGTCCTATGTTTACATATGAATGTGAATTATTGGTTATTGCAGAACATAGAAGTTTCACTATTTCTGGACTACAATTTTCAGACTACAGTGTGGATTTCAGCATGGGATCTGTGGTCCAAAAAGAAGAAACAATGTAAAACTCTTACTTACTGATAGAGCAATTCCTTGAACATATAAGGCCCTGGCAGAAACAATTAAATGCCCCAATTAGAAATCGAAAGAATTTATCAACCGCTTTGTCAATTGGCCCCTAGTTCCCTCACCCTCTATTAGGTGCTAGTAGATGGTTACTCATCCTTCATGCCACCTAAGCCAGCTTCATTTTCTTCTCTCTCTAATCCCTACATCTAGACCCAGCCCTGGAGATCATTGATGGATGAGGAGTATGTGAGTTTATTTTTGTCCTGGGCCCAAGGAAAATAGAGCTTTCCCCATTTTAGAAGAGAGATGATGTGTGCTATATGTGCCTGCAAAATCTCAAAATATAACATTCTATCATAAATGAGATCTTAACATTAAGAGATCTACAGTCATCTTTGTATGAACATATATACCACATGCTTCATTTTGGATAATTTGTTCAGCATTTCATATCATCTTCTTTAATTATTTGGATAATTAATTTTTTAATATATGTTCATCTGTTGGAAATGAGGCTGTTATTACATAAGCCATTTAATGCCTTTGTCGAGATATTAAGTTTTTTAAAAATATGTAGTACTTTATAGTAAATGTCAGAAAATTGATGAAGGTTGTTATTTACTTGTCATTAATACCCTGAGAGGCAAGTGCGAAAAACAGTACTATACAAAACATATTAAACATATCCATCCGCTGGACTCAGAAATCCTGTGCCTAGTGCCTGCCACGTATTCAGGCCCACTGATAATGAAGAGAAGTGAAGAAGGGCTCGCTAGTCCTAGAATTTAATGGCAAGGAGGTATGAAGAATTGTTAGATCTTTACAAACTGACAGCATGTCATGGACATGGCAACAACAACAAAAAGCAAAAGCAAACTTCCTCTGAGTGAATCTTGCTAAGAAAACCCAATAATAGGTTTGCCGTAATTTAGAAAAAATTGAAGGCACACAATAGTAATCTAAAACACAATGCTTAATTCCAAATAGGGTAATTCATGGAGGTGAAAAGGGGGGGGGGACAGGGTTGCCATAACTCATCAAGACATCATGGTAGAACCAGTCAAAGAATGCATGGTGAAATGGGCACTGAATGTAGGACACACTATTGAATTGAATGAGTGGGGGATTGGGACTCCAAAGTGAAATATACTTATTCATACAAATTACAGGAAAACTGGTACAAAATGCCAATGGTACATCACTCCAGAAAATTTGGCAAAATGCTATAAAAACTTAGATGCAAAATGCTGGAAATATAAAACTAGAAAAGGCAACTTCCTCCATATGTGGTGGAACTGCACCAAAGCAAAGAAATATTGGGAAACAATCCATGACACTATCCAGAAAATTCTGCAAGAACAAATAAATTTTAATATAGAATAACTTTTGTTAGGAATTACCTTCAAAATCACCCTATCCCTACACTAACCCCTCACAAAAAAACCTCAACTTCAAATCCTCCTCCTTCTCCTTACCCCACACACCTTTCTCCCCACCCCCATGCCCTTTCTTTTTATCTTTTTTTCTGGAAATATTAATGAAATTAATTTTTAAAAAGAAATCATGGTAGACACTTCAAAATTTTGACAAAATGGACAGCATTCTGTACAGACGTTATAATGACTTGGTAACTGCTTGGTATTCACATTAGCATGACACCATTTCTATTATGATAAATGCCCACAAACCCCATCTTTAAATCTCGGTAACCATACCAAGGGAAAGAGTTGTATTGCACTGGGGTCCTGTAGCAATTCTTCATCACACTGCCCTTCTGGCAACACATACACAGGAGCAATGAAACTGCCTGATGCAACACAGTAACATCCCTGGAGCCCTTTTGATGTCTAGGAGGCCGAGACAACTGGATACTGATGAATTGCATAAACTTCCAGGCTCTTTCTCCTCTAGCCAGATGTTGCCATCTTACATTCTAGTGCTGCTCCCACCAGCCACAGCCAGTTTAGTCAATGGTGAAGTACAATCAGAGCTGCAATCCAAACAGTAGATAGATATTTTTCCCCTCATATTTCATGCACTTTTCCACTGAGGTGCAAATTTCATATCTTCACCCACTCAATACTCAAACCCTTGATTTAAATGACGGGGCACAGCTAAACAGCAACCACTGTATGTGAGTTCCTTTCCCCCTTCGTAATGCAGTGATGATACAGTGTATTAAGAATATAAGGAGTTCAAACTGGAATATAAGGAGTTCACACAAGTCTTAACAAGGAACCCCCCAGTCATTCTATTTGAAAATTCTGTGTATCTTATTTCCTACATCAGCACACTACTGAACTATAAAACCTGTGAGTTATCTTTCAGCTCCATGATTTCAGATCCACAATATAACTAAAAATACTACAATGTTGCATAAAGAGTAAGCCTCGAAGAAGTGATGTAAAAGTATCAAACTGTCTTCTGTTCTACTGGGGAAAAATCTAGATTCAAGGTTACCAACATAGTTCAAATTATTACACCAGCTGCAAGACAATATTGATGCATTACGTCAGCTGAATCCTCCTAAGCTCATTTAAGTCCACGTGTAAGACAAATACACACTCCACTGAAGAGGTATTGCCCTTCCAGATTTGTAGATAGTTGAGCAGCTAAACAGTGCTGTCTACTTCAAGCTATAATATCTGTTTATCCAGCTTTAAACATATTTACACAGTGGGCACTGTGAAAAATATCCAAACAAACCATTAAGGTGGCCATGTCAACAGCTCAGCTTTTATGCATATTAAGGGCCCTATAAAGGAGTAAGGGTTTCCACAAATAAGATTTCTTGCCAGATATATTTGAGCATATCCAAGTGTGACACATAGCTGAGGACAATGGCAGGGCAGAAGGGAGAAAGTAATGTACATGCCAGCAACCGGTTCAGCAGCAGGGAAATGATTTTCAGTGAATTGGGCCCTTTTGAGTAGTTTTTTTTAATACACAGGTGGGAAACATTTTAATATTGTTTTCTTTCAAACATGTTTTACCCCTACAAAAATAGAAAACTATGATTTTTAAAACAAAAGCAAAAACAAAACACTTTTTTAACCTCTGAAAACCCGGCTTCAAAACATTGGCTTCAAAACACCGCTTCTTTTTCTAAGAAACTGAACGTCACAGTCTTTTCCCAGTTTGTACCTACAGACTTCCAAAACATGTTGGATTCACTAATGAAAAGTATATTTTAGACATCCAGAGTTTACTTCAAATACCCAAAGTCCCTGAGTTAAAGCCTTCATAAGAAAAATGGATGCCTCTTGAATTCTAGTTCTGTGCAGTTACATTAATAGCTGTAGCCATATTCTGTTTGCATAAAGCAAATACACACTGACCATGTGAATACTGGTACCTAAGCAACAACAAACTTCTTATGGACAATTAACTCTTTCTCAGGATTTGGTCAAGTTGCAGAGCCTTCGGTTTATGCAGGGAAGGGAATAATGGAAGCAATAAACATTTGACCACTTGCCACACCAGATAGATCTAGCAAATAATCCCTGAGGGGATTGCATCCTGGAAGTGCCTCTATATCTGATCAGAATGAAGTCTACTCTGCAAAGTAAACTTTAAAAATATTGTGCCAAGAAAAGTTGATTTGTACAGCCTGTATAAAATCTGAACATCACATGAATCTGATTTGCAGAAAATGTTTGCTGCTACTACTGCTGTTAGTTTTTTGTTTTCAAAACATCCGCAAGACATTTTTATTAAGTCTGTCTTCCGTTTATACAGTTAAAAGTTATAAGAAATTCAGGAGAACAGAAGATGCTGTTATTTCTTAGTTAGATTTGATTGGTTTGAGGTGGGTTTTTTAAAAAACACTCTATTTTACACTATATCCAAAAGCAGACTGTAATTGTTTTATATGATGTTTTAAAATATGGACAGAGTTATCAATGCTAAACACTTATTCCTTGCTGTATCTCCTCTGCAACACTGATATCTGGATGTACTTAATACAAGCTCTTTCTCCTGGTATTGTTTCTCTGATTATGGCTTGTACGCTTGCCTCTCAAAACATTAAGAGCTGTTCATGTAAATCAAACAGCTTCTGAATCCCCCTTTCACCCCAACTGCAGATGCCCATGGAGAAACCACCCAGAGACAGCTTTGGGTACTTCAGCAGATAGGAGAGAGGAAGCAAGAGAAATGAATCATCTCAATATTTATCACATTTGACAGAGAGTTTCTGGATCAATCTGTACAACAGTTGTGCAGCCATTCATATAGGTGAGTGAGTGAAAGTGGAGACTGATACACTGATGCACCTTTTTTTAATTAAAAAAATTATTTTATAGCCAGTTTGGTCTGCAACAAGTTGAAAAATGCTAGATGAGGCTCACATGCTCTCCATGTCCCCTGAAGCCCTGCTTGTTTCAATACGTTGAATAAATCTTTCAGTCACAGCAGCCCAATAATGGCTTCACTGTGGATATCTAGTTCCTATATATCTTCTCCTGGCCCTCGGGATGCCAGGCATTTAATGGGGGCAAGTAGGGGTGGAGGAGAGGATTGCCAATAGTCTTACCAAAAAAAGCAAACCAGAAAGCCAACTTATGTAAGGGACACAATTTTGTTACATTACTGTATACAATGTGAATTAGGATCCACAGTTTTTGATATCCACGGGGGATTCTGGAATCAAACCAAGGGGATACTAAGAGCCTACTACTGAAGGCTTCTTTTCAAGGCTGGCTTAAAGTGGAATGAGAAATTGCTATGCTTTCTTGGTGGTCTCACTTGTAGTTTTCTAAATCAGTTGTTCCTTATGAATACCTAATGTAACGTCTTTTGTTTTGGCTTATTTGATCTCTGCCCTGCAGGAGCTTTGTGCAACCTGAGCCAAACTGAAGTCAGTGAAATGTCTGACTCACCAGTTACTATATTTTCTTTACAGCGTCACTCTAAAGACTTGAAAGCTGAGTTCCAAATGATCTACACTTCTTGCCAAGCCAAACTATATATAGCACAATGACCAGAGGACAGAATGCAAAGGGCAGTTAGTGCTTTAGCCCCACTTATTTCAATGGGAGTGAAGCATGCTTAACCTCCTTTGGATTGCACCCATGATTTCTTCAATTGATTTTGGGTTATTTGACCTCAACTGTATCAAGCCAAATGGCTGAGCAGCATGCAAGGGTTTCTCACAGCACTGTTAAGAATTATTATCAGTTGACAGTATACACCCTACTAGTCTTGCCTACTCCACGTTCCCTCTTGGATTAAATAGTATTAATCAGTTAACTTTTTTAAGAGCCTAAAGATATATGCCTATGCAGAGTTTCAAATGTCCATTCCTAACAGAGTAGAACTCTGATTAGTACAGCCCTGTCACTGTAACAACTCAGAAGCAAGTCTAAATATTTCATAAAGTAGCATTCAGACTATGCTCATAACTGTTCATGAATGTTATGCAAAAACCATTTGAAACCAGATTCAATGTGAGCCTGATGGGGAACATCAACTGCACTTAAGAAAGTTTCTTAGGCTGAGAGGTGATACATCCCCTTAACAAAATCCTACAAAGAGAAACATCTTCTGCAGAAAACAAAGTCCAAGTAATATGTCAGATCAGATATGCACATTGTTATGAAAGAACAAAGCGCAAAAATAAAATTAACCACAATCAGTTTGACAGAGCAGCTGGATACTTCGAACTGTGCAGAGTTAAACCTGCTTCAATTATTTAACAACTCCACAGTGTTTGTATTTAAAATGAGGATAAGGCTCAGCCAAAGCAGAATTGGGAACATTTTAAAAAGAATTATGCTCTTTCATGTGGATGTTTTTTGTGATGGGGAGTGGATGTGGGCCTGAGAAGCAAGGGTAAAATATTTTCCTACTCAGAGTAAAGAGGGAAAACACTGCTTTTGCTGTAAACTTGCTTTTTAATGCCATTGTGTCTGCTGTGGGGTTTATTATTTTTAGAAACAGTTCTAGTTTCAAAATAAATGTAGAACCAAAGGATTTTCTATGAAAAAATGATATCAAAACTAGGGAAAACATTTGAGGACTTATCAAATGTCCATCAGTGGAAAAAGTGAACTGCTTGCCCATAGTTTCTTTATTCTGATCACCCAAGATTAATATTGCTGCGAATCATGTATTATTGATTGTAATTATTTTTAGGTATGATAAATTGCTTGTATTAATTATTTGTATTTCACTTATTATGTATTTGTATTTTATTTGTGTGGCATCGAATGTCTGCCATCTATGTTGTAAGCTGCCTGAGTCCCCAAGGGGAGATGGGATGGGATATTAATAAAGTTGACTTGATTTAATATAGCAGCACTACTCACACAGTAATAATACACATGCATAGATGCCTTCCACAGATCCATAGCATTCTTTCATTTTTCTACACATTGCTCTTCCTTGTGTTTCTGTATCTCCTGAGTTTGAGTTTCATCAGAATATATTGTAGATGAATTAGTTTTACTGTATTTTTTTACTTCTGTCTATTGGTTTACTTCATTCTTCTTCTTTGTGTCCAGACATACATTGAACACTGACAGATACGCAAAACTGAACCAATGCCACATGTGATTAGGGTATTTTTGTTTTGGTATTTTACTTGATGTACAAGCTTTGTACTGCAACTTGGTAAACCACCTCATGAAAATAATCTTGATGCAACTCCATATACACTTGAATCAACTTTGCATTGTAGTGATTCATGCGTGCATTGGAGAAAATGTGCCTCAAGAAAACTTAATAGAATGAGGAGCAAAATAAAGTAATTCTTAATGTGTGGACTGCATGCATTACTCAGTGGGATCACATGTATTGTATTTAGGTAGAGGATAATGCCACAAAGAAGTGACAATAGCAAAATAGGAGAGGATTTCTAGAGCATTTTATTTGAAGGGGGGAGGGTCCAAATAATTCAGAGCTCCATAATGAATAAAAAAATCAGACGAAGAAAATTTTAGAGCCATCCCTAAACATGGAAACGAAAATGAATTTGTCACAACTCTTCCCTTCTTGTTGAGTTACTAAAGCAAAATTATTATGTTAATAATTGTTTTCTTTAATAAGCTATTATTTCTTGTGATGCATTGTTCAAAATGAAATAAAAGCCTGGATCAACTGAAAAAATATCCTTCCATGCTAGGACTTTACAAGTGGTCATTGCATCTGTGCCTGTATTAATGTACTTAATTAATATCACTGTCTTTCAGGGTCCGAACATTTAGCAACTGCTTAATGTTCAAATACTGTCAGATAGTGTTATTAATTAAGTACATTAATATCCCCATCTTTCCTTCAATTAACTCAAAGGTCATTATAATAATAATACTTTGCCTTGAATCCTATTTTGGGCAGGGGGACACCAGATAAAATACAATAAATATATACATTCCCCCAACTTTTATATCTGCATGTACATTACTCCTCTTCATTTATCTTCTCTTCATTCTTATAAGAGCCTTGTAAAGGAGATCAGGCTTATACACAGTCAAACCCTTGGTGGTCCAATGAGTTTTGCAAACTCCAACTACTATACTACGCACAGATAATTAGGTATTGAAAGCCTGTGAATACATAAGACAATGCATACTTATATTATTTGTTATTTCCCCTCATTATTCCAATGTGTTCAAGGCAACATACATTATTCTCTGCTACCTCCTCTGTCCCCACAACAGCTGTGTGAGGGAGGTCAAGCTGATAGAGGATTACTGGCCAAGGCTACCCAGTCACACTCTCATTACCAGTGCTCTCCGTGTTCTTGCATAATCCCTGTTCATTTTGATGGGGTTTACATAGGAGACATTATCAAAAATAATATTTTACCTCGAACTAAGACAAATGTATTAAGGTTACTAAAACCATTAGTTAATACTTGTGAAATTTGACTCTGCTCAAACTTCCGTATATCTGAAATGAAGGACAATTTCCTCCATATGGGTTGAAAGGTTTCATACTCTCTCTACATCTGACTGTTTAGCACAAACCTAAAGAAAGTAATAGTTTCTCCCAGACAAAACATGGATCCAGAAAGCTTGCAAAACAGCTCTTTTCGGACAGGCATTTAACCTTTAGCCATCCCTTGGTTTGTTTTAAATGTTCTGATACCTTATTGTTTTACTGTTTTAATGTTATAGGTTGATATGCTGTCAACCGCCCTGAGCCAAATTGGAAAGGACGATATACATATCGAAATAATAAATAAATAAATAAATGCCTTTAGTACACACAGTTCCTGGGAGCAAGGAGGCAGGTGGATTCTGTGCCTGTCTATGAGATAGTTCTAGCCCTTTCTAGATTTAAAAGTACACATTATAAATGTAATTCAAAAATGTCAGTAGGACATTTTTGAATTACCTCCTGCAGTGGGCTCCCTGATGTTTGCGATAGATATACCAGTATATTTATTTCACTGTGTTAGATAGGGTCACAAAGCTAGGAGCCATCCACTCCATAACATCCTCACTGGAATATGCAAGGCTGAAGAAGGAACCAGGAGGAGCAAAGCAGACTGCAGATTGTAGCTTGTCACGGTGAATTCCTCAGTGAATACACCCAACATGGAATAAGGTCAATATTGGATTGGCCAGCATTTATAACTAAAACCATTCTCTTTACACACCTTCCTATACTGAACATAAGCACGTTTCTTCCTTCTTGATTCAGGAGAGACCGTAAGTGAAAATACCCCCAGAGGTCTCTAAGGCATCCCTTTGAAGACACATTCAACCTTGAGAACCAGTGCTTTTAAAACGCATCTGACCCTGGATCAATGCCATTTTATTTTCTTTCAGGAATAAATCTGGATGGCAGAATAGCCTTACAACTGTCAACTCTGCCAGCTGTATCAGGTTGATTGGAGATGGGTAAACAGAAAGTGGTTCAGGCAGTAATCCAGAATCATGTTATACTGTAGAGCAGGGGTGCTCACACTTTTCCAGCATGCAAGCTACTTATAAAACAACCAAGTCCCAAAGATCTACCTACCCACTACTCAGAGAGCCATAAAAGCAAAATATTAGGAAATTTATTTCAGTGAGAGCCATATAATACATTTTAAGACTGAATTCAACTAAATGTGAGTATAATAAGCCCCTGAGCATTCCTCACAAATGGCATGGGAGCCATACACACTGTGCCTGCGATCTGCCTGCGATCTACCAGGATGTCCTTCGAGATCTACCAGTAGATCACGATCTACCTAATGAGCACCCTTGCTGTAGAGCTTGGCATTAAGACAATCCAGTCAGTGGAACTATCACTGAGAAACCTGAAGGCAGAGAAGCATCAACACATCTGAACAGGCTACTCCCGTCTAGGTGGTGAAGGAAATGGCTTCACAAAAGCTTTTAAAATTGAGACATGTAACCTGATTATTTACTAAAGAAAGTAACCTTGCCATGGGTTTTACATCTGAGTAAACATATTTAGGGTTACCCTGTTCAGTTCCAGATTCACTGGTTTAGTTAGGTCTGGACTAGGGCAATTAACACCAGAATGGTAAGAATAATATCTAGAGAAGGAATGTGGCGGGAAAGTAGCTAAGCAAAGAGGAACAGAAAAAGAAATATAGAGTCAATAAGGGAATAAAGGCTAGCCAGCAAGAAGAGAACAAAGGAGGGTGGTGGAGAGAGAGAGAGACAGAGGGAATAAGAAATGATATTTCAACTGTGCTAAGAGAGAAGAAAGGCTTCTGCAAAAATAAGTAGAATTATTAATATCCTGGAATTACCAATGGAAAAATGTAACAGAAGAAAATACAAGAGAAATAGTAACTTAAAAATAGACAAAGAGAACCACAGTAACATTTGCAAAAAGAAAGAAAACCGCTATAATCTAATAGAATTTTAAAGAGGAAAACAATACTAACCTGAAAGATTTTTCCTAAAACAGCCATTTCAGAAAAGGAAATATTTTTGTTCGCTCTCTTTCTCTCTCTCTGAGTGCCAAGAAGCTTGGTGGTATAAAAACAGAACCAAGAACCACAGTATTTGCAAATCAAAAGCCTAGAAATTGCCAAACTTCATAACCTTGTCCACTGAAATATATTATGGTTCTCACATTTAGTTTTAACTGAGCCAGACTTAAACAGTGATTTGTCTCACTTGAGAAATACGGTAAATTCCAATAAATGTTCAGTAAGCATCTTGGTCCTGCATAATGTACCAAATACAATCACAGCTCACAAAAATATACAAGACAGACATTCCTTCAAAATTGAAATGAAAGCAATACAACCATTTATTCCCAGCATTCGTTGCTTTAAAGGTAAATAGAGCTTTAATTCAGACTGTGTTTTCTTCTTCTCAGTTCTAATATCCTTATCTGGCTTTTGGCTCACATGCAATCAGACTTCTAATTTATCTGGGTTTACTCAACAATATTTGGTGACACCTTGAAATCTACAGGAGAAAAGAAATGGCTTGCCCAAATACTTTAGGCAGAGATCCAAATTACACAAGGCAATGTAACCCGCATGAATCCAAATGCGTGATCAAATGTGCCCGGTACATCAAAATCACACATGTATGGTGGTGTGTTCTGTGTAAAAGAATCAGGCCATGATCCCTCGCACCAGATTAGCCAGACCAAAAGGATTCATGATGAAGCAGAGCCCCATGCTAATCATGCTAATCATGTTTAATAAAGTACAGTGTAAATTTTGCTGTTATCTAATATGAAATCGTATTTTTGTAATTCCAGGAATTGGGTGAAATGATACATTTTACGGCCTCACTTCACTCATGTAGAAGAGGACAAGATTCTGACACACGTGGCCCAGTAAAAAGCATTATTTTTCTTCATGGATTTTGCTTTTATAATACTGTCGGGCCTGACAAGTCAATAATCTGGTTTAAATATTTTCTGCACCAGGTTGATAATCATGAAACATCCCAGAAAGATCATTCCTTTAGAAAATAGCCCAAAGCATGTGAAGCTGTCGATACATTAGTCAAGAGGGGAAGAGAACAAAAATGGCAAGGAGAATTTTTGTTTCCTTCAGAGGAATAAACACAAAACAAAATTTACTTCCTCCTTTTTTTACTGTAACAGAGAGAGAGAGAAAAAGCTATTTCCCCATGCTGTTCACACAGAGCAGTAAATAAGGTGCATTCCTCTGACTTCTTAAGAAATTAGCATTTCAAAAATATGCCACTGGCCCCCCTCCTCAAACTCCAAGCCGTGTCTAATAATGCAAGAAGCAGATTGTCTCCCCTCGTTTCCTTAATTTGTTTCATCTAAAAGCAATTCACTCAACATCTTGTCGCCCTCTGGCAGCTCAGTTTACTTATCCACACTTAATTTTTCATTTGGACCAAAACAAACTCCCCCAAACTGCCACTGGCTGAAGGGAAGTGGGGAAGAAAAACCTTGTTGAGTAGATTTACCAGGAGGTTCACACACAAGGAGCTTGATAGAGGCTGCTGGGGTTGAATGGGGGCCCCTAGGCAAGAAAGGCACAATCCATGGGGAAGGTGTTCCACACAGATGTGAAAGGTATGGGGGAAATTGTATGAAGGCAGCACAGGCAATTTCAGAGAAATGTAGTAAGGAGAACCTCCTGAAAACCAAAGTACTGCTTTTTATTACCCCCCCCCCCCGCCTTTTGCAGGAAAAGGCATGGGCAAGCTTTGGAGTAATACATAATTCCTTGTTTGCCATCTTTACTACCATAGTTTGTGTGCATGTGCTGTACACAAGTTTCTTCTGTCTGTAGTTGAACTTGCTCCACTTCCATTCCACATAGGGAGGAATTGGTAGGGGCTCAGAAATGGTCCAGCAAAATGGAATAAGGGAAGTAGGCTTTTTCCAGTCCCCTTCTCTAAGGACACACACACACATACCCTGGCATACTGCCCTTGCAAATAACTTATGGACATAGGTATTTGCAAAGTCACCATCTTCCCAATGTATCTTCCTTCAAACCCGACCCCCACATTGTAAAAACAAGGGGAAGATATCCCATCCCTGACGACAAAGGCATTGGCACACATGTTAGTAGCATGATATGAAGGAAGGGAGCAGAAAGAGTGTGAACAAGTGCGGCAGAGAAGTCCTCAAATTTCCTGAGATCAGGCGCCCAGGTGAGCTTTCACCTGGGCGCCTGATCTCTGGAAAGGTGAGGATGAATCTGCTATACCTGCTGCCTGTGGCAGAGGTCGGAAGGAGGTCAGGCTTCACACCTGGCTTCTGAGGCCACATCTACTCTGCCAGTTTCCCAATCCAGATTAACTGCCTTAAACTGGGTTATATCATGGCAGTGTAAACTCTTCTTCGTTCTGAAAGGGCAGTATAAATCCAACCAGAGGCATCCCCTTTCCAAATCAAATTGCTGAACGGGAAAAGCAAAGCCAAGGCTAGGGGAAGACGGGGGGATTATGATGATGCTTAAGGGGGGGGGGCGCCTTGGCTGGCGAGAGGGGAAAGCCCTGCTTTGTAGAACAGCTGGAGTTGCTGGGTCTCCCGTCATGGAGGAGAGGAGAGGGGAAAGGAAAGGAGAGGCGCTTGCTTGCCAAATGGAGATACTAGCTCTCCTCTCCATCCTTTGCTTCCCCTGCCGCCTCGGACCCAAACTAGAGCCCCTTTTTTGTCACCCCACGAGTTCAGCTGGGTCAGCTGGGCAACGCATCTCTCAAGCAGCCCATGAGACCAAGGCAAAGTGTCCCCAACTTCTCTTGCTGGAGGCGGCCGGGAATCTCTCCTCTTCCTCCGCTTCCCTCCAGGTTGAGAGGGAAGCGGAAGCCAACAGGAGAAACCTCGGGGAAACACCAAAAGGGGAAAGCGCCCTTGGAGGGGAGGGTATTACTAAATGTGGTAGTGCCCCCCCCCCCTCCCTTTCTTTTCCCATTTATATATTCAGCGCCGGCAACAGCTTCGTCCCTCCAGAGTTCAGCTTCATTGATTTCCGCCGGAAAATATTTTGGGGGAAAGGTATGAAATCTCCCGCGGCCATGCTGGGAAAGGGAGAGGGGTCCTTGAGGGGAGGGAGAGAGGGAGGAAGCTGGATCGGGACCCCGCACCAGCACCCCGCAAAAGGCCTTCCTTCCAATCCGAGGGCTCCCACCTGCCAAGCCCCGCGGCTCTTCAACGCCAAAGCCACAGGTGCCAAGTGATCTTTGACCAAAAACCAGAAAGGAAAGGCCCCCTTCCACAAAGTTGTATGACATCCACATTGAACTGAATTATATGGCCGTGTGGATCCAGGGCCCTTCCACAGAGCCCTCTATCCCAGCATACCAAGGCAGGAAACCCGACATTATCGGAGGGTGGACTCAGATAACCCGGCTCAAAGCAGAGATCGTGGGGTTTTCTGCCTTCCTACTCTGTGGGATTTCCACACAGCCCTGTATCCCAGAGTATGAAGGCAGGAAATCCCACATTACCTGAGTGTGGACTCAGATAACCCGGCTCAAAGCAGAGATCGTGGGATTTTCTGCCTTCATACTCTGGAATACAGGGCTGTGTGGAAATCCCACAATCTCTGTTTTGTACTGGAATATCTGAGCCCCCACTGCCACTTCAGAGCGGATAATGTGGGATTTGATACAGCTGTGTGGAAGGGGCCAGTTCAAAGAGATATTGGGGGCTGATCTGCCTTGATATTTTGGGATATAGGGCTGTGTGGAAGGGCCCAGAGAGAAGGGACCGAGGATGAACATGGGGCCATATAAATAGCAAGGCAGGTAACCCACAATGTTTGCTTTGAACTATCTGGGGGCCCTTTCCACACAGCCATATATATATGTGTGTGTGTCAGATCCACATTGAGCTGGATTATATGACAGTGTGGACTCAGATAACTCACTTCAAAGCAGATATTGGGGGATTGTCTGCTTTGATGTTCTGGGATGCTCTCTCTCTCTCTCTCTCTCTCTCTCTCTCTCTCTATATATATATATATATATATATATATATCTGAGTCCACACTGATAGATAGATAGATAGATAGATAGATAGATAGATAGATAGATAGATAGATAGATAGATAGATATGAGAGACAGACAGACAGACAGTGTGGACTCATAACTCACTTCAAAGCAGATATTGGGGGATTGTCTGCCTTGATGTTCTGGGTATATGTGTGTGTGTGTGTGTGTGTGTGTGTGTGTGTGTGTGTGCGTGTGTGTGTATACACACACACACTCATATATATATACCCAGAACATCAAGGCAGACAATCCCCCAATATCTGCTTTGAAGTGAGTTATCTGAGTCCACACTGTCGTATAACCCAGCTCAATGTGGATCTGACACAGCTGTATGTGTAGGCTACACCTCGGTTTTCCTTCCGCTTCACGTTGGAAGGCGAGCTCGTGCCGAGTTGGGGGAAACATTCGTAAACACAATCAAGGGAAGAGGGGGAGGGGGACACCAAGCCGGGCCACGCACGAGCCGCAGGTCAAAGATTCCGAAAAGGGAGCCGCGGCGCGAGGCAAGTTCTCCCCCTTTGGGGAAAAGGGACGCGAAGGAGACCGAAAAGAAATCCCGCTATACGGATGGGACGCACCTGACTGAGCGGCGCTGAGGGTCCCGGCGACGGCGAGGAAGCCGAGGAGGATGAGGAGGAGAAGGGTGGGCTTCATCTTCGGGTGGCGGAGAGGAGGAGGAGAAGACGGCGAAGGACCACCACCAGCAGCAGCAGGAGGAGAAGGACCCCCCTCTCTCTCCCGCTCTTTCTCTCTCTGGATGTGTGCGCGCGTGCCTCCTCTCGCGCCTCCCCAGTTACATGTTCCAAGAGGGCAGCAGCAGCAGCAGCGCGAGGACGGAGCTCCCCCTCAGGCGCCCAGGTGCCCTCTTTCCCACGCCCGGAAAGAACTCCCCAAAGTTGCCGCCGCAGTTCGAGGCGCGCGCCTCCGCCTCGCGCAATTCTCACCGAGGAGGAGGAAGAGGAGGAGGAGGCCCCCTCCCCCGAGCTGCCCGGGAGGAGGAGGAGAGTTGTGGCGTCGCCTTCTGCTTCTGCTGCCTCCTCCCGCGGCTGACGGAGCGGGGAAAGCCTCCCAGCGCCAATGCCATGGGCTCCCAAACACTCCGGCGGCGGCGGCGGCGCAGATGAACCAGCCGCTTTCCCCCTTTTCCCTCTCTCTCTCTCTTTCTCACTCTCTCGCGCGCTCTCCCCCCCTCCCCAAAATCCCAACACAGCTGAGGAGGGGGAGGGACCCAACAGCCGTAGCCCCGCCCCTCTGGGCTTCTTCAAAGAGCAAGCCCCGCCCACTCCGCTTCTTTTTTTCCCCCTCCTCCTCTGTTTGCAACCCGGGAAACACCTGTCACGGGCGCGCGCTCGAGCTGTGGCGCGCGGGCTCCCAGAAAGGGAGGAGGAGGAAGAAGAAGAGGCTTCTTTTGGGTCCGCCGAGGACGAAGACTGCCCGCAAGGCTGTGTGTCTCGGAATGCATCTGTGGACCATTTGGGGAGGAAACTGCGCCGCGGACTGGACTCGGTTCGGGATGCATTGCCTTGGGGAGAGAAAAGGGGGAAAGAGGCGACGCCAAGCGCAACAGCCGAAAGGAAGGATTCCGCCCAAGCGCCCGGTGCTGGCTCGGGTTTGGGGCGGGAAAGAGGCGCGGGGAGAACCCCCCCTGCCGCCCCAAGCTTCCCCCCGTCTCCTTCCTTCCTACCTTCCTTCCCTCCTTCCTTCCGTCCTTCCTTCCTTCCTTCCTTCCTTCCTTCCTTCCTTCCTTCCTTCCTTCCCAGGGACTCCGAGACCCTGCCCATCGCCGACCAACTTTCTCTCTCGGAGGGACAAACGTCCTCCTCTCTTCCCAGGATCGACCATTCCCCGCCAAGAAGAGCAGCATCCCTCCCTGCTTCTGCTGGTTGCTGTTTGCTGCCTTCGATCCCAACTTTTGCAGAACCCGCAGCGCTTTCCTCTTCGAGATGTCTTCAGAACGGAGGCTGAGAGAGTGTGGCCCGCGCAAGGTCCTCCCCCCAGTGGATTTCCATCGCCAGCAGAGATGCCAAGCTTGATCTCTCTTTATTCAAAGTGCTGGTTTTAACCTACAAAACCCTATACGGTTCCGACCCAGTTTACCTGTCCCAACGGATTCTCCCCTACGAACCATGAATAGATTACTGCAACGCACTCTACTCGTGGGGCTGCCTTTGAAGACAGCTCGGAAATTGCAATTAGTCCAGCGGGCGTCAGCCAGATTGATAACGGGAGCTACATACAGGGAGCATACCACCCCCTGTTGTGTCAGCTCCACTGGCTGCCTGTCAATTCGAGCTCAATTCAAAGTGCTGGTTTTGACCTTTAAAGCTCTATACGGTTCTGGCCCAGCTTACTTGTCCGAACATCAGCCGCTACGTCCCACCTTGTAATCTAAGATCATCCGGGAGGCCCTGCTCTCGCTCCGCCTCGTCTCAGATGAGGCTGGTGGGGATGAGGATAGGGCCTTCTCGGTGGTGGCTCCCCGCCTGTGGAATGCGCTTCCTATTGATGTACGATCCACCACATCCCTCCTGGCCTTCAGGAAAAAAGTAAAATCCTGGCTGTGGGACCAGGCATTCGTACACCAGCACAAGGCAGCATTTTAGATTGGTTTTTAATGAAAGTGGGTGATTATGGCCAATGTTTTTATGGACTGAACATTGTTTTAATCCAGAGTGAATGTGTATGGTGCTAATGTAGATGTATTTTAATGTATTTTTAATGTATTTTAATTGTTGAAGTGTTTTGGGGTTTATATTGTTATTATGTGGGCATCAAATTGTGCCGTACTGTAAGCCGCTCTGAGTCCCCCCTTGGGGGTTGAGAAGGGTAAAATCCCGAAATAAATAAATAAAATGAAGGACATTAAGATCCTCCGGAGAGGCCCTGCTCTTAGTCCCGCCATCTTCACAAGCGCGGCTGGTGGGGACAAGAGGCAGGGCCTTCTCTGTGGTGGCCCCTCGGCTATGGAACTCTCTCCCAAGTGATGTTAGATCTGCCCCCTCTCTGTTGTCCTTTAGGAGGCTGGTGAAGACTTGGATGTGGAACGAAGCTTTCCCAGAATAGGCTGAGATTGGGTATAGTCTGAATCAAGGGTGCTCATTAGGTAGCTCGGGAGCTATTAGTAGATCTTCGGCCCTCTTCCAGGTGATCTTCGGGCCTCAGCAGCCAGATGGGGCGCTCCTGCCATGTGCACGCACACCCTGTGCGCATACGCGCTCCTGCTGCTGGCTTCCGCTCTCACGGTGCTTCTTTCACCTGCGGGGCATTGCAGGAAGCACGAGGCGGGGCCTCTGGAGGGAGTGCCCTGCCTCTCTCTCGTCCAGAAGCAGCTGTGCAGCCTCTGTTGCCGGCGAGACAGGCAGGGCGGAGCACTCCCTCTGGATGCCCCGCCTCGTGCTTTCTCCTTCCTGCAATGCCCCGCAGGCAGAAGAAGCGCTGCACGGGCAGAAAAAAGCAGCAGGAGCACGCGGGAGCGCACGGCAGCGGGGTCAGGTAGATCTTTTGGACTTGGTTGCTTTAAGAGTAGCTCACATGCTGAAAAAGTGTGAGCACCCCTGGTCTGAATGAATGACCACGTTTACAGATTGAGTGGAATTGTTTTAGTGGTGATGTGGTTTTATGTCTTGGGCTTTTAAAATGTATTTTAATATGTTGTTGTAGATGTTTTTAAATTGTATACCATTGAATCTTGCTGTAAGCCGGCCTGAGTCCCTCTATGGAAGTGAGAAGGTGGGGTACAAAAGTTTTAAATAAATCAAATAAATAAATTATCTTAGGCATGGGCAAACTTAGGCCCTCAACTCTTACAACTCCTAACAGCCGGTTGGAGTCCAATACACCTTGAGGGCCGAAGTTTGCCCATGCCGGCTCTATTTCCTCAGCGGAGTATGCTTTCTCAAAGAGCAAGGAGTTTATTTAATTTTTTAAAAGGGCTACTTTACAGCATTAGCCACAGCTGCTTTTATTATGTTCCCCAAACAGCCAAATACATGCTTCATTGTATCATCAAAGGCTTTCATGGCTGGAATCGCTGGGTTGTTGTAGGTTTTTTTGGCTATATAAACCCAATTTTCCTAGTTTCAACAGACCTCACAACCTCTGAGGATGCTTGCCATAGATGCAGGTGAAATGCCAGGAGAGAATGCTTCTAGAACATAGCCATATAGCCCGAAAAACCTACAACAACATGCTTTAAAAAAATGGACCTAATACCCATGATTTCTGAATATGTGCAGACAGTTTCCCACTTCTAACACAACTACAGTGTTCCCTCGCTACTTCGCGGTTCACTTATTGCGGACTCGCTGTTTCACGGATTTAAATTTTTTTTAAAAAAAATATCATGGTATTTTAGCTGTTTTGTGGCGTTTTGCCACCACCGCCGCTATCCAAGGCGCTTTCCCTCCACAGTCCTCCCTCCTTCCAGCCTTGAAGGGCCTTTCCTGCCTTTCCTTCACTTTATTTTAAGTTTATAAAGATGTGAAATAGTGTATAACTATTAAAATAATGTATAAGTGTCCCTACATCGCTGTTTTTCTCTTATTGCGGGAGAAAACCTAACCCCAGCAATAAGTGAGGGAACACTGTCCTACCTTTTAAAACTGTTCAGGCCTATACATTATTAATCAGAAATATGCATTATTACTTTCAACGAGATTAACCTATGGGTAAATCAATATAGGGTAGATTGCCACCAGAAGACGAAGTTACTCTGAAAGTGGAGGGTCAACTCTTTCCCATTTCATCTTTCTTTCCTCTGCATCACACGTGCAGATTCACCAGCCAGAGCAGATAAAATACAAACAGCAATTTCAGCAAGGAAGAGTAGTAATGTTCATCCACTTTCTTTATGCTTTTGTGCATGGACATATAGACATCCACATATCCATGTAGACCTAGATTCAAGAAAAGACGAGGTTCAACAGCCAGATGAGCTACTCAGCAGTGGAAATGAAGGCACTTCTAAATCCATCAGTAAGCATTTAGACTAAAACATTAGGCATCCTACTTTTGAGAAGACACTCTACTCTGAGGAGCCGTATTGTTACCATTGTAGGCTGCACTATCATCATTAGATGCCTCTTGTCTGCTCTAAATACCCAGAGGAAGGCCAGGGAGATTCAATTCTCTTGAGGATCTCTAGGTGGCAACATTTACTACAGTTGCCTCTCAACATTTGCAGATTTGATTAATAGGTTCTCTTTAGGAATGTCTGGGTCCTCAAGCTTGCTATATTTCGTTCTACAAGGTGTACAAATAGTTCTCTGTCTACCAAGAAACAGGATTTCTACTGTCAAATATGTGGGGTTTGGAAAAGAAGAGAAGGCTGAAAGAGAGAGAAAGAAATCCCAGTTGAGCAAGGAAGAGTGGGATGAGAAGAGGTAATGTATGTGGAAGGACTAAGCCTGTTGGTGGCAATTGCACCACCAAGCTTCCTAGCAGCAGGGGCGGTCTTACGTATACGCGAAGGACGCGGCTGCATGGGACGCCATCTTAGAAGGGCGCCGCCGCACTGGCCGAGCCGCCGTAGCATACCTCCCTGCTGCGTCGGCTTCAGTGCCTCCAGGAGCTTCTGGGCATTTGCGGAGGTTTTCACGCATGCGCAGTGGCTCCGGAGCTGAAGTTGAGCTCCGGAGCCACTGTGCATGCGCGAAAATCTCCGCACATGCCCAGAAGCTCCTGCAGGCGCTGAAGCCGAAGCCTAAACAGGCTTAACAGGCTTCAGCGCCTGCAGGAGCTTCTGGGCATGCGCGGAGGTTTTCACACATGCGCAGTGGCTCCGGAGCTGAAGTTGAGCTCCGGAGCCACTGCGCATGCGCTAAAACCTCTGCGCGTGCCCAGAAGCTCCTGCAAGCGCTGAAGCCGAAGCCTAAACAGGCCTCGCGCAAGGCTGGGGGTGGTGTGGGGCGCGTGAAGGAAGGGTGTGGCCTCGCGTGAGCCACTACACAGCCGCCAGTTTGGCGCTGTGCTGTGAGGGAGCCTTTTCTTTTCCTTCCACAAAGCTGGCAGTGAGTGGCGGTTTTCTCCTGAGGAGCTTCTGGGCATGTGCAGACCGGGGGGGGCAATATAATGTTTTTTGGGGGGGGGCGCCAAAATAATGTTTGCTTACCATTTAGAATTACCTTAGACCGGCCCTGCCTAGCAGTCACAAAACTTGGTCTGGAGCAAATTTTTGTGTACATAATTCTTCAGATATACCTAATTTGGGAAGCTTCTGTGTTTTTTATCAGCGTGTTTAATTTTTTTAATGTTTTATGACTTTGGCTATAAAAAACTGAATTTGAAGAAAATTGTATGGAAGAGAAGAGCATGATGAATGCTGGATTGGAAAGCCATCATAGAAACTAATGTGAAAAGAGGGGGGGGTTGTCTTGTACATCCTGGAATCATCACTTAAGTAACCCTCAAAGTAAGATGAAATATATTGGGTCAAAACTGAAGAAATAAGCAATGGTTCCTTCCATTTCCGCCATTATTTTTATTCTGTAAGCCAAGATTCCAGTTGATTATGTGATTCATAAATCTTTTGAACCCATTCTATACATTGATGGGCACTTGGCACACAGTCTCTTGGCGAGTGCATTTTAAATGCACTCGGTACCATAATGCAAAGATCAGAAATAAATCCATCAAAACAAAACAAAACAGCAAATGCTTGCACATTACAGTAAATTGTTTTGAGCTTTACACTGTGCCTCTAATTAAAATCAGTCTGGTTTTTCTGCATCTTTCCAATGGAACAGAGCTCCCTCCCCTTCCTGGTAATTGTTTATGGAGCTATTGAAAGTTATCCAACATAGAATACAAATATGAGAGCGAGCAATTCTGAGACTTCCCTGACTTCAGATTGCTTACAAACTAATTAAGACTGTAATGCATGCTTGCATGAGGAATGGTGTTGATAGCATGAAGCCTGCCAGGTCAGAGGAAAGAAAAAAGGTCGGCTGCAAGGGCCTCGCTTAGTAAGCTCACTGTTTGCTGGAAATGAATCCTAGCTGACTGAGAACAGAGTCAGCTGATCTGCAGCAATGGTTGCGATGAGTGATGTGTTGCAGAGGGCCGTGTCAACTACAACCTAAGGCCTAGTTAGACATAGCTCTGATGGGGAGGAGATACACGTGGGCATTTCCTAGGAGGACAATCGTAAGCATGCTCACAAGGACGCTGAGGTTAAACCAAGGGGAATCACTTTTCATGGAGGGTAGCCATTTATTTCTCTGAAGGCATTTATTGGCCTTGTTTGGAAAGGCAGCATTTGTCTTCTTAAAAATGTTTTTCTTGTAAATTGTCTCCAGCACTCACTAAGGAACGATTCATAAACACATTAACTTTTTTATTTATTTATTGCATGTTATCCAACCTTCTCTCTATCTTAGACACGCACACACTTAAGGCGTCTAACAACATGAGTAAAAATAAATTACGCAATAAATGTATTAAAATTACCACTAACATGAATTGAATAATGAAGCTATTAAAGTAAATAAGCATCATTGGAATAAATAAGTGTCTGCATGGCTGCCTTTTATATCTTCATAGCTGACAATGGTATTGTTTAAAAAATACGGAGAGGAGGATCAGTAATAAACTGTTCTTGATGAAACTACAGCTGTCCCCCTGGAAACTCCCCCCCCCCCTCCCCACGATCTTTTCTATGCACACTTAAGGAAGATTTCACAGGATGTAGCCATGCCATCTAAAGTGGAATCACAGTGCAATAATTGTGTAGTGTGAAAGGGCCCAAGGTTTCAGACCTATGAAACTGAACCTGATTCTCCAAATTGCTCCAGAACCCTGGATAGCTCCTTTACAATTCATTTCAGAGGTCTGCACCTATAATGCATGTTTATTCATGCCTGGTGTAGGCTTTCCCTTGATTTGCGTCACTGCTTGTTGTCTGCCAACAGCAGCCAATTGCATCATCCACTATTAGCACTACTGGAATGGGGCCTCTCTGTTCTAAGCACTTTGCCTCACTTTAATCTTCTTTATCTTATTAATTATTTTCTACAATGCCCTAAATGTTGGGTGCTTCATACAAGGGTCCATTAAGAACAGAGCAGGTCACTTCTTTTGTGTGCTTCCCATTTTTGTTTTCTGCTTTTCCAATTAGGTTTGAGGTTCTCTTCTGTTTTAAATCTCAATGTCAAGACTGTATTGCAAGCAGGATTGATGGTTCTTTCATTTTACTTTCTCTCTCTCAGAAGTGCAGAAGTTTGAGCTGCAAAGAATGAACCAGACTTTGCTGGAAAGTCCTTGTAAACAATGAGATTTTACTGCACTTAGCACACCGCATTGCATTGCCCTATGAAAGCTCGACGTACATCAGCGGTGGCAAAGCGGTAATTATTGCCAGGCAAAAGGAAGCACAAAGCAGGGAGCTTTGTGTTCTCAGACAGAAAGGCCCACTAAAAACAAGTGTGCCTGGACCTTTTTGTGGCATTGGCTTGCTTAGTAATGCGTCAGACGAGGTCTTTATCTTTTTGTTCACAGTTTTCCAGACTCTGTTGCTTCATTGGATGTGAAACTAAAGAGGGAGCCAAAAGCCACCTTAAGTTTTCCCTACCAGAGTGAATTAGCTGAAACGCTAATTGTCCCTGCAGTGGCCATCTTTCAAGCACAAGACTAGGCACAACCTTTTTCCTTTTACATAAATTGGCCAGACGTAAGCAGGAGAACAATATCCTCCTTTTTACGTCCCAATACTTGCTTCTTGTCACGCTTCGCATAAACTCCAGCTTTATAGCTTCACTTCTGGGAGCTGGTTTGAAAAACCAGTGAGCAAAGTGATAAAGCTTTCCTGTGACAGTAGTACTTTACACTTCAAACGAAGGAATGACCCTTCCTCTCACATGAGAGGAAAACCCTTTTTGCATGTAAAAAATGAACATTTTCTTCTTTTTTTAAAAAAAATGTAGTTAATTATAAAATTATGTACATCATCTGCAAACTTATGATGGCTCCATGAATTTCACAGGCTTTTCTTGGAGAAGGAATATTTACATATGCTTTTGCAAGTTCCCATCTCTAAAATATAACCTACAGCACCTGGTATTACATCCAAGTATTATCAGGCTTCAATGGTATTTCGCTCATCAGCTTTTAAGGTTTTTAACTGTGTATTTTTAATACCATTAATATTTTAACGTTTGTGTATTTTTAGATTTTAAATTATATTTCATTTGGTTTTACTGTAAAGGCTTTGAGTCTCTTTCATCATCATCATCAAGAAAATAATATGACCATGGCATGGTGTTTTGAATAGGACTATGGATCTTCAGAACAAGGTTTGAACCCCCAATCAGCCCTGGAAACCCACTGGGTGATTTTAAGCCATAAAGGAAGGTGGCCCTTTCTTTGAACAAACCTTGCCAAGTGATAGGTTTGCCTGAGGGTCACCATCAGTCAAAAACAATGGCACACAACAATACGACTGAAGGAGAAATAAATATTATACCTCAGAATAATTTCCCACATAAAAGTAAACATAGTTCCCTCCCTAAAAATCTACTGTATTTGTTAACATGTAGAGAAATGTAAAGAAAGAGAGAGCATTTCACATTGGACTATGTTAAATTTATTTTGACCATACTTTACATGTTCTTCTGGTGAGGGAAAAGTGTATCTGAGTGTTTCCCAAGCAGACAGTACACACACTTTGGCATGTTGAAAACTAGCATAGATAAGAGAGAGGACAAGACTATAGTTTCCCACCTGTCCTCTGGTGGAAGAGCTGTTATTTCTAATGTACCTTCCACACAAAGAAAGGATGAAAAATTCAGAGTGCATTTTATTGTATTTTATTTAAAAAGCAAGAGGGAACATGATGCAATTTATGTGATGCTATCTATAAATGCATATAAAGGAGACACAAAAAGGAGGAGCTCTTTTCATATTATTAAATGTTGTGATGAAAGGGACTGGCAGTAAGTAGGTTCATGAAAGAAATTGCTCCACACAGTGTATGATTTATGGAATTTGATCAGTAGGTTAGATGCCTTTATGGGACAATTTTGGCAAATGGAAATTTATCAAAGTCTCTTGCTCACGATTATGGGAGCTTCACAAGAGGCATTGTACTATTAAGCAGCTACAAGAAAGGTCTTTTATCATTATGTGCTTCTACATCATGGAAATGAAGGTTTGGGTCAACCAGATGAGTGTTGTAGGGCTCTTAGGTTCCTTACCTAATGTACTTCATCCTGAATGTACAAACTGGCCCTCAAGTTACTTGAAAACAGTGTGTTCCACTTAAGGAGAAAAACAAAATGTCTGAATGTTTTTCCTTGCATGATACTATAATTTACCATTTCCGACAACACTATCAGAATTGTGATCAACACTTTAAGTTAGAGAGGGGAAGAATGCTACGGGGGGGAAATAGACTGTTGGCACCTATGAACTATGAGAGGTTGCCATATGGAATTTCCATGTTCAGAAGCACTATACCTTCAAGGAATTACATTGCTCAGAAAAAATAAAGTAGATGGATTCCTGTTTGTAAGCTTCCAGGAAACAGATGGCCAGTGTTGGGAACAGGGTGATGGGCTATATTGGGGACATATAAACTGGTGACTATAGAGGACATGCAGCCCCCTAAAATGTTTTCTTTTGCAGCCCCGAACATTTCCAGAGTCCCTAGACCTCTTTCTATATCCCTGCTCCCTTGGAAACAGATTGCAGCCCATTTACCATGAAGGATTACTCATCTGTCAAAAGTAGCTATCTTAGTTTTGTTTGATTTTGTTAGAGTTTCTTTGCATTTTGGCCACCTACATGGACCCCAGAAGTGCTCAGGACAGAAAGGTGGCCCTGGGCTTGGCATAGGTAACCAATCCAGGTCAGACAAACTCCGAAAGGCCTCTTTTTGGAGGAGTTGAAGAGAAAATGGGAATCATGAGACAAATATCTACCACAGATAATTTTATTCCAATTTTTTTTAAAGCATGAAACAAAGTTTGTGTACATTTAATCACCAGAAAGCAAATGAATGCCTCAACTACAGGCATGTAGCCGGGGGGGGGGCTAAGGGGGCTTCAGCCCCCCCCGAAATTCTCAGGGTGGTCCGCGAAAAGGCCTTACTGGTACATTATTTAAACTGTTATGTTTATTCATATCATGATCTGATCACCATGCTCATTATATCCCACATTAATGGGGTTATTGGGATAACAATACAAAAGATTTGCTAGGGTAGACCCTCTTCCACCCAGTCTCAGCCCCCCCCCCCGAACCAAACTCAGCCCCCTCCAAAACAAAATCCTGGCTACGGCCCTGCTCAACTACCAATATGGACAATTTTAGAATTCACAATTCTGGATATGCTCAACCTGTCTGAGATGATGCTTTCTTCTTTCATGTCTCCAGAATAGTGTTGGCAGGGTTTTGTACCAGACATATGTTTTTAAAAAGATATACCTTTTTCTGAGTTTATTTCTTTTCTATATGTGTTCCTTTCAGGACTGAGATCATATTAGAACTCTTGGATGTCCACAAACTGAAATGTGATGAAGGCAGAGGTCATGCGGGTACATTTTTCAAAAACTGAATATTCAGAGTGTGTGACTCTTGAAACACTGCATGTGTATGCATTTGGATGTTCTAATATATCTGATCTTGGGAAATGGTATATTATATTATGTTGAAACCAACCCCAAATCACTGAATTTTAAATTATATTGCATAATTTCTATCCATCTGCTGTTTATTTGGGCTGAGTTTTCTGTTATGTTCAACTTCAAATATTGCTGTTTTCTTTGTTAAATTTTTCCATTCCCTCTAGTGATGTTTCAGAGTTTCTCAATTTCTCTCCATCTTCAGATTTAATTAACACCATGTTAACACATACTTCAAAATTGTTCACTCCTACCTTTATGAAAGCTTGTCTCATAGTGAAAGCAGCAACAACACATTGCATACTTGTCCTTGTTTGAAGTACTGCTGTTTCATACTCTTTTTAACATGGAATGGATCTCATGATGAAACAGGAGTTTCTTTAGATTTTGAAGCTGCAGTTTTAGTTCACAGAAGGGTCACATTTTACCTTTATGATGTTTTGAAATAAATCATTTAAAGGACTATAGACACCTCAGAGCTAACGTTAATTATTTATACAAGACAAAACATGTGCTAAACATTTCATTCATATCAATAAAGTTTGGCTTCTACGTTTTTGGCATTTTGGCCAACATCCTCAACTGGCATTTGTCTGTGATGCAGCCATAAAGCCACTTTACTTAGCTTCTCACTCAGAATCAGGAAATGGTATATCTACACCTTAGAATTGATTCCTTTTGTCCTTTATATCAATTAAATTCAATACCTGGGCTTATCGTGCTGACATTTATAGCCAGCTTGTTGGGCATCCCCCATATGCCTATATGCCTACATATGTCTGCATACATGCACACAAGTGGAACCATAACAAAATGTTTCTTGATCTCTTCAATGAAATATAATTAATACAATTCCACTTATACCATAGTTTATTAAATATATTGATCAAATGTGATTTCTGCGCAAAGCCAGGCACAGAGGTCGTCATCCCTCGCTAGTCCCACTGAGGAATTTCCTGAGCTATCTGGGATGGGCACATCCTGAGACAAAGGTGACAATCAAGATCCATTATTGACACAGACTAAACAACAAATGTTTTCCTCTGCAAAATCTGATAACCACCATCTGGTAACTCACCAGCTGATCGCTTCTATTGAGCCAACCATGGAAAGCAGGAATGCCAAGGATACACATGTATTGGATGCTTTTGTCTGACACCCAAGGCTTGATTGAAGGGAATAATCATCTTTTGTCTCAGAGCACCTCAACCTCACCTTTCCTAGGAAACCTCCTCCTCACCCAACATCAAGACAATTAAAAACAATCAAAAACAATGGCCAATGGGAGAATGGATCCTAACCTGTCCTCCTGCTGGCCAATCAGGGAAGGGAATGGGGGAGTGGAAAGTTTTGAATAGCTGTCAGATGTATAAAGACTTGCACCTTCTGTATCCATGTTATGGTGCATTTTTGGTGCTAGCCTTATACATATCCCTTCTGGCCAGATTGCGAATAAACCTCTGTTGCTGCTTTCAACCTTGGTGAGTGTACTTTTGATTGGGAAAGATCTGGATTAGCGTAACATTTGCTATACCTTCTATAGTTGCAGTCCTTACTCTAAATTCGACCTCACCAGTGCAGTGAAAAGTGTCAAATTTTTTTGTCTTGTTAGCAATTCGTAGGATGAAAAGTTGACTTCAGACAATGTGCAATGATCTGATGAGACTCTACTCAGAAGAGTTGACAGTGGCATTTTTGTTTGGTTTTCTGAAGTGAAACAGGAAATCCTTCAACTCCATCCTGGAATAACTAGGTTCAATGCCACCTAGTGACTACACTATATAATAACACTATTCATTATGTTTGATTGTTGCTGCTGTATGCCTTCAAGTCATTTTCAGCTTATGACAACACTACAGTTCATCCATCAGCATGTTCTTGGCAATATTGGCTTCTGCCTTCCTCTGAGGCTTGGAGCCTGTGATATTCAGTGGGTTTTGATGGTCAAGCGGGGATTCTCCAAAGTCTGGAGAGACTTATGACTGGATCATCAATGTGTTGTATGTGTGGCAAGAGAGAATAAAAGAGCTAAGTCGGAGCCACTAAGGTTAATCTAGTTTTTAATATACCTCCAATGCTGCCAAATACATTATTTGGATAAACTGGAAGATCATTCCTCATAACCCTGACGTGCCAGGCTAATATGTTTGTTCATGTTTATAAGGCTATATATACACCTACATTATATTAATAGAGTTAAAATTTTGTTTAAGAATCATGTAAGAAAATTAACCCTTGAAGGCAATAGGTCCAATAGTATTTGTCATGAACAATGGGTAAACTGTTAAGATGAAATGTCCTGGGCAAAATTTTATGGTTACTTGACTTATTATAAGATGTCCTACTACACTGATATGGAATGTAATGAAGTGCCCAGAAATTGTTACATCTGTATTTCTTCCTGAGGGTGATATATGTGGGTATTTATCTATTTTAATATTTATTTATTTATTTATTAGACTTGTACGCCACCACTCCCAAAAGGCTCGGGGCAGCTTACAAAACGGAAGGTAAAACATTCATATTTTAGGCTATTAAATAGCCTAAAATAGAAGCAAGAAAAACTGTTCATTCCCATCTAGCTATCATGAAAATCTAAGAGTTGAAAGTGTTTCAGTGAAATTTGATATTAACCTGGACTTTCTGGTTTAACCACTATCATAAGGTGGGTTATCAGAAGTTGATAAAGATGATCCCAGACAGAGCCCAGAAATAGTAGACAAGTGGCAAGGACACTCAATCCTTCATCATGAGAGATGCAGGGGGCAAACCTCTTTCAATATCCACACACATCCCCTACAGCTACTTATACTTAACATTTCTCTCCCTCCTCCTCTGATATTCAACACATACATTTCCTTTCCTTTTATGAATTTGAACCTTTTGTATATCATCTTTTAATCATTTTACTGCAGTCCCTAATTCTAAAACTTTCACTTTATTTATTTACTTACTATATTTCTATACTGCCCCTCTCAGCCCGAAGATGACTCGAGGCGGTTTACATATGGCAAACAATGTCCACAATATAAAATACAACCCAAAATCAAATAGTAATAAAACCATATAAAATCAATAAACAATTAGCAATTAAAACCATAAAATACAATTCTCAGCATCTCCTCAGTTAAAATCATTTTCCGTCGCATCGTCTTATCATTCCGTAGGTCTCAATAAAACAATCAGTAACTTTATCTTTTCCTTTCAATGATAAGCTGCAGTCAGCCACAATATGGGTTAAATATATGTTTATTTGTGTATGTCTGTGTGTATACTTAGTTGTATTAAAAGCTGCATCTGAACAAGTATTGAGAATCTTAGTGTACAGTAGAAGGAAAGAAATTCCAACTGTATTTAACCAAGGACACTAGAGTCCAGCCAAATTCTATGGGCGATCCAAATATGCTGGCCTGACACTGGTACTAATGAAGGGTTGTCTGCAGCAGAGACAGGGCCGTAGCCAGGATTTTGATTTGGGGAGGGCTGAGTTTGATTCGGGAGGGGCTGAGTCTGAGTAAGAGAGGGACTACCCTACCAAACCTTTTGTATTGTTATCCCAATAACCCCATGAATGTGCGATATAACGAGCATGGTGATCAGATCATGATATGAATAAACATAACAGTTTAAATAATGTACCAGTAAGGCCTTCTTGTGGACCCCCCTGAGAATTTGGGGGGGGGGGGCAGAAGCCCCCTAAGTATCATCCGTCCGTCCCCCCCCCCCCTGCTACATGCCTGAGAAAGAATTGCCACAGCAACCTTTCACCCTTATCTGCTATTATTTGGAAAAAGGCAACAAAAGATGTCTGTGAACTGGGAGACCAGTATTATTTGATTGTCATGAATTGATGTTTCAAGTAACCAGACGTTACCTGCAACAGGATTTTTGTTAACAACTGAAAATGTACAGTATTCTGTTCGTTTTGGCAGACCAGGTGATCTTGGACTGAAAGCACAATGCAATTAGCAGTAAAAATTCAATCTGGTGGGTATTTTACAATTGCTGCCATGTTACCACTAGCCTTCATGACTCCCAAATAGGGAGAGCAATTCAGCATGCAAAGAAATCTTATGCCAGAATGGCCTACATATTACCCCTTAGGTCACAAACCAGCAACACTGATGTCTTCTGAATGTAGTCCAGTAGAACTGCTAAGCAAAAGAGAAACCAAAGCCCCTGTTCCAACTGTAGATAGTTCTCTATTTGTTTGAAAGGCTTACACACCACCACATAGCCAAAGTTTTTTGGATGGTTCAATCAATAAAATGACAGTTATCACAATAAAACTAAATACATCTGCCAAAACAATGTCAACCTATTTATATATTAGACGGCTAAGAGAAAGTAATAAAAATGGGCCAAATAATCTCATCCCAACCTGATTTGGCCAACCCTGGAGTGTGTTGCCTCTTTAGACTGCCAAGAAGTTAAGAGAGGTTTCTGCAACTGACACAATTCACTACTCCCAAAAGCTAAGGCAGGAGGGTTGCATGGAATATGATTAATATAAAGGGGGGGGGGATAGAAGAATACCCAGATTGTAATAAATTAAGATTGCACAGGGAAGATTTACCAGAAATCAACTTCTTCCCATATGGTGCAGTTGTCAAATACCCAACCACTAAATCCAATGTTAGTCCTAATTAGAGTAGACCCAATGACCTGAAGGAGAATCATTAATCACCACTAAAACCACGTGGATCTCAATAGTTCTGTTCCAGTTAAAATTACCATTCTCCACATTTTTTTCCTTTCCTGAAGAGAAGCATATTAATGAATTAATATACTTGATTATTGCAGAAATAATTGTTGTATGGAAGTGTCTCAGGCTGGTATAAAAAGAAAACCACAAAAGAGCAATACATTTATTAGCAAGTCAAGATTCATAAAATACATGATGCAAACTTTCGAAGTTCTACTGGCTTCGTAATCAGGCCTAAAATCTTAAAAATAAGGAAAATGATGAGGTTGCAATCACATTTGCCTTAGATCTTGTTTCTGTTGGAATTGTTCAGTAGTATAATAATCTTAGATAAGAGTCTGGACGTGCATGGTTGGTATTCTGCAGAACAGGTACACCACTACAGAAATTCAGTAATGTTACCTCCTAATTTTCTAATTCATTGTTAGGGAAATAGAAGTTAGAAACTGAAAAACTTTTAATTCTGCTATGCAACTTCCCAATACAATGCCATACCATTAAGTTGATTGCATTAGAAAAAAAATATCTAAGCCATATCATTCTGGCCCCTTCTACACAGCTGTATTAAATCCAGATTATCTGCATTGTACTGGATTATTTGGCAATGTAGACTCAGATAATCCACTTCAAAGCAGATAATGTGGATTATCTGATTTAATATTCTGGATTATATGGCAGTGTAGAAGGGTCCTATGTCATAGGGATTGATGACAAGCCATGGAATAATGTAACCTGGCATAGAATGATGGGTTACATAAGGGCCACATGATAATGATGATGATGATGAAGTAAACCGAACTCAAAATAAACAAGGCAGGGAGAGCAAACTGAAATGAGTTCAGATGAGGTCAGGTATCTACTCAAGACTACCTCCTCAGCCTTTTCCTTGGTGCAAAACACCTGAGCCTTAGGGACAATCCATTAATTGGTTTGTTTCCAGTAGGCCTGTGCAATCATGCTTCTAAATGTTTCTAAAGTACTTACAAAACTAAAATTCTGAGGGTCAAAACTAGGTGGCACTGGTACTTTGTTTCTATGGTGTTGCTAAAGTTCTGGTGGTGAAATGTTCACCACCAGAATTTTAGCAAAACTGTAGAAGCAAAGCACCAGCGCCATCTAGTTTTCACCACCAGAATGTTAGTTTTGTAAGTACTTTAGAAACATTTAGAAGCATGATTGCACAGGCCTAGTTTCCAGCTGGCCACTTAGTGGAAAGTAAGCCCCTTGGTACTCCTACCCCGTTCCCAGGACTATAAGTGAGAGCACAATACCCAGGCCAGCCTCAGGAATAACCTCCTTCCTCGCTCCAGAAATGTTTAAAACATTTCTGATTGTTTTTGCAAACCATTCACAGCTGAGCTTTTAGAAGTTACTTTTATATACAGAAGTATGGCTCTGCAAATATGTTGGCCATCTATGGTGCTGGACATATTGGTTGTGCTGTTGATAGCTGAAAATTGTACTCTTAAATATTAACTTTCCCAAGCACTGTTAGGCAACATAGAAATGTTTTTTTATAAGTAAATAAACAAACAAAGGTGGTTATAGGAAGTTGCATAAGGGGCACATTTTTTCTGGTATGAGAACCTGCTAATTCTCTCTCGGCATTACTTCGCGAACGAAGATTCAGGAAGGACTCATCCCACGCTTTTTACAAGCGCGTTGATGACTAAAAAGGCCAATCTGAGATAGGCAAGTTCGGTTGCAGAAAGCGCAGCAGAAAGTCTCCTTGGGTGATGTTTTTCCATGTTGCGGTTCTTTCTGCGTTGTCGTTTCTCTTCGAGACCCATTCGGCGTGTCTTCTCGAAAGAGGCCGCAGCATTGTGGATAGTGCTTCTCCATGCCTCCCGATGTGAGGCCAGGGTGGACCATTGTTGGTGATCAATCTGGCCAAGCCTGAGATGTTGTTTCAGGGAGTCCTTATATCTCTTTGGGGGCCTCTCTTGCGCTGACCCGTGGCGAGTTCACCGTAGAGTAGTATCTTTGGGAGGCGGTGGTCCTCCATCCTAGAGACGTGTCCTGCCCAGCGCAGCTGTGTTCTCAATAGCATGGCCTCAATGCTGGTGATCCCTGCTTGCTCAAGGACAGCAACATTCGTCACATAGTCGGTCCAGTGTATATTTAGGATTGTGCGAAGACAGCGCTGATGAAAGCGCTCGAGGAGTCGTAGGTGTTGGCGATAGGTGACCCATGTTTCAGACCCATAGAGGAGAATGGACAGTATGATAGCTCTGTACACACTGATTTTGGTGCTTTGTCTCAGGTGCTTGTTGCTCCAGACTCTTTTGTGAAGCCTTCCGAATGCACTATATGCCTTTGATAATCTGTGATCTATCTCTTTGTCAATCTTGGCGTCTGAAGAGATGATGCTTCCCAGGTAGGTGAACTGCTGAACGGACTTAAGCACAGATGTGCCTATGCTGACGTGAGGATGGTGGTGTTCTAATTAAAAGTTTAAGAAGAACGTTTTGTTTTCTCAGAATAGCAGAGTAAATGGAAGAAAATGAGTATGGGTACATATCTATGCTAGAAAATGCATGCAATGATTCTGCTTGTTTTGCAAACTCCCTTTCTCCTTAACTGGAATATACAACGAGGACTTTGTTGGCATCAGCTGCATTTGCTGGGCTTCAAGATGATATCATAACACAAGTGGCCAGAACAAAACACGACTACAAGTGGATTGTGAAGTAATCTATTCACCAATTAATTAATTTGTGCCAATTCCTCTGATATCAACACTGGACCCATTGTCATTTGTTGTTACCCTCCTTGTTGATTCATTGTTGCAGAACAAAAATGACCACCAGAGCTTTAGGAACCCATTCAAGGAATTGTTATCCTGAAACGAACTAAGAAGTAGGATGTAGTGTTTTGCTCTTTTGACATTTTTTTCAATGAGGAATTCCTTCCTGCAACAATATTATCAGGAAAAAAATTCAAGAAGATCTATATCTGGTACATTTAGTGATAGATGTCTGGTGATAGAAAGTAGAGAATCTCAATGAAACTGAGGCCCCTTCCATACAACTGAAAAAAAAACCCTCACATTATCTGTTTTGAACTGGAATATGTTGTAGTGTGGACTCAGATAACCCAGTTCAAAGCAGATATTGTGAGATTTTCTGCCTTGATATTCTGGGTTATATGGCTGTGTGGAAGGGGCCCTGAGTGAGGCAAGTACTACATCTTGTCTAACACATGGTGAAATTTCTTTTGTCACAGATCACCTGCCATAAGTCATGCATAAAGCCTTAAGCTCGCACCCCTCTTCAGAAATCATGTAACAGAATAAAAGGGAAATGTTGACTATTTCAGTAGTCTGAGCAAGGTGTAGCCAAGAAAGCTAAATTCACTCCCATAGAGGATGAATGAGCCTCTAGTTTGTTTGTTCCTGCCTACTAAAATAAAGAAGACTGTCTCACACACCATAAAAGAGTCTATCATGGAAGGAAAAAAAGTGGGGCTTGCTCAACCTGGATCTGAGACATTATACAGATCCATCATGATATCACTTTTTGAAGGACAATAATTACTTTTTTAAAGAAAAGCAGGCCTGAAAAGGCACCAGATGTTCCTGAACTTGGAGACATATTCATAATCATGCTTCATTGTGAGTGAGTGTGTGTGTATGTGTTAACAACCTGGTTGTTTTTGCTGCTTCTTTTCACTGTGTTGATAAGTAGGTGGGGTGGCAAAACTCTTTAGCTTTCTAATGGGTTTTGGCCTACTACAACCTTTAAACTCAGTCTTCATTGACAAAAATAAAGAATTATGGAAATTATAGACCAAAACATCTAGATAAACAAATATTTTGGGAATTAACTCCATAATATAGTGTGCTTATCTTTGGTTACCCTTCCCACGGGCCCAGCAAAGCTGAATGACAAGAAGAAAGTGGACAACAGAAGAGAAGATCCTCTGTTATTGCGGATGAGATGGAAAGGGGACTTCTGAAGGAGGTCAATCGAGGTTATTTTGCCCAAAGATCCCCCACCAGTCCCAAGTTGGGCTGTAACTGTACCTAAAATGAACATCTCTGTAAAGCTTTGAGATTAATGCTTGGGAGTAAAAGTGAAGGAAAAATAACTGAGAGAAAGACTACCAAAATTTCTTAGGGGAGTTCCGCACATCCCTAATTAAAATGGATTTAGTCTAATTGACTTCAATAAAAATTATCAGTTGAAATAAATAAACTTTAAAAACTCCATCTTAACTGGTTGCAGCTTCAGGCAGTTACAAATCTCAAGCCTAGTAATTACAGAAAGATTACATTTTAGTATGAGAGAGTGGATTAATTATCCTAAATGAAAGTGTGTAGCTTTGCCTTGTACATGGAGGCTTTTGCATATTTCAGGAGAAAGTTACAAATATGTAATTCTTTGTGAAATAAATCTCTTTTTCCATTAGGAATAAGTAGTCTGAGCTGGATCCATATATATATATATCTGCTGATTTTTATTTTTGCTCAATTTTCCCTCCTGTGGATCAAACTTCCATGATTCCCCCTGTACTTTATTCAGAATATTAAATTAAACTGTGGCTGGTATAGAAATTCAAATTAGTTTTTAATGATTGCATCATTTTGCACTCAAGATCAAGCCCCACTAAAATTATTCCCAGGAAACTAGGTATATGATTGTAGCCTAAATTCTCCAAATTATGAATTTCATGTCACAATTATATTGAAAGTGGGTTATTTTATGAAAGTCTTATTTTTTTCTTCCAGGTACAGCACTATTATTTTCATTTATAGCCAAATAGTAGAATTTTTGACCCAAGTATGACCCAACAAAGCTAACTTTGCCATCAACCTCACTCATAAACCTTGATTTTGGAATGTAGGACCATGCCTTATAGCTAGAGATGGTCCCTCTAGTACTGCTTACAGAGCTGAAAACAGCTGCGTCCTACATCAACCACAGAAGACCAAATAAACAACTTTTCCAAACTCTGGTTTTAGATTAGGCACTAAGCATTACAGAAAGCACTAGCCTCAAAGGAGGCATTCCTTCCTGATTGAGTACAAAGTTAAGACGCCTCTTGTAGGGACTGGTACTTTGCAGTTTTTATTTAAAGGCCAGCACATAAATCAGAGCAAAAGGTTTTATACTGATTGATATGATGTATTAACAGAACACTGTAGCCCCCTTTATATTTCTTTAAGTAGATTTCCCAGTGACATCTAAAAACAGTGATTTATTTGATGCATTTTGGCTACTCCTAGTAAAATTGCTTAAAATTATAACACCGCTGTGTTGATTTATACTAGTTTGAATGCCTTACTAAGAGTGAACCCATACAATGGAGTCTTACAAAATATACCCCTTTCATACCAGTTACGGCCATTTGTCGTGTAAAGTCTGTGTACAGTCATCTATTTATTTTTGACGCAGGGATGGAGGGGGAGGGAGAGGAGCGGTGCGAAAGTTTACTCTGTCTCTATCGTTTTCAATTGGACTTGTGGAAACAGATCACCCTTTGTTGTTCTTTAAATGGCAAGTAGGTCTGCTATCAAGTTTAAAACTGAGTTATCAAAAGCAAGAAATTTGTGTTCTGCTCTAGGAATCCCATGGGATAACCTGTGATCTTGCCTTTTAAACTTGTTGCCAGCTTTGCAACAGTTTGAAAAGGAATTTCTTTCCCACGAACATTAGCAGAACTGTATTGTCGAAGGCTTTCATGGCCAGAATCACTGCATTGTGGTAAGTTTTTTCTCCGTTGTGGTAGGGCTATATTCAGGGGCGGTCCTACCTATCCCGGGGGGTAAGCTAATATTATTTTGGCGCCCCCCCCCAGTGGCTCCCAAGCGCGCCTCCAGCTTTGGAGCTTCTGCGCATGCGTGAATCTCCATGCATGCACACTGGCTCCCAAGCGCGCCTCCAGCTTTGGAGCTTCTGCGCATGCGTGAATATCTGCGCATGCGCACTGGCTCCCAAGCGCACCTCCAGCTTTGGAGCCAGTGTGCATGCGCGAATCTGTGTGCATGTGCACTGGCTCCAAAGCTGGAGGTGTGCTCAGGAGCCAGTGTGCATGCGCGGAGCTACAGCGCCTGTAGGAGCTTCTGCGCATGCATGAAAATCTCCGCACATGTGGAGGCACGGCCGGTGCGGTGGCGGGGCGGCGAGGTGGTGGGACGCCGCCCCCGCACTGCCCGCGCCTCTGCATGCACAGAGATTTTCGTGCATGCTTGCTGGCGGCAGCGCGGGCGGTGCAGTGATGGCGCGCGGTGGCGCAGCGGCACACCGGTTGCGTTTTTGCATGCACGGAGATTTTCATGCATGCACACTGGCAGCGGGGCTGCGCGGGCGGGGCTGCGCGGGCGGGGCAGCGCAGCAGTGCCCCTCCCAGGTGGTGCCCTACGCAGCTGCATACTTGGCGTAACTGATAGACCGCCCCTAGCTATATTGCTATGTTCTAGAGCAGGGGCCGAGAACCTTTTTGACTCAGAGAGCAATGAAAGCAAAATATTTCAAAATGTATTTCAGTGAGAGCCATTATATATATATATATATATATATATATATATATATATAAAATATTTTAAGACTGAATTCAACTAAATGTGAGTATATATGTACATATTATGAGAAAAGGATTCCCCGGGCAGAATGACGGGACACTTCAGACCTCGCTCTGCAAAAGGCATGCTCAGGACTCTGGGAAGGAAGAGAAGACAGAAGGAAGAGGAAAGGAAGAAAGAAAGACAGAGGAAATAAAGGAGGGAGGGGAGAGGAAGAAAGAAAAGAAGAACGAGCTATGGAAAAGGAAGAAAAGAAAAGCAGGAGAGAGAAAAGGAAAGGAAAAGAAAGAAGGAAATGGGAAGGAAGGAAAGTGTGGGGGAAAGAAAGTAAAGGGAGTGACAACAACTTTATTTTTATACCCCTCCAACCATCTCCCCCAGGGGACTCAGGACAGCTTACAAGGGAGAAGCCCAATTAATAATAATAATAATAATAATAATACACTTTATTTATATTCCGCACTTCTCACCCCGAAGGGGACTCAGAGCGGATTACAGGTACACATACTTAGCAGACAATTCCTACCGTTTCTACATACACACATATAGATGAACAGAGGCAAACTCTGGCCACCAGGGGGAGCTGACGCACTCCTCATCTCTCAGCGTTCCCAGCGACCCTTGTTGTTCCTTCTGCATTCCTCAGCATTCCTGGAGTTCTTTTAATGGCCTCATAAATCAGTCAAAATTTGCCTCCCCACTTAATGTGGTAGCTTTATCTCCTATTTGACAGATGCAACTGTCTTTCAGGCTGCAAAAGTCAACAGCAGGCTACACTTAAAGGTCGAGCACCCACCTCGACCCGGGCAGGCATCGAACTCATGACCTACTGGTCAGAGAGCTCTTATGCAGCTGACACTTAGCCAGCTGCGCCACATTCCCGGTGCAAATACAAATAGAACACATGATTAAAACATCAGGTTAAATATAAAAACAAACACAATTGTAAACAATATCAAACAATATGACTGAGAAAAAAAATCCCGATGTTCAGGCTCCATGAGTGCACTACATCCTGAAGAGGAGCGCAAGGAAGGTGCAAAGATCAAGTAGACAGGACTGGGAACAGTGTCATCAAAGTGTTGAGGTGGACGATAAGAGGGCTTTACTGTCAATAAATTCTTCCTAATGTTTAGGTGGAATCTCTTTTCCTGCAATTTGAATCCATAGCTGTGTGACCAAGTCTCCAGAGCAGCAGAAAACAAGGTTTGTCTCTCCACAAATGCTGTTGGCTTGCAGTTCCTATTATCCCCAGGCCTGGCACTGTTTTCTGAATTTCAAGTGCCAGGGACCCAGAGCACATAGTCAAGGCTTGGCAAAAGGGGTGGTGCCTTAAATTTTGTCTTAAAATTACAAATGGCCCTTTGAAAGTAACCATAAGGCTAATGTGTCCCTCGATGAAAATAAGTTTGACACTCCGATATAAGGGACAGGACTACACTCTTCGTACACGTTAGGCTCAGTGGTTGTCTAAATATAACCATAAAATGTAAGCCTGAGTGAGATGCAATGGGATGTCAACACCTTCTAAAAACAAACCAACTTGCTATTTTTTATTTTGATTTTCATGGCAGCACCTGCCTTGCAGTACTAGATTTTTCAGGTGGGAAAGTTAATGCTTACAATGTCATTTTTAACAAGCACCGCCAATAGATAACAAGCACTTAGTTCATAACAGCTTGTTTGCCATAACTAACCTTCCTTCTCCCCTGCCACTCTAAACCTTCTCTCGAAGTTTGACCAAATAGCAGGATATCCCTTCAGGCTATTGCAAAGTCCCTCTAACTGAGTCACATGGGGTAAACAAGATGGGAAGGGGGCTTTTCATCAGGAATACTTTGCATGAACATAAAGTGGGATTCATACCTAGCCATTGGGGAAATAACATCCATCCTATAAATAAATTCCACTGCTTTTCCCGAAGTGTGAGACATAATCAATATGTTTTAACTTTGAGCCATATATTATCACCCTCACCATTTTATTCATAACTCCCATTTGATTGAAACAGAAATTCTGTGGGCACATCAAACACATTGTTATGGCACTTAGAAATTCATTGTTTTACATTAGCTAAAGCAAAGATAATAAAGATATAATTTAGGAGAAACTTGCAGTCAATGCTCCTTAATCGTTGTTTATCAAAAGGTGTCATTCTAAAATCTTTATTCTCTAAAACTCATTGATTATGCCTAGCATCAGTACAGCCACAATTCCCTTGAATAGCGCATGGATACAGGACTGTGTTTGCTGGCTATCGCACAAAACCTCAAATTTCTCTTTTCATATCTAAATAATCACAAAGATGGACTCACAGGCATTCCCTCAGGCCCCTTTTACACTGTCATACGAAATCCAGATTATCTGCTTTGAAGTGGATTATAAAACTGTGTAGACTCTTATAATCCAGCATAAATCAGATAATCTGGATTATGTAGCAGTGTAGAAGAGTCCTCAGTGGTAAATGCTAGTTTCCACAACAATGAGGCTGTGAACTTAATCCACATTTTAGTCATGTCCCTCATATTCAGTTAGGAGACCTGAAATAGGGTTGTGACACATTGTTTATGGAATCACCCCTTCTTTGGCTCATTCCCCCATTGCTCTGGCCTCTATGATGAGAAAAATTGAGAAGGAATGAGAAGGGTGGCCATCCAGTGGTGTGGAATCAAGTTTGGCAATGCTGGATGGTTAGGATTCCCTCTAAACCAGTGGTTCCCAAACTTTTTTGGCTTACCGCCTCCTTTCCAGAAAAAAATTTACTCACTGCCTCCATAGAAATTAATGTTTTAATTTAATAGCAATTAAACATGTGTGTGTGTGTGTGTGTGTGTATTAATGCAGTGGTTCTCAACCTTTCTAATGCCATGACCCCTAAATAAGGTTCCTCAGGTTGTGGTGACCCCCAACCATATGTTGATTGCTACTTCATAAATAATTTTGCTACTCTTACAAATTCTAATCCAAATATCTAATATGCAGGCCAAAGCGAAGGGGGGCGGGGCCAAAGAAGAGGGCCGCACGACCCCTCCTTAATGGCCAATTGTCCACCACCCCCTTAAAGTGGTTCATCGCCCCCCAAATTCCCCTGAGCCTCCCACCGACTTCTTGTATCACCTCACCACCCACCAGGGGGCAGTACCGCCCACTTTGAGAATCAGTGCTCTAAACCAGGGGTGCCCACACTTTTTCAGCATGCGAGCTACTTATGATAAAACCAAGTCAGAAAGATCTACCTGAGAGAGAAGCAGGGCAGAGCCAGGGGAGGGTACGGGGCCTGGCGCGGCCTGGCTCCGCCCCCTCCCTGCTCTGGCTACAGCGCTGCCACAGCTGCTCCAGGCTAGAGGAGGGTATGCCAAGCCAGTAGTGGCATAGCTAGCCACTACTGGCTTGGCATACCCTCCTCAAAGCTGAAGAAGCTGTGGTAATGCTGTAGCTGGGGGAGGGGGCAGGGCCTGGCGCGGCATGGCTCCACCCCCTCAGAAGCACCCCATCCAGCTGGGATCGACCTCCTAAGGTCCTGGGATCGACCAGTCGATCGCGAGCCACCTGATGAGCACCCCTGCTCTAAACCATAGAAACCAGTGGTAGTGGTGACAAACGTAGAATCTCCTATGGTCTTACCTAGTTTAGTGGACTGTCTTTTAAAATTCCGATTCTCAAGAACCTCCCAATCTGCCTTGGCAAAACTTCCCTTTAGGTGAAATCTGGTGACAAGAAGAGACAGAAAACATGCATTTCACATCCTGTGAACTCATGTCAAGCAGGATATGAACACCAGCTTCACAGTTTATACAATAACCTATTTGTGTAGCAATAAAACACTGGAATATACATGTTTCTATACTATGTGCATGCACATGCACACACAGACACACTATGCCATTGTAGAATAACATGTACAGAATATTTTGGTGTCTCTGAATCTTAGTCTGTGCGTTGACTCTTTGTTTTTATAGGGGAAAACATCCAAAACATAAAATTAAACGTAAATGAATTCACACAGGGCACTTTAGTACCCTTTTGTTAGGTTTAGGTTTAAGTTCTATTTAAAAACCTCCATTTCAGGTGAAGCAACTGGCTGGCTCTTTTTTTGTTAAAAAAAGTGTATACATGGAACATATTCTCCTTTCTTTCTTGCATTGCAACATCTTGTAAACAGCCTGCTTATTTATGACTGCAAGCAAGATGCAAAAATCCAGTGAATCTCTGAGCAGTATTAAAAAAGAAATAGCAGCAGTTACTGCCTTATACAATACACTTGATAAATTTGAATCATCTAATTTTTTATTGCTGCAATCTTTAAAATAAAGGACTACAATTTCCTTTCTTTTTTAATAATGCACAAAAATTCTAATAAACAATTTAATCTGTACTACAGGATACTCTGAAAGGCCATTTAGATGTACTGAATCAATGGATTGGGGAAAACGACTGTGTGCCCAAGCAGCTTTGCCGTGGCCATAAATCTCTCCCTCCCTTCTTGCTCTTTTTTAATAACACGATTGTGGCAGAGTTTCTTATGGAAAACCAAATGCCCTCTGTCTTCAGCGAGACAGTAATATTTATGAACTTTGAAGAAATGTAAGTAAGGAGGCTATAGCTTTCATTTTTTTAAAAACGAACACGCAAGTGTCCCAAGCTATGTGCACCACGGACATTTTTCTTTCTGTGGCTGCATTCCACCGGCATTGCTTTCCGCTGCAGATCTGTTGCTTCTTCTTGTCTGAACAGAAAACACCTCTTCCATGAACAGACAAAGGGAGATGTGAGCCAAGAAAAAGAGAAGCCAGAACAGAGCAAGGCTTATGTGTCTCAAACATTATGTTTCTGGAAAGCAGTTTGTCACATGGGATGAGAATTTGATTTTCAGAGTGGCAGATCAAAAACCCCACTGGGAGAAAAAATAGCTCTTTGAGTAAGACTAGCTTTCCAAAACTGTTGTTTCTAGGAAAACGTAGATTTCAAGCGGCATCTTTACCATTTTTCTTGGGAACAGTATGCAACAAAATACATATCTGGGTTGCTGTGAGTTTTGCAGGCTGTATGGCCATGTTCCAGAAGCACTCTCTCCTGACATTTCATCCACAGCTATGGAAGGGAACCTCAGAGGTTGAGGGATCTGTTGGAAACTGGGCAAATCATAGAATCATAGAGTTGGAAGAGAACTCGAGGGCCATCCAGTCCAACCCCTGCCAAGAAGCAGGAAAACTGCATTCAAAGCACCCCTGACAGATGGCCACCCAGTCTCTGTCTCCAAAGTCTCCAAAGAAGGTGCCTCCACCACACTCCGGGTCAGAGAGTTCCACTGCCGAACAGCTCTCATAGTCAGGTGAAATCTCCTAAGGTTTAATGTTCATGTGGAATCTCCTGAAGTTTACATTTATTTATTTATTTATTATTTGCACTTGTCATTCGCCACTCCCGGTTTGGCTTGGGGCGACTTACAACAGTGAAATCACAAGATAAAAACACAATAAGAACACGATAAAACACGATAAAATAGAATTAACTACATAAAATACAGCTCAACAGATGCTGTGCGTATAAAATGGAAGGGCAAGGTATCCCAAGGAACAGCGGTCTTAAGCACCAAATGCCTGCTGAAACAGGAGGGTTTTGCACGCCTTCCGGAATGCCAACCGATCTGTAAGGACATGAACTTCGGAAGGCAGTGCATTCCACAGAGTGGGGGCTATTATAGAAAAAGCTCCCCTCCTTGTAGTAGTAAGATGGTACAGTTTAAAACTAGGAACCTCCACCAGATGTCCTGACTCCGAACATAGTGGCATAGTGGGACAATATGGGATGAGGTGGTCCCTAAGGTACACTGGCCCCAGACCATTCAAGGCTTTGAAGGTCAATACCAACACCTTGAAGGTGATCTGGCATTCCACTGGTAGCCAGTGCAGCTCACGTAATATAGGTGTGATGTGGCTGCTCATGGGAGCACCAGCCAACAGCCGAGCTGCCGCATTTTGGACCAGTTTCAGTTTCCGAATCACCAGCAAAGGAAGGCCAACATTACAGTAGTCCAGTCTTGAGATGACAGTGGCTTGGACCACTGTGGCTAGATCACAACGGGAATGGTGGGGAGCCAGCTTCCTCGCCTGACGGAGATGGAAAAAAGCTACTCTACTGATGGTGGAGATATGCGTCTCCATCGTCAGTTGAGAGTCCAGAGTGACGCCAAGACTTTTAACTGTTGACGACAGACGTAGTGTCGTGCCGTCCAGGGGTGGAAGCTGGGTCTCTCCCCCCGACCCAGCCACAGGATCTCTGTCTTGGCTGGATTCACCTTCAACCTACTTCAACTCTTGTCTGTTCTTCTTCCCACCCTGGACATTCCACAGAAATATAAACTTCATTTCCCTAGTTTCCAACAGACCTCTCAACCTCTGAGGATGCCTGCCATAGATGTGGGCAAAATGTCAGGAGAGGATGCTTCTGGATCATGACATACAGCCCAGAAAACTCACAGCAACCCAGTGATTCCAGCCAAGAAAGCTTTCGACAACACAAAATACATATCATTTTTCACATGTATGTGTGTTTTTGTATACATGCATGCATGTTTTTTGTGTGCATGCACATATCCAATCCAAAGAAGCTAGGCAGGATAAGTATCTATTGAAATAGTAGACCACACAACCTGTGACATACATTTCTGTTGTCAGTTATTGTAAACATAGAGAACAGAAGTTCAGACTATAACTTCACCCAATTCATTTGTGTACAGTATGACTTTTAAGAAAATCACTTTATTGGGGTAATAACACTTTAGCTTTTCTGTAATATCAGGTTCGGTTTCCAGGCTGAATGTTACACCTTTCACACACTGCTGTCATCTGCAAATTATGAGAGGAATACCAGAAGCACATGAACGAGACTAAAGAATTTGTGCTAATTAAGATATGATTTGTTAAAATTTTAATGAAAATGGAACCTCTGTGACTGCTTCTGTGAGAGCAGAACCAGACTTCCAGATAAGCTTCAGTTTGTATTTGTTGACATAGTTATCATTTTTGTTCCATTATTAATTGACACTAATTAGTATTAATTTAATGCTGCCCAATTTCAGGATTCAACACAGTTGATATGGGTACAAACACAATACAGATAGCTCATACCCAGTACTATTTATATTGATTACAGTAAATGATTAAAAGCATAAATTTCCTAATGACCTAGAATAAATGGCTGGCTTCTTTGATGACAATATGAATGATACCACAGACTTCGGGAACGCCTCACAAATTTCTGGTAATTTATCACAGCATTAAAATATAGTTATTCCATCCCATTATTTGACAAAAAGCTACACCTTTGCAGTTCAAAACTTTTGGGGGCTCTTCCTGTCATGTACATATTATTTATTTAAAATATTGTGTATCAATTTAGAGAGCCAACATGGTGTGGTGGTTTGAGTTTTGGAACACTCTGCAGAAGGGGAAAGTCATACTCTCTCAGTTTCAGTGGAAGGCAAATGTAAACGCCTTCTGAACATTTTTTGCTAAGAAACCTCCATTATGGGTTCACCTTAGGTCACCATACATCAAACATACATGGCACAAAATAGTACAACACCCTATATGCAATACACAAACTGGGGAAGCTGTTGGAATTTGAGACACAATTGAATACTCATCTCTTCTGGCAGGTCTACTTGGTTAATTTTAAATTGTGAATTTTAATCTGTATTTCATCAGTGGATTTTAATTTATATTTTAACTTTATGTGTTTGTTGTGTGTCTTTTAATAGTGTTTTAATGATGTTGTATCATGCCTCAAGCTGCAAGGAGAGGCAGGTAAAAAAAAACACCCATCATCATGACTGACTGGCACAACCTGGGGATCACAACCAGATACAGTGAAGACATCTGCCCTTGCGCTATGCTACTCTGCTACTGAGTATGCATGCCCAGTGTGGAACAAATTTCATCATGTTAAAACAGTGCATGTGGCTCTTAATGAGACAAGCTGTATCATCACGGGGTGCCTACGCCCTACACCACTGGAGAAATTACACTGTTTAGCTGGCATTGCACCACCTGACATCTGTCGGGAAGTAGCAACCAATAGTGAAAGGACCAAGGCAGTGACATCTCTGACCCATCCACTCTTTGGGTATCAGCCAGCACACCAACGACTTAAATCAAGAAATAGTTTTCTAAGATCTACAGAGAACACCTCAGCAAGCGAGAGTCCAAAAGTGGCAGGCTAAAAGCCAGAACCTCAATCAATGGCTGATACCAAATGAGAGACTCCCTCCTGGGCACACAGAAAACTGAGTGACTTGGAAGGTGCAGAACAAACTGCGCTCTGGCACCACGAGATGCAGAGCCAACTTTAAGAAATGGGGATACAAAGTGGAATCCATGACATGAAAGTGTGGAGAAGAGCAAACCACAGACTACCTACTGCAATGCAACCTGATCCCTGCCACATGCACAATGGAGGACCAGGCCTTTGGGCAGCAGATGTAAATTGTACCTTTGGATTTGACTGGATTGACATTTTGGACTTGACTGGACTGACGATGTGTTCCACTTGATGGCTTTAATTAATTATGGTTGTTTGTAATGGTTTTTAATGTAATGTTTTTTAAATCTTTTAAATGCTTTTTAATGACGTTGATTGCATGGTGTATTTTAAATTGTATTGTGGTGTTGCGGCCTGTAGTGCTGCGAATGTAAGCCGTGCTGAGTCCCCCTGTGGGAGTGAGAAGCTACAGGGTACAAATATCACTAATAAATAATAAATAAATTCTTATGGCAACATCATAGGCACTCCAAGTGGCCTGCTACTGGTCATAGGACATTTAATTGAGTGCCAAGTTTGCAAATTTTGTGTTTTGTTTGTTTGTTTTTTAAATGCAATACAACCGTTTGGTTCACTCCTGACACAATAAATAAATATCATCATCATCGTCATGATTACTATCATCATCATCATCTTAATATACAATAAAACAATAAATACATTTTAAGAAGTTATTAGAATCAAATAGTAAATAAAACTGACAGTTTGCATCAAGAGAGATTAATATAAGCAATTTCTAAATGGTCAAGTGAATAAATAGAGTTTAACCTGGTACTGAAAACTGATGCACTACACAGAAGGTGGTCCACTGTTTGCCACCATAGTGAAGGTGCATCACCTTTTGCCCCCAAATATGCCAGTGTTGCTTGGACAAACTGTGTTGGATGGGGTTACACTCCCCCTGAAGATGCAGGTTCGCAGCTTGGGAGTGATCCTGGACTCATCGCTGAGCCTGGAACCCCAGGTCTCAGTGGTGGCCAGGGGAGCTTTTGCACAGTTAAGACTCGTGCGGCAGCTGCGCCCGTACCTTGGGAAGTCTGATCTGGCTACGGTCGTCCACGCTCTGGTCACATCCCGAATAAATTACTACAACGCACTCTACGTGGGGCTGCCTTTGAAGACAGTTCGGAAACTGCAATTAGTCCAACGGGTGGCAGCCAGATTACTAACTGGAGCTACATACAGGGAGCATACCACCCCCCTGTTGTGTCAGCTCCACTGGCTGCCTGTCCAATTCCGAGCTCAATTCAAAGTGCTGGTTTTGACCTTTAAAGCTCTATACGGTTCTGGCCCAGCTTACTTGTCCGAACGCATCAGCCGCTACATCCCACCTCGTAATTTAAGATCATCCGGGGAGGCCCTGCTCTCGCTCCCGCCTACTTCTCAAACGCGGTTGGTGGGGATGAGAGACAGGGCCTTCTCGGTGGTGGCTCCCCATCTGTGGAATGCACTCCCTATGGATATACGATCAATCCCATCCCTCCTGGCATTCAGAAAAAAAGTGAAATCCTTGTTATGGGACCAAGCGTTTGCACATTAGCACGATACGGCACTTTAGATTGGATTGAAATGGCAAACTGGTGGACAAGACCCAATGCTTCAATTATGGACGGAATACTGTTTTAACTGATGTGAATATATATGATGTATTTTAATGTTAATTGTATTTTAAGGAATTTTAATGCCAGCTGTAATTTAATGTATTTAATTTTAACTGTTTTTGGGTTTTTATTATATGTATGCTGTGTTGGCATTGAATTGTTGCTGTTGTTAGGCCACTCTGAGTCCCCCCTCGGGGGTTGAGAAGAAGTGGGGTAGAAGTGGTGGAAATAAATAATAAATAAAAACCTCCCATGATGACCTAAAGCACAGACAGTTTAGTAAAGGAAGAGATACTACTTTAAATAATTGGGTCCCGAGTCATTCAGGACATTTAAGGAAAACCGTGCTACCATGAATGGAAACAAAAAGACAACCAGAGTATCTCTTTCAGAATTGGGATACTATCTCTACAACTAGCTACAATGTTTCTTGTTGTGGCTTCCACATAGTGTACTAACTGAGAATTCCAGCTCACCTTAAAGAAAAGTTCTCTCTGTATATAAATAAAAATGTAATGTTCACTTGTGGGATTAACATAACTCAAAAACCACTAGATGAATTGTTGCCAAATTTGGCCACAAGATACCTACTAAGCCAAGGAGTGACCATCACTCAAAAAATTGATTTTGTCATTTGGGAGTTGTTGTTGCTGGGATTTATAGTTAAACTACAATCAAAGAGTATTGTGAACTCCACCAATGATAGAATTGAACCAAATGTGGCACACAGGACTCCCATGACCAACAGAAAACACTAGAAGGGTTTGTTGGGCATTGACCTTGAGTTTGGGAGTTGTACTTCACCTACATCCAGAGAGCACTGTGGGCTCAAACAATGATGGATCTGGACCAAACTTGGCACGAATATTCCATATGCCCAAATATGAACACAGATGGAGTTTTGGAAAAATAGACCCTGACATTTGGGGGTTGTAATTACTGGGATTTATAGTTCACCTACAATCAAAGAGCATTCTGAACCCCACCAACGACAGAATTGGGGCAAACTTCCCACACAGAACCCCCATGACCAACATAAAATATTTAATGCCATCCAGTCCAACTCTCTACACCAGGGCAAGAAACGTAATCAAAGCCCTCTTGACAAAGAGCCATCCAGCCATAGATAGAGATATATATGATTCATACACACACACAGATATTGTATCATAGATTTGAAAGGGACACCTAAAGAAGGACAATGCTATGTTGCATGTTCCAGAGTAGGCAAACCAGACCATCTCCACATCAACACTGACAAAGAAAAAGCAAGAAATACTGCAAAATATGTGTTCCCATCCTGAACTGGCTAAACTACATAACCATGCAGCTTTAATCTTATCATAATTCTAAATCGGAGTCACACCACTGCAGACCACAGACAGGCACTCATATGGCAGAAACCAGAATGCCAAGAAAAAAGCTAGGGTGGAACCATCCATGCTAGGTTTGGTTATGGAAGGAACTGTTTGCTATGTAGAAACATTGAGTCAGGTGAGCCTCTACCTGTTGTCAAAAGTTATAGAACCCAGGCGTAGGTTCACTGTCCAGGTTTTATGCAGCCAAGAATTCACTGCTCCAGTAAATGTTTGTTGACTCAGAATATTGCAAGACACTGTTAATGTTTTATAAGCAGGCTTATCAAATGCTAGTAAATGTACTTGGTGCTGCCTGGGATGATGTTGATCATTCCTCTTATGATCTGACTGGTAACAAAGGTTGCCAGAGTGAAAACTTGGCCTGTAGTTGTAATAATCTTGTAGATGAAAGAATTTTAGCAGAGCAGTTTGTCATATCAGGCAGCAAGACAAATCCCTCTTTTATACACTTATAAAAGGTGCAGAAGCCTTCTCCAGTGATAACACCACATACAACACATATGCATGTATGTGTATGTGCATATAAGTTGCTTGTCAGTTTATGATGGCCCCATGACTTTCATAGTGTTTTCTTAGTCCACCCAGCAACAGCAAGGGTATCCCTCTGGGAAGCTAAACCAGGAAATCCCAACTGGATGCCCCCCGGCTTTGTTAATTCCTTTCCCTGAAATATATCCTGCAGAACCTGTTATTTCTTGGTGGTCTCCCATGAAGTTTTAACTAGAGCTGGCCCTGGTTAGCTCCCAGAATCAGATAGGATCTGGTGCTTTTAAAGTATTTTGGCCAGATGTGAAACCTACAATCTTTAAAATTTGTTTTATACCAGATTCCAATTAAAATGAAGCAAAACTCTGCAGTCCCTCCCCCAATCAGTTTACCCTTTATCCCAATTTGTAGAAAATATTTGTGATGCCAGCCTAATATACATATCACATTTTATTTTATTTATTTATTTATTTCGGGATTTTACCCCGCTCTTCTCAACCCCCAAGGGGGGACTCAGAGCGGCTTACAGTACGGCACAATTCGATGCCCACATAATAACAATATAAACCCCAAAACACTTCAACAATTAAAATACATTAAAAATACATTAAAATACAACTACATTAGCACCATACACATTCACTCTGGATTAAAACAATGTTCAGTCCATAAAAACATTGGCCATAATCATTTTGACAAGTTACTTTGTAAATGTGTATTATATAGCACTGCTGTCACCAAACTAACTAAGGCCCCTTCTATACAGCTATATAAGATCCAGATTATCTGCTTTGAACTGGATAATCTGACAGTGTAGACTCAGATAATCCAGTTCAAAGCAGATAATGTGGTATGGCTGCTTTATTTATTTATTTATTTCAACTTCTTAGCCGCCACTCCCAGGTGGCTCGGGGCGGCTTACAATCAAGGAAATAACAAACACAGTTTCACAATTAAAACATAAAATACAGCATGTTTTAAAAGTTTAAAAGCTAGGAGTTACATATGACCAGAACCAACTTAGATTTTAAACGCCTGTCGGAACAGCCAAGTTTTACAGGCTTTCCGAAACGCCATGAGGTCGCAGAGTGACCTGACCTCCGGTGATAAGGAGTTCCAGAGCGTGGGGGCAATAACAGAGAATGTCCTCCTCCTTGTCGAAGTAAGGCGATAGGTCCTAGCACTCGGAACAGAGAGAAGATTCTTGCCTTCTGATCTCAGTGACCTCATGGGACAGTATAGGGTAAGGCGGTCCCTCAGGTACACTGGCCCCAGACCATACAAGGCCTTGAAAGTCAAAACTAACACTTTGAAAGTGATCCGGAATTCAATGGGCAGCCAGTGCAGTTCCCGCAGGATAGGTGTGATGCAGTGGCTCACAGGCAAGCCTAAGAGCAAGCGGGCGGCGTCATTCTGCACCAGCTTAAGTTTCCAGGTCACCGACAAAGGCAGGCCAATGTACAGAGCGTTACAGTAGTCCAGTCTTGAGATGACCGTTGCTTGGATCACCGAGGCCAGATCGCAACAGGACAGATAGAGAGCCAACTTCCAAGCCTGTCGAAGATGGAAAAACACGACTCGGCTGACCATGGAGACATGAGCCTCCATGGAAAGCCGAGTGTCGAGATGGACTCCCAGACTCTTTACTGTTGACGATGAGCATAGTGCCGCTCCATCCGGGGTTGGAAGCTGGAGTTCCCCACCGCCCGGGTGACCCAGCCAAAGGATCTCCATCTTTGCTGGATTCACCTTCAACCTACTGGCTTCCAGCCATCCAGTAACGGCTTCGAGGCCGAGAGGGAAATTATCGGATACAGATTCGGGCCAGCCCTCCATCCTCAGAATGAGCTGAGTGTCATCAGCGTACTGGTGGCACTCAAGCCCAAAGCTGCACACCAGCTGGGCAAGTGGTCGCATGTAGATGTTAAACAATAGAGGGGAGAGAATGGTCCCCTGGGGAACCCCACACTGAAGTGGAGAACCCCTGGAGACCACTTTGCCCCTCCTCACTCGCTGTGTCCAGTTCCGGAGGAAGGAGGACAGCCATTTAAGGACTGTCTCCCTCACTCTAGCCCTGGCAAGGCAGTGGGTCAAAAGATCGTAATCGACTGTATCAAACACAGGTCAAATAACACAAGCAGCACCGATATGCCTTGATCCAGGCTTTGATAATCTGGATTTTATATGGCAGTGTAGAAGGGCCCCAACTAACTAACCAATTAAAATGTGGCATGTTTGTTTGGTAACAAAATAGTTGATGGATCAGGTCTAAAGCTTTGGTATGGTTTTCATTTTAGGTCCATCACCTGTCACTTAAACATGTACATTTGTATAATGGAAAAAAATGGGAAAAAGCAGACATAAAGACTTATACCATTGATTGTATCAGTAACACACACATAAGAGCATCACATCTTGTTTTAATACCTGTGTCCTATTACAAAGAGTCTGTATGTTTTGGAATTAGCCTGTTAGGAATCCATCTCATCCTCTGAAATTCTTTTCTCAACATCTGGGACATTGCTCTGCAAGACTTCTTTATCTTTCTACATATACGTTCACATCAAATTTTTCAAAATACCATTTGCCTTGCATAGAAAAATGCATACATCAGCATTCCTATTTCTACCAGGTTTAAAACATTGGATTACAAAGATACAGAGTGACTAACAGTAGCTGTTACATGTCTTCAAGTTGACTCCAACATATGATGACCCAATCATAGAGGGGGCTTTCTGGGATGTGGGATTTGCTCTGGGGATGTTTTCCCATGCCTTTCTCCTAGGTTGAGAGAGTGTGACTTATTCAAAGTTATCCACAAATTTCCATGAATGAACAGGGATCCACCAGTCCAAAACTCAAAAGTACCACAACACAATGTTTTTAGATCAAATATTTGGTTATTTTAAATTGTTATTATTGCTTAGTAATTTGGGGGGAAGGGTCAAAAGTAACTGGAAGAGGAAGAACTTTTAATAAATTGTATACTGGGAGACAAAGAGACCATTGTAATAATATGTGGTCATTTTACAGTTCCATGCTTCTGGGTTCACCTATCCTATAGAAAACAACATGGGGCCTCTTGCTCACACAAGATTGGGAGCACTTCCTGAAATGGCTATATGGAAATGCCTCTTTCATAGGAAGCAAAGGTTTCCGCAAACACAACTATTATTAATTAATGTTCTCCTTAATCCTATAGAGAGGGCAGTTTAACTTTAAGGTTTCATATCTAAAGGACTCCCTGGAGTCTCTGAAACTACACAGTCAACAGTCTTTTGGAATAGGGAGGCCCTTGATTCTTTCAGGGTAATGAAACCATGTTTTCACATATTGTACACCATGGGAGAAGAGGTTTTGAAAAGGTGGCCTTGACTGAAATTGTTAATCCAAAATTATGGCTAGAGCTCAGTTTGAAGCAAAACCGACTGCTTCTACTTGCAACAATCAACTCAGGAATTGCAAATGAAGAAAAACCGATTCCAGTAGACAGGTCACTATTTTGTTGTGTTTAAGGACAATTCAGGATTCTGAATGTAAAAAAATAAATGAGGCAAATTTGGAAGACTAATCTAGCCCAAATCCAAGAAATGTTATGAAACTGGGGGAAAGTAGTGGAAGTTTTGCAATGAAAAATGTTTAGTTTCTGTGAACCTGTGTTTCCAAGATCCCTACTTTGGACACGAAGACTGTTATCTCAAATATATCATTTTGGGATTTCATGGATATTGAGAATTCTGCCTGCTCTTTCTCAGCATATATTTGCAAACATTGCTGCCTTTCCAGATGCTGTTGCTACCTCACTGGGGACCATGCATCTGTCAGTAAACCGTTTAGATTATATCACCACTGCAAGCAATTCTGCTGTAGAAGAGCTGCATTTTTAAAAACTGTTTTGTCTGGTTTCTGTACACCTGCAATTTTTTGTCTCAGCAAATCCAATTATCAATTCCTGAGCTACATAGGTATCTTTTCTATACAATAACTACATAAGGATCTCTTCATGGAAAGCTTTCTCTGGCCTGTCCGTGAAACTTTTTTTTAACAAAGGTTCGCAGAGCATGCAAGACATTTTTATTCCTACAGGCTTTCGGGGTCTGATTTGATTAACTAGTTGTAAGTAGTTTTATAGTTTTTAGCTAAGATTTTAAATTTTGTTGTTGTTTTAAAGCAGAGGTGGGCAATTATTTTTTCCAAGGTGACCCGGAAGAGTCTTCCAGGTCGCCAGGGCGATTGGCCCCTGCAGGTCGCCGAGTGCTCCCACTGCAGGCCTGGATCGCCTCCAAGGATGGCAGGCACTCCAAAGCCGCCGCTCCTTCGGCCTGTCTGCCAACACAGGCCCCACAGAGCCCGCAATGGGATGGTGGCAGCAGCACCCCTTCCTCTTGGCCCCGCCCCCAACGCCCTTCTCCCCAGGCCAGGCAGAATCGGCTGCCGGGCCGGATGCGGCCCGCGGGCCATGGGTTGCCCACCCCTGTTTTCAATTGTGTTTTTATACTCTCTGTAAGCCATCCTGAGCCCTCGGGGAAAGACGGCATATAAAAATGAATAAATAAAATAAAATTTAAAAAATAAAAATACTATGGCATTTTCCATCTACTCTCCTAACCTAGGGTTTCCTTCATTTAGAAGGTTTTGGGAGACTATCAAGGGACTTTAAACAAATGCTTCCCATACCCATAAGTTTGTGCAATGAAAGAAATTGTGTATTGCATCACTTTCTCTCTAACCTTACTTCTTTTATTACTCTAAAGTGAAGCAAGAGACTAAAAAAGGAGAGATCTGGCTATGTGCCCTTCTACGCCTATAATATAGTGCCTTCATACCTCTGACTGACAGAATAAAGACTACATTAAAGTGCCTAATAAATACACTACCTCACAGTTGCTGTGTAAAACACTCAATACAGCTCCCAGACACTAATTTCCTGAAAATTGCTTTTAACTTTCATTCTTTAGCTCTTAGTGCGGCTGTCGCTGAAGGCTTTCTGCTGAGGAGAGTGTTCTTTCTATCTACTTACTGTAACAAAACAAGAAGAGAATTTGTGTGAAATCATTGTTGAATGTTGTCGACCTTAAAAAACAACATCAGCAATTTTGCTCTATTTTTAAGAAAGGACCCTGCTTGTAGCATTTCATTGCTGTGGATGAATTGATTCCTATATTGGCATAATGTAATGGAGAAGGGAAAAACTGCTCAACTGATGATTCTACATTTCTATTGTAATACACTACTGGCCTCTAGTGGGTTGTATGCTAAAGGCAATAATCACAATTTAGAAAATAATGTACAAAAACATGTCTTTTATCTGCAACTTTACAAAGAACTGATGCTTAAACTACTGTATATACTCATGTATAAGTCTATACAGTTCAGTCAAAATGTGGCCTCTAAAGCTGGGTCAACTTATTCACAGGTCAATATAAATTCTGTACTTCAATTCTAATCAGAAAAGGAACCATCCTCTTCTCTGAGTTGACTGGCAAGATGCAAGAGCTTAGTCCATCTCAGAATAACCTAAAAGAAGCACTGAGCCCCTCTACTTTCTCTATTAGGCCATCATTTCTGGCCTTTTTGAAGACCTGGGAATTGATTGTGGCTATGGTTTTGTGGGACACAGACATAAAACTTATCACTGATCACAATAAGAATAGGATTGCCAATTCATGGATATCCCGGGACCTGACATCTCATCACCAAATCTAGGGAAATAGGGATGACACCTTGTGAGGGGCAGACACTAAGTGATATTAGAAAGTGATATTACAAAGAGCATCTCCTGGTAATATCATTAAGCTTGAGATATTATAAACATCAACAGTTGCACAAGGTCTCTTAAATAAATAAAACAACAACACCAAGCCTAACAAAGAAGGACTAAACACACTTCAAAGGTATCTTGTAGCATCTTAGAGAATGAGAAAAAGAAATCTATATGTTTTCATTAAATGCATGGAGTGAAGAGCCTATGGAAAGATCTTTCTATCAAAGAAGGCCTAAGGTGCATGTAGGTATAGAGATGGTGTGAGAAGTTCAATTTTAATCATTATTAGAAAGAGTAGTTAGGTGACAAAGACAAGCAAAATGGTTTTGCCTAAATAGATAAACAATTAAATTTTGGAGAGAGTTCTTGGAATGTTGTAGGATATTGTCTCTGGGCCAGAAAAGAAATGTGATAAATTGGACATACCACTTGTAGCTGGAATAATAGTATCATAATATATGTATTATGTTGAGAAATCATTGTTTCTGTTGAACTCACTGTCAGTGGATTAGCGTTCACAGATCTCAGTTCAGGTGTTTCTCATTCCAATCTCTCTTTGAAAGTGTTGTTGTTGTTCAAGGTATGACATTCTAAGGTCCAAGGTGAAATGTCTAGAAAGATTGTTCTGCAACTGGCTTTTGCATATTTTCAATCATAATGTGCAACCTATGTTCATTTGTCCTGTTTGTCCAGTGTAGAGTGCTGAGCATTGTTAAAAAAAGGTTGCATAAAACATATTAGAGAATGAATAATTGAACATGCGTAATATTGTGGGCAACAAAATTAAGTCTTGTGATGACTGTGCCCAGGTAGATGTGTGGACAGAAATAGCACCTGGGTTTATGACAAGGTCTTTTCAAGGCAACAGTCTTGAAGAAAAGGCTCTAGGTCCTGAGACTCAATCAAGGTAAGAAATCTAACCCTTGGAACCCAAAGCAAAGGATTACACGAGAATGATCAGAATCCATGCAGACTGCTATCCTAGAAACTTAGAATGTGCAGCAAATGAGCAAGAAAAAGGAGCTAATAGAGCCAATCAAACATATATACAAAAAAGAATACAGTAGTAAATAACTGAATTATATGTACAATGAAAAACATTAGATATTCATTTCATGTTTGCTGCCCTGTCAACAAGCCTCATTGCACAGCTTAGAAAAATTACTTATTTGGACTCCAGAATTCCCCATCCACTGTGGTCACTGGCCAAAATGAATGGGGAGTTTTGGGAGAAGTATTCGTTTTGTTCTCTGTGTATTCTTTTATTATACAACAATCATGTCAAGGGGGAGGGGGATAAAAAGAGAATTCAAATAAATGTGAAAGAGTAAGCATGTTTATAATTAACAGGATGTGAGGAACCATTTCAGCATTGACCTTCTAGCAAAGATGACTAAAATGTAAAGTTGATATCTACATGCCCACAGACTAAAATGTCATGATATCCTCCACCCACTCTGTAAGAATGAGGGTATTTCTTTTCCAATTCTGCAATATTAGCCCATGGAATCTATTCCCCTTGATTGAAAGTTAGTTTTGAAAATTTGAGCAAATAGTTCAAAAACACACGTGAGTCTACAAAATCCACAAATTATTATAACACCGAATTAACTTGACTAATAATATTTTCCAGAAAGAAAACCATCACTAAACATCATCTATTTATGAGATATAAGATATGTGAAGAGAATTAGAGTACCAGTGTTAACAGACATACTCAGACTTTTGTTCAAATAAACATTGTGAAGTCCTGTACATGTGAAGCAAAAAATATCTGTATAAGTTGGGGTTCAAATTCCTAGTTATAGAAGTTATGAAAATCAGAAGAACAATCATTAGATGACAGAACAAGATCATCTGATTCATCCTTGCATTTTTTCCTAATGCTCATAGTGTCATATTTTTGGACTACAAATCACATTGCCCAAAGTAGAGAAGATCCATTTAATCAATGATTTCTGAGCTACTTTATATGTCCAAATCCTGAGGAGACTTTAAGATATTTCAGTCTCCTCCCCGAGACTTTAAGATATTCCATGCTGCAAGCTGAATTTTTTTGCCATTTTCTTAATGTTGGCAGGTAATATTTCACCATTAACACAGGCAACAAGGGAAACTCAGATAAAACCAAGTGATTCAGAGTAAAAACTCCATAATCCTTTCAAACCTTCGACAGAAAACCTTTCTTCTAGTTTTTGAAATCTGAATTTTGCTACATAAATTTAATGCCTTATGAAAAAGGAAAAAACAGGTGAGCTATACTCCAAAGTGTTGTTTATAAAATAGACAATTATAAATTAGAAACCCCACATTTTAAAATACAGAGGAGAAAGGGAAAATCAGTACTGACGCACTGATCTCATAACACTGCAAGAATAATTTGCATTTTGAGTATCCTGAGTTTCATCTAGATCAGGGGTGCTCACACTTTTTCAGCATGCGAGCTACTTGTAAAACAACCAAGTCAAAATGATCTACTACCCATATTTTGATAGAAGAAATAAGGGACATTTACGTGATTATTCGCAAAAATAAGGGACACTTCATAAAATGCATCCAGACAAGAGTTCCTTCTCCCACCCTGACATAATTCCACAGATATAAACAGGCAGAATTAAAGCACACAGACATTTCAGCTGCAAGGCCATTCAATGCTGATCTATGTGGCCAATGGGACATTCAAAAATGCAACCAGACAAGAGTTCCTTTTCCCAACCTGACATAATTCCACAGATATAAACAGACAAAATTAAAGCACACAGACATTTCAGCTGCAAGGCCATTCAATGCTGATCAATGTGGCCAAGCAGATGAACTCCTCGCAGTCACCAAAGCCTCGTTCAGCTGCCAAAGCCTCATTCTGGTTGTCCTCCCTCATGGCTCCTTCGCGTGCCACCGCACGCTCCAAAAGCGCATGTGGGGGCCAGGCGCCCACCCCCTCCTTTGCTCTGCTGCCCTCCTTCTCCCTCCCCCTCAGGCTACGCTGCGACAGCACTGAGGATGGAGGCGGGGGAGTCATCCTAGAGGCAGCGGAAGGTGCGCACACGTGGAAGGTACGCCGCAGAGATGGTGTGTGCGCGGGGATAATGCGTGCACGCAAATGGTGCGCTGCACAGAAGGTGCACCGTGTGGAAGGTGGGCCATGCGCAGGGCAGAAGCACCCCATCCGGCTGCGATCGACCTACTTTGGACCCATGATCGACTGGTTGATCACGATCGACTTCGTGGGCAGCCCTGATCTAGATAATCTCCACAAGGCATGCATCACCCAGAAATAGAGAAAATTAACTTTCAGGAAAAAGGTAAAAAAGGAATGACATCCAATTGGATATGTGCAATAAAAAAAACCGTATCCAGAAATACAGGTTGAGAATTTGAAACTAGCTGACAAATCTGGGCGGAGATATTTTAAAATATATTGCAGTCCCCTTTCCAGACTAGTTGATTTGAAGCAATTATATCTTCTAAGCTTTGAATTTATTTCATTTGTTCATCTCCTATTAATGTATAAAAAGGAAGGTTATATTATAAGCAAGAAGTTTCATAATAAAGTATTAACTGTTTACCGTTTTTTCATAATCTATATTTCTTTTGTAAAGAAAGTAATATTGACCCAAAGGCTTTCCTAGAGGGCCATCACTATCATCGTATTATGATGAACAAGCATTGAATTTTTAATAAATGTATTATATGTTTATTGCTTTTGCAACTGAATTTGAAATTACCATGGTAATGATTCTGTTATAGTGTCATTTGATTAGTTCTGTATAGTGTGGGATTAGTGTAAAATTGAAGGAATTAGTGGGAAGGACATTTCTATTACAACCAAGAACTCATCTGAATATCAAAACTGAATAATAGCTGTCCTTGATTATCTCACATTTTCTTGGAACATATCCCCTGTGGATAACGTCTATACATCTGTACAAATACTGATGCTCTGCTCTACCTCAAGTGAAAAATATTGGTTTCCTGCATTCAGCTAAGCTCCATCCATCATAGTCAAGGCCATTACTATCATTAAAGAAATGCCCTATTTGGAACACAAAAGGTGTATTTTCATGTCAGGAGCCATAACTAGTGTAGAGACATCAACATAGAGATGGATGAGTCTGAGAAGTCTGGTTTGACTAAGATTATCATTAAACCCAAAAAGGAAAAATCCTCCAGTTTAAATGGTGCAATTTTCACCTCAGGTTGCCATTTTTTAATTCTGCAGGAAACACATACATTTTTAGTATACAGCCATTCTGATTTCATTGAAGTATAATAGGCACGTTTATTATTTATTATTTACTAGCTGAGGACATAAGAAGAACATAAGAACATAAGAAGAGCCATGCTGAATCCCATCAGCCCATCTAGTCCAGCATTCTGTGTCACACAGTGGCCCACCAGTTGTACACAGGGATCTCTAGCAGAAAGGAGGGCAAAACCCTCACCTGCTCCCGACCCCCCACAACCAGTACCCGGGGAAAATCCTGCCTGCCTCCATCAACACAGAGGTGGCACTTGGATGTCCATTTCAGTAACTACTGATTCCCTTGGTATCCATGAATCTGTCTAATTCTGCCTTGAAGCTGTCCAGGCTGACAGCTGTCACAACCTCCTCTGGAAGTGAGCTCCATAACCCAATGACCCTCTGAGTGAAGAAATATTTCCCTTTATTAGTCCTAACTTTCCTACCTTGGAGCTTTAGGGAGTGCCCCCTAGTCCTAGTGTTGTGTGACAGAGAAAATATTTGTTCTTTATTCACCTTTTCTATCCCATGCATGATTTTATACACTTCGATCAAGTCACCTCTTAAACGCCGTCTTTCAAGGCTGAAAAGACCAAGGCGTTGCAACCTGATTTCGTAAGGGAGCTGCTCCATCCCTTGGATCATTCTTGTTGCCCTTTTCTGTACCTTTTCCAGTTCCGTTATATCCTTCTTGAGGTGCGGTGACCAGAATTGTACACAGTACTCCAGATGTGGCCTCACCATAGATTTGTAGAGAGGCAATACAACATTTGCTGACCTATTTTCGATTCCCTTCCTGATCATGCCTAGCATAGAATTTGCTTTTTTTACTGCTGCTGCGCACTGGGTTGACATCTTCATTGAGCTGTCCACCAAAACCCCAAGATCCCTTTCCTGGTTTGTCTCAGAAAGCTTTGATCCCATCAGTTGATAAGTGTATTTGGGGTTCTTTGCCCCGATGTGCATGACTTTACACTTGTTTAGGTTAAAATGCATTTGCCACTTTGTTGCCCATTCACTCAATTTCGAGAGATCTTTCTGGAGCTCTTTACAATCAGTTTCATTTTTAACTACCCTGAACAATTTAGTGTCATCTGCAAACTTTGCTACCTCACAATTTACTCCTACATCCAGATCATTAATGAATAAATTAAAAAGTAACGGACCCAAAACTGAACCTTGGGGTACGCCACTTCTCACCTCTTTCCACCCAGAGAAATGTCCGTTTATTACCACCCTTTGTTTCCTACAGTTTAGCCAGGTTCCAATCCAGGACAAGACCTGTCCTCTGATTCCATGGCTGAAGAGCTTATTTAGGAGCCTTTGGTGAGGGACTTTGTCGAAAGCCTTTTGAAAGTCAAGGTAAACAATATCGACTGGGTCCCCTTTATCTATGTGTTTATTTACACCCTCAAAGAATTCTATCAAGTTAGTAAGACATGATTTGCCTTTGCAGAAACCATGTTGATTTTCCTTCAGCAATGCCTGTTCTTCTATGTGCTTGGTAATTTTTTCTTTAATAATGGTTTCCATCACTTTGCCTGAAACGGAGGTTAGACTAACTGGCCTATAATTTCCTGGATCACCCCTGGATCCTTTCTTGAAGATCGGGGTTACATTTGCCTCCCTCCAGTCCTCGGGTACGGTGCCTGATCTTAGAGAAAGGTTATATATTTTGGCTAGAATTTCAGCAATTTCACACTTGAGTTCCTTAAGAACTCTGGGGTGGATGCCATCTGGCCCTGGTGATTTGTTGACATTTAGTTTGGTAAGGCATGTGAGAACATCTTCCTTGTTTATCTCTATCTGGTTTAATTCATTTAATTCCCTCCCTGAAAAAACTGACTCAGCTGCAGGCATATGTTGTCTGTCCTCCTGTGTGAAAACGGAGGCAAAGAAGTCATTTAGCCGCTCAGCAATCTCCTTGTCTCCAATCTCCGTGCCCGGGTTATTTGAGGAAGGCATTGTGTTCCAAGGTTGGTTCCTATTAGATGTTTATGTGGCTTGCAGTGGTCTCAAGAACTTAGTGAAGGTACTGCGAGTCCCATTGGCCATGGGCACCAGGATGTAGAGTGGGTCATGGGGGCTGTGTGGGTCACATTTGGTCTTGATTATTCGCTGGATGAGGGTTGCAGTGGTCTCTGGAAGTGAGGGAAGGAAGTTAAAGTCCCATCATCCATGGTCCCCCATTCTCCAAACTGCACCAAGATGTAGAGTGGGTCATGGGGGCTCTGTGTGCCAAGTTTGGGCCTGGTCTTTGATTTGTAGGGGCTGCAATGTTCTGTGGGGAATGAATTGGGTGAAGGTACTGCAAATCCCATCATTTGTGAGCCATCGTGCTGTAAACCGCAGCAGGTTTGAAAAGTGGGCCGTTGGGCCTCTGTGTGCCAAGTTTGGTGTGGGCCACAGTGCTCTAAGGAAGTGAATTGAAGTACTGCAAGTCCCATCATCCATGATCTATCCTCCCTCAAACTGCAGCAGGATGTAGGGTGCACCTTGGGAGGTCTGGGTGCCAAGTTTGGTCTTGTTCTGTCATTGTTGGGGGCGTAGTCAGGAAAATCAAGTTGAGGAAGCCTAACAATATCCCATGAGCTGAGGCCTAGTCAGGAAAATCAAGTTAAGGAAGCCTTGCTGTCAATTTTGGGCCTGGTCTGTGATTTATAGAAACTAGAGTGTTGTTTGGGAAGTGAATGAGGTGAAGGTACTGCAAATCCCATCATTCCACTTTGCTGGAAGGATGTCTGTCTATTTTGGGGCCTAGCCTGTAATGCTAGTAATGCTTTCAGTACATCAGGAAACCCTCTCATTGCAGTGATATCCTCACAGAAAATGAACATTCCATTCCCAACGGAAAAAAACTGTTAACTGGCTAACTGTCTGACTGAGGCCTTTCTTTTTCCCTCTGAGTCAAAAGGTTGGTATGTGGTTTGCCTATTGGAGTCCGTTATCCAAATACCATTTCAGTGGCAACCAATCCCCTCTGTCTGGGGCCGTAGAATGTTGGGGTTTTGAGGCTGGCCAATTACAGTCATTTATGCAAATAATTCCACAGTGGCAGCCAATTGAAATGGTCGCTCGGTCGCTCGGCTGCATCGCCCCCCGCAAACACTGACTTTTATTATATGTATAGATTTCACATATTTGTATCCCGACCTTCTCACCCTTGAAGGGGACTCAGTGCAGCCTTACAGCAGGCAGCGATTCGATGCCAGTACATTGAATATTATAAATATAAAAACAAACAAATGTAATTTAATCCATACAATTAAACATTAATTATTAAATGTTTCAAATGTGTGTGTGTGTGTGTTTTTTAAAAAACATACAACATTGTATGCATTCTCCTCTAATTTATTAGCTACAATGGTTTAAGGTGTAGCACTGGTCCATGGACTGTCACTTTGAGTAGCTTTGTTTTATGCCATGGTTTAAGTCTGAATATTAAAGGAGCCATTGAAGGTAGTATTTAGTACCTTGGCTAGCTCATTTAAAGTTTTCAGACTCAAATCCAAAGGGATTTGCCACCCCACTGACATAGAAACCACCAGCTGACATAGTTTAATGGTGTTACTTTGGCAGGGATAGCTTCAATTTGCATTTCTTTCTTTTGATTTTATATTTCCTCAGTTGAAGGTTTCCTTAAACAGTTTCCTTTCCAATGAGTCATGCTTTCTTAAAATACTAAAACTGTTCTAACTAATGTTTGATGTGCTTCAGTAAAGGTGGAACCAATCCTTTTCCGTAGAATACCGACACTTCTGAAGAAGCAAATACATTTTTGAAACATAGTTTAAACAGGCCTTTCATATTGTGTGTATATTTTAATTCTAATAACTATGTTTTGCGGCTGCTGCAACGATTCAGGAGGTAGGTTCCCTTTCAGTGCTTTGAACTATGAAGGTATGGTAATTGACGGTATTAATCATGGCATTTGGTTTGCTGCTTCCCGGGCTTATAACGGTTATAAATGGGGAATACAGTATCATTTTGCACACAAAGCCTCCTGTAAATTGGCAGGTATTGAATTAAATAAATATCTCTTGGAGATTTTTTTAAAAACACAATGCATCAAAAGATTTTGCTGTTCAGCCTTCATTGAAATAAATGTTGCCTTCCCGTGAATAGAAGGATTATTTCTGCAAATAGAAAATACTTTTTATACTCAAGGTTCCAAATGGGTCAAAAAGAAAGGTTTGCAGATCCCGAGGACTGGAGGGAGGCAAATGTAACTCCGATCTTCAAGAAAGGATCCAGGGGTGATCCAGGAAATTATAGGCCAGTTAGTCTAACCTCAGTTCCAGGCAAAGTGATGGAAACCATTATTAAAGAAAAAAATTACTAAGCACATAGAAGAACAGGCATTGCTGAAGGAAAATCAACATGGTTTCTGCAAAGGCAAATCATGTCTTACTAACTTGACAGAATTCTTTGAGGGTGTAAATAAACACATAGATAAAGGGGACCCAGTCGATATTGTTTACCTTGACTTTCAAAAGGCTTTTGACAAAGTCCCTCACCAAAGGCTCCTAAATAAGCTCTTCAGCCATGGAATCAGGGGACAGGTCTTGTCCTGGATTGGAACCTGGCTAAACTGTAGGAAACAAAGGGTGGTAATAAATGGACACTTCTCTGGGTGGAAAGAGGTGAGAAGTGGCGTACCCCAAGGTTCAGTTTTAGGACCGTTACTTTTTTAATTTATTCATAAACGATCTGGATGTAGATGTAAATTGTGAGGTAGCAAAGTTTGCAGATGACACTAAACTGTTCAGGGTAGTTAAAATGAAACTGACTGTAAAGAGCTCCAGAAAGATCTCTCGAAATTGAGTGAATGGGCAACAAAGTGGCAAATGCATTTTAACCTAAACAAGTGTAAAGTCATGCACATCGGGGCAAAGAACCCCAAATACACTTATCAACTGATGGGATCAAAGCTTTCTGAGACAAACCAGGAAAGGGATCTTGGGGTTTTGGTGGACAGCTCAATGAAGATGTCAACCCAATGCGCTGCAGCAGTGAAAAAGCAAATTCTATGCTTGGTATGATCAGGAAGGGAATCGAAAATAGGTCGGCAAATGTTGTATTGCCTCTCTACAAATCTATGGTGAGGCCACATCTGGAGTACTGTGTACAATTCTGGTCACCGCACCTCAAAAAGGATATAACGGAACTGGAAAAGGTACAAAGAAGGGCAACAAATATGATCCAAGGGATGGAGCAGCTCCTTATGAAATCAGGTTGCAACGCCTGGTCTTTTCAGCCTTGAAAGACGGCGTTTAAGAGGTGACTTGATCGAAGTGTATAAAATCATGCATGGGATAGAAAAGGTGAACAAAGAAAAATATTTTCTCTGTCACACAATACTAGGACTAGGGGCACTCCCTAAAGCTCCAAGGTAGGAAAGTCAGGACTAATAAAGGGAAATATTTCTTCACCCAGAGGGTCATTGGGTTATGGAACTCACTTCCAGAGGAGGTTGTGACAGCTGTCAGCCTGGACAGCTTCAAGGCAGGATTAGACAGATTCATGGATACCAAGGGAATCAGTAGCTACTGAAATGGACATCCAAGTGCCACCTCTGTGTTGATGGAGGCAGGCAGGATTTTCCCCCGGTACTGGTTGTGGGGGGTCGGGAGCAGGTGAGGGTTTTGCCCTCCTTTCTGCTAGAGATCCCTGTGTACAACTAGTGGGCCACTGTGTGACACAGAATGCTGGACTAGATGGGCCGAGGCCCGATTCAGCATGGCTCTTCTTATGTTCTTATGTTCTTATGTCCCCTTCTTCCTACAGTCTTCATTGTCATCCTGCACCCGGTTCCAGAGGGTTGTCAAACCTTTGAGGTAGACTATTAGGTGATATGGATACCTGCAGGGAGGAGAGGGATTCACCAAAAATAACCTCTATTACTGGGCATATTTTGCGATAGGACGTATGAAAACTGAAGATCCAAGTCAGTGGGTAAAGCTATGTATGAGAGTAATAAAAAAGGCAATACTTATTAATTACAGTATAATTCTAGGTACTATGTATAGTGCATATTTGCAGTTACTTAGTTAATTGATGTGGAAGAAACTTGCACAGTGCTTCCTGCTTCCCAGCCCTCCCTTTTAACTATTTTTGAAATCCAGTGAGATATTACTATGTATTAATTTTATTGGCCCACCAATGTTAGAACTATTTACAATTCTCTCTCACACAAACCCTATACACCCCCCCCATACACACAACATATCCCTCATTTTCTGAGATGTCAGTGACTGCAACCAACTGTTAGTCCCAGCTTCAGCAAATCTTTGAAACTAAAGTGAACTTGGCAAGTCAACACTTATATAAGTTCCACTGATTCAGTGAGCCAGTTCCAATTAGGAATAACCACGATCTTCTTTCTTTTGTATAATTTCAGTTCTTGCATATCAATAATATTATTAAGCACAATTTCAAAGGTCATATGCAACAAAAGTAGAAATGCTGTGGTCATATGTCTCTTCAGCATAGGCAGTAAAATTCTTTTGGACCAGCCCTGGTCAGAAATCATGTTCATGTTATCGACTTGCAGTTCCCAGCTTCTAAGACTAACTCATAATATCCACATAATCTATATCCAGCTCTCCATTTTGCTCTCATCCATAGTCAGCAGATGAGTCAGGGTTCTTCCACACTGCCCTTTATCCCATGACCTGATCCTAGATTATCTGCTTTAAACTGGAATATATGAGTCCCCACTACCAGATAACCTGGGATAAACAGATAATCTTGGATCAGATCCTGTGAAATAGGGGAACCGTAGAAGGTCCTTCAGCTTAACACAGAAGGTCAAAGATGTCCTGTTTATGTTCATCAAGTCCATCCATAATTATTCTTTGAGACATTGTGTTGCATGACACTACACCAAACTTATTTCCTAAATATTTATTTGGAAAACAGGTAGAACTGAAATAATGAGATATACCATAAAAGCTCAGAAAAGATCAAGGAGCAAAACAAACCATACATATACATGCATACATCAGTGCATCCTCCCATGCCAGTTACCACAATCTACAAAACAATTTACATGTATAAGCTTCTTTCAAATGCCACTGAAAACCTATAGTTTGCCAATCTTGCAGTTCTAGCAATTGGCACTAGTGTCTGTTTGCATTGGATATAGCTCCATTCTTCTTCCACAAATACAAGCAGCCCCCAAATTATTGGTATCATTTCTGTAATCTCTTGACACTCATCTGCTTTAATTACATAGTGATCATAGGCATCGACTTGATGGGTAATTTGGGACAGGAGGCTGGCACAGAGTTCTGCAAGGAGATTAGGAACAGCTGCTACTATGGATTCATAAGAGATTCACGCTGATCAGTCACAGCCTATTGTCATCACAAGTCTGCACCTGCACATTGCGCCCTTGGCATTTTGCATTTCTGAATGTCCTGGGACCTGGGAACAATTAAGGTACTTGAGAAGTCGTATAAGCTATTGAAACATTAGAATGTATGATCTCTAGAAGAAGAAACTGCTTAGCTGGGTCCCTCTTATGTCATACCCTGTGCTATATAGTCTTTGAGTTTTCACGTTCTTAAAAAACCTAGCTGCTGGTAAACACCTACTGTTTTGTTTTTCTTTCAGCAGACATCTGTCTCTGAGTAGCAGGTCAGTGAAGATGGTGGACTGGTAAGGCTGCTCTATACAACTGACAGCCAAGCAAGTAAATGGGGGTTGAGGATAACCGCTCAGGTCATGCCTTAACTAATGGACCATTCCCAATGGACTTGCCCTTGAACATGTGCTGTTCACTGGGGCACTGTATTGGCTTCCCAGTGTCAATGACTTCTGTAGTACTCTCATTTGTTTTGCCATTTATTGCAAGAGAAGATGATCCTTAAAGGTCACTTGTTTTTAGAAAGCATCTCTGACAACACAGATGGCTCTTACAAAGGGTGGTGGAACAGAAGCTGGTTGAAACAAGAATAGGCTCCAATGAAGAGCAGCAGGATCAGGAGTTTGGGAAAAGACAAATACCCCAAAACTGGTATACTACGATGTGCAAAGTGTAAATATTAGGGCTGAGTAATCAATGATTTTTTTTCAAAACTCATTACAAAATTAGAGGGCTCTGGAGTTTCATTTCTAAAGTGTTTCTAAAGTATGGTTAGTGAAAGTTTCATTGCTATAATGAGAATAACGCATTTTTGTTATTTTATCGTTACAGTAACTGCACAAGTGGAGAAACTTCAGGGTGCCTTTCCCCCTCATTTTTACAACTGTTCGGGTGAAAATGGTTGAGCACATTTACCACTGATAGCCCATCAAGTTTTTTTCACTTATCCACAGATTTTAGAAGAATTTTCAAAGTTTTTTTTTTATAAACAACATTTTTTAAAAACTAAAAGAGCTATCTCCTTGAATTTTTTATACAATGACACAAGATAACGTGGAATCATTCCCTGCCCCAACTTTCAGAAATATTCATACATCTACTGAGTTTAGGGATTTTTAAAAAAAGTTTTGACAAAAATGTTTGGGGTTTTTAAAAGCCACTACAGCTATCTCATTCAATGTTTCTCATATTAACTAACAGAGCTTCCGTTTAGTGATTTCTTTCCAGCCCAGCACAGAGATTTACTCACTAAAAGTATCAGCCAGTCCTCTTTGCAGATTCAACAATTTATTGGAACTCTGGCTGGCTGCTGCTAAGGAGGGAAAAATATCTCTCTCCTCTCCAGATTGGGGCTTTCTGATGCTGAGTAGAATTCTGGGAAGTGTAGTTTAGGGCAGGGCCTTTTGAATTCTCTGACATAGGGTTCCTTGCCTTCCCAAACTACATTTTCCAGAATTCTGTGCTTTCTTTCCCAGCGAACTCTGCTTTCTCCCTGCTGCTTCCCTCTCCTAATGATGAGAGGCCATTAATTTAAAGAGGAAAGGCAGCCTTTTTGGCTTTGCTTTGCTTACTTGCTCTGAAAATGAAACTGACTTTGGACAGCTTCAGAGATTTACAAAATGCAAACAAAAATATATATATATTTAAAAGCATTTTATTGATTAAAACATATATAACATTATATAACAGGGTGTTAACAGAGGTCACAGCCCCGGACTCGTGGAAGGAAGCCAACATAATTATAATTCACAAAGAGGGTACAGACGAGACCAATGTAGCCAACTACCGACCCATCTCGCTGCTTAACATCAACTATAAGATCCTGGCCACTATCTTAGCAGAGAGACTGAAGGTCTGGCTCAGCGTCTGGATAGCCCCGGACCAAAACGGCTTCCTCCCAGGCAGACAAACCAAAGACAACGTCAGGACAGTCATCGACCTGATCGAATACTTCGAAGCGAACCCACAAAAAGAAGTCGCCTTCCTTGCCTTAGATGCGGAGAAGGCCTTCAACAACTTGAACTGGGACTTCTCCCATCTTCTCATGGCAAAATTGGACCTGGGCCCTCACTTCCAAAATGCAATTGAGGCGATCTATAAGGAACAGTCGGCAAAGATCTGGATCAACGGCCGGCCATCGGACAAAATCTCAATCCAGAAAGGGACAAGACAGGGGTGCCCTCTCTCCCCCCTGATCTTTATACTCTCCATTGAGATTCTGCTGCGAGCAATTAGGTCCAATGCTCAGCTAAAAGGCCCGTCAATTGGAAAGCACTCCTTCAAGGTGAAAGCATTCGCGGACGATCTGATCTGTTTCATTGAAAAACCAGTGGAGACCGTCCAAATATGGTTGAAGGTAATAGAAAAATTTGGCCTAGTGGCTGGGCTGAAGGTAAACAACAGGAAGACAAAGATTTTAATGAAGAACATGTCCAAAAGCCGCCAAGAAAAGTTAGGATTACTATCAAATATGCAAATCTCCCAGTCGATCAAATCCCTCGGCATTCACATTTCAGCTCAGAATTGCCATCTTCTAAAGAACAACTACGAGGCTCTGTGGAAAAAGATCCGAGTCGACCTAGCAAACTGGAAGAGCGCCAATCTTTCCCTCATGAGCAAGATAGTGGCTGTCAAGATGAACGTGCTGCCACGGATGTTATACTTGTTCCAAAACTTCCCTATTATCAAGGCAAACGCTATCTTTGACCAATGGAAAAAAGACATCCTCAAGTTTATCTGGGACTCAAAGAAAGCAAGGATAAAGTACACAGTTCTGATCGACAGGAGGGAGAGAGGCGGCCTAGACCTCCCGGACCTAAAATTATATTACGAAGCATGCGGATTGATCCACATCAAAGACTGGATAGCCTTGAATAAAGAGGATCTACTAGCGCTGGAGGGCTTCGACCTCAGCGCTGGGTGGCACAGCTACCTATGGTATGGGAAAACAAGAACGGACCCCAGCTTCAAAAAACATCCACTAAGAGCAGCCTTAATTCGAATCTGGGAGAGATACAAAGAGAGGTTCTTTCCCAAAACTCCCTTGTGGGTCTCCCCCATCGAGGCACACCAAAGGAACCTCTTGGGATGGAAAAAATGGCCAACTTATGGAGAACTAACTACTAAAGCTGAGGGGAAGAGACGTCTAAAACCTATGGCCCAACTACAAATCCAGTTCAAATCCCTCAAATGGCTCCAGTTCCTGCACATAAAGTCCTGCTTTAGAAAGGACGAACAGGCCAGCTTTCTAGACAAGGAAACTTTTTGGAACACATTCTTGAGGAGGGACAAGAAATTAATCTCTAAGGCCTACCTGAAACTATTGGAATGGTCCACGGAGACCGAACAGGTGAAGTCTTGTATGGTCAGGTGGGCACAAAACATCGGCCGCCCAATCAGCATGTACGAGTGGGAGAAAATATGGAGGAAGAAGTTAAAGGTCACCTACGCCACTGACCTCAGGGAGAACTGGTATAAGATGTTCTTCCGGTGGTACATGACTCCACAACAGATAGGACTGATGTACAAGAACACCCAGACTAAGTGTTGGAAGTGTGGTACCCAGACCGGAACCTTTTACCACATGTGGTGGTCTTGGCAAGAAGCCACAAGATATTGGAAAGAAGTCCACAGTGGCATTCAGAAAATCCTCCAAACTACCTTGGAGAAAACACCGGAGTCCTGTCTGCTAGGAATATTGAAAGAAGATGAATTTCCTGACGAGAACACAGAACGGCTGTTCCTGTTCCTTTCTACGGCAGCAAGAATGGTTTATGCACGCAAGTGGAAGGCTGCCACCACACCTCGAATTGAGGAATGGGAAAGCAAAGTCCAGGACATTATGAGTATGGGCAAGCTGTCCTTCTACCTGTGCGAGGCAGAGGGCAAAGCACTGAAAAGAACAGACTGGACTCCATTCAGGGACTACATGAGAGCCCGAGAGTCGCAGCTGAGCCCCTAAAGGCATTTAGCCCGGAAGCAGGATCAGTAACCAGCAGTGAAAAACAAACTATTAAGGGCTGCCACCCCCCCCCCTGGGGTCTTCGCCCACCCCCTCCCTTGTGAAGGACTAAACGTAAAGACTTGAAAGAAATAACCGGAAGCCAACAAACTCCCCCCCTTCCGTTCCCGCCCCTCCCTCTGCCGCCCACCCCCTTCTCCTCCCTCCTCACTCACCCCCGCCCCCCAAGCACCCCCTATCCCCTTGATCCACTCACATCCTCCCCACCTCCCCACCTCTACCAATCCTCCTCCCTCCCTATCAAATCTGTAAACCTCAATAAAAATTTATTTTTTTAAAAAACATATATAACACAACCAAAGACATGGTCGTTTGCACACAGTCTTTGCAAACTGATACATCAAAGGGATTGGGGTAGGTAAGGAGAAGGTAGGGGTTATAATAGGATTGACACTATGGGTAAGACACAAGTTTAAAAACAAGACAGGTTGTGTAAGTTTCCATTCTTAAGTTTTTGGTGCAGCCCACACACATGTGTCAGATATTGCATAGTAAATATGAATTTAGTGAATGTGATCCGATTTACGAGGACTAACAATAATTTTTCACAGCCCTAGTAGATATAACAGAGGCTCAAATGCAAGAACCAAATTTGGTAGTTTATTCACCTTTTAACCAGGACAACAGGTCAATATGAACAAAAATATTACAAAATTATGAATCACAGTAACCATAGTTTCTGGTTCTTCACTACATTATAATGTCCAAAAATGATGCTCTGATGGCTGCCATAGGAAACAGAAATGGTTACTTATAATACGGTATGGGAATTTCCTTCCTTGAATTGTTAGAGTGACATATTTATTCCTAATCTAGTCTTGGTAGGTACTAGATGGATCCAGACCCATTCCAAACTAGATCATGAAATTAAATCAAGTTCTGGAAATCTGGATTACCAATCAGTCCCCATTAATTTCTATATGGAGATCAAAAATCGCTGCAACTTTTTCTTTTTTAAATGCACATTCACATAATAGTTGGTGATGTGGTAAACCCTCAAGAGAAAATTAATCCAGATCAATTTCAGACAGGTAATGTTGTTGACTTCATGCTTGACAAAACTATATTTCATATTGCTTTTGTCCTTGCATTGTCATCCTAGAGCACTTAAGTCAATTATGCTTATTACATTTAAATTAGAAATTATAATCATAGAATCATAGAGTTGGAAGAGACCTCAAGGGCCATACAGTCCAACCCCCTGTCAAGAAGCAGGACAGTCACATTCAAAGCACCTTTGACAGATGGCCATAATGATAATGATGACAGCACATTTGAAGAGGAAGTACTTATTTGTTTTATTCTGTCAGTAAACTGGTCAGATATAATGATGGTTCATAAAAATAATTGATTGTACTTCACTTATAACCAATCATCCAGATAGCAGGATTTCTCAGTGATCTCACTTAAAGAACCAGGTAATCTGAAATAGTGTTGGAAATTTCTTGTATTGTCCCATTCTCTCCCAACCCTTTCTTATTCAGAGTTGTCTACAGGGGAAAGGATGTAGTTTGAGACAACAACCCCCCCCCCCCTCACAATTTTATCACTTTGGCCCATTCCACACAGCTGTATAAAATCCACATTGAACTGGATCATATGGCAGTATGGATTCAGTTAATCCAGTTCAAATCAGATATTGTGGATTATCTGACTTGGTATTCTGGGTTCCTCTCCATTGGCGCCCCCTTGTTGTGGGGGAGAGGCTTGCGTACCCTAATGAAGTTGTGAGCTATGCTGGTGGTGGCATAATAGTCACTGGTAGGGCCTCTCATGCCAGACAGGTCACAACCGAAGGGTCTGACAAAGAGCATCAATGGGCAGGATGGGCTCTCTAGCCTTTTGGCAACCATCCTAAGAGAAGGAAACTCTAATCAAACCTACAACCAGAGGACCTTGCTGCCACCGTCCCAACTTGCTAGGCCCTGACAGACGATCCTTTGGTTTAAAGGGTGAGGCCAGTTCTGTGCACATTGCGCTCCACCAGAAAAATCAGGCTCGAAGGACACATCCAATTTAGTCATCACCACGCTTGTAGACAGCATGGGATGCGTCCTTCCTGTATCTTCATTTGCGAAGAAAGGCCAAGAAGAATTCTGGGTTATATGGCTGTGTAGAAGGCCCCTTTCTTTCTTCCTTAAGAAGTCTCTTCTGCTTTTCAGATTTTATTTTGAATATTTTAGGACAGGGATAATTGATGTGGTGTGAATACAGAATCCTTGCAATTATAAATCTAAAAATTTAGAAACCTACATAGCCAGGCACAGTGAATAAAATCCCACATTATCTGTTTTGAACTGGAATATATGACAATGTGGACTCAGATGGCCCAGTTCAAAGCAGATATTATGGGATTTTCTGCCTTGATATTCTGGGATAGAGGGCTATGTAGAAGGACCCAAAATCTCCCCGGGAAGCAGTTTGCCAAAGTCCAGACACATTGGTAAAGGTTTCTTGTATGGTGAAAGAAATCTAACTAGAATTACTAATAACTTTTAAAAATTATGCTCAACATAGGTAAATATGTTGGAAGGGAAAATGACAATAAGTGTAATGTAGTAATTATATGATATTGGTGCAAAAACTTTCAAAATAACAATGTGCAGAGAATATAAGGCGTTGTGATGAGATATATAGCTATGCTGCTGAATAAGTCATGACTATGGCACCTTGTTGCCTATTTCATTGAAGTGTGCATTGAAAAGTAAAGAAGAAGAAGGACGCACCTACATTCCAGAATTAATGCAGTTCGACACATTAACTGCCATAGATCAATGCTATAGCGCATTGGGTTAAACCCTTGTGCCATCAGGACTGTTGACTGGCAGGTCAGTGATTCGAATCTGGGGAGCGCGGGTTGAGCTCCTTCTGTCAGCTCTAGCTCCCCATGTGAGGACATGAGAGAAGCCTCCCACAAGGATAGTAATATATCAAACATCCGGGAGTCCCCTGGGCAACATCCTTGCAGACAGCCAATTCTTTCACACCAGAAGCGACTTGCAGTTTCTCAAGTTGCTCCTGACATGAAAAGAAAAGCTCAATGCTATGGAACCATGGGATTTGTAGCTTAGTGAGGCACCAGTGCTCTTTGGCAGAGAAGAATAAAGATCTTGAAGAACTACAACTCTTACGAAGAAGTAGCAGCAGAGGTTATAATGAAGAAAAAATAATTTTCCTACTCACTGAAAGATTCCTTGTTTCGGTCAAATGTTCTACTGGTCGAGACCCATCATTTTATGTACTGTATCATTCACCTTTGTGTATTTTTCTGATTACATCACAGAGAGTTTTCTTCCAAGCATCTGTGTTTCTGTGTTTTTTTTGTCAGTGTTTACAAAGAATCATATTGTACACCCCATGTTCATTTAATTTCTCCTCTATTAAAAACCAGTTAAGCAAGTGGATATTCATCACATTTTACAAGAAAGCTGGCATCTGAACAGAATGCCCATTTGCCAAATTTCAGGCGCAGAACAAACATTTTTCTACATTCTAATCCCATCAATATAATCATCTCAATGGGGAAAATCTAAATGATCCTTACTCATACCATTATAATACATTATGGACTTAATGGTATTGAAACAAGGCTCCAAAACACATGGTCCATAATTATCCCAAGCAGCTGTGCTGGCAGCTTACTGATGTAATAGCCAGGTTAACTGCTTGAGATGAAAAAGTACAGATATCCTAAATATCTCGGAGTCTGTATCGGAAGTACGTCTTACATTTTGTGTTTGGCTGCTTCATGTGGTGGATTATTGGAACTGCAGTTTAAAATACACTTGTGGCAGTGATATATTCTCAAGACTTTATTGCATAAGGGAGGCAAACTTGCATTGAAGTAGGACCATCTCTTTGACTGTATCCACTGACCGGCAAAACTTGTCAATAACTGCCAGTCCTGTAATGTTCCCATCACTTCCTTTGATCCATTTTTGTATCAGCCTAAAGCAATCTGGAAAGTATGAACATTAGCAGAAGATTCCAAATGGAGATAAACAAGATTGCTTCTAATGCTGGAAATAATTGTTGCCCATCTTAGTCCTATAGCCCCACTCGGCTTCCCAGCTGCATTCAATTCTCTTGAGCTCTTGCCAAGAAGACCTTAACTATAACCTTACATTATGTTTGAAGGAGGATTGGTCTAGATCTATATGAATTTCATCCAGGAACACATCTTGCTCCTCACTTAATGAAGAGATGTGTGTAGAGATTTGAAGGCTGGGAGAAAAATTACAGGGTGTGTGGGTAATGTTTTCCTATTTTTAGAGTATTTTACTTTGGAAAAAATGGGGGAAATTGGTTATAGAATGTTTTATTGTAATTTTTTAATGTTTTTTTTATTTAAAAAATCCCTGTATTGGTCCTTAAATCATTGCTAAAAACTATGTAAGGAGTAGACCATTATATAAGATCATTCTAAATATTTTTCCCATTCCTAGACCTTTCTAATCTGGTATGTCCTGTCCCATCCAAACTCCCATCTCCAGTTGCATGCCTAGTATTTCTGCTTCAGATGACTCTTGTTCAGGAGTGGGCAATTACCGGCCCTCTAGGTGTTTTGGACTTCAACTCCCAGAAATCCTAACTACTGGTAAACTGGCTAGGATTTCTGGGAGTTGAAGTCCAAAACACCTGGAGGGCCGGTAATTGCCTACCCCTGCTCTTGTTCCTTCAGCCTTCCTTGTTTGTTGGCTCCTTCCTTCAAATTGTTTCTGTCTTCTACCCTAAGAAGATCCTATCACAGGGGTTTCTTGTCATTATTTTTTCAGCGTGGGATTGCCATGGCTTTCCTATGAGATTGAGAGAAGTGTAACCTATACCAAGTCAGCCAGTGTCTTTCCATAGTGGAGCAGGGATTTGAACCCTGATCTCACAATGTCTATGAATTCTTTTGTTATAATCATTCTAGTCCTTGTTCCCTGTTAAAACTCTGCCTGGGTATGTATAGTTGGGATTAATAAATCTATTTCCCCAGTTCACCTTTTCTTCTGTCTTCTTTCCTATCCTCTAGGGGTGGTTGATCCATAAAAAAATTTGATTCTAAACTTGTGTGGGGGATAATTTTCCTTGCTGGGTCGTTATAGAAAGTATTCCGAACATTTTAAAATAATTTTCGTAATTGAAACGTGATTAATAACGAATTTTCATTATTATTCGTTGCTGCGTCAGCGCATGCGCAAAGCAGTAAAACAGGACTGACACTGTGGAATACAGAGAAGATAGGGGAAGGGGGCCCTGGAGCGCTTCCTTGCCACCCTCCTCGCTGCTAGCCAGCACGGCGTGACTCTGCTCCACAAGGTGAGTGCACTATACATCCCAGCAACTCCAACTCCCAAATGTCTTGGTCTATTTTCCTCAGATTTCCCCTGTGTTCATATTTGGGCATATTGAGGATTCGTGCCAAGTTTGGTCCAGATTCATAATTGTTTGAGTCCACAGTGCTCTCTGGATGTAGGAGAACTACAACTCCCAAACTCAAGGTCAATGCACAGCAAACCATTCCATTATTAAGATATAAGCCGACTCAGGCTTCAGTCGGCTTATATCTGAGCGAGGAAGAGGCTGCCGTGGACAGCCTCTTCCTTGCCAAGATATAAGCCGACTCAGGCTTCAGGGACAAGGACAGGAGGAAGAGGGGACGCGAATCCCCTCCTCCTCCTGTCCTTGGCAATAAACCTGGACAAGGGTCCCGGTTTATTGCCAAAGACAGGAGGAGGTGGGGGATTTGCGGCCCCACGCCTCCTCCTGTCTTTGGGAATAACCCGGGTTATTCCCAAAGACAGGAGGAGGTGGGGCCGCGAATCCCCTCCTCCTTCTGTCCTTGGCAATAAAGCGGAGGAGGCGCCTTCCCTCCTTCCCTCTTCCTTCTGTTGCCGCAACCGAAGAAAGGAGAGGGATGTTTTGGCCTTCAACTCCCAGAAATCCTAACAGCTCATAAACTGGCTGGGATTTCTGGGAGTTGGAGGCCAAAACACCTGGGACCCAGTCTCCTCTCGCGAGTTGAGAACTGAGGAGGGGAAAATACGACCTAATAATGTGGCCTTTAGAAAAAAATGGCAGCTGGGTTCGGTTTTGAAATTTCTCTTCCGGGTTGGACCCCGAGGGTCGATATATGATAGAAATAATTTCAAATACGAAAAATAACACGGTTTCAAAGTAATTTAAACCAGAGATATCCACCCCTACTATCCTCAGATAAATTTTAAGTTGCAAACTCAAATAAGAACATAACATAAGAAGAGCCATGCTGAATCGGGCCTCAGCCCATCTAGTCCAGCATTCTGTGTCACACAGTGGCCCATAAACGGGGATCTCTTACCTGCTTCCGACCCCCACAACCAGTACCCGGGAAATCCTGCCTGCCTCAATCAACACAGAGGTGGCAAATTTCACTACTGATTCCCTTGGTATCCATGATCCATGAATACTTTTTTGTTATTACTTAATACTATTATGTCACCACAACCATTACTATTTTCATCATTGTCCACAGGTGCAGTAACTTTAGAACATAAGAACATAAGAAGAGCCATGCTGAATCGGGCCTCAGCCCATCTAGTCCAGCATTCTGTGTCACACAGTGGCCCACTAGTTGTACACAGGGATCTCTAGCAGAAAGGAGGGCAAAACCCCCACCTGCTCCCGACCCCCCACAACCAGTACCCGAAGAAATCCTGCCTACCTCCATCAACACAGAGGTGGCACTTGGATGTCCATTTCAGTAACTACTGATTCCCTTGGTATCCATGAATCTGTCTAATCCTGCCTTGAAGCTGTCCAGGCTGACCGCTGTCACAACCTCCTCTGGAAGTGAGTTCCATAACCCAATGACCCTCTGGGTGAAGAAATATTTCCCTTTATTAGTCCTAACTTTCCTACCTTGGAGCTTTAGGAGTGCCCCTAGTCCTAGTGTTGTGTGACAGAGAAAATATTTTTCTCTATTCACCTTTTCTATCCCATGCATGATTTTATACACTTCGATCAAGTCACCTCTTAAACGCCGCCTTCAAGGCTGAAAAGACCAAGGCGTTGCAACCTGATTTCGTAAGGGAGCTGCTCCATCCCTTGGATCATTCTTGTTGCCCTTTTCTGTACCTTTTCCAGTTCCGTTATATCCTTCTTGAGGTGCGGTGACCAGAATTGTACACAGTACTCCAGATGTGGCCTCACCATAGATTTGTAGAGAGGCAATACAACATTTGCCGACCTATTTTTGATTCCCTTCCTGATCATGCCAAGCATAGAATTTGCTTTTTTTATTGCTGCTGCGCACTGGGTTGACATCTTCATTGAGCTGTCCACCAAAACCCCAAGATCCCTTTCCTGGTTTGTCTCGGAAAGCTTTGACCCCATCAATTGGTAGGTGTAGTTGGGGTTCTTTTGCCCCGATGTGCATGACTTTACACTTGTTTAGGTTAAAATGCATTTGCCACTTTGTTGCCCATTCACTCAATTTCGAGAGATCTTTCTGGAGCTCTTTACAATCAGTTTCATTTTTAACTACCCTGAACAATTTAGTGTCGTCTGCAAACTTTGCTACCTCAGAATTTACTCCTACATCCAGGTCATTAATGAATAAATTAAAAAGTAACGGACCCAAAACTGAACCTTGGGGTACGCCACTTCTCACCTCTTTCCACCCAGAGAAATGTCCATTTATTACCACCCTTTGTTTCCTACAGTTTAGCCAGGTTCCAATCCAGGACAAGACCTGTCCCCTGATTCCATGGCTGAAGAGCTTATTTAGAGCCTTTGCTGAGGGACTTTGTCAAAAGCCTTTTGAAAGTCAAGGTAAACAATATCGACTGGGTCCCCTTTATCTATGTGTTTATTTACACCCTCAAAGAATTCTAACAAGTTAGTAAGACATGATTTGCCTTTGCAGAAACCATGTTGATTTTCCTTCAGCAATGCCTGTTCTTCTATGTGCTTAGTAATTTTTTTTTTTAATAATGGTTTCCATCACTTTGCCTGGAACTGAGGTTAGACTAACTGGCCTATAATTTCCTGGATCACCCTGGATCCTTTCTTGAAGATCGGAGTTACATTTGCCTCCCTCCAGTCCTCGGGTACAGTGCCTGATCTTAGAGAAAGGTTATATATTTTGGCTAGAATTTCAGCAATTTCACACTTGAGTTCCTTAAGAACTCTGGGGTGGATGCCATCTGGCCCTGGTGATTTGTTGACATTTAGTTTAGTAAGGCATGTGAGAACATCTTCCTTGTTTATCTCTATCTGGTTTAATTCATTTAATTACCTCCCTGAAAAAAATTGACTCAGCTGCAGGCATATGTTGTCTGTCCTCCTGTGTGAAAAACGGAGGCAAAGAAGTCATTTAGCCGCTCGGCAATCTCCTTGTCTTCACTTATTGTCCCTTTCTTACCATTTTCGTCAAGTGGCCCAACTGCTTTTCTAGTTGGGTTTCTACTTCTGATGTACTTAAAGAAGTTTTTGTTATTTTTTATAAGTTTTTGTTATTTTACTTTATTCCACGTTGTCTGAAATCCTACATTTTAATCCAGCATTTTTTGTTTGTTTGTTCATTTGTTTGTTTGTTATGTGCCTTAAAGTTGACTCTGACATAGAGCTATCCTATTGTATGATTTCATTTGCCAGATTTATTCAACTTCCTTATACTACTTCCTTCATTTTCTGCTGGATGACTGTAATTTGCCCACTGAGTTCCGTCACTAGGTAGGGATTCACACCCTAATCCAGAGGTGCTCATTACATCGATCGCGATCAACCAGTCGATCGCGGAGGCAGAACTGGTCGATTGCAGCCAGGGTCGGATTTCTGAGGGGTGCTTCTGCCCCGTGCATGGCGCACATTTTTTTCCAGGCTGCCCAGCTCAGGCTGCCCCTGACGCAACTCCCCTGCCGGTGCCTCCATCCTCAGTGCTGACTGCTGCCATCGCAGCATGGCCTAAGGAGGAGGTAGGGAGAAGAAGGAGGGCAGCAGAGGGAAGGAAGGGGCGGGAGCCCGGCCCGCGCATGCATATTTGGAGCGTGCGGTGGCGGCGAAGACAAGCCACGAGAGAGGACAACAACAAGGAGGCTTTGGCAGCCATTTTCTGCCAAAGCCTAAGATCTGCGACTGCGAGGAGTTCATCTGCACAGCAGCTTAAAGGTCTGTCTGCTTTCATTCTGCCTGTTTATATCTGTGGAATGATGTCAGAGTGGGAGAAGGAACTCTTGTCTGGATGCATTTTTGAATGTTCAGCATTGAATGGCCTTGCAGCTGGTCTGTCTGCTTTCATTCTGCCTGTTTTATCTGTGGAAAATCAGGGTGGGAGAAGGAACTCTTGTCTGGATGCATTTTAAAGTGTCCCTTATTTTTTCTAAAAAACATAAATGTCCCTTATTTCTTCTATCAAAATATGGGTAGGTAGATCATTTTGACTTGGTTGTTTTATAAGTAGCTTGCATGCTGAAAAAGTGTGAGCACCCCTGCCCTAATCTTTCAGATACCCCATCCATCAGTTACACTGCTATACTACATTAGCTCTCCTTTTTGTTTCTTACTGACAAGACATCTCTTGTCAATCAAGGATTTATCAGCAATATGTTGTTCTAAACTGAGAAGAGGATCAAAGTCACTCCAGATGTTGTTGGACTGCAACTTCCTACATTCCTTAATAATGGTGATGCTTGCTAAGGCTGCTGGAACTTACAGTGTACAATATCTATTGACTGATTAATTTGGTATATCCCACTTTTCCTCTAAATGGGATTCAAAAGTGCTGTCTAGAGGGCTATACAATTATGATCTCTAGACAGGATGATATTAAACAAAATCACAAATATGTGTATTTTTTTATTTGAGAGAAACTGACAACAAGAGTCCCTAAAATAACGTTTCATACTTAAGTTTAATCCTACATTAAATCTGGCTAACCATTCAGCCCAGGATGCAACCAGCGTAACTTAAATGTGTGACTACTAATTTTTGCTTGTGCTTTTAGTCCAGAGCCATATAAGTAGAGTTACATTTAAAAAGTAATATTTCTAAGATTTTTTTCTTTTAAAGACATCTAAGGGCATGTATAGGGGAATGTGGCCACAAAATACACTCAAGTGTGACAGTTAAATTATGTTCTGCACTAAATTGTTTGAATTGCTCCTACTACTCTTATTAAAAGCAAATGCTACATTTAATATTTAACTCATGTTTTCAATGACTAATTTGCTAGAGAATATGCAGACTGTTTGGACTCACAAAGAACTGTTTGACAAACCCTAACACACTTTTCTTCAATAAAATCAGAGTGCCCATTTTAAAGCATATATCTATGCTATTAATTTTATATAACTACAAATTATTTTACACACAAGTCAAAATTACAGTTGAAATTATTCTTGTGCTATCCCAGTGAAAATGGTGCTGTAACTTAAGGCCTGGAAAGTTATCACATTTGGTACTTAGACTACCACTGTAAAACTTTATGGGCATATGTGTATAGTTTATGCAAATTATCTACTCATCTACTTTATCTAACAGTTGATACTAACTCTTTTGCAATATTAATTGCAATAAGTGAAAATAATTTTTGGTTTAAATAAACTCTCCAAAGTTCTGAATCTATCTGGAGGAAAGGAGTTTAGAACTTTGGATAGTTCCTGACACAAAAGCTGCTTCCCATCCCTATAAAAAGTATTACAGACATATGTGCACTTTCCTAAGAGTAAGAACTATAGAGCTCAGTGGTGCTTATGAAATTCAGAAATTCTTAGAAGACATGGATGGCCTGGATCCATTTCAATCTGGCTTCCATCCTGGACACGGAACCAAGACTGTTCTGGTGGCCATCTCTGATGACATCCGTCGCCAGCTAGACAAGTGAGAATCGGTACTGTTGGTGTTGCTCGACCTCACCGCAGCTTTCGATATAGTAGACCATGATCTACTGATCCAACGATTAGCTGCTATTGGAATTCAAGGATCAGCAATAACGTGGTTCAACTCATTCTTGCGAGGGCGTAGCCAACGAGTGAAGTGGCTGGGCCAAGTATCTGAGAAATCCTCTCTCGACTGTGGAGTACCCCAAGGCGCTATTCTAATGCTGTTTAACATCTATGTTCGACCTCTCGCCAAGCTAGTCCGGAGATTTGGATTAGAATGTTTCCAATATGCTGATGACACCCAGCTTCTCCTAAAACTAGAACCTGGAACAACTTCAGTACCAGATAACTTCATCGGGTGTCTTGGAGCGGTGACAAGATGGCTACGTGCCCATAAATTGAAAGTAAATCCAGCAAAAACTGAAATCTTGTGGCCTGGCTGCCCATCAGAATTGGTTGGTCCATTACCATCTTTTGAAGGAGAACCATTAGTTCCATCCCCCACTGTGAAGAGTCTCGATGTTATCCTGGATTCCAAAACGACGATGGAAGCCCAGATTGCCTCAACTAGTCAAAGGGCCTTCTTTTATCTATGCCAAGCGATGCAGTTGGCGCCTTATTTACCAACAGAGGCGCTGGCTATGGTAATCCATGCCACGGTTACATCGAGGCTGGATTACTGCAATGCTTTGTATGTGGGCTTACCTCGAACTGCAGTTCGCAAGATCCAAATTGTGCAAAATGCAGCTGCTAGACTCCTCACAAAAAATGAGGTGCCATATAATGCCGTCTCTGCAGCGCTTGCATTGGCTGCCAGTTGAACACAGAGTCGTCTATAAGACCCTGGTCCTAGCATTCAAGGCCTTTCGAGGTCAGGGTCCTTCATATCTAAGAGATCGTTTAATGCCACTCCATCACCAGAGACTGCCACGGTCAGCTCATGAGAATCTCCTCTATGTCCCTGGCCCTAGCGGGGTTCGTTTGGAGTCCAAAGACAGAGATATTTCTCCATTGTGGCCCCAGTCTTGTGGAACTCCCTACCGACAGACCAAAGAGCCACTCCTGATCTACATACATTTTTAGGGGCAATTAAGACATGGCTTTTCAGAAGAGCCTATGATTGCTAGTAACAAGCGATGACTATGTAACCTGTTTATTTTATTGTGTAAGTCGCCCAGAGCACCTTTGGTGGAGGGCGACTCATAAGAAATAAAGTTAGTTAGTTAGTTAGTTATGTGCAAGGAAATCTGCATAGAGTCACACTGTGTAAAATATAGATTCATGTAACCTCTAAGTTTTGCTGTATTGCTATATTTTCTCAGTTTCCTTCATAACTACTACACAGTATTCTACTACCAGTTTCTATGATAGTAGAAACTATACAGAGCATGATACAATATGACTACAATCAAATAATTTGATGTAAACAAAACCAGCATCCTTCATATTTCACAACATTCATTATAAATCCTATTTAGAGTAGTGCTATAAATAATGCATATTTCTGAGTCACAAATCTTAAACACTAGGTGTCACTGTTTTACTTAAATTTATTGAGATTTCAATGTTTGTTACAACTTGCCTCTTCTGTTCATCTAAAATACTCTAAAGGGGTTTTCAAACTTTTTCAGTCACTGATCCCTCTATATATAGAGGGGTGGTTGATCCATGAAAAATTTGATTCTAAACTCGGTTGGGGGGGAGGGAATTCATTTCTTGGTTCGTTATAGAAATTAATACAAAAATTTTAATATAAATTTCGTGATTGAAACATTATTAATAACAAATTTTCGTTTTAATTCATTATGCCAGCTGGGAGGCCAGAATGGAGGGCTTGCTCTCCCTTCTTCCCTCCCTGCCCCTCCCAGCTGACAGGCATCGCACGCAATGCCTGTCAGCAGGGAGGGGCAAGGAGGGAAGAAGAGAATGCTTCCCCCCCCCCACCTCCCCTGGATGGGAAAAATGCGAGTTATTCCCATCCAGGGAAGGAGGAGGGCAGACGAACCTCCCTCCTCCTCCCTGGATGGGGATAACCCGCATTTTTCCCATCCAGGGAAGGAGGAGGGCTGGTTTGTCTCAGCTCTTAGCTCGCGAGAGGAGAAAGGGTGCTACTGCCCTCCAGTCTCCTCTCGCGAGATGAGAACTGAAAGGGGAAAATACGATCTAATTACAAAAATTAAGAGAAATGGCGGCCCCCAGGTTTGGTATAGAAAGTACACTTTCGGGTTGGACCAGGTGGGTCAAAAAACTATGAAATTAATTTTATATACAAAATTAAACCAATTTCAAAGAATTTAAAACTGGAGATATCCAGCCTCTCTCTCTCTCTCTCTCTCTCTCTCTCTCTCTCTCTCTCTCTATGACATGGGCAAACTTTTAGACCAACATAAAGCACCGGGAATGTGGCGCAGCTGGCTAAATGTCAGCTGCATAAGATCTCTCTGACCAGTAGGTCATGAGTTCGAGGCCTGCCCGGGTAGAGGTGGGTGCTCGACCTTTAAGTGTAGCTTGCTGTCGACCTTTGCAGCCCTAAAGACAGGTGCATCTGTCAAGTAGGAAATAAAGGTACCACATTAAGTGGGGAGGCAAATTTTGACTGAATTATGAGGACATTAAAGAACTCCAGGAATGCTGAGAATGTGGAAGGAAAAACAAGGGACGCTGGGAATGCTGAGAGATGAGGAGTGTGTCAGCTCCCCCTGGTGGCCAGAGTTTGCCTCTGTTCATCTATATGTGTGTGTTTGTAAAACAGCAGGGATTGTCTGCTAAGTATGTGTACTGTAATCCTCTCTGAGTCCCCTTTGGAGTGAGAAGAGCGAAATATAAATAAAGTGTATTATTATTATTATTATTATTAAGCTAATAGTATTTCAGTGGAAGACCCTCAGGAGACATCCAGTCCACCAATCCCCTTCTTTCAGCGCGGACCCCTCAGTATGCTTTGCAGAACCCCAATGGCTCCACAGATCACACTTTGAGAACTGCTGCTCTAAAGACACCAGATCCTGTCTGATCTTAGAAATTAAGCAGGATCAGACACCAAGTACTATACATCAAAGGAGGAAACTGTTAAAGCCACCTCTCATTCTTTCTTTCCTAAGAAAATCATAACAAAATTCATAGGGCACTGGAAGTCAACAGGTGACCTGAACACAAGTGCACACATACATTACTTAACACATCTTACAGTCCAAAATACCAGAGGCCCACTATTAAGTCTATCTGAACAAAAGTATTAGAAATGTAACACAAATCACACTTCCCACTTCAGCTTTTAAGTGGTAATCTAATCTAGCAATTCAGCTTTCTACAATGAATGCAATGTGCCTAGTGATGGAAAAGTCCCTGTTTCTCCCAGAAAGGAAGGTAATATTTGTATCTCTATCAATGTATATATGAAATCAGCCTAAAATAATAACAGAGAGCCTGCTCATTCTCCCATATCCCGAGATTCCGGAACTTTTAAAAAGTTGTTAGTGGTGTGTTGATGTCTCATGCAATGTCATAGATGACACTTATGCTGTGTTCATCTTGTGTTCATAATGTAACTATAGGATTGTTCTTAGTCTAGAGATAGATTGACATGTCTTCTCTTTTATGACTCTGGTCATTCTGAAAAGTCTGCCTAATTTTCAGTTCCAGTAGACCAAGTGAATAAATGAAAACACATATGTAAAAGTTGCACAGATTTAATGGGCCTGCTCTATTTGACAATAATAATAATAATAATAATAATCTTTATTTGTACCCCACACCCATTTTCCCAATGGGGACTCGGGGTGACTCACATGAGCTATAACACAAACAGGGGAGCGCCAAATACAAACAACATAAAGGACCAACGGTCCGTTTGAACTCAAAGTAATAAATCCCCCAGTGGGGTTACCGTATGTGGGAATTCAGAGTCCAGACTATTGTCCATAAATCAAAATGTCTTTTATCAACCACGTGCCAGATTTGGCCGCCCTGTTTAGGAACATACGCCTAAAGCAATTTTTTTCCTCCTCTGACCCCGAGAGTAACCCACCCCCACGCACCCCTTTACTTCGACCCAAAAGTACTTTCACTCCGCCCGCCACGACTAATGCGGTTAAGATGTTTGAGGATGTAGTAACTGCTGAAATTAATCGTGTACTCCACTGCAATAAAGAAAAGCACCAGCATACCAATTTGTCTCAGCATGAGATCAGTCTGTTATATAACCTGGGGAATAATCCGGATTTGGTATTCAAGCCCGCGGATAAGGGGGGTAGTTTGGTAGTTATGAATAAAACCGATTACCATACAGAGGCTATCAGACAATTGTCAAATGGCAAATACTACCAGCCCCTCAGCCAGGACCCTACGGCCAGATATAAAAAGATAATCACCACCATCATTTTACAAGCGGAACTGATGGGTATGATCCCTAAATCTTTGGCACAGTTCCTTATCACTGAGAATCCAAGGGTCCCGGTATATTACCATCTACCAAAAGTGCACAAGGGCACCAGACCGGTCCCAGGTCGTCCGATTATTTCTTTAACGGGGGGTCTCCTCCAAGCACCAGCAATTTATTTGGACACCATTTTACAACCGGCAGTCCAAGCCAAACCGGCATATATAAGGGACACTACAGACTTTATCAAGAGAGTGGAGTACCGACATGTGGAAGAAGGGGACATCCTCATTGTAGCCGATGTCAATGCACTGTATACTAATTTGCCTTTGGAAGACGCGAGGGCAGTGTTAAAAGAGACATTTGAATCCCTTCAACAGACCAATCCTGATTTACCCCCCATAGGCTTCCTTATGGACCTGACGGATTTCGTCTTTGACTACAATTATTTTAAATATAATACTGATTTTTTTCTGCAAATCTGGGGTACGGCAATGGGAAGTCCCCTTGGACCATCAGTCGCAAACCTCTACATGGACTCACTGGAACAAAGGTTCATATATGATCCCACCAACAGGCCTCCATTTAATATCAAGCATTATTGTCGATATATAGACGATGTACAGATGATCGTTTCTGGGGACACTAACGTGCAGGAGCTCCATGCATGGATGAATTCGTGGTATACCACCATTGACTTCACTATGGAATCCAGCACCTCCAGCATTAACTTTTTGGATGTGACCGTGTTTGTGGAGAACCATCAATTGAAAGTTAAATGTTATCACAAACCCACAGACCGGAATGCACTGTTGCATTTTAACAGCTATCATAGTCATTCATTAAAAAGAAATCTCCCCTTCTCCCAGCTGCTAAGATTGAAGCGTAATTCGAGCACTGCCGCTGCATATGCCTTGGAAGCAGGTTTACTCGCTAGAAAACTGAGGGACAGGGGTTATCCGGAGGAGGTGATCTGCAGGGCCCGAAAGAGGGCGGACTCCATCCCTAGAAGTACCCTGTTGGTTAAACACAACAAACCATCTATGGATCGACTGGTGTGGCCGCTGATACTCACCCCTAAAACCCGATTTTTTAAGCAGATCGTATATAGGCATTGGCCATTAGTCCAGAATATCCCAGGTCTCTCGCAACCCCCGCTTATTGCCAACAAGAGGAGCCGCAACATCAAGGATGTGATTGTGCACTCGGGGGTGCGAGATAGGAAGCCTAGGAGCAGCCTTACACCAAAGACCCATGCGTGTGGACGTTGCCAGCAATGCACATGTGTGTACACTGAGAAAGAAATTTACATCCAGAGCATCGCACGCACCATCAAATTCAAAGAATTTTTTACCTGCAAAAGTCAAAGATGCATCTATGGATTGGTTTGCCCATGTGGGAGGGTCTACGTAGGGATGACCAGCCGAATGATGGGAGTTAGAGTTGGGGAGCATATGTCGAAAATTAGGAATCTTTCTGAGGATTCACCCTCTACGCCCATTTCAAGACTCACAAACATGGACCTAATGACTTGCGGTTTTTGGCCTGGAAAACGTGCAGGTACCACCGCATGGCAATGTTGAAACCTACCTGCACAGGGCCGAAAAACGGTGGATAATTTTCCTACGCAGCGAAATTCCATCCGGTTTGAACGAAGGGTTAACAGTCAGGGAACTACTCTACTAGCCCCAGGTTGTTAGCAATCAGGTTAATTAACCACCCCGCCTGGAGTGCATGAGTTATAATCCAGGGTTAGTACTGCCTTACTCGCTTTTGCCAGAAGCCCATCGGCAATATGGGGATTGGTCCGCATTGAATCGGTATGCCCTTATCCTGTATTCCTATATTGTATTGTATATGTATGCGTTTACTATTGATGTATAGAGATATTGTTATCACTGTTGGGGATTATTGTAATCCATTCCTCGTTCTTATGTAAGAGTTGCCGTTGGGACCTGTTAGAGGCCCGCCCCACTTGGGGTTTGCTAACATTGTGATATTGTGTTACAGAATATTGTTTGCCGGTTGGGCACGCGGCTGTGGGAACGTGTGGGACGACACCGAGCCTTGAAAAAGATCCATAGACCGGGTCGAAATGAGAGATTGGAGTCTCTGCTAATGTGCCTCGTCGGCTGTGTACACCCACCCATCACTTGCAGCACCCCTGCCATTTGGATTGCGCATTTCGCTGGAAATTGGACACGTTTTGCCTGCCAGGGATGCTTTTGTTTGTGTTCCCTAACACAGCTCATTGGAACTTGATTGTATGACTTTGTATTCGAGTCGCACGGAATTGCCAGTTTTCTGAACTTTCATTTGGAATATATAGACTGTACCAATCTGGCACGTGGTTGATAAAAGACATTTTGATTTATGGACAATAGTCTGGACTCTGAATTCCCACATACGGTAACCCCACTGGGGGATTTATTACTTTGAGTTCAAACGGACCGTTGGTCCTTTATGTTGTTTGACTCACATGAGGCCAAGCCCAAACAGCAACAACAAATTACAACGAAATAAAATCAAGAACATCAACAATAAACACAATGAAAATACATACAATTGGATGTAAGGTTCGGAGAATGATCATTAAAGAGTTACTGAGCAGAGAGGGATGATCAGTAAAGTGTAGCTTATTTTTATTTTTCTATAATCCTCCTGGGTCACTCAGTGTCTTTTGCATCCCTAAAGCTGAAGGGCACACACTGAATTATTGAATAACAATGAATAGCTAACCTGTGTTTCTGAGTCTTGAGTTTACACTTTATCTTGAGAGCATAAAAACTACTTTGCTCAAATTGAGGTCCATCTATTCCAGCATTCTTTGCATACGTGTAAGAAAACGCACATACAAAATTCCTGGAATCCACACTAGGTTTTCTATTAACTTTTGCCTGTGCCTTCTGTCCTGTAAAATGAACATTATTGAAAATCCTTTCAGCATTCTCTTCTGTTTCCAAGGGAGTCTGGCATTGGAAAATAGTTATCAGCGGCAGCATGCAGATCAAGGTTGCAAAGCCATGCATACTTAATGGTGCAGAGAGTAAACTCAGGGAGACTTAATTCTAAGTAAACATGCACAGGGTATGGCTGCATATAAAGAGGATACTACAAAAGTTATCAACAAAATACACTTGAATATAAAAATAAGTGTAAATATGCCCCTCCTTCAAGCTACAGAAATGTGTTTTAATAGTTTTTAGAGCCATGTTTTGAGTGCTGGATTATAATACTGATAATCAGTAGGGCTGTTTTATCCCCCCCAAAGTTCAAAACTCATTTTGGATCTAGTCATAGATAGCGTTTTGGATTATTTAGACTTCCGAAAAAATCCGATAAATTTCAAAATTGATTCGGAAGTATTTACGAAATTTGGAAGTCTTTGGAAGTCTTCAAAAATGGCTTCCGCGTTCAAAAAATGGGCAAAAAAATCAGCAGAAGGGAGAGTCAGCTGTTAGCCACCAGCCAATGAGTAATCAGCAAGAAAATTCAGAAATGACTTCCAAAATTCAGAATTCCGAAATTTGGAATTTGGATTTCAGAATTCCTTTTGGAAGGGCTGCTCTCAAAATTGCTTAAAAAATCAGAAGTATCTGAAAACTTCCAAAATTCAGGAGTATCCGAAATTTTAAAACAGCCCTAATAATCAGAGTTCAAATTCCCACCTGTCCATGAAAACCCATTGGGGGAAACCAAAATGTCACACGCTCTCAGTCCCAGAAAATTCAATATAGGTTTGCATTAGGATCACTTCAAGACAGAAATGATGTGAAGGTTCATGACAACAAAAACACTGAACATGATGTAAATTCATCCTCCTTTTGTGGATGAAAACTAGTTTTCCATCTTCTAAACTTTACTCCCTGTGGAAATTTGAGGGCTTTTAATATATTCTATGGCATTTTCTCTTCAGATGAATGTTGTTCAGTCTCTAGGCAAAAACCATATTATGAACATATTGATGTACCATAACATTAAGGCATTATTAAGTGTTCTAATAAAGTATTTTCCTTTAAAATATAAATATCCCTTGTTGCAGCTTGTGAGCTGAAAAAAATAGATTTCAGCACTTGTTCAATATTTCTAAATCAATCTGTGATCTATTTTCTCCCACTAATGTTTGTGCCAAGAGGAATTATTGCTTAATTATATGAAATGATATGAAAAGAAACAATTACTTTACGTAGTTAAAAGGTATCTCAGTCATGCCTCTCCTTTTATTAGGCAACAATAACTGAAAAGAAACAACATGGTGAATAGGGGCTTCATCTACTAAAGACAATTACTCTCAAATTTCTTTGGAACAGAATCAAAAGTAGATCATTCTCCAAAGAAATTATGATTTAATTTCTAGTGAGGTCTCACAAGTTATCTCCAAGCTTGACCAGTTTAAAACTCATCAGTCAGTTAGCATATTATCTGGAATTCAGCAAAGTTCTCTTCTGAAGAGCATTGAAAACTGAAGAATCTTGAATCAGAGATGTCAAAAGTGAAATTGGCCAGGTTGTTAGAGTTCAGTTAATTTATATATCTTGGGCAGGGCTGTCCGTCTGGTTTATTTTTTTATTGTACAGCACCATGTACCTTGAGATAAAATCATCATCTATTCTATACGCAGCAAGAACCAGTTGTCTCCATCATTTTCATCATCACCTAAGACTTTCCTTAGTCCCCTCTGTATCATTTCATGGTCTCCCATTCACTTCTGGTTTTCTGGCTTTGTGGTAGTATGGTAAGGGAGGGATTTCTTTTCTTTTTTCATATGAGAACTTTATTTGAGATAATGAACTTATACAGTAGGAAATGGAGTTTTGCACAGTTGACAATATGGGCTTTAAGCAGTAAGATTGTTCTTTGAAAATGGATGATAAAAACATGAAGTGATAGACAATAGGAAAGACTGTTATCTTTCAGTCTTTCTAGCCTTTTCTTAATAGTCTATTGCTGGGATCAACTATATGGGTACTCCATCTGTGGCCAAGGAAGACTTGCAGTCTGTGTAATGAAGTAAAGAAAAACGCCTATAAAATTCTACACTGCAAAGTAAATGCAGTTTTTCAAATACATAAACAGTACACAAAGTCAAAGTCAGGGCCACAAGGAAAGAAAGAAGTGGTGTGCCGTTTGCAGTAGAAAGATCAATGTTAACATGGTTATATCCCTCCTCCAAAGACAAGTGTTGCAAAGGTCATATAGATTCACAGCTGGTGCAGAAAATTGTAAAACTTTACTGAAAGGATAAAGGCTATACTCATATTTGAAATTAAATCTAAAAATAAAGCTGCCCACCAAAGGAACACGCTAAAGGCCTTTGCACTTTAGATGTCGTTGGTAATGATACAACCAAATAATCTGCTACAAGTAAGTAATCATGGAGCATTCTTTCAAGGAAAGGTTGGCAAAGAATCCAAGGAAATCCAATTTTCTGGTCGACTTCTCTCCTCAAAGTTACACAGTGGCCATCTAATGATCCATTTATTGCAAATGCTGAAAATTCATTATTTTCCTTCCCCGGCACACTACTGTAGACCTTGAGTCAATGCAGGCTGGATGAGTCACAGTGGGAGGAAAATGGAGAGGAAAGAGTTGGCTGCCCTTGACTTACAATCTGTCTCTAAACTTAACTAAGGAGGTTTCTGGGATCTCTCACATGTCTGGCTGGAGGTATTGCTTTCCATTATCCCAAAGTGGACCATATGCTTGCATGAAGATTAAAAGATACACATAAAGAATAAGTGAAGTAAGCACTTCAGTGGGCGCTGTCATATATCCACCAACCCTCTTGCTTTTGTTAAAAAATATTTTGATCAAAATATCTTAAACATAGAAATAAAAACAAACTAACCTTTTATCTGGGACTTGTAAGTGAACACATTGAGTTTTTATTTTCAATCCAAATGGCCCTTGCCATTCACAGAAGTATAGTGTTTGCTGTTGTGTGCTTTCAAGCCATTTCTGACTTATGAAAACTTGAAGGCAAATCACTAGTGACATTTTCTTGGGAAAAAATTGTTTCGGGGGAGAGTTTGCCTTACTCTGAGGCTGAGAGTTTGATTTGCTCAAGTTTACCTAGTAAGTTTCCAGGATTGAGCAAAGATTTGAACCCTGGTCTCTCATGCCATATCCATACTATACAATCAGTACAGTTAACACACATTTAACTGTCATGTCTCAATGTCAAGGAATCCTGGGAGTTGCAGTTTTTAAAGCTATTCAGTTCCAAACAATGCTTCTGTCTTTTCAAACTATAGATCCCAGGATTCCATAGTACTGAGGCTTGGCAGTTCAAGTGGCAGCAAATTGCAGTCATCCTGCAGTGTGGATACATCCTCAGTATCCTAGTCCAACACACAAGCCACTATAACACACTAAATCCCAACATCATGATCGGTCTGGGTAGGAAACCAACACCCACATCATTCCAACAGCTAACCTGGATAGAACAGAGGTTATGAAAACACAAAGTTAATCCCTCTTGGCAGAAAGCTGAGGTGAAGTCAAACAAATAGCTTACCATAAATAAATTTTATTCTCTGTTTATTTGTATTCGAATCACCTGACTATCCGAAAGGCTTTGGGCTGTTCAAAATATGGAAGGGGAGGAAAAAAGAAATAAAACAGGAATATTGCCAAAACCAACGTTGTGCTTCTCCCTCTTCTGTCTTTAAAAGCCTCTGGGAGGCTCCCGTAATGGGGATTTGGTGGACCTTTGGTGGCAGATTCTTCCGAAGCCTTTTCACAATAGTCACCGAACCATTCTTGTTCTCTGTGTGAATCTAGGGTCACATCAGATACCAAGAGTAAGACTGGCACTTTAAAGCACATGAAGCTGGGTTATTGAGATCACCGTGCTAATCACCGACATGCTATTTATTATTACAGAATACAAATATTTTAACTTTCCCACTCAGATTTGAAATTAATCAATATATTCAGGTAGTCCAAACCAGTTTGTCTTCATCTAAAAGTAGGCTTCACCTGGCCCAAAGTAGGCTTCACCTGACCGAGTACTGGAACTAGTTACAGCTAAAGTCATACAGATTCTGAATCAAAACTCCACCACCTGAAAAATGGTACGAGAAGATACTAGAAACATCACCTGTTAATCCTACTATCTGATTTTGGTAGGGCAACAGAGAGGAGGCTACAGCAGGGAAGAGGCAGACCTGAAATTATTAAGTTCCATGGTGGCTCTGAATTGAAAAGTCTTTTTGGAAAGAGACTTATGACGTCACCAGAGGTTGTTTTTATAAACATTGTAGAACATTTGGCTGCAGTCCAACAACTGCCATTCCACGACATTGCTGGACTTCCGGCAGAGGTCCCACCCACACGTGGAATGGAAGCATTGAAGGACACTTCTGTCTGAACATGGGAGGTTGCTCATGTTGTGCTTCCCACATGTAATGGGAAAGTGCCGCTGAGGGCGAGCTGCATGTGGGGTGATGGATTCACCCTTCTGCCCCTCCTTTTTTTCAGTGAAGCCAGGCAAAGCAGGACACTTTGCCTGGCCTTTCCGATGAGGTTGTAACAAGCATGTTTCACAGACCTTATGCTGCACATTGTATAAAAACAAAACAAAACAAACAACAGCACTCTGTAGTGGTTTGAGTACATGGCTTCATCTCTGTTTAAGAAGGCGTGTAGGCCTTCCTCTTTCTGGATAGTAGTTACATCAATATTTAATACCATTTTGCTTGGATTGTAGTATTCATGTCTGACTATGCAAAGAAATGAAAGCTTTGAAATATTTTGTTCATAGCTGTAAAATATACATTTCACACCTCTCTCATTATACTAAAATCTGTAATCACCAATGAAGCTGAGTAGTGGACTGCTCAGGAAATGCTTTTAGTACAGTTCATCTATGCAATTTAGCCACAGAAGTGCCCCTGGGGGCAGCACACAACTTTAGGAGATGTAAGGCAGGCAGTATGATCTGCGCAACTTTTTGCTCTACAATATCTCTCTCCTGCTGTCTGCTATGGAGTGATCCCCCCGAAAGGCCCAGCAAAAATGAAAAGGCAGTTGAGACAATCTCAGGAGGTTCATAAGCAAAAAAAGGAATGTGCCATCAATTGCTCTTTGGACCTGCCTTGCACCATTAAAGAACTACATTAAAACAAATAGTTTAGGTCAGGGGTGCTCATTAGGTAGCTCGAGAGCTACTAGTAGATCTTCGGCCCTCTTCCAGGTGATCTTCTGGCCTCACCAGCCGGATGGGGCGCTTCTGCCATTTGCGTGCACACCCTGCGCGCATGTGCGCTCCTGCTGCTGGCTCCCGCTCCCGCGGTGCTTCTTTCACCTGCGGGGCATTGCAGGAAGAAGGAAACATGAGGCGGGGCCTCTGGAGGGAGCACCCTGCTTCTCTCTCGTCCAGAAGCAGCTGTGCAGCCTCTGTTGCTGGCGAGACAGGCAGGACGGAGCGCACCCCCTGGATGCCTTGCCTCGTGCTTTCTCCTTCCTGCAATGCCCCGCAGGCGGAAGAAGCGCTGTGAGGGTGGAAAACAGCAGCAGGAGCACGCGGCAAGAGCGTGCGGTGGCGGGAGTGCGCGGGAGCGCATGGTGGTGGGGGCAGGTAGATCTTTTGGACTTGGTTGCTTTAAGAGTAGCTCACATGCTGAAAAAGTGTGAGCGCCCCTGGTTTAGGCAATGGGCACTAAAGCCATGTTTTGTTCCTTTCACTGCTCTAGTATGTTTCAACCACTGGGAAAATAAGTTTGTTCACATGCTGGCCAATCAGTTGCCCTTGGGAAGCCAACTGACAGGACATGCATGCCAACTGCACACTCAATCTCAGATTAATTTCCTTTTCCTTTAGTTGATGAATCAAAGTTCTAGAGCCCCCAAAGTTGTATTCTTCCTCATAGAGGAAGTTTTGTTCCAGTGCCACTTTCTCTTTTCTACTTGTGAGATCAGAAATGAAAATAAGAGTGACAGCAGGACCATCATCCATATCAGTTGCAGGGGGAGGGGAGTGGCTAAAAAAGAAGGAGCCATTCCTGTAGCAGTCCTGCTCCTTCCATCCCACTCTCTCTCACACACACAAAACCCAAACCCGGGTCTCAGCATTCACTTTCAGCATACTGTTGAAAAAGATGTGAAAGTCCCCCTGCAATTGGGTGATAGAAGCACTCATGGAAACAAGGAATATTTTCCTGTTACTTTCCTGGGCTGTTGTCAACCATGACAGAGTCTAATGGGTGAAGCCATTAACGTCCCATGCAACAGAATGCTTCATTTCATGGCTCATTAGGCTGATAATTTCTTTCTGCATTGCCGATCTTGTGTGGTGTTGTTCCCTTTATGCTCAGTTATTCACACACCTTCTCCCGATTTCTGTACAAGTTGACTAATTTTTTTTAAAGGCAGCTGACAAGTGATTAACTACCATGTTTCTCTGAGTGGCTCGAAGAATGGCTTACACCTCTCCAGACACCTTTCTGAAGTAGTCAGAAGATATTGTGACCCAAAGCCACAATCTCATTTAGTGATACTTTAGCATTATGCTGACTTTCCCACTGAACTATTAACTGACATTCAATAATATTTTCCCAATGGGAACAAATCATACCAAAGAAGGCATTCTCAGAAATGCAGCCAACCATACCTTTAAGCATTAGCTAATGAAAAAATAAGCTTTGAAAAGCCTACAATAATTAAATCTGGCCATATTGGCCTTCGATTGCTTGCTAGTGTGGAGGTTTGTCAAAAGAAGCAGTCACTATTGCAAAGGCCTTTTAAAAGACTTATTTTTCCTCAATGTACCAGGACTTTAATTTTCTTTGAAATAAATGGGTAAAATGTGCTGATGTCCAGTTCAATATTTCAGAATACAACTCTATAACTCTATAATGACAAATGGGGAAAATGGAAGGAAAAAGTAAGAGGGGCCGACCAAGAGCAAGATGGATGAATGGTATCCTCAAAGGGACTGGCTTGACTCTGAAGTAGCTGGGGGAGGTTGACGACTGATAGGGAGCTCTGGCGTGGGCTGGTCCATGAGGTCACGAAGAGTCAGGAGCAACTGAACGAATAAACAACAACTATAATGATAGCCCCACTGCTTTATGAGTTACTCAAGTATATATCTCTGCAGATACAATCTACTTCTCCAGAAGTTACCATAGAGTTGCATGGGAGAACCTAACCAATTTCGGGGGGGATTTAGAGAGAAACTCTAAATCCTCCTGTGCAATTATATAGTATGCTGCAATTGGTAGTCAGATAAATCTCTGCTTCCCATTTCTCTGATTCACCATTCTTAACAGCAGTCATTTTTTGGATGCAACTTTAGATGTAATAGAATACATTTCATATTGTTGATGAGCTTGGACCTTATTTCTCTCTGTCTTTTTCTCTTAGTATTTTGCTTTCTTTATCTAACACTGTGGTTTCTGACTCTTTTTTTTGACCAGGGCCCACTTTGACCAGGGACCTCTTGAACACGAACCACTTTGACCAGGGACCACTCTCCAACATTAGTACCAGAGCTTGCTAGCTCTGTGGAAAGGAGTGGAAATAAAATAAAATAAAGTGGAAGGAGTTATGCGGACTGGATTTGCGTTCTCACAGTCCACTGCTGGGCCGCAGCCCACATGTTGAGAACCACTGATCTAACAGGACGAAGACAAAATCATAGAGTTAGAAAAGACCACAAGCACTATCTAGTTCAACCACAAATGCCACATATTCCTGACTATCCAGCATCTGTTTAAAAACCTCCAGAGACTATTGAACCATTCTTATTACCAGTAAGTTGCCTAAAGAAGCTATTGCTCCATATCCTATTTTCTAGAGCACAGGTGTCAGACACAAGGCTGGTGGGCCAAATCTGGCCCACCATGTCATTTTATGTGTTTCTCTAGATGGTGGACTACAATTGCTGTATTCCTCAGCATTGGACATCATGACTAGATCTGATGGAGTTGGGATACAGTAACATCTGGAAGGCTGCAGTTTATTTTGCTTATTCCAGATGGTGGGGTTTCAATTTAGATACAAGACTTGTGGATGTGATGTCTGACTCCAAAATGTCCTTTAACCTTATCCTAACCTCTGAGACACAAGTGTTGCTGAGTCACAATTCCCATTTTCACCAGCACACATGACAAATAAGCAAAAGTGTTGGGAATTGTTGTTCTGGGGACCCAAATTGGGTAAAAACAAAAGAACACCTACCTACCTACCTATCACACACACACACACACACTGTATATATATATATATATATATATATATATATATATATATACAGTATATTTATTTATTTATTTATTTATGGCATTTTACCCCGCTCTTCTCAACCCCGTCAGAGCGGCTTCCAAAAGGCATAATTTGATGCCTACATCACAATTGCAGTATAAAACACAATATAAAACCCTCCAGCATTTGACACTAAAATACATTAAAATATAATTATATTCACACATCCTATGCATTCACCTATGTTATATATATAATGAGTCTTATAATGAGGTAACCATCTGTATAGAACTTACGAGAACCTGGTTTCTTTTTAGAATGTTCCCCCCACCCACTATATTTAAAACATGAATATGGCATAATTACATCTATTTACAGAATAGGTGAGAAAATTAACCTTTAAAAATACTCATATTGTCTAAATAAATCTTCCCTTCAAACAGAGAAAAAACATTATTCTCTTAGGACCCCCCCCCTCTCTCACACACACACACACACTTCACTTAAATTAGTAAGTGTGATGAGGTCCTTAGTCAAAGCTGCAAATGCTAAAGGTATTTTTTCATACTTCTTTAGCCACAAGAGGGAGTAAGTGTGTTATATTAGCCAGTGACTTCTTATACTATGGATTTCCTTTGGAAAACTCAGTATTTCTGAAAGGTCCATCTCAGATTCCAAAAATATAACCCCTTCTTGAAAATAAAAGATAGTCAAAGTTGAGTAATATAACTGGAGAGATAGAAACTCAACATGTTTTACTCCCTCCTTCCCCAATCTGTCAGAGAAAAGAAAATAATGTTAGTCCTCTTGGTAATATTTATGAAAGTAGTTATACTTACAGTATGTGCCCATAATCAAATAGATGGGCTAGAAGAAGGAGAAAACATGTAGAAAATGGCTGGAACTTTGAGTGATACAGGAAGAAAATGTATATGGGAAAACAAACAATACGGAAGTCACTATAAATATATGCTATAGCCAAATTCTTACAGATCAATATTATGGTTTAGTTCTGGTCTTTCAAGGTGTTTACAACCAGGAGTTTTCCTGGCAAGATTTGTTCTGAGAGGGGTGTGCTCTTGTCTTCCTCTGTGGCTGAGAGAGTATGACATGAGGGGCCGAGAGAGGGAGCTTTGAGCCTTGGATTCTCACAATCCCAATTCAACACTCAAATACTATATCAATATGATTCTCACAGAGATTAACATGAAAACTAGCAATTAGGGAGTATAGGTTTGGACAGGCTGCTACCTCTAACATAATTAAGCATGAAGAAAAGAGAGATGAGCTTTTTCCCATCACAAAAAACTGTTGAGACATTTAAAATGAAGAATGACCACATAAAGCCACCTCATCTTGAGATATCTAGATTAGTTGTCATCAAATATGTGGCCACTGTTTGATGCAAAAGCAGCAGAGGCATATTCAGGCACAGGGATTAAGAAGCTAATGCCCAATGCATGGTCTCCGTGACACTTTTGATGTGATGTGTTCCTATCTGATATGAAGTCACTGACAGCCTGGAGTCACTGACAACAAGTATTAAAACTCCTAGAATCCCAGTGACTATGCTGATTGTGCAAGACTGGAAGGTGGCAGCCTCAAAAATAATGTTTGCCAACTCTGCTCTTTATAAATAAATGAGTGGGAGATGTGGACATTGGTTTTAATGTTGCCTCCACCATATACCTCTTTGCTGACTATCAATAAGTTTCCTCTTTCTGTCTGTAATGTTTTTGAGTACCTCTTGAATTATGTTGGCTTCCTGGGCCTTTGGGAATGCAAAATATGCCAAAGATAAAATTCAGAAAAGCACATTTTCTTTTCAAATCCTCCATCAGTATGAAAGATTTCCAAAGGAGTGAGTGACTTCCTATGGTACATGAAAACTGAACAAATTACATTTTCCTCTGTTCACCTTCAAATTGTGCCAGTTTCCCACTATATTTTCCTACGGGATCTAGGGTCCTCCCTGGAGCTCATGCTCCAAACAATCAAACTCCAGTGTGATGTCACCTTCCAGATTAAAAACTCTTGTAGTTGCTAGCGGAAAAAAAACCCCTTCCCTTGCAAAGCCACATGTTGGCACATGTAAACATCATCACTTTCTGGCTTTCTCTTAGATTTTTATGTTACATTTAATCCACACATTCCACTGCCACTTTGAGCCTAATACCCACACCTTGTAATGCACTGGTAAAAGGAAAATTGAGAATCTCCACACATCTCAGCAAATATTGTTTATGGGTGTGTGTGTGTGGGGGGGGGGGGATTCTATCTCAAGACCAGGTTCTGTTACTACCTACCAGAACAAATGCAACATTTTTATTCCTCCTGAAGCATGTCCTAGTTTCTCTGGAATATGTAGGTAGTAGGCATGAGAAAAAAAGTTATGAAAATGAAATGATTCGTAAGAAATTCGTAAGAAATGCTACTTTTGAGTATTTCCGCATCTGGAACGCCAACCAGGAAGTGGACTTTCTTTATAGAACTTCGGGGGCCAGGATTTTCTTAAGTGTCGTTATTAGGTCGTAAGGGGGGGGGCACCCTCCTTCTCTCTCACCAACCTCCCGCCTCCCTTGCCAATAAGTATTATGGCAAGGCAAGCCCTAAACTTGCTCCTTCTTTTGGCTGGAAGCCTGGAAAAATGTCAACAGAGAGGTTTACTCAGAGTAAATCTGCAAGGAGGGCACTTTGGATGAAGTGCCCTCCTTGTGGATTTACTTCTGAGTAAACCTCTCTGTTTACATTTTTCCAGGCTTCCCTGCCTTCCTGCCTGCCAGGATCTAAAGCATCAAAGAGTATTGGGGGTGAGAAACCAACCTAATGTATAATAGAATGAATGCTACTGTAAGTGCCTAATATTATAAATAATCCAACTGGTCATATACCTACATTCCATGCACATGCAATAATACAGCAGTAATAACAATGGGTATAAGAAGAGGTAAAATTCAAACCGAAGTATTCTGACTGTGGTCCCTCCTCAAGGGTGCAAACTGCAAAAGGCTCTTCTCTATGAGCCCGGAAAAGCCAAAAGCCCGGGCACAGTGTTTGCTGCCTGGGTGCACACACATACATATTCTTTGGGGGATTTGCTGCAGAATCTTCTCTATGAGCCCGGGCTTTCTCTTTCACCTGTTCAACCTACTTTTAAAGTTGCTGCAGAGCCATCCACTGGCTGATGGCAAGTAGCTGTTGACTGCTGATTGGTGAAAAAGCATCACATTGTGACAGTTTATTTATTTATTTCAGGATTTTACCCCGCTCTTCTCAACCCCCGAGGGGGGACTCAGAGCGGCTTACAGTACGGCACAATTCGATGCCACATCATACAGTATAAAACCCCAAAACCCCACAACAGTTAATAATAATAATAATAGTCTTTATTTGTAATTCGCTCGCTATCCCCAATGGGGACTTGGGGCGGCTCACATGAGGCCAAGCCCAAGCAAACAACAAATTACAATAAAAAACCAGACATCAACAGTAAATGCAATAACAAAAACATACATATAAATAAAAAATATTAATTATACAACTGAATATCTAACGTCACAAAGATGTGGCAGGCCGCAAGTACACAGAGAAAATGTTAAAAACTCGGAGTGAGGTAAGCAGAGTAGCATCCTTTTCGGCGGAGGGGAGATGCACCAGAAATGGGGGCATGGAGGAAAGCAATGGAAGAAATTAAATAACTACTGTGATGCCCCCTAGGGGGCTGTTTGTATCTGTATTTGGTTTGCCATGTACCTGCATGGACCCTTTGTTCTATATCCTCTTTGTTGGCCATGTGCTTCTTTGTCTGGCCATGTGGCCACTCAATGGGGCTGCTTCCTGGCTCCATACCTGGTGTCTTCGCCCTCAACTCCACCCTTTTCCAGAGTTTACTTAAGGGGCCGGACGTCCCCTCCTCCTGCATTCCAAAGAACTCACGGATGAAGCAAGCCTGGAACCTAAGTTTGCTGGGACAATAGCATTCTTAGTTCACCTACTGAGTCTACCTGCGCTCTCAACCAAGCTGCAGTGCATAGGGGGACCTGTCCTCAACAGAGACTGCACATTTTGGGGGGGTTTTCAGGACTTTGTGGGCCTACAAAGACCAGAGAGGAACAGCATACCTGGGATCCAAAGAAAGGTACCTTCGCTTTGCATGAGGCAAGTGAACGTTTTCCCTTTGTTTAAAGGACTCTTTTGCAACCAACCAAGCATTTTGGGCCACCAGCATTTTCTACTGGTTGTTATCCAATAAATCCTGTTTTGGTTCACTATTTCTGAGTCTAGCACTCATTATTATAGAGATCCTGGGTCTCCCTGCATGTGGGAAGGCTCTATTCTCTACCTTCAGGGTCATAGCTTGCAACGTCCATCCTTTTAAAGCCCTTTTTTGACCCTGGAGGCAGAAGAACTACACTCCAAAAGCACAGCGGAAAAGCTAGATTTTCAGGTGTTTTTAATAGGTTTCCAAAGTGGGGGCTCTCCTAATCTCTCCGGGCAAGGCATTCCAGAGTTGGGGAGCCACAGAGGAGAAGGCCAAGTTATCACTTGGGACCTCCTAATGATGAGATAAAAGGAAGACAGATAATGAAACATACGTAGCTAAAATGTGAGACTGCAGAATCTGAAAAGGTGAGTTTAAAGCGAGTTTGGTGATTGTGTGGTTGAGAGACAATTCTAACCTTCACAATACTAAAAATAACAAGCTACATAGGTATAAAATAGACTTCTGCCTTTGTAAGTCACTACTGATTGGTGGCTCTTATTCTCTCTCTCTCTCTCTCTCTCTCTCTCTCTCTATATATATATATATATATATATATATATACACACACTATATATATATATATATATATATATACTGTATATCATACAGCTTCAAGTCAAAAGTTTGGCTCACAGCAAGCATTTGAATTCAAGACAGGCAGTTATGTCATTGCATTCTTGAAAAAGTGTATTTTTGGGTGATAACTTCCATAATAACCTAGCCAGTATGGACATTGGTTATTATCCCTGAAAAATCATTTTTTAACAAGCTCTTGGTTCATGGCTTCTTATTTTATTTGGATTTTGGTGGAGAATCCACTTATTCTATTTCATAGGTGTTAGCCGTCATAATACTTGAACTGCTAGTTAGTAATTACACATACTTCTGTTCCATTAGGAAAAGACTGCTGTTTTGAGCAAATATGAATCAATAAGCAATTAGATACATACAGTCCTGGAGCTTGTTTTAGATGGAGCATCAAGCTATGTAAACATAAACTGGTTCCCATTGGGCCTGAACATTTATTAATATGTGAAAATAATTAGGTCAAAATGGGATTCCTTTCTAAAAGATAAATTTCAGTTCAATGCCTAGTAAATGGACCAGGTAGAGCAATCTCCAGGTTGACATTCTGCAGCCTGCCATGATTCATCAGATCTAGAATCATCACAACCATCTATCTTAGTGTTAAAATACATCATTAATCTTGCAAATGTTTGCAAGATAGTTTCTTGTTTGCCTTTCTTATACTTCCTTTTCAACATTCACTGTTTTTTTATTCCCAACTCTACTAGTGAAATGGCTGTTGTCCTTTCTACACAATGGGGGACAGCGAGTAGAAAGGGGAGGTTTAGTCTCCGAGAGGTCCCCTCTAACATGTGGGGTCCCTCAAGGGGCTATACTCTCCCTTTTTGTTATTTAACATCTACATGCGACCACTTGCTCGACTGGTTCGAAGTTTCAGGCTGGAATGTTATCAATACGCTGATGACACCCAGCTTGTTCTGAAGATGGAAGGCCGGCCAGACTCCATACCCGTAAATTTCCATCAGTGCCTTGAAGCCGTTACTGGATGGCTGTGTGCCAACAGATTGAGGGTGAATCCAGCAAAGACAGAGATTCTGTGGCTGGGTCGACCGGACGGTGGCGTGGTCCAGCTACCTATCCTGGATGGCGAGGCACTACACTCATCACCTTCAGTAAAGAGTTTAGGGGTCGTCTTAGACCCCTTGCTGACAATGGAGTCTCAGGTCTCCACTGTTAGCAAAACTGGCTTTTTCCATCTGCGGCAGGCTAGGCGACTGGCCCCCTAGCTGTCTAGAGACGACTTAGCCACGGTGGTCCAAGGCACAGTCATCTCGAGGCTAGACTACTGTAACGCCCTTTATATTGGCCTACCCTTGTCTATGATCCGGAAACTTAAGCTCATCCAGAATGCCACTGCGCGACTTCTCGCTGGGGTTCCAGTGAGATGCCACATAACTCCTATTCTCCAGCAGCTCCATTGGCTTCAGGTTGAGCACTGGATCACTTTCAAGGTGATGGTGTTAACTTTCAAGGCCTTGTATGGTCTAGGGCCCATGTAACTGAAGGACCGTCTCACCCCCTACCAACCCGAGATCACTTCATTCTGAAGATCTGAACTTACTCGAAGTGCCCAGTTTTAAAGCCATCCATTTAACATCTACATGGCGCAGAGCCTTCTCCATCATGGCGCCATCCATTTGGAATACCTTGCCAACTGAAGTGCGTGCCCTGCGAAACTTGTCATCTTTCCGTAGGGCGTGCAAAACCTATCTATTTCAGCTGGTATTCAATTGCTGAAATTCGAAATTTTGATTTAGCCTTAACTGATGTTTTCTTTCTGTTTTTATGTTGTTTTATGTGGATTGTGAGCCGCTCCAAGCCCTCGGGGAGTGGCGGCATACAAGACCGAATAATAAATAAATAAATAAATAAATAGTGGTGCTCTTTTGAAAAAATCCTGAGAACTGCTTTTTAAAGGAGACAGTCAAATGTGTGAATGTAAATAGTCCCTTAGGATTACATTACAGAGACGGATTCATCTCTAATGTCTTCTAACATCTTGGAGATATGAAACCAGCCACTTCTGATCCAGGGCCATAGACAGATATTTCATAAGAGTTGGCATCTCATCTAATAGCATACTAGCTGGGAAAGATTTGGTTCATTCAAATTGGTAGAAGAATGCAGCTCCTAACTGAATGGAAACTCACTCCAATGAAAGTCATCTTTGTATCTTATATTCCCCTGAACATTTTAAATTGCTTTTTTCCCCTTGTTTAATATTTTACTGTTTGCATTTATAGCTTTTTTGATAGATCTTGAAACTATCAGATCTAAGACATGGGACTGAATATATAACCTACATTTTGCTCTCAATTCATTAGTTTTGTGAGATTCAATGTGGATGTTATTTAATTAATTGATTAGTTATTAAATTTATACCCTGTTTCAAATATTGTTAGTGCTCTACAGTGCATTGTAACCTTTGACCAAATGAAGCCACCACTCCCCATAAAGAAACATTATATAAGAGCTAAACACTATTATGTCAAGCCAACAAATGAGCAATGGTTTATATCAGGGCTGTCCAACAGGCAGCCCGCGGGTCGTACATGGCCCTCCAGCCTGTTGGACACGGCCCCCGCTACCCTCCTGAAAGATTTTTTAATTTTTTTTTTTAAAAAAATGGTGCCCAGGGGGAGGCAGGGGCAGGGAGAAGGAAGGAGCCAGCTCCTCCTCCCTGCACCGCCCCCTCCGTCCCTCTCTCCACGCCGCCCTTCCTAGGGAGGGGGAACCGCCGAAAAGGAGCAGTAGGCGGCGCCAAGGGTGGCGCGTCAGAGGCCTGGGGTGACGCGCCGCCCGTGGCGCCGCCAAATTCTCCTTTTTGGCAGCGAGGAAGGACGGGGGAGCCACCCAAAAGGAGAAGTAGGCGGCGCCAAGGGCAGCACGTCAGAGGCCTAGGTGATGCGCCGCCCTTGGCACCTCCTACTGCTAGGAAGGGCGGGGAGCCGGCTGCCTTCTTCCTCCGTAGCCCCTCCTCCTTCTCCCCGCTCATGCCACCGCCTGGGATCCGAGCAGCGGCACGCCCGGGGGGAAAGAGGAGAGGCTTCGGAGAAAGGAGGCAGCCGGCTGCCTTCTTCCTCCGTAGCCCCTCCTTCTTTCCCCCGCTCCAGGCCACCGGGATACGAGCCCGGGAAAAGCCAAAGCCCGGGCACAGCGTTTGCTGCCTGGGTGCACACACATACATATTCTTTGGGGGGGATTTGCTGCAGAATCTTCTCTATGAGCCGGGATTCTGCAGCAAATCCCCCCAAAGAATATGTATGTGTGTGCACCCAGGCAGCAAACGCTGTGCCCGGGCTTGTGGCTTTTCCCGGCTCATAGAGAAGAGCCTTATGCAGTTTTCACAGCTTGAGGAGGGACCACAGTCAGAATACTTCGGTTTGAATTTTACCTCTTCTTATACCCATTGTTATTACTGCTGTATTATTGCATGTGCATGGAATGTAGGTATATGACCAGCCTGGGCAAACTTGGGCCCTCGCTCCCTCAGGATCGGGGTGAGAGAGAGCAGCGAGGAGCAAGGGGGCTCCTCCTCCTTTTGCTGCTTCCAAGAATAGAATACCCCTTCCCTCCCTCCCTCCTTCCTATTTGGAGAGTCCCATCTAGAATTCAGTGTGATTTATTCAAGTTTTGGCCTACAACTCCCAGAATTCCCAGCCAATTTACCAGCTGTTAGGATTTCTGGGAGTTGTAGGCCAAAACCATCTGGAATGCGCATGCGCTGGCATACGAACGACTAACGAATTTCGTTAGTTATTACGTTACATTTTAGAATTTTTTGGCAAATTTTTTGTCAGTCTTTCTATTACTAATCAAACCCCCCAATTTGATTTTAGAATCACGATTTTTGGGTTCGAAACCATGCCTAAAAACTATGTGTTTGCAACTGCACATATGTTCATTTTTGGAGTGCAGACTCTGCTGACACCCACCCTTGAACAAGGTGACTTCTTTGACTTCATCCCATCTGTGTCTTATTCAGTCTTCTAGGAGCTTGACACACTGGGCTCCCAAACCCATGAAATCACTCAACAGGACCATGACCTGAGAGACTAGGGATTGATTCCCTGCTTGGCCTCAAACCACTGGGTGATTTTGGATAAGGATGCTACCACGCAAGAATGTTTTATCATAACTATAATATTCTTAAAGCAAGTGGAAGCATGCCAGTAATGAAATGTTTACTTTCATGCTCCCTTTTCACTACAGCTTTGGTGCCACTTTGTTTACTATTGTTTCTACTTTGATGTAAGATCATCTGGGGAGGCCCTGCTCTCAATCCCACCGTCCTCGCAGGCATGTCTGGAGCGGACAAGAGACAGGGCCTTCTCAGTGGTGGCCCCTTGGCTGTGGAACTCTCTCCCTAGGGATATTAGATCTGCCCCCTCCCTCCTGACTTTCTGAAAAAAAGTAAAATCTTGGCTCTTCAAACAAGCTTTTGGAAATGCAGCGTAATATATAAGCATGAAACTATGAAGGATGAACATGGAATGGCTAGATGATGCAACTGGTGATTATATGTTCTTAATGGTTTTTATATGGTTTTTATAATGTTATGCTGAATGTTTTAAAATGTATTTTTTATGAATGTGTGGCATTGAATTGTTGCCAATCTGTAACCCACCTTGAGTCACCTTAGGGCTGAGAAAGGTGGGCTAGAAATACCGTAAACAAACAAACACAAATAAACAAAGTTCTCCACAACAATGCTATCTGCACCTTCCTTTCCATGTATGGCCCTATCTAATGCATGTATCTTTTTTATTTTTAAAACATATGCTGTAACTGAAACTGTTCAGAGGTCGGAGGAGAATCACACCCACTGGAGCCATGCGGCTACCTGGAATATTGCAGCTGCACTGGGAGAATGAATGAATGAATGAATGAGACTTTATTTATTTATTTATTTATTTACAGTATTTCTACCCCACCCTTCTCAACCCCCCCCCCCCCCGGGGGGGGGGCTCGCGTGGCTTACAAGGCAGCAATTAGATGGCGGAAAACAACAAATAATATAAAAACCATTAATACAAATAGAGTTAGAACATTAACAATTAAACAAGCTATCAACAATAAATCTAAATTAAAATAATCCGTCAAAATCCACCAGTCAATAAATAATAAGCCATGTTCTCAAATCTGTCAACATCAGTCCATTCCAGGTAAAGTGCTGCATTGAGTTACTGTGTGAAGGCCTGGTCCCATAACCAAGATTTCACCTTCTTCCTAAATGCCAGGAGGGATGGGGTTGATCGTATTTCGCTTGGAAGCGCATATTTATTTCTATCCCACCCTATCTCCCCAATGGCGACTTGGGGTGGCTTACAACGTATAGAGAGGCAAGCATTCAATGCCGTATAAAATACAAAATAACATAAATCAAAAGATAAACCCAATTTACATTTACACGATCAACAAAGAAGCTATCACAAATTGGTTCTGTTATATACAGTGACATTATATACAGTGAATGCAGAAAAGTACTGCAATAATGAGATAAACACAAAGCTGCATTGGAGGATCGCCAACATTGTGTAATAAGTGCTCCTGGACTCACAACCATTGTGCAACAACTGTAATTGGATAGCCTCATGTTATAATTGGATAGCCTCACACTCTCTCAAGCCTAGAAAATGTCTTTGGGTTGCCATATGTCAGAAATGTCTTGAAGGCACACAACAACAAGTAGTTGGGAGATTTTGGGAGGCCTATTGAGGACTGCCATCCATCAAGGAAAACATTATTTACTTCATTACTACAGTAAAATGATCAGGCATGTCCTCCTTTAAATGGATGAGGAAAGATAACACAATAGCCCCCTGGCTTTGTGTGTGTGTGTGTGTGTGTGGGGGTGTGTGGGTGTGGGTGTGTGGAGTGACTTGAGAAACTGCAAGTCACTTCTGGTATGAGAGAATTGGCCATCTGCAAGGACATTGCCCAGGGGATGCCCAGATGTTTTACCATCCTTGTGGGAGGCTACTTTCATGTCCCCACATGGGGAGCTGGAGCTGACTGAGGGAGCTCATCCACACTTTCCTTTGATTTGAACCTCCAACCTGTCAGTCTTCAGTCCTGCTGGCACAGTTTACCTATCCGAACATTTCTCCCCTTATGAACCATCTAGGTCGTTAAGATCTTCTGGGTAGGCCCTGTTCTCGGTCCCGCCTTCTTCACAGATGCATTTGGTGGGGACAAGAGACACAGCCTTCTCAGTGGTGGCCCCTCAACTGTGCAATCCCCTCCCTTCTGACTTTCCAAAGAAAGGTTAAAACCTGGCCTTTTGAGCAGGCCTTCACTAATCCTGCATAATTATACGAAATCTTGGAACGACCTGACAATGCAATTGAATAATGATTTTGACAAGGAGACAATGTTTTTATGGCTTTGTACGATTAAAAAAAATTATATTGTATGCTAAAGGTTTTAACAGTATTTGATTATTGTTTTTACTTGTTTATAACTGTTGAGGCATCAAATTGTTGCCAACTGTGAACTGCCCTGAGTCGCCTTTGGGCTGAGAAGGGCGATATACAAATATGGTTAGTTAGTTAATAAATTAACCCATTGTGCCAGCAGGGGCTCCCCCCCCCCCCCCGCGGGCTTACTTAAGTTATGTCTTGAGAGAGGCATTCCAGATTACTGCTGGGAGACACCCATGAAAACATTTCAGCAGGAAAAGTGTTCTGAATCCATAACAGAAATGTTTTTGCAAGAAAGCTTTTGGGTAAGATTGATGACTTGAGTGTCATCCTTTATAGGGTAGAGAAGTCACTAACTGTCTGAGTGCACTAGTAGTCAATTGAAGCCCTGAGGTTCTATTGCATATTCATGAAGAATGGAACAGCACTCATTAGACTAATACATTAATTGCAGCATTCTGCACAGAAAAATTTCTCTTCAGATAAAACAGTTCAGATGCATTGAATAAAGAGAAGGCGCCTTCTTGCTCCTGTGGAGATAAATATCACTGGGTAATTCTAGCTGGAGATTATCTTGTGCAATCCACACATTGATATGCTAGGTGCAAATCTACGTGATGTCACTTGATGACACTTGTACAGAAGGTTTAAATTATAAGCCAGTGACAGCTCATATAATGGGGAGGAAATATAAAACCAGCAGCATGTCTGTTGAATTGTCAGATAGGGCCAGTTAGGGATAGGGTTGAGGGCAGATAGGAATGGATTACCATAGAGCAGGAAAACTATTGCAGTAGACTCTCTGTTAACTCATGTGTTGTCCAATAAACCTTCATATTCTTGCTATTTATCTTTACTATTTTAATCTGTACATGGTCCTGTTTTAGTGTAATTTTATTGGTTGTTATATTCTTATAGTTTATGTTTCTTGTAATTGATTTTGTTGTTGTTTCCGTTTTGGTTTTATTTATTGTATTGTGTTGCTGGGCTTGGCCTCATGTAAGCCACCCCGAGTCCCCATTGGGGAGATGGTGACGGGGTACAAATAAAGATTATTATTATTATTATTATTTACCATTATGACTGGATTTTTGTTTTTCATTTAAGGAATTCTATTCATGCTAGTCAATTAATCCTACCAATAAGAATAGCCACTTGTGCATCAGGATTACCACACTCAGGAAGGGGTACTAAGATTGAAAGGGGAAAGGGGACTGTTGGGCTACCAATGTTTGAAAATGGGGACCAACCTACAGAGGAGGTAGCTCACAAGTGCATAAGAGAGATTACTAGTTCAATTCCTTATTGTATCACTTTATGGTAGGTAGGATCCACTTGTCTTCTTTTGCTTTCCTCCATCCAGTCTCACCCTCTTTTTTCAAGCAGAAATGTAAAATTACAGTTCTATCACCAGTATTAGCAACTTCTGTATATCATAGCATCCATGGTATTCCAAGTTCTGCTTCCCCAGCTCCCAAATTAACTCCGCTGCGTTTCCACTTCCACCCTATTTCTTACTTGGCTGATTTAACAAATATGAGGGCGGGTCAATAAGTCCGTGACTTTTTGAATTTCCCACCTCTTAACTGAAAGGGCAACACTGCTCCTGTCAACAGGCATCTGTCAATTGACTCCTGTCAAAATTTGAACAAGCTGCATCATTTAGTTTGTGTTTGACAGCCATTGATAGCAGACTACCACGTGATTTGAGGAGAAAATGGAAAAAAGTGAATTTTGTGTGCTCATTAAGCATTATTTTTTGCAGAAAGAAACCATCACTCAAACCAAGGCTAAGCTTGATAAATACTATCGGGACTCTGCACCATCATTTTCAATGGTAAAAACGTGGTTTACTGAATTTCATCATAGCCGTATAAGCACGGAAGATGCCGAACGTTCTGGATGCCCAGTTGAGGTCTCTACACCCGAAACAATTGTAAAAATTCACAATATGGTGTTGGCCGATCGGAGATTGAAAGTGCGAGAGATTGTTGAAGCCATAGGCATCTCAGATGGCTCAGTGGTTTCAATTTTAAATGATCACTTGGGTATGAGAAAGCTTTCCTCAAGATGGGTGCTGTGTTTGCTCACCATCGACTACAACCGCAATCGTGTGACATTTTTTCAGGAGTGTTTGGCTTTGTTCAACCGCAATATGCAATGAGTATTTGCACCGTTTCGTAACCGTGGATGAAACGTGGATCTACCACAACACACCAGAAACCAAACAGCTGTCAAAACAATGGGTTTCTCGGGGTATATATGCACCAAAGAAGGCCAAGGTGGGTTTGTCAGCCAATAAAGTCATCGCGAACGGTTTTTGGGATGCACGCAGTATAATCCACATTGACTACCTTCAAAAGGGTAAAACAATCCATGGTGAATATTATGCCAACTTATTGGGGATTTAATGAGGATTTGGGGAAAAACGACCGCATTTGGCCAAGAAAAAAGTTATTTTGCACCGGGACAATGCAAGGGTGCACACATGTACAGTTGCCATGGCAACAATCCATGAATTGGGATACAAATTGCTCCCTCATCCACTCTATTCTCTGGATTTAGCCCCGAGTGACTATTTCTTGCTTCCAAACCTAAAGAAATGGCTCAGCGGAAAGAGATTTGACTCCAACAGTGAAATCATTTCAAAAACAAATACCTATTTTGATGACCTCGACAAACCTTAATTTTAGGAAGGGATAAAAAATTGGAGAAACTTGTATTTCATTCAAAAAGTCACGGACTTATTGACCCGTCCTCGTAATTGCAATACTCTCCTCCCCATCTAATTGCCCCTGGAGGTGCCATTTCATACAAATAGCATATTTGAGACAGATTGCAGGTATTTTTTGATATGGAAATGATGTGAGGTCCTGATTTGGGGCTTGTCTATATAAATCCAAAATCCCCACGCTCATTGTGAATGGGCCATTGGCAGTCTTCACAATGCTCACTAGCTTCTGGTGAATATCCTGGTTTCTTTTTTTAAAAAAAGTCAGCCAAAGAGACTTGATTTTCTTTATTAATTTACCATATTGATTTACCATACTTGTATTGCGCCTTTCTCAACCCTGAAGGGGACTCAAGGTGGCCTTACAAAGGCAACAATTCAATGCCGCATGTATATATACATTTTTATAGAAGTTGAAGACCAATGTCTTTTCTCTGTGATGTTAGAATGAAAGCAATAGTATAGAGAAATCTCAGGATAATTGTCTCAACTGAAAACACAAGGTGCTCTAAGGCAGTGTTTTTCAACCTTATTTGAGCCGCGGCACATTTTTTACATTTACAAAATCCTGGGGCACACCACCAACCAAAATTACACAAAATTACACTCTAACACAGTAATACATATAGGTAATATGTTTTTAAATGTATTTATACACTCAGTATTTATACACTCAGTGTTTCGATGAACACAACATATATATGACTTCCTCTCACATATTTATACATGGCTATCATGTCTTCTCTCAGCCTTCTCTTCTTCAGGCCAAACATGGCCAGCTCTTCAAGCTGCTCCTCATAGAGCTTGTTCTCCAGACCTTTGTGAAATTTCACCCTGAGTGAAACTTGCTTCCAGTTAACTATGGATGTCATGAAGCTGTTATAAACAGTTCCTTGGGGGGCAAAACTCTCAAAAAAATCCAGTAAAATAGTAAAAAAAAATCCATGCAGAGAGGCTCAATTTGTTTCTTGGAAATCTGTGAGGGGCTTCTAGGAGGGGGGAGAGTGCCAATTTCCCACGGCACACCTGATGATCGCTCACGGCACACTGGTTGGGAAACACTGGTCTAGATTTTATGCATTCAGTAATGTGAACACTTCTAGGCATTTTCTTTTGTGTGTATCTTGAACCTACAAGCTTCATTTTAAGTCAGATAAAATAGGGGTCCAACGACCTAGCCAATGCTTAAGGAATTCGCTGATTAGCTGTTAATAAAATAAATGGTGTGAACCAGCATTGTTAGGAACCCACCCAACCATTAAACCCTCAGGAGAAGCTTTCATGGGGACAATGTAGAGGCTTATTTGATAGATAAAGGAAAGTCATGGAAAATGGGATCTTTATAACGCTACTAGTTGACTATTTTTTTAAAAAATAAAACACACATACAAATCTCAAATGGAATTCAGATATGCTGTCTCACTGTATGAATGAAGTTTCTATTCTAGGACTAATAGGATATCTTAATTTAAGGATTTTTTTTGTTCTGGAAGAAGAAACACAGCTACCCAGATGGATAATGACCCCCCCCCCAAAAAAAATAGTGTAGAAGGGCAGGCATGGTGCCTAAGAGGGCTTTCCCTCCATTTTTGAATGTCTCTAGCTTGTATAACAGGATGCAAACCTCTTTGGCTTATTTCTGAAAGAAACTCAGGACCTTCACCAGATGCCACTGTATGTTGTGAAGACTGCCTTTTGGGGGGCGGAGAGAGGGGAGGCTGTGCAGACAAGCTCCAAATCAGAGCCTCACACCAGTTCAATGCCAAAAACTACCTGCGATCTGTTTCAAATATGCTACTTGCAGGAAATGGCATTTCTAGGTTCAATTAGTAAGAATCTGGTCAGTCTGTGATCAGATTTGAAGGATACTTCATCGACCAGTTTTCCTTCAAAATAGAGAAATTTTCTGGATTTTTTTTCAAAATAAAATAAAATAAATACATGGCTAACTTAACCACAAGGTGTAATTTGCTCTTTACATTGTGATTTGAAAATGACCGTTCTTTATTCAGTTAATGTATCCCAATGATTTTCGGAATTATGAATAACTGCCAGCACATATTCATTTATTTTTAATTAAGTGTATCATGCTAATAATGAAAAAAACCTATAAATGTACATTTTTCATCAACCTTCTCTAATCAATATAAGATACTTAAATTGAAACTTAAGTTAAATTTAAAGCACTTTAGCTTGTCTCAATTTTCATGAAATTAGTCTCCAAGTTTTTGAATCCTTCCAATGACACACTATTAAAGGTTTGCATAACATATCTCAATCTTTTGTTTGAAAGCACCATTTCTCTCATAATATGAATGCTTTGTGTGGTTTTTAATCACCCATCTGTTTTGTCCAATTTAATAGTGGAAAACTTGGATTTCAGTCACATCTCCTACAAAAGTCTGTTTTATTATGATCACATCTCAAGAATATGGGAATGACTGCAAATACATTTTCTTGTGTTACATATTGTGCTGCTATAATTTTAAATAATCTTCAATTACGATTTCTTTCCTACCTCCCACCTTAGCTATGCACCTTAAGTGAAACTAGATTATCTTTCCTGAACCCAGAGGTTTCAGGTTAGCTAACATAACATTGGTCTTGCATTGCTTTGATCGTTTAATATTTCTAACTTATGATGCACTTGACACATTATAATCAACATAACTATCATTATGATGTTTGGGACTATTTTGAATTTCAACAAGACATTTTCTACAAGGATAATTTTCTTGAAACCTTTTTGTTTCCTTTTTAGTGTTTAAAATGTGATTAGATTTCTTAAATGCCATTCAAACATGAAAGCTTATCAGTCAAGGATAGAAGCATCAGACAAACAGTGTGTGCATGTGAACCAGCAACATGTATGAAGCCGCTACTCCAACACAGTGACATATTGACAAGAGCACCCTTACTATCGCACTTTTCTGTATTTCTTCCATTGCACAGATTCACCGCTCTATGGTCCTGCACTCCTACTTCTGTATAACCTTGTAACCCCTTCCTCCTGCATTTCCACAGCTCTATAATTTTTTTAAAAAATGAAAGCAATCCTGTAATTTCAGGTAAGGGGAATTTTAAAAATCAAATACAACTCATAATTACCACCTTGGGAATAGTGACACAACTGGCAGCTTTTGATGGGATTTGCCTGAGAGGTTTACAATCTCTCCAGGAGGAGATATACTTGCAGTAGGGTGCACATTGTTTGCCTCCTTTACGCAATACAGTCACAAATCAAAATACCACAGACAGACCTTTGATCATGTCTTAATTGAAACTTAGCAAGATGCTTTTCAATTAAAATTTATTTCTAAATGATAATGTGAAGGGTGATGAACATATTTATGGGGGAAAGCCATAAATAGATGGTTGAGATGGCTAAAAGATTATATGGTTTTGACAGCTCCTCCTGGACATTGCTTTTGCCTGTTGGGCAAAAGGATGACTTAGAAATATGTGGTAAATTTAAAAGGCATTAATTCTAAATTCATTACATCACAGCAACACTCATAATACAGTAAGGGAACTTGAGACCCTGTGGCTACTCGCTGGGTCCACCCTCTACCATTTTACACCGCTGGACGCAGAGGCTGTCGATAGGATTGTAGCTGCGACAAGACCAACCACCTGCTCCCTCGACCCGTGCCCCTCCTGGCTAGTGAAATCTTGCATGGAGGGTCTACGTGGCCCTCTGTTGAATATAGTGAATAGCTCCCTTGAGCAAGGAGTATTTCCAGAGGGTTTGAAAGAGGCTGTGGTTTCTCTGCTGTTAAAAAATCCAGATTTAGATCGTTCGGTTCCCTCCAGCCACCGCCCGGTTTCGAATTTGCCGTTTCTGGGTAAGGTAATTGAGAGGGCAGCAGTGGAGCAGTTGCAGGACTTCCTAAATGACACAGCCGGACTAGATCCCTTCCAGTCCAGGGCACGGGATCGAGACAGTGCTGGCATCCATCACAGATTAGCTTCGTTGTCAGCTTTACCAAGGCGGATCGGCGCTGCTTGTGTTATTTGATCTCACAGAAGTGTTTGATACTGTCAATTATGATCATTGGCTGGAGTGAGGGGGACAGCTCTAAATTGGCTGTCCTCTTTTCTCCACAATCAGAGACAGTGAGTGAGGAAGGGCGAGTTGGTCTCCAAAGGATCCCCTTTAGTCTGTAGGGTCCCACAGGAGGCCATTCTCTCCCCTCTGTTATTTAACATCTACATGCGACCTCTTGCTCAGCTGGTATGAAGCTTCGGGCTTGAGTGTCACCAGTACGCTGATGACACTCAGCTCATCCTGAGGATGGAGGGCCGGCCTGACTTGGTACCCGATAATTTCCATCAGTGCCTTGAGGCCGTTACTGGATGGTTGCATGCCAGCAGGTTGAGGGTGAATCCAGTGAAGACAGAAATCCTATGGCTGGGCCGCCCGGGCAGTGGGGATATCCAGTTGCCTATCCTGGATGGCGAGGCGTTATGCCCGTCATCATTGGTAAAGAGCCTGGGAGTCCTCTTGGACCCTCTGCTGACAATGGAGGCTCAAATCTCTGCTGTAAGCAGAGCAGTATTTTTCCATCTGCGCCAGGCTAGACGGCTGGCTCCCTATCTGTCTTGGAGCGACCTGGCTACGGTGATCCAGGCAATGGTCATCTCAAGATTAGATTAATGTAACGCTCTTTACATTGGCCTGCCTTTGGCGGTGGTCCGGAAGCTCAAGCTGGTGCAGAATGCTGTGGCGCGGCTGCTCGTGGGGGAGCCAGCGAGCTGCCATATTACTCCAGTCCTTCACCAACTGCACTGGCTACCGATCAAGCACTGGATCAGTTTAAAAGTGCTAGTTCTTACTTTCAAGGCCTTTTATGGTCTGGGGCCAGTGTACCTAAGGAATCGCCTTTTCCCATACAAACCCCAAAGATCACTGCATTCCGAGGAGCAAAATCTCTTGGAAATTCCTAGCCTGAAGAACTACCGCCCGACGGCAACCAGACAATGGGCTTTTACAATTCCCCACAGTATAAAATGCCCTTCCCCCTGAGGTTCGGGCACTACGGGATCTGATGGCCTTTTGTAGGACCTGCAAAACCCATCTCTTTCAGCAGGCTTTTGAACTTTGCTAATGGAAACAATTTTAACCTTGCTTATTGCTGAATGGTTGTTGTATCTTTTATGTAAACCGCCTCGAGCCTTTGGGAGTGGCAGTGTATGAATTGAAGTAATAAAAAAATAAATAATGCCATCATTCCATGTTGTTGAAGTGTGTCTCATTGTGAAATAAAACAGATATTATTCTCACTGAAATGGTAAACCTGCATCTAAAGTGAAAGCTAGGGCAGAATGTGGGAAAATAGTTGTGAGTGTGAAAACAACCAGGAAAGAAAGATTCAGACAACATCATTTCTGTCATTTTTAAAGCTCTTGGAGAAAGAATAAGACTTCAGTCCTTTTAGATCTTTTATCTAGTGTACATGATTGTCAATCATGAAAAGTAAATGTTTCTAATCCTCTACGGGAGTGGATTAAGTGCAAATAAATGCATCTCCCCCAAAAGTAAGAAAGTTCAAGGCAGACTGCATATGCTTTCCAAACACACTTAGAAATATGTATATGCAGTGGATGTGTTTTTCATTATTTCAGTAAACCTGATTGAAATATTTGCCTGACTTATTTTCCAAACAGAATACTTACAGAACAGGCATACCAAGTGGGCTTTGCTTGTAATCTTCTATTCTGATGTGGAACCTCTCATTGATATTTTTTGTCCATTGCCATTTTTGTCCATTGTTATTTGAACAAGCACACTCTTTACTCTTTATTATTATTATTATTTATTCTGTGGTTTAGAGGGCATTTAAATATGGGGTATCATTGTTTATTCACTTTTTTTATTTAAAAAAACCAACCCTGGTATTTGTTGTTAATTGACTTGTAAAAAGATACAGGCTATCCACACTGTTCAAATAAAATAAAGGATATCCTTTTAGCTTGGAGTACACGTCCCTCAAAGTGGCATCCCTCACAAGCTGCTGATCCCTGGCAAGTTTCCAGGAAAGAAACGGTTCTAGCCAATGGGCACTAAAAGGACGGCAGTTCCTGGGACGTTGGAGAGAAAATAATTGCCAGTCCCACATATCAGATACTATCTAGGAAGCAGGCTACGTTTGAAAAGGCAACTGAATACTAAGCTCACAAAGAGACTGGTAATCCAAACTCACGAGTAGATGCACTGGGTATATCATAAATGTCAATAATCTTCATTTCATATCATTTTACAAAATATATATCATCATACATTCAAATATACATATTGATAGCAAGCATTATTACAGGTAAGTTATTCCAGTCCAAGTGACAAGGCAATGTCTGCCCAATAAAGGAAAGTCCTGTGGAGCTTAGGCGCCTTAAAGTCATAAATATTCAGTTCTTTAGGGACACATCAACTCACGGGTCCCGGTACGAGTAAACTGAGGAGCCGGCGTCACGACCAGATGGTCAGGAAGCTGGAGACACGCCTACGGCTGTCTGGGTGTAGACGTCCTGTTGTTCGCTGTTTTACGTGGAAAACATGCTTCTTCAGGGCGTTCCTGCTTTGGGACGCTCCTCCTGGGTGTTGTAGTTAGGCAGATTATATTGTTACATTTGCTAGAAGATCAATAGTATTAAGGTCAGTAGCATCACAAAGTAGTATCTTCTAGGGCTGGATACACGTGTTTTCCACGTGAAACGGCGAACAACAGGACATCTACACCCAGACAGCCGTAGGCGTGTTTCCAGCTTCCTGACCATCTGGTCGTGACGCCGGCTCCTCAGTTTACTCGTACTGGGACCCTAAAGAACTGAATATTTATGACATTAAGGCGCTCTAAGCTCCACAGGACTTTCCTTTTATTGGGCAGACATTGCCTTGTCACTTGGACTGGAATAACTTACCTGTAATAATGCTTGCTATCAATATGTATATTTGAATGTATTATGATATATATTTTGTAAAATGATATGAAATGAAGATTATTGACATTTATGATATACCCAGTGTATCTACTCGTGAGTTTGGATTACCAGTCTCTTTGTGAGCTTAGTATTCAGTTGCCTTTTCAAACGTAGCCTGCTTCCTAGATAGTGTTCTACTCCAGTGAGTTACACTCTGTGTTTACCACATATCAGATAGTCTGGGAAGCGTTGCTCTCGCTTATATTTGCATAGCTTATGGTTTCAGTCACATGTTATCCCGCACCCCTTGTTTTTTTCCCTGTGACCCTCAATATTAAAGAAATTGTTCACTCTTGTTCAACTGGATTGAGGGGGGGGGTGCTATCAGGGCAGTATCAAGCCCTTGAGAGGTTTTCTAATAACCAGACTTTTAAAAACTACACTTTTTTCTGATGTTCCTGACCCAAACGGAATACCTGGCTTGGGAAAGGCTGTGGGTGGGTATCTGGATCAAAAGACTGAATATTTCATCACACTTGTGACACTCCAATTCTTTTCCAGCTGCTCAGAGACAGGTCATTCCTGTCAGTGAAGCCGAAAGTTATTTAGGGGTCTTTAGGGTGTGGTTGTTACCAAGGAACAGAGCTTTCACATATTTGCCATTTCCCAGTTTCATCTCTCCTTCCTTTGACTGAAGATCAAAGCTTGTAAAACTTTCCAGAAAGTAAACGGACTAGTTGAGCTTGCTCAGGGAAAATATATCTCAAGCATTGACAATTGCCAGAACTTTTTTCTTCCTTCCAACTAGGCATACCAGAGAGTCCCATTGAATTAAATGAGACTGCCCTCAGTCATAAAACAAAGCACAGTCATAAAACAAAGCACCCAAGGAGAAGCTGAGGAAGGAAGAAATAGAGAATTCATTGGAAGGAGGGATGTGAAAATCTCTGTGCCTCAAGCTTGTTGCATTCTTCAAAATGTCTCCTGTGTTTTATTTTAGTCTTTCTTTCATATCACATTGCAGGATGTGGTTTCTTGAGACAGGGGGAAGGTTCAAAATGAAATCTGAGCACATATTGGCCGGTATTCAGTATTGCAGTTAGAGATTCATAAGCCAGAGTTACAGATCTGTAACTGCTCCATATTCAGTATAACATCGCAGTCTTTAGAGATGATCACTAGGCCTGTTTTCGAACTTCGGATACATCCGAAATTCGGATGTAATTCGGATGTTTTATACTTTCAAAGTGATTCCGAAGAGAGTTAAGGATACAGGAAGTGGGTTCGCCATTCCGAAGTCTCCGTCGCCATATATTTGGAATATATTCGGCTAGGGCTCATATGTCATTTCCACCAGTCCAATTGCGTTTAAAATGTTTTAATTTTTTATTGATGTGTTAAATGTGTTCAATATTTTGTACCAGTGTGGCTAGTTTTGTCAGTAGTAGCAGTCAAAAACGGTGGAAAAGGCAATCCCTCAAGTTTTTACTGTCCGTTCTGCAGGCTTCCGCGCATTGCCCAATCGCGGACACCATTAACTAAATCATTCCAAATTTCGGAAGTACATCCGAATCAATTCCGAAAAAACTGCTGAAAACTTCGGAAGTCTATCGGATACGAGGCGCCAGCGCCCCCTACATCCGAAGTGAGTTTTGAAGCCGTTTTTCCATGATAAAACAGGCCTAATTATCACCCTACCTCTTAATGTGAATTGAAGCTTCCACAACCACAACTGCACATTGTCATGGCATATCAGTTCTAAATTCATTAGAAAACACATAGGTGGGCAGTAGGTTTGCAGAAATGGTAACTCATGTCTTCAGCTTACTTGTTGCATTACTGAAGTGTGTGTGCATGTGTGTGCGTAATGCTCCAGACTGGCCCAGGAAATTGCCAAAAGCAGTGGTAGCAGGTGAAGTCCTGCTGAGATGAGATTGCTTACTGTCACCTTACTGTCCCTGTCACCATCACCACTGTAAGAGCTTCTGACTGCCACAGTCAATCCGTGCTGACATCAGCACAAGCACCCACACAACCAGGAAGAAGTCATACTGCCTACATTATGTCCAAATTGAAGGGCTTTTCGGGAGTTCTGGACAAAGCCTGAAGCATCTACCAACTTTTCTTATCATGGAGCTAAATTCCTGAACATCTTGGGGACAACTAGAGGCATGGTATTCATATCATGTGAATAAGGCCTCACTAGATCTGACCTATGATGAGAAGCACATTGATGAGTTACTGAATCTCAGTCACATGGCTGGGTGTAAGGATATAGAAACAGTTCTATATCTTACCACCGAGGCTGCACTGGAGAGTTTAAATATGTAATTGCTACAGCAATATCAAGATGAACAGGATAATAATTCACTTAAAGCAGAAGCTCATTTCATGTTCTGCTATAATTGTTATTGTTTCCTGAAAATCTAATACAAGGATGTATAATAAGAACAAATTGAAATATTACCGTTGGAAAATTACACTTTCCTACATATTGCTAAAATCGTTTAGAAACCATAATGTAAGAAGTGTATAGTCTCTTCATATCAATATTTTATATTCAGCTTTAGGGATCCAAGTCTGCATTTAAATACTTTAGTTGCACTGGAAGAATGAGTTCATAAAACAGAATGTGGCATTTCATGGTTAAGAACACCATGTTTTTGTCCATATTGTCTCCTAAAAATCTCCGAAATCCAATTGAATATTTTACCAGGTCACAAAAATACTGAGCTCAGAAAAAATTGCCCATTGGATTACTACTTCCAGAATATACAAGTAACATGGTCATACATTTATTGGCCATGCCAGCTGGAGAATTCTGGAAGCTATAGTTTTAAAATACAACATTCCTGAAATCTGGAAAACTTTCTTTATCTCTCAAGATCTTGTTCATCAAAATGAATTTTTTTTTAAAAAAAAGCAAAATGGCAAGAGAGAGCTTTGCATCACAAATGATAAAGCAAAAAAGGACCGCAAGGGTCATCTAGTCCTGTCCTCTGAAACCTTGGGAGAGATTCACCCAACCTCAATTTAAAGACCACCCTCTAAGGAAGTTCATTCTTCTGTGGAACAGCCCTTACTATTATTTAAGTGAAATCTCTTTTTAAAAAATGAATCCATTAATTCATGTTTTACCACTTCATCAGATAGACAAAATTACCCAGTCTGTGACGCATGTACCTCTCTTCAGGCATGGAGCCCACTGGATCCCATCACATGATGTTGATCTACTTCCAGCAGGGCTCCATGCCTGAAGAGAGGTGCAAGTGTCTCAGGAGGCAGTGCCGGCAACACAGGAGGCTTCCCATGCAAGCCCGGATTATCATTGTGGGCAGCAAGGCCGTGGCCTATGGGTGTAAGCCGAGGGGGGTGCCAGATCAAGGCCCAAAAAAAATGGCAATGACTCACGCCGAGTTGTCCCAGTGGCAGCTGCTCGGTGCCCCATTCACATAGCGCAGCTGCCGCTGCCTTTGGGACAACTCATCGTGGTCTCAGAAGGAGGGAGGGAGGAGGAGTGCAGCCTGAGCGATGCCACTCCCTCCGGGGCCGGGGCCCGAGTGGAGGAGGAAGGAAGGGAATCCCCCGGTGCCGCTGCCAGCCATGCGCGGCACCCAGGGACACAGCGGAGGAGAAGGCAGAGGAGCCCTCCTGCCGCGCGCGCATGCCCGCCAGCACCTCCGGGGCGGGGCTTCCCTCTGCCTCGTCATCCTCCTCGTGCCCAAGGAAGGAGGGCGTGAGGAGGATGACGAGGAGAGAAGCTCCAACCCCAGGGCTGCTGGCGCCTGGCGGGCACGCGCATGCGGCAGGAGGGCGCCTCTGCCTCCTCCTCCGCTGTGTCCCTGGGTGACCAAGGAAGGAGGGCGGGGCGAGGATGACGCGGAGAAAAGCCCTGCTCCCAGGACCGCTGCCGTGCATGCCCAGCAGCGCCCCTGGGGCGGGGCATCCCAAGTGTGGCCTAGGGCGCCAAAATCAGTTAATCCAGGACTGTTCCCATGCTGCATACAAAACAACTAGGGGAAGCAGGCAGTGGCATGTCCCCCTGTGGAATAATGTGAGGGGTAATCTGGGTGATGCATGGCAATGAGTTTCCCCTGCCAGATTCACTATGATCTGTGGTGAATCCTCCCGCTATCACCAGGATTAGGGACCTCAGTATAATTAGGTCTTTAGTGTTGTTCTTGTTGCTGTTACCTCACATTTCTCTCAAATAAGGACTAACTGCTTTAAGTTCTGAAGCAGCAGAAGATAAGCTCCTTCTAACTTCTGCATCAGTGCTTTTCCTGGTTTTTGATGTTGGGGATCAGCAATTATAGATTTATGAGGTACCAGAGACCAGTAACTTTTTAACCTTTAGTTTCAACATGCACACCATGATGTGATGAAATTATTGCTAATATTGACAGATTTCCTAGCACACTACAAATGGCAGCAGCTTTCTATAAGCTGTATGTACCAAAACAACCTTGCCTCATTATCATGTTATGTGTAGAGAGGCCTTCAGGAGATATTCCAGAAAGGCAAATGGAAATTTGGATTTTCAGGAAAGAGGGGAAATATGTTGAACTGTGAATGTCATGCATGCAAGCAAGCATCCTCCAACTGTACAGGCCTACATGCATACAGAGAATCAGACCTTATCATATTGAGTGCCCTAATGTTCTCTTTGTCCTGTTGTAGAATGCTTACAGCAGAGTCTGCGGATGAAGCCCTGCCAGAAGTAACTGTGCATCGTCTCATGGTATCAGTTGGGCTCCATCCCCGAACTGTGCCGGAAGCATCCTACTATGGGTAAGAAAGCCCGTGTGATGAAGTGGTAAATCTTATGGAGTCCAGTAGGGCTTCCTTATTGTGTTATGTGTAGAGAGGCCTTCAGGAGATCTTCCAGAAAGACAAATGGAAATTTGGATTTTCAGGAAAGAGGAAAAATATGTTGAACTGTGAATCATGAGTGGTCATTGAGATGCAGTCTCAGTGCCTTAAGGCCTGAGGTTATAAAAGGCTATCTAGCAATCTCACCTTCCAATGTAATTCATGTTAACCCCAAGTCTAATTTATATTTGCACAGTAGGTGTGCATGGGCCATGTCCCCAAACTTGCAGCAGGCATAATATATTATGTAACTTGACTTTACAAAAACTATCAGGATTCCTCATCTATTGTGTCAAGCAAAAGCATGAATTGATTTCTGCTTGTGTATTTACCTTAATAGGTTCAGCGTTGCATTTAGAGCTGTAGAAGCCCAATGAACAGGTGAATTAATTGGGGAAAGGTGAGCAATTAATTTCATTGAAGTGACTAATTATAAAGTCATTCAACTGCAAGTGAAGCAAGCTTGTGTTTGTCAGATTAGTCATTCCCTTGTAGATTCCTTGTTTTTGCCTGAAGAAAAACTCTAACAATGATTGTATATTCCCTCATGCCAAGTCTACTGGCCTTACCAGTACCCATAGTTTCCTCCCCAAGAAAAGCAGCAGGAAAAAGGAAAATGGTGGCAAGATGAGTAAGCTCTGGGGATATGGGGACTAATTTCCTGACTACAGAACAATACCTGTTGGTGAATGTTCACTCCCCTTCCATGAAACCAAGTGTAGCCATACATTTGGTTCTGGTCTTCTAATGGTGGTCCTTGTCTTCATGTGGTGGTGTGTGGCTTCCATTGTAGGTAGTTAATCCACTTCAATTTTATTCCAAACATTAAAAGACCTATCTAAAATTCTGAAACTTTATTGGGGATAGATTTAAACAGCTAAGACCACATCTGCACAGCTATGTAAAATTCAGATTATCTGTTTTGAACTGGATTATATGTCAGTGTAGACTCATGAAGTCGACCCCCCCCGAGGACCCCCTGTTTCCAAGTTGGATTGCCCTGCAGCAGGGAGTTCCACAGTTCCTGGATGCCCCCATTGGACCAGCATGGCTGGGTGGCGTGATCACAGCAGCAGCCTCAGTCTATCCTTTCCTCTTTCCTAACATTGTCGCTTAGAACCTTTCTCCCTTACTCTCGGCTATCTCAATTTTCTGTCTCTTGATCCTTACGCTCCGGGAATAATCATTTTGTTCTTAAGTATTATCTTTCAAAAATGTCAGCTAACTGATCCTGCAGCAGGGAGTTCCAACGTCTCAGTAATACACAATGCTAACCCAGGCAATTTAAAGGGGTAGACCTGTAGGCGATGCTAATGAAGAGACTCACTGATACAAAAATATCAAAGAGTGTATTCTAAAGAATCTCAGAGCTGTAGAACAATATTACATACAGTATAATGCCTATATCACAATATATCTTACTGTATCTGCATACAAGATAGTGCCAGATGAAATAGACAAAATTAAGGAGACGCTTATAGACTGGTGTGATGAAAAGGAACTAAACTTGATTCTAACAACCGGAGGAACAGGGTTTGCACCAAGAGATGTCACACGAGAGGCTACTAAAGAAGTAATAGAACGAGAGGCCCTAGGGATGGCCTTGGCAATGCTGATGGAATCTCTTAATGTTACACCTCTGGGCATGCTCTCTAGACCTGTATGTGGAATCAGAGGGAAGACTCTCATAATTAATCTCCCAGGTAGCAAGAAAGGGTCATAGGAATGTTTTCAGATTATATTGCCAGCCCTACCTCATGCCAGACCTTTTGCGGGATGCCATTGTAAAAGTAAAAGAGGTGCATGATGAACTTGAAGATCTACAGCAGGGCTGTCCAACTTCTACCGGCCCAGGGGCCTGAATTCCGGTCACTGATGACCTGGGGGGCTGTAGGGTCTGCCCCTGCCCCCGGCTCTGCCCCCGGCTCCGCCCTCTCCCCCGGCCCCCTTATTTTAATTTAATATTAAATATATTTAATTCCATCCTCCCCTCTCCCCTTATTTTAATTTAATATTAAATATATTTAATTCCATCCTCCCCTCTCCCCTTTTTTTAATTTATCCCATCTCCCCTTTTTTAATATTTTAATATATTTAATTTTATTTTTAATACATGAGGGGAGATGGGGGAGGGAATGAGGAGCCCCCCTGAGGAGCCCCCTGCTTCGGCCTACCTTTTCCAAACGCGCAGGATCCAGGAGTACCTGGACGACGAGAGAGGCGATGACCGACTGAGTCGAAGAAGGTCCTAATCGCGTCTGTGGGCCTCAGTGATCCAGTAGTAGAGTAGCCGAAGAGTATCGCGAGAATACGCAATCCACACAGGATTTCGCTGTCAACACCAGCGTGATCTCGCGTTGACAGCGAAATCCCGTGTGGATTGCGTATTCTCGTGATACTTGCTCCAAACCCGGAAGTAGGTATTTTTTTTAATTTTTAATTTTTATTTTATTTTTTATTTTTTATTTTTTATTAAAAAGCTTAGGGGGCCGTAGGGAAGGGGCTGCGGGGCCGTATACGGCCCCCCCAGCCGCCAGTTGGACAGCCCTGATCTACAGTACCTTCACCGCCACTACCTCTTTCTCCTCCTCCAACCATCGGCCCACACAAGCAAACAGAAGACAAAGGTGTACAGTGTGAGGAAGAGGAGGAAGAAAAAAAAGATAGTTCCTCCTCGCATATAACTGCTGCAGCCATTGCAGCTAAGCATCCATCCTACATCGGTTCTGCTGCTTTCATGGCAAAAGGTGAACACCCCATTCCTGGTCTCATACTAATTTTGGATAAAGAAGCAGAGATGGCTTTCATCCAAGCATACAGGGCACTAAATGGCAACTGAAACTTATCTAGGAGCAACTATATTGTTCTGTGAATTAATGGCCCAAGGCAGGTCTGCACAACATCTGGCCCACGGGTTGGATGTGGCCCATAAATGCCTTCCCTGAAACTTGTGGGCGAGACTGGGCTTTCCCCTGGTCGGGCAAGCATGTGAAGGGCCAAACAGCGAAGGAGAAGCCCAGGCCCTTCCCTAGCCTTACCGCCCCACTCTCCACACCTCCTGGGAATGGCAAAGAAGGGGAAGGGTTAGGGCTTCCCCTTTGGCTGACAGGCAGGGAACAAGGGGTGTGTGTGTGTGTGGCCCACAAATGTTTTTTTTTCTTCCAATTTTGGCCCTTATAAGAACAAATTTCTGCAGGCCTGGCCTAAGGCAAAGGTATACATGAACTGTTTCTGTATCAGAAAGGAACTTCCCATGCCTATATAGATTCTACCACAGGCACAAAGTATACATAATGAGCAAAAAATGCTTTGTGTTTGTTTGGCTTTTTTTTCAATGTGAGAGAGCTTATATGGTTAGAAGATTTACTTTGAAAATGTGTAAATCTCTTCTGTCAACATTGTCAAGTTGGTAATGGGTTTTTCAAAATGACTCCATCATATGAGAAAATACATTGGGAAGTTGAGACGTGAAGAATGCCGTGCCTCTTACATAGGCTGGGACTAACCAGACAATACAGTTGGGAAAAGGGATATTAGGCAAAAGGGTGGTGATCATTCTGACAAGAGGGAGTGAGCTGAAGAGGAAAGAAAACAACGAGGAGATAAAAGACAGCAGAGTGACAAGGATTTTTCTATCCTGCTTTGAAAAATATGGGAGATTAACAGTCCTGTCCTGATTGCAGCACCACCTGCTGATGTTACAGTCAAATGACATCTTTATATCGAAAGATCCTAGCCAGCTTCATACTGGAATTTTAATCAAAAGTCACATTTCCTGTTCTAGCAAATGTTTGATAATTTTTAAAGGCTAGAAACGAAAGCATTGATAAGAACATAGACATATGCTTTATGGATACCCCAAGCTTTCCCAAGGCATTTCGGCAATATTGTTGGAAAAGTTTGTATGCTTAACTGTGTGTTTTGCAGTAATCTTTTATCTTCTATAGTCTTAGTTGTTTTCTGATGGCTTTAAAATATTATCAACTAGCTGAGAACCCGGCGGTGCCCGGGTTATTTGAGGAAGGCATTGTGTGCCAAGGTTGGTTCCTATTAGATGTTTATGTGGCTTGCAGTGGTCTCAGGAACTTAGTGAAGGTACTGCGAGTACCGGGGGCCTAGTCAGGAAAATCAAGTTAAGGAAGCCTAACAATATCCCATGAGCTGAGGCCTAGTCAGGAAAATCAAGTTAAGGAAGCCTGTCTGTCAATTTTGGGGCTGGTTTGTGTTTTATAGGGGCTTTAGTGTTGTTTGGGAAGTGAATGACGTGAAGGTACTGCAAATTCCATCATTCGTGGCTCCTCCCCTTAACCACACCAGATAGTGAAGTGGGCCATTGGTCGCCTGTTTGCCAAGTTTGGTCCTGATCTGTCAGTGCTGTGGGCCTTTCCCTTTCCCTCTGAGTCACTTTAGAATGTTTGAATGTGGTTGGCCATTTGGAGGCAGTTATACAAATTCTATTTCAGTGGCAACCAATCCCCTCTGTCTGGAGCATAGAATGTTGGAGTTCTGAGGCTGGCCAGTTAGAGCCCGTTATGCAAATAATCCCACAATGGCAGCCAATCAAAACGCTGGCACATATTCCTCCCTTTCGCTCGCTCGGTCACTCAGCCGCACCACCACAAACACTGACTTTTATTATATGTAATAGATGAAAAGGAAGAATGATGCAGGGAAAGGGAGCAGAATTTTACATGGAAAATTGTTATGCTCCAACTCCACAACTTAGGATCTAAAGTACTTGGCTCAGAGATGTGCTAACATGTATATCTTAATTTTTTAAATAAAAAATCACAACATATCTGTTTAGGGGGAAAATGAACACATATCTAAATATTTATTAGTAAAATCATACCAAAAGTCAATTTGTGGGGGGAAACATTAAAAAAACATGCAGTTTTCAGGTGTATTAAAAAGAGAAGGTACGAGGGCGGATCAATAAGTCCGTGACTTTTTGAATGAAAGACAGGTTTTTGGATTTAAAAAAAATCATTTTATTTTTCAACGTAGTCTCCTTTGAGCTCTATACACTTTGTCCAACGTTTCTCCAGCTTTTTTTTATCCCTTCCAAAAAATAAGATTTGTCTAGGTCATCAAAATAGATATTTGTTTGTGAGATGATTTCATTGTTGGAGTCAAATATCTTTCCGCTGAGCCATTTCTTTAGGTTTGGAAACAAGAAATAGTCACTCAGGGCTAAATCCGGAGAATAGGGTGGATGAGTGAGCAATTCGTATCCCAATTCATGGATTGTTGCCATGGAAACTGCACATGTGTGCACCCTTGCATTGTCCTGCATTGTGAGCAAACGTGGCACCCATCTTGCAGAAGGCTTTCTCATACCCAAGTGATCATTTAAAATTGAAACCACTGAGCCATGTGAGATGCCTATGGCTTCCACAATCTCTCGCACTTTCAATCTTCGATCGGCCAACACCATATCGTGAATTTTTTCAATTGTTTTGGGTGTAGAGACCTCAACTGGGCATCCAGAACGTTTAGCATCTTCCATGCTTGTACGGCCACAACAAAATTCAGTAAATCACTTTTTAACCATTGAAATTGATGGTGCAGAGTCCCCATAGTATTTATCAAGCTTAGCCTTGGTTTGAGTGATGGGTTTTTTCCACAAAAAATAATGCTTAATGAGCACACAAAATTCACTTTTTTTCATTTTCTCCTCAAATCACGAGGTAGTGTGCTATCAATGGCTGTTAAACACAAACTAAATGACGCAGCTTGTTCAAATTTTGACAGGAGTCAACTGACAGATGCCTGTTGACAGGAGCAGTGTTGCCCTTTCAGTTAAGAGGTGGGAAATTCAAAAAGTCATGGACTTATTGACCCGCCCTCGTATAAACAATTATGGAAGAAAAAAATGAAGAAGTACATGAGCTGTGAATAATCTGATCCACCTATATAAGATTTTCCCATACACACTAAATGGCTTGGGGTAACTTTACCTATAGAATATATTGCGTTTGGAAATTGTGTCAATTAACTGTTTGAACATCACTTCCAACATAGAAAAAACTTAAAATAGAGATGGGTGTTTGGGATGAAATGCTAATTGAAAGGTGCTCTGGAAATAGTAAATTGTTTTTTAAAAAATAAAACAAAATTAATAATGAGCACAATCAGAAGTTGGACCCTTAAAATGGTTTTAGTAGAAGTGGGCCTTCAAAGTACTGAACTTCGGCTGGATTATATACAAAATATTAACTATCAAGTAAATATGCCCTGACTATTATAGAGCTTAGAGTCAGAGCAAGTCCCTAAATTTCAATGGAGAAACGGAACAAATTGCCTGCAGAGGTGACAAAATTTTCTTTCGGGGATGCTGCCAAGAAAAAGAAGCAGTCTCAGATTCTAAGAGTGTTAGTGTGAAGTTAAGGCATATACAAAAATTTGGTCAATTTTGCACTTTCTATAATTATAGATTTTTTTCAATTCATAGTTTTTTTTCCGTTCATTTATAAAGTTTCCAAGTATAGCTGAAATAGATTTCAAATCAACGTAAAAATTGTAGCAACTAAAAAAATTAATATAAGAGTTCTAAGTGTTAATAAAGGATCAAAGTTACTGGGGACACAAACAACAAAGGCCTCAAGAATTCAGGTCAACACGTTTCTGTTTCTGATTGTCACAGGCTGTTTGGGCATGAATGTACCTGCTGTGGTCACTGCCCACCTTTTCCTGTTTTATCAATTTGCACATTTGGGGAAGCAATCAGCTTTTGAAACATTGGATGGAAACATCTTTTCTTTCCTTTAAAAATTGCTTGCAGTATGGACATTTGAGGTCAGTTTGTTATCCCTATCATGGAGGAGTTACTTTTCATGTTGAATTGTGTCAGTACTGTTTTCAGAAGTACATCTTTCTTCTCTGCCACATTTACAGCTCTGCTCTTTTGGTCAGGAAGTAATTTTTATCCCAAAGAATTGCTTGTCAGGTTAATACAAAAGAGGCACTGTTAGATCACCCCATCATTGCTTCCTGGGGACACTCCAGTGAATTTAATTTATCTGCCCCATCTTCTCCTAACTGCTGGCTCCTAATGGATATTAGGCTTCATAAGTCAATCACAATGTTGTTGTCACTGTTGTAGACCTTACATTACATATATTCTTCCCTTTGATTTACCTTAAAGCTCTGAAGTTAACACATGCTGGATCTACACTGCCCTGTATCTCAGAACCTTATACCAGATTTGCTTTGAACCGAATTATATGAGTCTACAATGCCAGATAATGTGGGATAGGAAGATAATCTGGGATCATATCATGGGATATATAGCACCGGGAATGTAGCGCAGCTGGCTGGGTGTCAGCTGCATAAGATCTCTACTGACCAGAAGGTCATGAGTTTGAGGCCTGCCCGGGTCGAGGTGGGCTCTCGACCTATTGTGTAGCTTGTTGTCAACCTTTGCAACCCAAAAGACAGTTGCATCTGTCAAGCAGGAAATTAAAGGTACCACTTAGTGGAGAGGCTAAATTTAACTGATTTACGAGGCCATAAAAAAGATCTCCAGGAAACATGCTGAGGAATGAAGGAGTGCAACAGTTCCCCTGGTAGCCAGATGTTTAAAAAAATTGCCTCTGCCTGTCTTGTGTGTTTGTGTGTCTAAATGTAATGTGTACATTGTAATCCGCCCTGAGTCCCCTGCAGGGTGAGAAGGGCAGAATAGAAATGTAGTAAATAAATCAATCAATCAAAATATAAGGCTGTGTAGATCCAGCTTCAAAGTCAGAGAGGGTTTGCCTAACACCCCCCCCCCCACACACACACACACACATGTATTGAAACACACAATAACATTAAGACTCACGAGGGTTCTCCAGAGGCCTCAGCTCTTCTGTAATCACTGTACATTTGTCTTGAGGACAGGGATTGCCGCAGACACATTTCTGATTCTGCATGTTTCCAACTTAAACATGGAATATGTGTATGATATGTCTTCAGGGCTTTAAAGGTAGTACGTTTTATTGCTTAGCCCATCAGCCATATCAAAACATTCTACAAACATATTTAACACATACAACATACAACCCTCAGTACAACAAACATTAAAATAAATGAGCTGTTAACAAGAGATCAAGATCCCGATCCAGATCAAATATCTGCATCACCCCTACCATTTACCCCAATCAACTCCCAATATGCCGTTCCTAGCTGAGTTGCTTTATATAGAAAAAGGGCCTTCGGGGCTTTAAAGAAAGTCAGTAGGTGAGCTTTGGGTACTGCACCGAGAAGACAGAGAAGCCAACCCCACAGTACCTTTTTTTAAATAAAAGGCAGTTGATACAAGGAAGTCTCACAATACTTCTGGAAAATGTACAGATTCAAGCTTTGGCAAAACTCAATAGGATCATCTTTCTACAACTGTTGATGGTTTTTAAAAATGCAAAGAAGTGGTCTTATGTTCTTTTGCTATTTGACAAACAGCTCCATTAAATTGCTTATCAATATGGAGGAGGCAGTTCCTAAGGTATGTTGGGATCAAACCATTGAGAATATCCCAACAGGGAGATATTTATATCTACAAAAAGGAATCATCTTCAGTTCCTCTTGTTTTGCAGGTGATGGTTAGGTAAACATGGGCTGGACCATAGGGAGGGGCAGTCATAAGAAAGTGTCACCATACGAAAGAGAATAGTCATTTTGGAATGACCTTTTCCCCCATCACAAAAGATCATGTGTACTTATTCCCATTCCACAGATTCCTTTATGCGGAAAATTCCAAGAGCACTAAACACACATTGAGTCATGCATGCCTAATCCTTTCATGATGCAGTGACCAAATGGTTCACAAAATGCCCAAGGACTGATATGTCAGCTACTTGAGACATTGATCAGACAACTTGTCTTATAGTGCCCTCTTCCTGATGCAACTTATTGTAGAAACTCACAAATTTGTGGATCATCTCAATGTTTTCACCCAAAGTTTAATCTTTCTACTGTGCATGTATAGGTGTCATCCAGGTCTCATTTAAAGCTCTAGCAGGTTTAACAATACTTTCATTCTATGTGCTGTTCTGCCTCCAGGACACCCTGTCTTATGGTCATGAAAGAAGACAGGCGATCAGACAGCATTTAACTGTGTTTCTGCAGCTGATCACATAAGGATGATATTGGAGAATGCTTGAGAGGTCTGCACAAACAACTCCATCCTCCTGTGGTCTGGGGGATAGCTGGGAAATCAATCAGGCAGTAGGAAAAACTGGTATTAAGTGCCCCGCATTGCCCTCTTTCCCATCACACAGGGTAAACAAGTGCTGCCCGGCACTGTCCCCAGCTCACCTAAGGAGAAGACCACAAGTAACCACCCATGGTCTCAGGGCTTCATCCTGCAATGCTTCCAGAATGGAATGATGAGTGTCATGTGATGGGCTCTGGCAGGCTCCATCCTGGAAGCTTTGTAGGGTGGAGCCCAAGCCCCATGTGATAAGGTCATTGAATACTAAAGAAAGAGCATAGGGTGTTGTTGCAGTGTGGGTTTGGGGGGGAGGGGTTTCATGTCAGGAGTGACTTGAGAAACTGCAAGATTCACAAGGGTTCTCCAGAAACTACTCCCCAACTTCCACTCACCCCCGGTTTTAAGTTCTATTAAGCAATGCTGATGATTTTAAACTTTCCAGCTGTATATCCAAAAACCTGAATAAAATTTCAATTTTAAAAAAGAGATAGAGTTCTATTTTAGCTGCTGGACCCTAACCCTAAAACGGTTTCTTAATCACATGAATCATCCCATTCCTTTTTCTGCAAATGAAATAGCTGCAGCATGAGGAATCACAGCAACCAGGGAGAGTAGGTTTAGGAGAGTGCATGAGGGACTAGTGAATAGTTCTTTGCAATCAAAAGAAGACTTATGACCTCCTTGGATGGGCCGCTGGAATTGCCACACATCGTGTTGAATCTGACCGTGCCTGATGGGGGTCTTGGGGAACCCATTACCCCATGCTCCGCATCGCTTGACCTACTCATGGCCACATCCCACTGGGAAGGGGATGGATTGTTGGCCGCCATGGAGCATCCACCAGTTCATCTATACTTTTGTGATGGGGCCACACTGGAAGTAGCTCTAAGTCATAGGAAGGGAGCCGGTAGGCTCTGTCGCAAAAGTATAGACGAGCTGGTGCATGCTGCCATAAAGTACCCCATTTGATGAGGTCATAAAATGTGCTTATACCGAGACTTGAAATACGGAATACAAAGATCATCAGCTTAAATAAGAACATTTAAATATCAATGGAGGAGATTAGTTGCCCTCCAACGAGACACTATAAATCTCAAAGATCCATGGGAAGTCAACACTTTCTTCAGTTTTTTACACTTTTCTCTTTTTTATTTTGATTTTTATTTTACTTCCATTTTCATTTTTATTTTTACTCTTATTTTTTGCTCCATCACAGACGGGCAACTCTCTCTATATACATATACATATATGTGTATATATATTCTTTCTTCTCTTCTTTCCTACTTTACTATATTCTTATATGTTTCCCCCCACTTTCGCTGTATCATCACCTTAAGAAAACAATAAAAAATTATACAAAAAAATAAAAATAAAATGTGCTTATACATAAGTCCCATATATACATATCACCGACAGGATTCCATCTCTTGCCTCAGAAATTCACATATTTCCAAGGCTCTTTGAACCTTTGATATGGAGCAACAGGTTTTGTTACTACTGACTGGTCTGCTCCAAATGAATTCATGCTTAAAATGTGATAAAAATGTAACTACTAAAATGCACACAATTAAAAACTGGACATCAACATAGATTAGCCACCGAAAGAAATGTGCAAAAATATGGGACTATATATTATATGAATAAATGTGTTCATTACTGAAAATGTTTACATGCTTCCATTTGGGGAGAAAGAACAATATCTTGCAACTTAATGCAAATAAAGGATGGAGCAGGAACATGACTGAGTTTTGGGGAAATGTCATTATCAAGGCAGAGAGATGTTGCATATATTTACCTACTTTAACAGGATTATACAGTGGGTATAGCAGGAAGGAGGAATGTATGCTCGCTTGAGTTTAGCATCATAAAGACAGAGGTAATTAGAAAATAATACAATAAATAAATGTACATGGCACGGATCAAGGTTGATGTTTTTTATCCCAATATGTCAGTGTAAGGAAGCATACTAAAGGTCAGAAAAATAGGGGTAAAGAATGGGAAACACATGCTACCTTTTGTAAAAGCAAATTTGGAAACAGTCACAGAACTTTTTTTTTTCAAGGATGAAATACAAAGCCTTGAAGCATAGTTTTTATCTTCTCTAACAACAATATTCCTCCTCTGAAATTCCTGTATTGTTTTCAGTGCAAACCCTATTAATTCATAAACCGCACGTAATTGTTTTAAAGGTTACTACTGATATTAAATGAATTATAGAATTAACTTTAATGTTGGGAGATAGACAGCTTAAGGGCACAAATCAAAGAGCTGCCAGAGCTGTCAGGTAATTAAGAAGAAATAATTCACACCCTGGTAATTGCCTTTACATTCACTTGTTATATGGATTCATGGAATATGACTCATCTTCTTGTTCTTCAAGGAGACCTGCTTTTCCCTGCTCTTTAATGTGTTGCTGTAACTCGTATCGTTTGGGCTCCATCCTGAAAGGCTGCCTCTACACAGACAAGGAAAAGTGGAAAGGTTTTGAAAAGTGGAAAAGGGATTCTGACATTCTGCAATAACCGGTTCTACAAATGCAGAGATAGAGCTATTGGCAAAGATTGGAAGGTGAAGGCAACCTGTAAATTACTGGTTTTGAAACATACAGTTGCCTAGTCTAGGCCAGTGTTTTTCAACCTTTTTTGAGCCGCGGCACATTTTTTACATTTACAAAATCCTGGGGCACACCACCAACCAAAATGATACAAAATGACACTCTAACACAGTAATACATATAGTTAATATGTTTTTAAATGTATTCATACACTCAGTGTGAAACCTGGATGTGTTTCGATGAACACAACGTAGATATGACTTCCTCTCACATATTTATACATGGCTATCATGTCTTATCTCAGCCTTCTCTTCTTCAGGCTAAAAAATGCTCAGCTCTTCAAGCCGCTCCTCATAGAGCTTGTTCTCCAGATCTTTATGAAATTTCACCCTGACTAACTATGGATGTCATGAAGCTGTTATAAACCGTTCCTTGGGGGGGGGGGCACTCTTGAAAAATCCAGTAAAATAGTAAAAAAAACAATTCCAAGCAGAGAGGCTCAATTTGTTTCTAGGAAACCTGTGAGGGGGCTGCTAGGAGGGGGGAGAGTGCCAATTTCCCACGGCACACCTGATGATCGCTCATGGCTCACTGGTGTGCCACGGCACACTGGTTGGGAAACACTGGTCTAGGCAGCTTAGCCTTATGTTTTTAATGGTGACCCTGGTCAGAAAAAGGTTCCTAGAGATGGTGTAGATGGTGGAGGAGCATCTGTGGTCCTCCAAATTACTATTCTTGGCACCCTTAGGCTATTTGTAATGATGGAAGCTGGGGCCCACAGGTTCCCCATGCTTTTTGTAAACAATGATCTTGATAAACAAATGTGCTGAGATACTAGAGTATGCATAAAATCATTGTGGTCACAATTACAAAGGCTATTTGTTCATTTTCACAATATAAACACCAAGATAGGTCTAGGGTTCCCATATGTCCCGTATTATATGAGACGTCCCATATTTTGGCCCTTTTTTGGGTGTCCCGTATTTCCAGCTGCTGTCCCTTATTTTTCACTCCTCCTGAGAGAGAGAGAGCTGAGAGAGAGAGAGAGAGAGAGAGAGAGAGAGGGATGGAGACGTCCCTTCTGGCGTGCCGCACGCTCTGCTTATTGGCAGAGCGGAGTCCCTGCCAGTGTCCCTCCTTCCGGACACGCCCGCGCTGGAGGAGGTGGCGCTGGAGGGGCTGGAAGGCATCACCCCAGGAGCCCTCTAGGAGCGCTTGGCCCCCCTCGTGCTGACCTTCCCGGTCGCGTCCCTTGGACCCCAGACCCAGGCGCTGGCTGCCAACGCTGAGGTGGCTGCCAATGCCCAGCTCCGCTTTGCCCTCCTCCCCAAGCCACGTCCCCCGCTGCACCTCTACGACCGGTGGGCCTTGGGGCCACAGCCTTGCGCTCTAGGCCACGCATGGGCCAACTCGGGTCCTTCCAGATGTTATGGATTTCAACTCCCACCATTTCTAACAGCCCCAGGTCCTTTCCTTTTTCCCCTCATCCCTTTTCCCTAGAGCTTAAGCGGCCGAGAGGGAAAAGGAAGGCGCCTGAGGCTGTTAGGAATGGTGGGAGTTGAAGTGAATGAATATTTATATATTTATTTATTTATTTATGAATGAATATTTATTTATTTATGAATGAATATTTATTTATGAGTGAATATTTATTTATTAATATTTATTTATTTATTTACAAAGTGTCCCTTATTTTTGTGAAAAATCTCGCATTTTTAGGTAAATGTCCCTTATTTCTATATCAAAAAGTGGCAACCCTAGATAGGTCTATCCCGTGGCACTAGCAAAAATACCTACATTTGAGCATCAATTGAATTTCTTTCATTTCACCAATGCTTCTCAGAGTTGCTCAGGGTGGCATACACAGCTCCCTCCTTTTTTTCTCAAAATCACACATCACATGAGGTATGCTTGTTTTACAAACAGAAATAATCACAACTTCACCTGGCATATTTCGTGGCTGAGCAGTGATTTGAACCTGGCATTCCCCCATCTAAAAACAACTGTGTATCATGCTGCGCTTACTCTAATGATGTGGAATTAATTCCCCAACTATTTTCCATAGAGTGAGAATGGAACACAAATACTGCTGCAAGCCATGGCAAATAATGCTGATGATAGGAAACAAGGAGGCAGCAGGTGTTTACCTCAGTAAAGTTTGCAACAACCCTGAATTTGCAAGATCGGAGCAGAGGAGGTCAGGACCAGGGTTTTTGGAAGTCTCCACACTGGCAAGAAAGAACACATAGTCAAAGCAATGGTATTCCCCATAGTAACCTATGGATGTAAGAGCTGGACCTTAGGGAAGGCTGAGCGAAAGTAGTTGGAGGAAAGTTCTGAGAGTGCCTTGGACTGCGGGAAGATCCAACCAGTCCATACTCCAGGAAATAAAGCCCAACTGCTCATTGGAAGGGATAGTAGAGGCAAAGATGAAGTACTTTGGCCACATCATGAGAAAAAAGGAAAGCAATTATTCTGGGGAAAATGGGAGGAAGAAGGAAGAGGGGCAGACCAAGAGCAAGATGGATGGATGATATCCTTGAAGTGACTGGCTTGACTCTGAAGGAGCTGGGGGAGGTGATGGCCGACAGGAAGCTCTGGCGTGGGGTGGTCCATGAGGTCACAAAGGGTCAGAAGCAACTGAACTTCAGGCACCCATTTATAAGGTGCCTGAAGTTGCAATGGACTTGATGACAACCACAACAAAATGTTGTGCAACACTCAAACATAAGGCATATCTACAGTTTGAAGTTATTTGTACTGCCATGGCTCCATTATCCAAAATTCTGGTTTTTTTGTTGGTTGGTTTGGTGAAGTATAGAGAATTCTTTGTCTAGATTGCTTTAGCCATGTTTTTTGCACACTGGATCAATTAAGCAAAACATCCAAAATCTCTCAAAATTCTACTATTCCATTTATTTATTTATCATATAACGGGCAAGCCAAGGGTACAATTGTAATGTATTTATAAAACACAAAGTTAAAAAACTTGCCATTATATTAAATGTCCTTTGGCCAATAGCTGGGCACTTGGAGTTCCTCTGGTGTTGCTATAAGAATGTCCTCCATTGTACATGTGGCAAGGCTCAGACTGCATTGTAATAGATGGTCTATGGCAGGGGTCCTCAAACTTCTTGAACAGGGGGCCAGTTGACTGTCCCTCAGACTGTTGGAGAGCCGGACTGTTGGCTTGTAGTTGACAAAAATAATTTTCATAGAATCCTAGAGTTGGAAGGGACCTCTACAGGCCTTTTAGTCCAACCCCCTTCATTCTACCATCTTGCAGGGAAAGCACAATCAAAGCATACCCGACAGATGGCCATCCAGCCTTAATATTCATTTGAATAATAATAATAGAGTTGGAAGGGAGCTCTGAAGGTCGTTTAGTCCAACCCCCTTCATTCTGCCTTCTTGCAGGGAAAGCACAAACAAAGCACCCCTGACAGATGGCCATCTAGCCATAATATTAATATTAATATCAATAATAATAGAGTTGGAAGGGAGCTCTAAAGGCCATCTAGTCCAACCCCCTTTTGTCTTCATTCAGCAAAAGCACAAAGTATAGTACATCCTGGGCCTGGAAGTCAGTCAGTTTGTCAACCAGATGAGCAGGCTGCTACAAGCGGAGGTCCTCCTCCACTGCCTCAGCTGCGTCCTCCACTTGCTGCTTATGCCATCTCAGGTCTCCGCAGGCCAGCACCGGCCTGCGGAGGCCTGCACTGGTGTAAGCAGTGAGCAGAGGATGCAGCCAAGGCAGTGGAAGAGGAGCTCCACTTGCAGCAGTCTGCCTTCCTGACTTCCAGGGCTGCGGAGACCTGCGCTGAGCTCCGTAGCTGCCAAGAGCACCCGCCCCTTCCAGCAAGGCTACCAGCGAGATCACCTCTGGCCTCTATTATCAGCCTCCAGGAGCGGAGCGGTGTGGGCCAGACATTTCATTGGGCCCCAGCTGGGCCCAGAGAAGGAAGGAGATAGTGTGAGGAAGAGTGTCCTTCTGCCAGCGTTTGCACTGGCCCTGAGTGCATGCTCCTGACTATGGAGGGAGCGTGCACGCAGGGAGCCCGCTCCCTCCACCATCCCCTGCTCTTCCCTGTCAATGGAGACCCATTTTGCCACTGTTAGCAAACAGGCCTTCTTTCATTTCCACCAGGCGAAGCAGCTAGCACCTCACAAAGGAGGCCTTGGCGACAGTCATTCATGCCACAGTGACATCTAGACTGGACTATTGCAATGCACTATACACTGGCCTTTCCAGGTCTATGACTCGGAAGATCCGCACTGTCCAGAATGCAGCAGCTAGGCTGCTTACACTAACACCCTTGAAATGCCGTATAGCACCAGCTCTTCAATAGTTCCATTGGCTGCCAACAGAATATCAGAGTCTTTATAAGACACTGGTCCTGACGTTTAAGGCCCTGTACGGACAGGGTCCGATATATCTCAGAGACCGCCTTTCCACTTATGGCCATCAGTGGTCACTTAGATCCTCCCAACACAATCTGCTTTACATTCCAGGCCCAAGGGAAGCACGTCTTACTAGTACGAGGCACAGGGCCCTTTCTATCACTTCCCCAGCACTGTGGAACTCATTGCCTCCGTGTATGAGAGTGATGCGCGATCTGCGCCCTTTCACCCAGGCTCTCAAGTCCTGGCTCTTCAGTAAAGCATTTGATATGTAACTTTAACTTTTATTTCCATGACCCGTGTATGTTTTATCTGGTTTTACTGTTTATGTGTGAATCGCCTGGAGCATCTTGATGGAGGGCAATTAATAAAAATAAATTGATGATAATGAAAGTGGTATCAAACTGCTGTAATTGCAGGCTTGAGACCAGACTGTGTGTGTGTGTGTGGGGAGAGAGAGAGAGAGAGAGAGAGAGAGAGAGAGAGAGAGAGAGAGATCTCAAAAACAAGACTTACTTTGCACCGCCCTATCTTCTTTCTTTAAAAACTATATCAAAATCCAGGCAGACCTTTAACCAGCCACTCTGAACCATCTAAATTACAAGTTGCACCAAAAATATACTACAAAACTCTCAAACCAACCAATATAAAATTCAGTATTTGGATTCTCACCTTCTGCTCTGCGAAAATATACCACATGATGTTTTGCAAAGAACTTTTCACACACAAAAATGAGTTAAGAATTGCCGCAAAATGCATCTTGTAAGCATTTTGCCTCAACTTACTATGCCTGTGAGAGCAATCTATATTTTGAAAGAGAGGAAATAGTGAGGCAAAATTACAGCCTCCTGCCCCCCCCCCCCAAAAAAACCACACATACACAGATAAACACATTTCCAAGAACTTAATGCCAACATCACTTCTTTCCTATGTGAATCTTTTCAGATACCAATCTCCGTGCCATTCCTTTAGCTTACTGTAACTCAGCTCCACAGCTTCATCCTCCCTATTGGCAAACGCTGTGTCATGCCACCTTTGCCTGCAGCTGACCTTGCCTCCTTTTGCATTCAGCTGAGCCCTCTCTTCCCTGCCAACAATTCCAGATGCAAACATGCTTTTCTGTCTTCCTTGCACGGCGCTGGCATGCTGCCTCCCATGTGACCTGTGGGGCCCTTTCAGAAACAATTTGTCAAGTTCACAGTGTCTAGTCTCATACAAAGCAACACCGAAGGAACATTTCAAAATGCCCTCAGTGCTGATTAATATGGACAAGAACACAACCTATTTTGTCCTGAATGGAACACATAAACAAAAACCTATAATCTCTGATCACACACTCCACTTTTCCTCTTCATACATTTCACCAAATATATCGCTTACAATGCCATAGAAAGTTTCCTGAGGCAGGAATACCAGTTTCACTTTGTACCTCTTTGTTAGGGATGACAGAAAGGAACAATTTCAGCTTCTTGTCACTTTGGCATGCCTTCGCCTGCAAATCTTGTCTCTCCTGATTAAAAAAAATATAAATGTATTAGAATGTGAATGTTCATGTAATTTATTAAACATATGTAAATTTATATACCTGATACATATTTTAATGAATATTATTTTTCCTCAAAAAATTAATTGCAAGACATATTTCCACACATCCATTAAGCTGAAAACTCTTTCAGCACAATAAAAAGGTAAAGATTTCCCTTGGCATTAAGTCTACCTATGTCCAACTCTAAGGGTTGGTGCTCATCTCCATTTCCAAGCCAAAGAGCCGGCGTTCTCCTTAGACACCTCCAAAGTCATGTAGCCGGCATGACTGCATGGAGTGCTGTTACCTCCCCGAAGAAGCGGTACCTATTGATCTACTCATGTTTACATGTTTTCGAATTGCTCAGTTGGCAGAAGATGGAGCTAACAGCGGGAGCTCACCCTGCTCCCCGGATTTGAGCTGCCAATGTTTCGGTCAGCCAATTGAACATCAGGTCTCTTATAAGATAATAGTCCTGACTTTTAAAGCCCTCCACGGTCTGGCTTAGGGACCATCTTTTCCCTCTTCAGCATCAGTGGTCATCTCAACCTGCCCAAGAAAATCTGGGGTCAAAGCTTTCCGAGACAAACCAGGAAAGGGATCTCGGGGTTTTGGTGGACAGCTCAATGAAGATGTCAACCCAGTGCGCAGCAGCAGTGAAAAAAGCAAATTCTATGCTAGGCATGATCAGAAAGGGAATCGAAAATAGGTCACAAATGTTGTATTACCTCCCTACAAATCGATGGTAAGGCCACATTTGGAGTACTGTGTACAATTCTGGTCACCGCACCTCAAGAAGGATATAACGGAACTGGAAAAGGTACAGAAAAGGGCAACAAGAATGATCCAAGGGATGGAGCAGCTCCCTTACGAAATCAGGTTGCAACGCCTTGGTCTTTTCAGCCTTGAAAGACGGCGTTTAAGAGGTGACTTGATCGAAGTGTATAAAATCATGCATGGGATAGAAAAGGTGAATAGAGAAAAATATTTTCTCTGTCACACAACACTAGGACTAGGGGCACTCCTAAAGCTCCAAGGTAGGAAAGTTAGGACTAATAAAGGGAAATATTTCTTCACCCAGAGGGTCATTGGGTTATGGAACTCACTTCCAGAGGAGGTTGTGACAGCGGTCAGCCTGGACAGCTTCAAGGCAGGATTAGACAGATTCATGGATACCAAGGGAATCAGTAGTTACTGAAATGGACATCCAAGTGCCACCTCTGTGTTGATGGAGGCAGGCAGGATTTCCCCGGGTACTGGTTGTGGGGGGTCGGGAGCAGGTGAGGGTTTTGCCCTCCTTTCTGCTAGAGATCCCTGTGTACAACTAGTGGGCCACTGTGTGACACAGAATGCTGGACTAGATGGGCTGAGGCCTGATTCAGCATGGCTCTTCTTATGTTCTTATGTTCTTATGTTTACACACCGGGCCCCAGAGAGGTACGCTTAGAGTCCACAAGGCATGGGGCTTTTTCAACCTCTGCCCCAAATTTGTGGAATTCGCTACCACCATATGTTAGAGCCATGCCTGACATACGGTCTTCTACGAATGCACTCAAGACCTGGCTCTTTGGTAGAGCTTTTAATCTGTAATTCCATTTTAATGTTATTGTTGTATTGTTGTAATGTTCATTTATTCTGTCCTAAAGCACTTTGATGGAGGGCAACTGATGAAATAATAAAGTGAATGAATGAATGAAAAGTGAAAATTTGGCAGCTCAGTGGTTTAACCCACTGCACCACCAGGAAGACGGACGGACAGACGGGCGACAATACAACATCCTATATACATTGATTCAATGTCTATAGTTCAAATGATTCAAACTTGTACAAATTTTCCTGCCTGAAGTGCTTCTGGGCCTCTCTCTGTTTTCCACTGTGAGGATGCAGATCTAGAGTATTTATTTATTTTATTATTTATTAACTTCGACTTGCTATACCGCTCTCTCTGGAGCCCAGAGCGGTTTACAGAAAGTGAAGCAGACATAGAAGGTACATTAAAATATAGTTAAAAATACATTAAAACGCATTAAAACAATTTAAAGCCCTCCAATAAACATGTGGCAGGCCAAAATTAAATAGTGGCATGTCAGGCGGAACCATGGACAACAGTATAGAGGCCAATTGGCTAAGGGCCAAATGCCATTCTAAAAAGCCAAGTTTTTATCGCTCTACGGAACGGCAGGAGGGCCCGAATGGCCCGGATCTCCTCGGGGAGGCCGTTCCACAAAATTGGAGCGGCTGCAGCTATGCTTCCAGATAGCTATTATTCCCAATTTCAGGTATCCTTAGGGGGTCTTGGATTGTATTTCCCATATATGTGGGGCTTGTAGTCTATATTCAAGAAGTGCAAAGTCAATGGATAAACAGATTATTATCCACACTTTGGTTCAAGAGACATAACTCAAGAGTGTTTCACATCTCCACAAAGATCAGATTCCTCTTGTGTCACTAACCTTTGTACTTTCATAGTTCTCATTCAAAAATAAAATCAAATGCTAGATTTATTACTTTGACTTTCATGATATAGAGAAAACTCTAATTGATCCAATAATGCCTTTTATTCTAGCTCCTGTGATTTTGGATGCTGCTGTACATGCTCTGGATTACTGCAATTGGGTATTCTGTCTCATCATGACTCAAGGTTTACAGGGAAATCCAAGTAGAGCACAAATGTTTATTCATATAGCAAAGTCAGATAAAGTTAGGAGTACCCCAGGCATGGCAGAACCACAAACTCGTGAGGAAAGCTCACAGAAGATTTAACAGTCATCTAGGCTTGAAGGGTTGTGCTAAAGTCAGAAATTTGGGATTCCTTTCCCACAACAGTTATAGCACTCTGATTTCATTTTCACTGCCCTGGTTCCAATCTGAAGAATTCTGGGACTGAACATTGAGAGAAGGGCCTTTGGACTCCTCATGCAGAGAATTCTCCTTTGGTGCCAAACTACCAAAACCCAAAGGGTAATTTCATGTTCCCTGGGAGGCAGCCACAGCAGCTAAAGTGGGATGATCATAGTGCTATTTCTAGTGTGAAGGGGTGTAACGACCTGGGCTCCTGGGTGCTTTGAACCCCAATAATGTTCTTGTTGTTAAGGTAACGCTGCCACCAACCTTGGGTAAATACCCAAGGATTTATTATAGATAATATAATTACTGATAACCAACCCCATTATGGCTCAATGGCAACCCTCAGTGTGAGGGGTGCTGAGGTAAAACAAATGGCTTTTCAGAAGGCTGGCACTAGGTAGAGGCTTCTTATTAAAGATGGCACAATACAAGGCTTGGGTTTTAAACTGAACAGAGAAATGTTTATTGTTTCAACTGTTTTCTTCAAGAAGGCACAGAAGCGTAACGGTTACTTTAAAACTTGAAAGAGCGTAATGGTTGTTTGGCACAGTTAACTTTTAATCTTCAAAACTTAGTTCCCAAAAGATCTTCCTCACACTATCAGCTTCCCTGATTAGCTGCGAGTTTTCACTAACTAGAATAGTTAGCCACCTGAAGTTCCTCAAGCTGTCTGAACACGCTAACAAACTCCTTTTCTAAGAGTCCCCTGTTAGCTACCAGTCCCTGAGCCAACCTCCTATCTCTAAGTCCAAGAGGTCTCAAGGTTCCCTGACTGATTTCCACTGGTCAGCACTAAAAGGCTCCAAACTGTCAGCTTCACCAGTCTTTTCCCTCTGACACTAAGAGTGGTCCGCTTCCCTGACCATTAGCTCAGATAAATCACTGGATGCTACAGAGCACAGACTGCTTCAGACTCCCTGCTCAGACTCTGACGTTACTTTGTCAAAAGCCAAGCCCTAACTCACTGACTCTCAGACAAGATTTTCCCTCTTAACCAGTTCGGCTCCTCCCCTCAGCTCTCTAGCCAATCCCCAGGGCCATATTGTTTCCACCCAGAGGAGTTCCAAACCACTCCCCCTTCTCTAACAACTCCTTCCCACAATGGCTGCCCTGTGGAAACTCCCTCTCAAAATGGATGCCAAACTGTTTACATAGGCCGACCTCACAGGCTTCAGCCTAGCCAACTGGGTGAGTCCTTACAAGGGGCCCCTGGAAAAAGCTGGAGGAATGGCACTCTTTAAAGGTAGCTTCTGCTATAGCATGACACACAGGTCTCATATTTTGTGATGGACTGTTGATCTAATCTCATTGTTAGCTCCAGCTGCTCAAAAGACAGGTTTTTAGCTTTTAAAGATCACTGCCTGTTTCTGCTACTCCTGACTTCTATAGGTTGGCACTAGGAGTCAATATCCTACAGCCTGGAAGACTTTCAGATCCAGGGTTGATGTCTTTGCCATTTGTGTTTTCTTCTCCTTTGACACTTCCCTCTGAGGGTGCTTCCACACACCCCAAATATCTGTGCCAATGTGAGTTTAAAAACTCACTTTGGCATGGATTTTTGTCTCCACTCCCCCCAAAATACCCATGCTTTTCCGGGGAGGGTGGCTATGCACGGACTGCATGTGCGAATCAGGTCCACAGCAGATCTCTTGCAGCAGGAACAAACATCAAACATTTTACACTGTATCCTTTTTACAGCCTTTTGACCATTTCATATCTTTCCCCCCTTTATCCCATCTTTATACCCTTATACATCAAAATATATTAATTAAATATGATTTTTGCAAAAGGCAGCCAGAGGGTCGTTGCCTCCCACTGAACTTATGGAGGAATTTCCTAAACCTTCATGTTGGACTATTCCCTTGAATATAAATGATCATCCAAGAATCATGTGTGTGCAACTTAGCGGGAAGTTTCTGTTTCTGATCTGAGAAGCGTGGAAATGGAAGCCTGACAGATATGACCACATTGGACTCCCTTCTTTCCACCCAAGACTTGATTAAAGAAAATCATCACCTATTTTTTGGGAAACCCAAAACCTTTCTTTTCTCAAGGAACTTCCTTCTCGCCAAAGACTAAGACAATCAAAGCCAATCTGAAATCCACTTGCATTTATTGATTCAAAAAATAGATTTTCGGGTTTACCATAAATGCTCACTGGGCGGGACCCTCCTTAACCATAGTCTGTAGTCTAATTTTGACCTCAACAGTACAAGGCTTTAGCCTTCTCTGCCAAAGACTGCTGGTGCCCCACCAAACAAACAAAAAATCTAAGGATTCCATAGCATTGAGATATCACGGTTAAAGTGGTTTCAAATTGCATTATTGCTACAAGAAGAGGAGGAAGGAATCAGGGAGTCACCAGTATCACAGCCTATTTACTCCAAAATATTTTTCCTACATCCCCCAAGAGGCAACCTACCCTCTCTGGTTTAACCAGGAACTTTGCTGGGAACATAGTCTTTGAACTTTGCACATACCAACACTGCAGAAAGAGGGATGGAGGAAGAAAAGCAGGGAGGGAGGGAAGAAGTGAAAGATTTCTCAAGGTTTCATACTCCCCACAGCTACTAACGTCAACATACCAAAAACTGAACTGCCATTGTGGGTGCACTCTTTGTGTTCCCCTTCCCTGTGTTAAACAACTTTCAACCAGGAAGTGAGGACACATATAAATTGGACACAGAGAAATCTACTGTACAAAAGGCATTGGGCTTGTCAGTCCATGGAGACAAGGGCTTGGAATAGAACAAACCTTTTCCTTGCTCCCGCCCCAAGAAAAACCTAAGCTGATTCTAGTAAATATTTACCTAAGGAAGATTGCATCTGATAACAGAGCTAGAAGCTTTCTCAGGTGACCACAAAGGTAGGATTAAGGTTGTCTGGGTGGGATTGGCTAAACATGCGACTGTTACCATGGAAAGCTGGAATCTTGCTCTACTGGTGTGTTGGGCTGCCACACTGGAATCTTTTAATTGCAACAAAGCCCACATCTTTGTAAGCATAATGAAACTTTTTTTCAAAAGGTGAAGTGGGGAGGGGAAGAAAGAGAGTCAGAAGGACTTACTTCTACTCTGTCAGTTAGTTCAAATTAGGGTTGCCACTTTTTGATATAGAAATAAGGGACATTTATCTAAAAATGCGGGATTTTTCGCAAAAATAAGGGACACTTTGTAAATGAATAAATATTCATTCATAAATAAATATTCATTCATTCATAAATAAATAAATATATAAATAAATAAATATTCATTCACTTCAACTCCCACCATTCCTAACAGCCTCAGGCGCCTTCCTTTTCCCCCTCGGCCGCTTAAGCTCTAGGGAAAAGGGATGAGGGGGAAAAGGAAAGGACCTGGGGCTGTTAGAAATGGTGGGAGTTGGAATCCATAACACCTGGAAGGACCCGAGTTGGCCCATGTGTGGCCTAGAGCGCGAGGCTGTGGCCCCAAGGCTCACCAGTCGTAGAGGTGCAGCGGGAGACGTGGCTTGGGGAGGAGGGTGAAGCGGAGCTTGGCATTGGCAGCCACCTCGGCATTGGCAGCCAGCGCCTGGGTCTGGGGTCTGAGGGGCGCAACTGGGAAGGTCGGCACGCGAGCGGCCAAGCATTCCCAGAGGGCTCCTGGGGTGATGCCGTCCAGCCCCTCCAGCGCCACCTCCTCCAGTGTGGGCGTGTCCGGAAGGAGGGACGCCGGCAGGGACTCTGCTCTGCCAATAAGCAGAGCATGTAGCGCGCCAGAAGTGATGTCCCCATCCTGCTCTCTCTCTCTCTCTCTCTCTCTCTCTCTCTCTCTCTCTCAGGAGGAGCAAAAAATAAGGGACAGCCGCTGGAAATACGGGACACCCAAAAAAGGGCCAAAATACGGGACATATGGGAACCCTAGTTCACATGGAAAAAATGGGCAAGTCTTGAAATAAATACTTCTTGGTTGACCCTCTCCCTTTCAAACCCTTGCTAACTCCTGTGCTATACAGCAATTGGCATGAAGGAAATGAGCCTATAAAAAGTTTCATTTGAGAAGTTAGCTGCCTTCCATACAGTCATTTAATTTGATTCAGGATGTAGATGCAAAAGATCTAGTTCACTTTGGAATGCCTACACAGGTACCTTGGGAACCAGAGTCCACATAGGTATGCAGACGGCAGATTAACCTGATAAATATAATCACCCCCCACACCCACACACACACACCATCTCTTCTGTCAAGATGAACTGCAAAGAATCAGCCTATCTGATAAGGATAATCATCAAGGCAATTCAAGGCACACACAAAAAAAAGGAAAAGAAAAGGAAAAGCAGTTTCCTCTCCAGGGGAAAGGCGTTTGTTCACCTTCTGGCCGAGCTGTGTATCTGGTTCCTTTATCGGAATGTTCTAGCGCTAGCTTGCCCTCACATGTCCATAAACTGATTGGCTGCAGTGGACTTTGTGACTGATTTTGGACTTTCCTGTCAATTTTTTTATATATGCATTTTCTAGCTGGATGTGTGTTGAAGGTTGCATTGCAGTTAAACATTTTGTAGATACCTCAACCTTGAGCCAGCTTCAAGATGGTTTATAGTACCTGTGTAGATGGGACCATAGACTTTCTTGTGCAAAGAGGTGGTGCTGAAATATAGTCTATAGCACTTAGTATCCATTGGCAATGTCCCATCCAAGTATTAGCCAGGGCTAATCCTGCATAGTTTCTATGATCAAATGTAATTTGGCACCATAAAGTAAATTAGACTGCCAGTGGCATGGATTTTTACACAAAATTTAGCCACAACACTGAGTCTTATTGCCTAGTACAGACTGATGTTGGAGCTCTACTGAGATGCCCCTCACTAATAAAACATAATGAATCCAGTCTTCACCTGTGTACTTCACCTGTGGTACTTTTTGCCTGTGGTGAAAAGTACTTCACCTGTGGTGAAGTACTTTTACAAGGCTGGATTCCTCGGTAGATAATTTTGAAATAACAGGCGACTTCTTTGTCATGATTTCAGAGTTTCATATCATGGAATATCGTGTCTGTGGTGGAACTGAGCTTCCTGATATGCGCACTTACATTACTCAAAACAGATTATAACTCTACATGACTGCTTTGAAGAGATGTTGGAATTAACTTGATTCATCTCCACAACTGTGGTTGTTGTCTATTATAAGCTAATAAATGCTGTGGTGCTAATGTAGATGATTTTTAATGTATTTTAATTGTTGAAGGGTTTTGGGGTTTTATATTGTGATTATGTGGGCATCGAATTTTTGTCTTGCAGTCTTATATTCAAATTTTTAAATAAATAAAACAGATTAATTTCTAAATGACTGCTTTGAAGAAGGCTTCTCAAACATCTTAATGTTTGGTGGTGATGATTCGTTTTGTCTTGCAGCTTATATTCAAATTTTTTAAAGTTAATTTCTAAAACTTACAAAAGGCTTCCAAACATCTTAATGTTTGGAAGGTCTCTCTCTCTCTCTCTCTCTCTCTCTCTCTCTCTCTCTCTGTGGAATTCTCTGCCTCTTTTATTTATTTATTTACTTACTTTGCTTCTAGACCACCTCTCTCAGCCCAAAGGCGACTCGAGGCAGTGTACAAATAGCAGGAACTGCTCAAGACAAACAAATCAACAATTATCAATACAATTCCAACATATACAATTTAGCATTTAACGTTAAAAAACACAATATCAGCATCTCATTATTAACTCAATTTCCAATTGCATCATCGTTGTTCGTTAGGTCTCTATTTGATAATCATACTACATTTGCAAATGCCCGGTCAAATAGCCAGGTCTTGACCTTCCTGCGAAATGTCAGGAGGGAGGGGGCTAATCTGATGTCATTAGGAAGGGCGTTCCAAAGCCAAGGAGCCACCACTGAAAAGGCCCTGTCTCTCGTCCCCTCCAATCGCGCCTGCAAAGCAGGCGGGACCGAGAGCAGGGCCTCTCCGGATGATCTTAAGCATCTTGAAGGTTCATAAGAAGAGATGCGTTCAGACATGTAAGTTGGACCAGAACCGTTAAGGGCTTTAAAGGCTAAAGCCAGCACTTTGAATTGTGCCCGGTAGCAAACTGGTAGCCAGTGGAGCTGGTGCAACAGAGGTGTTGTGGCTCCCTGAGTGCTGCTCCTGTTATCAACCTGGCTGCTGTCCGTTGGACCAGTTGAAGCTTCCGAACAGTCTTCAAAGGCAGTCCCACATAGAGTGTGTTGCAGTAATCTATACGGGATGTAACCAGAGCGTGGACTACCATGGCCAAGTCAGACTTCCCAAGGTACGGGCACAGGTGGCGCATAAGTTTTAGCTGTGCGAATGCTCCCCTGGTCACCGCCGAAACCTGGGGTTCCAGGCTCAGCGATGAGTCCAAGATCACACCCAAACTGCAAACCTGCGTCTTCAGGGGGAGTGTAACCCCATCCAACACAGACTGTAACCCTATGCCCTGTTCGACCTTTCGACTGACCAGGAGTGCCTCTGTCTTGTCTGGATTCAATTTCAATTTGTTCGCCCTCATCCAGTCCGACACAGGGGCCAAGCACTGGTTCAGGACCAAAACAGCCTCCTTAGTAGCAGGTGGGAAGGAGTGACAGAGTTGGATGTCATTTGCGTACAGATAACACCACACCCCAAAACTCCGGATGACCTCCCCCAGCGGCTTCATGTAGATGTTAAACAACATTGAGCCCTGAGGAACCCCACAAGACAATGGGTTTTTTAAAAAAAAAAACTTTATTCAACATTTTTTCAGTACATACAGTAAAATGAAATAGGTTGGGGAGGGTAAATAGATATAGCTGTTAGTAGAAAGAAAAAGTTGTGCAAGAGAGAGAGGGGGGTAGTGGAATACACAAACCCCACAAGACAATGGTTGAGGGGTTGAGCAGGTATCTCCCAGTAACACCTTCTGAGATCGGCCCTCCAGAAAGGACTGGAGCCATTGCAAGACTGTACCTCCAAGGCCCATTCCCACAAGGCGTCCCAGAAGGATACCGTGGTCAACAGTATTGAAGGCAGCTGAGAGGTCCAGCAGAACCAACAGGGACACACTCCCCCTGTCCAGCTCCCGGCATAGATCATCCACTAAGGCGACCAAGGCTGTCTCGGTACCATGCCCCGGCCTAAAACCAGACTGCACCAGATCCAGATAATCCGTGTCTTCCAAGAATACTTGGAGTTGTGAGGCAACCACACGTTCCAGCACTTTGCCCAAAAAGGGAAGATTGGAAACAGGCCGATAGTTGACAATTTGAGGGGGGTCCAGTGATGGTTTCTTCAACAGCGGTTTCTACTTGCTAGTGTTTTCATACATTTTTCCCACCAGCCTCTACCACAATGTTCTTGTGTCAACTCATCAAACACTCAAATTGTGGAGTACAGGTTCGGAACATTAGTCCCAAGGCACTTCTGTACACAAGTTGGAGTCAGTGTCAACCGGTGGCTCTCATGTCAGTAGGATGGTGAATCTACTCTGAATTTTACTCTGATTTTTACGAGGTCCTAGGCTCTGAACCTCTTTTTGTTCAGTGCTTGAAAAACTCATTTTTCATTTTTGTGTTTCTTCAAGTTCCTTCTGAGTTATAATAACCCTAACATTTCATAGAGTTTTCAAAGACTGAGATTATGTGATTCGCCCAAGATCACATTGTTGGTGTTGTGGACAGTTTGGGAAAGAATGGAAAGCATGGATGAGGAGATGCTGGTGGGAGGCTCAGTGGTTGAACTGGAACCCAGTAGTGTCTAGCAGCTCCCTTAGCCAAGCTTTGAAGTAGCACCCATGGAAGGAACTACTACATCTCAGCCTGCAGAACAAGTGCAAGTGTGTTCCTTTGAGCAGATTGAGGAAGAGCTAACTGTTCCAGCTTTCATAGATATGCAAAGAGAGATATCTCAATTGTCCAGGCTCTTGAGACTATCTGAGAAGTGAGCCAGCAAGAGATGACACCTGTGGACTTAGGATTTAAGGAGCTCAAAGGTGGCACCTTGTTGCTGGCTGCAACATCAGTTCTAGAAGCTATGAACTTGGACTCTTGCTATCTTGTATTCCTGAACTCCAGATTTATGCTTGGACCTTGGCTTATGAATTTTGATTGCAACCTTGTACTTTGCACTCTCTGGTATTCAACTTCTCTATGTTATCTTGCTAATGTTTGTCTCTCTGTTAGACAACAGGCTTGACCTTGGAGTTTTGATTAATTCTCCACTGGTATTTGGGAGGGTTGATGCTTCTGACAGAGGGTTTCCATGGCTGAGTAGGGAACCAACCCCTGGTCTCCATAATTATAGCCTAGAATGCAATTAGCAACCCACTCACGTGAAAGTCACCAGTTGCCACTCTTTGGAGGAGTTAGAGCAGGGGTGGGCAATTACCGACCCTCCAGGTGTTTTGGACTTCAACTCCCAGAAATCCTAGCCAGTTTACCAGCTGTTAGGATTTCTGGGAGTTGAAGTCCAAAACACCTGGAAGGCCAGTAATTGCCCACCCCTGAGTTAGAGAGATGTGAAACATGAAAGTCTCAGATAGTTTGCTGAAAAGAACAGCCCCCTCCAAGTGATAGGAAGCTCTGCTACTGTCTACTTTGAACTCAGAAATGCCTCAGATTTCACTTTCAAAGCTTTGAATTGGTGGGAGAAAATGTAGACACTACACCTCCCAAAAATCAGTTCCCCGTATTTCTTTGCTCTCATTTGCCTGATGTGAGGAAAATCTCTACAGCGACACTTGCTGCAGCAGATAAGGGAAGAGAGTGGATAAAGGACCCAATGAATGGTGTAGCAGACCCAATGACTGTGTGCTCTGTTATGGTTAGTAAACTTTCCAAGAGATAGGCAAAAGTCTTATAAACATGAAAATATTCTGCAAAATATTGGGATTTGAAGTTTAGGGAGCCATATTGGATCCCATATGGAGAGAAAGGCAGAATATTAATTAAATAACTACGCTCAAAATGGCGGTTTCAACAGGAGAATTCCTTTTGCGCCCTGACCAAATCAAAAATCTCAGGAGGAATTCATAGGAATCAACCATGGAATTTAAAATTGAATCATATTGCTATAATTGTGTAGCAACTTTTAGTTCTAGCTAGATTCAAATTATCAAATCAGCAAGGTTTTTTGAAATGTCAGCCTACCATAAAGCAATTGATTTGACAAGTCAGTCACAGCTGTGGCTAGCAATCTCATTTAGGTCACAACCTCTTGTTACCCCCTCCAAATTCCAGTGGTCAGTAGTCCAATTTAGGCAATTGCCATCTGTGTTATACCTGTGATATCTATCCTTGTAAAGCCCATGGCTTCCCATTGCTTGAAGACAAAAATATTTTTCTTTAAGAGTGGCAATATGTTCAACAAGAAAAAAATAACCATTCTTAGATCAATTTCCTTATCTCTGATGGTATTTGGCAGTTGCACATGTGGACCTGCTGAGTGACATATTCATAGGCGGAAATGAAGCCTCCACAATTTCTCAGCTCCACCTAGACATGAGAATTTTGATTCACAACAGCGCCAATGGCTACATGCAACAATCTGGCTTTCACGCTCCCACTTTTTCAAAGTGTGCATCAGTCGGAGGTGCTATGCTCCAGTTCCTTTGTAACCTACCTGTAATTGCAGTATAAACACAATGAGGAGAGAAGCAGGGTGACTTTCATAGACTCAGGTATCATCTTGTTCCAGCTTGTGTTTTGTTTTGTCATCTTTGGAAGAACAGCTAAATTGGATAGGGGGGGAAAGAGCCAACACAACCTGTTTTTGATCAGTTATATCAACTTAGCTAATTTTGCTATATCAAAGATCAAGTCCGAAGCAACCATGAGCAATTTAGATTTAGGGTAAATATTAGAAACATATCCTTAACTTGGATATCTAACAATGGCTAAACTGCTAAGGGTGACTGTATTGACAGTTTCCCCTCCCCAAACTCACACAAAATTAGGCAGATATCTGGCAGGTGTTCTAACGTACAACACCCAATTTAAGGAGATAATGTGAGGTAGATTGGTGTTTTCAAAATGTATTCAGAAGAAACTTTTACTGACTCTTCAATATAAATACCAGAAAAAGTGAAGAGGGGAGAGAAACCCTTTTCTTAATTTACCCAGACCCGGATTAACCTAGGCCATGGCCTAGGGCGGCACCTTGGGGGGGGGGCAGCAGGTCCAGACCCCCCGCCAAAAAGGTTTTTTAAAAATTCCCCCCCCCCCAAAAGGGGGAAAAGGGCGCATGCGCACGGCGGCGTAAGCGCCATCCACGACCGCTCCCCTCCTTTGCTCTGCTCTCCCCGGCTCTGCCCTCGCTCTCGGCTCCGCCCCGCCCCCAGCTTCGCCCTCTCCTCCTCGCCGGTGCGAGGAGGAGGAAGGAAAGCCCCACCTCCCGGAATCGATGCGGGGCCTCCCCACGGCTCCTCCCTCCCTCCTAAAGCCGCAATTTCGGCCACTTCTCAGGCCAGCATGGTGGCTTTAGGAGGGAGGGAGGAGCCATGGGGAGGCCCTGCATCGACTCCGGGGGAGGTGGGGCTTTCCTTCCTCCTCCTCCTTGCGCCGGCGAGGAGGCAGGGGCGGAGCCGGGGGCAGGGATGGAGCCGGGGCGGGGGCAGAGCCGGGGGCAGGGCAGAGCCAGGGGCGGGAGCAAAGCCTTCGGCCTAGGGTGCCAAAAGGGCCTGATCTAGGCCTGAATTTACCCTTTCCTTTTTGTTATGGCAGTCATAGAAAGTGGAGGGCATGAAATATACTCTCAACTCTTGTGGATGTTAGTGAGGCCCAAGAGCTCTCACGTGGCTCCTATACCTGTGTGGTCCCAAGGTGTTTTAGCCTACAACTCCCATAAATCACAGCCAGTTTACCAGCTGTAAGGATTTCTGGAAGTTGAAAGCCAAAACATCTGGGGACCCACAGGTTGAGAACCACTGCCCTATGTGAACTGAGAGATTTTCCCAGAGTAATGGTTCTTACATGCTGCTAGACTTCAGACTCCAGAGCCGCCGCCACCCACAATGTCAGATTACGTGAATAAATGCTTTATGTATTTCTCTGTAATTTAAGCAAAGAACATACACTTTTTTAGATCATGTGTTTTCTATTATACCATAAATTATATTCACTATGCCCTCTTGATTTGTGGATTATTATTAGTAAAAGTTTGGGGGGGGGGATGCTATTACTCGGGATTTGATTCTAGATGAGCATGCTGACCTGACCTGTATTACAAAAAATGTACTGGATGAGATGGGGGCTGGGCTGGGGTAATTTCTCTCAGCAATGCCCTGCCCACTAGCTTTTCCGTATAGCAGCAGGTGAGTCCTGGGCATGAAGGGAAGAGTCCCAGTGAGTTTGAAACTGACCAGGTAATTCTCTGTTCATTACAACAGGACTTCCATTCTATTCATTGTCCTTAGAGGTATCTTTTAATTTCATTATAGCACCATTATGGGTTCAGAGTCATTACCAATCCATAACTCGGTATTATAAATTGCATTACAGAATGCCAGACAGTATTTGTGTTCATGCTTATAAATGATGGTGGTAGGAATGATGATGATGTCTGAGTAGGAAAAAGGATGGGCATAATAAAACCATCCTGGTGTTATTGGACTGCAACTTCCTGCAGCCTATGCTAGCAGAGTTGATATAATTTTGAGAGCTGAAGTCCCTCATCTGAAGGATGTCATGGTTTTCACCCATGAATCAGTTTAGATGTATTTCAGATACATATATTATCATCTTTATGGAAGCCCATATGTGAGGACTCGCCCATTTTGTGCTAGGCTGAGACCAGCATGGCAGTTTGGCATCCATGGTAAAACAGGATAGCCAGGAAAGGGGGAGTGGCTTGGATCCTTCTCAGGGAGGGAGAGGGAGGGAGGGAGGGAGGGAGAGAGAGAGCTGCCTGGGAGTGGCTCAGAGCTGAGGGGAGGAGCCGAGCTGCTTGAGAGGAAAAAGTGTAGCTTTTTCAGGAGTCTCTTGACAGAGCTAAGAGTGAGCAGTCAGACAAGACAGTTGTCTTGTAAACTGACAGGAAAAGTTCTGTGTGAAGCTGACAGGTAGTCAGTCACAGACTTTTGGAATCTCTAGGGCTTAGAGATTAGCTCACGTCTCTGGGGAAGCCAGCTACAGGAAAACTCTAGGACAGAGTTAGCAGTTAGGGTGCTTCTGGAAGACTGAGTGTTAGCTCAGGGAACTAACTAAGTTAGTCAGTGGAAGGAACTCATGTCTAGTTTTAATATTAGAGTGAGAAGGTTCAGATAGACAAGTTTTAAACTGTCTAGTTTTGTAACGAAGTTAAGAAACCAACCTTAAGAAACCAACACGCTGTAGTACTGTTCTGCATAACCGTTACACATCTGTGCTTTTAAGATCAGCCTGTTAAGTTAATAAACGTTCTATTTGTTAACTTTACAAGAAAGCTTTCAGTGTGCCTCATTACATCAGAGTGTGACATTTCCAGCCTTCCCATATTTCCAGTCTGGGAGAAGATATCTTGCCTCAGAAATCCTCTTAGTTTACCTTCATTTTAGGAGCCTAGCTTAGCTATTATTCTAAAAGAAATCCTAAAAACATTTTTTTAGGTTGGTGGCAGCGTTCTAAGTGGTTAAAGCCTCCACTTAGTGACTTTTGGCGTTTAGGGTGGGATCTAAAATAACAAGGTCCACCCTGCCCCAAGATCCCAAGGGCCAGGTCGTCACACCATAGCATGGATTATATGACTCAGACATTTTAGATTGGCAGGAAGGGCTTGATTGTGGAAAACAGTTGGTTGCCCAGTTCAACCATCTGAACTGGCATGACCTTAAAGCAAATACAAATTCTTTTATCTCACAAATCTGATTTCTGTGTATGAGTTGACTTGAAATCCTGGCCATCTAACCCCACTTCCTCTCAGCTGGCACTTGGATTCACTATCTCATTGTGAAAGGGTGCTGGTGGAGATGGACCTGAGGAGAAAGCAACTGTAACTTGCACATAAGCCCATCATGTTATTGGACCTTGAAGTCTCAGGTTTTGGTTTTGAGGTCTCAGGGATTGCAATGTTGCCAGTGGTGGTTGATGCCTCTTATCTCCATGTGATGCTAAAGTCTATTTGGGTTTTATTCCAAATTTTAGAGGAGCTATCCAAATGACTGAGCCCTTTTTGGGGATTGGATGCCGTATCTTGGACCATCCATAAGATTTAACTAGATACCATCAATCATTTTAATGACAGAGAAGCCACTGGTTGCCTCCAGAATCTTCTGAACTGACACATTTTCGCTTGAGAGTTCTAGAACCAAAATCTAGTAAGAGTTAAAAATCTTAAAAGACATTTTGAAGCCATCACCAAAATGGTATCCAGGGCTTGGGGGAGAAATTGCAATTAAATATGTACAATAATACGATAAATCTGAAATATATTGACATCTCTATCCTGTCTCTATTTCTTCCCTTCCTACTGATATACTTGCTAACACTTTTTTATTTTAAAAGATTAAATGATTTGGAAAACACATGGCATGGCATCAGTGAGGTGATTAACCTTAGGCTAGGACCTATCAGTTAAAGACCAGTGAATATGACTCTTAGCATATACAAGACTTCATCCCACTGAGCATGTCAACTATTTGGAAGAGTAGATTGCCATATAGCTTGGGCATACTCCATTTTGAAATTAAATGGATGATTTTTCAACCTCCACCACACACTAGCAAACTATTCAGAAGCTCTCAGTTGATTGGCTATCACATTGTAAATATTTGTTCCTGCCCATGTCCCTCCACCGTTTTCTTTGTGAAAAGAAACACCTCCTCTCCTGGACTATGATTTTTGTACCTGGGTTATAAATGTCATTTCCTAATTGCTTCTATCATAAACACATGGGGAAAGTTTATTAAACTGCAAAAACTTTGTCTTTGTAGGTGGGACATCCTGCTATAGCACATTTTGCTCTAGTTTTTCAATAACTGAATATTTTATAGAGTCTCCACCAATTTAACTTAGTTTGTGGGCACATAAATGAAGTTTCTGGAGCACAACTACTACTTTCAGGGTAAGGACTACACAATTAAACAATAAATAATACTTGCAAACTAGGAACATATTTTCTATTATTATTATTACTGTTATTATTTATTTATTTATTTACTTTATTTATATTCCGCTCTTCTCATCCCGAAGGGCGGTGAGAAGAGCGGATTACAATACACATACTTGCAGACAATCCCTGCAGTTCAACATATATGGACAACATATATAGACATATTTAGTCATATATAGATGGACATAGATGGACAGAGGCAAACTTCTGGCAAACTTCTGGCCCCAGGGGGAGCTGACACACTCCTAATCTCTCTCAGCATTTTCCAGTGTCCCTTGTTGTTCTTCCGCAATCCTCAGCGATTCCTGAAGTTCTTTATGGCCTCATAAATCAGTCAAAATTTGCCTCCCCACTTAATGTGGTACCTTGATCTCCTACTTGTCAAATGAACTGTCTTTCAGGCTGCAAAGGTCGACAACAGGCTACACTTAAGGTCGAGCACCCACCTCAACCCGGGCAGGCCTCAAACTCATGACCTACTGGTCAGAGAGATCTTATGCAGTTGACACTTATCCAGCTGCGCCACTTCCCAGTGCTGTTATTGTTATTATTAGTCAGAGGCAGGATGGCCATCTGTCAGGGGTGCTTTGATTGTGCTTTTGCTACATGGCAGAAAGAAGTGGGTTGAACTAGATAGCCCTTTGCAACAACCAAAGGAGGAGGAGGAGGGAATGGGGTGTCAAGGGGAGATACTGCAACACACGGCACACACAAGAAATGGAAGGAAGGAAGGCCCCCGGAAAGTGCATGAGACAGAAAGGAACACAACACACTGCTGATCTTCCCTCTTTCATGAGCAAAAGGTAATAGTGGAGCTTTTTCTCAAAGGGGCGTTTCAATTCCTCCCACAAATTGCCTAACTGTATCATATTAAAGCTGAGAACGACAAATACCATCACATGACATGATTGACCACTTTGCCCATCTCTATCCAGATAATTTGCAAAAAAAGTCTCATACCAACCAGCTTAGAAACCATCTGAAAAGTTAACCCTTTGCAACACTTTTTCACTCCAAGATATCTCTACCCTACACTTGAAGCCGTAGGTTGCCGTTTCTTAAGTGGGTGGCTCAGCAGTATTTAATGAATGTGATGAAGTGGTCAGAAGGAAATCCCACTGAGTTCAGTGAGACTTCATCTTAGTTAAGAATGTGTAGGATTGTAGTCTGAGTAACCTGAAATGATGAGATCTGCCTAAAACACATTTTCAAATTGTACACATTTCCTTTATCCTAATTTTATTATGACTTCAAAAACATATCTCCCTCTTCTCTCATTGCAGTACATACAGTGCTGTTTTAATACAATAAAAGCATGTTAAAATAGTTTTTATTTTGTGTTTTCAGAGAAATGATTTAAAGAGATGGATGTGCTATATTGGAAGAATGCCTGAGAAATGGAAAATGATATTATACAGGGATGACCATCTCAGTCGAGAACAGAGACCTGTTCCGCAAGACCAGACTTTGGCTTCTGCTTCTTCCGGATCCTTTTGTCCTGAGTTGGTGGCTATCAACTTGGGCAACAGCAGTTGCTGTTCTTGTTGATTTTCCTTAAGCTAGTAGTACAAGCTATTCCTGCCCTTTGCTATAGTGAGCTAGCATGCCTATGAGGTTATACATGACCGTGTACACCCAGTTTCTTTGTGGTTATATTTATAACCACATAAGCTGAAAAGAACTGGCTTCTTTTGTAATGGGAGATGCTAGGGATATTCAAGTAGTAAAGGAGAAGGTCAGGGCAAAGAACTCAGAATAGGGTTTAATGTGGGATTAACTTGGAAAGCTTCAATTGTATGAGAGGTTTCTTTTCTTCTTGAATTATTTGCCAACTTGTCTAAATAATCTGGACCCCATTGCCACACAAGATTGATTTTTGAAATTATAAAGCTAGTAGATTTTCAGCTGGAAGTATTGTTATAAAACTACTGCAAAGCTTGGCCGTTCTTCTTGATAACCAGATAAACCTAACATGTATAAGAAAAAAGTAGTAGTCTTACTCTACTCAATCATTTTTTTAATGTACTTAGTAAACTCCTCTTATAAAATAACAGTAACCTCTTTGAGGTAACTGAGTATGCCTCCCCCTGCTTTAAAAAACCTAAATCAATTAGGAAAACAATACAGTAAAAATGTTTTCGGGGCTCCTAGTGAAATCAAGAGGTCTATGATTAAGACATGTTTGTGAGACTTGCCTTCACCTTGCCTGACTCTGAAGGAATCTATACATTGAGATGCAGAGCCAGTATTCTGTTAGACAGAAACTTCCATCAGACCTAGAGAATAATATAGCTATTGAAGTATTGTGGGGCATGTAGTATTATGCATCTGTGTCATAAGATCAGGGGTGAGAAAAGTGCATGACCCTGCCCCCCCCTCAAATCCTTTAGGCCCCCAAATTGTACCCCAAAACTTTCAGCTTTTTCTCAAATCTGTCTGTCTGTCTATCTATCTATCTAAACCAGTGGTTCCCAAACTTCTTTGGCCTACCACCCCCTTTCCAGAAATTTTTTTACTCACCGCCCCCCTAGATTTTTTTTTTTAAAAAATGTAATAGCAAGTAAACAGAAATATATATGTATTAATGCAGTGATTCTCAACCTTTCTAATGCCGTGACCCCTAAATAAGGTTCCTCATGTTGTGGTGACCCCCCAACCATATTTTCATTGCTACTTCATAAATAATTTTGCTACTCTTACGAATTCTAATCCAAATATATAGTATGCAGGTCAAAGCGAAGGGGGCAGGGCCAAAGAAGAGTGCCGCGTGACCCCTCCTAAATGGCCAATTGTTCAGTGCCCCCTTAAAGGGGTTCACTGCCCCCCAAATTCCCCTGAGCCTCCCACCGCCCCCTTGGATCGCCTCACCGCCCACCAGGGGGTGGTACCGCCCACTTTGAGAATCAGTGATCTAAACCCTGAGACTAATTTTAGGAATTTTTATCATTCCCAAAATGGTTCCAAACAACCTCCAAAACAGAGGCAAATGTGATGAATAATAAAATCCCAGATTACTTATTTCTCTTATACTCAGAGCCTTCAAATCCGCCACTAAAAGGCCCTGAACACTACCCAAAACAGCAGCCAGAAATGATGTCACATTATTTTCAGAACAGCAAAATGATAGCACACGATAGCACAATATTATTTGTTTTTAATGTAACAACTATGGTTTACTCATTACTCCCAAAATGTTAGTTGGGGATATTTTTCTAAAAACAGTTTTGACACTTTTGTTTAAAAAGTGCAATTAATGGAAAAGCAATGCATTAGTAATGCATCATTCAAAAAGAAATAATAATAATAAGTAGAAAGCTACTTATCTAAAAGAGAAATATATGCTAATGGTTACTTTTTTAAAAAATGAAGCTCCTAGCTATAAGATTTCTTTCACAAACAAAACTTACTTTAGCAAGAAAAAGCTACCAGAATAAACCTCCGGTAGAGCTCCAAAGTTGAACTACATAGATCTGAGAGGGTCATCTGGCCTTTAGCTCTAGTGCTTTCATCTCTCCATAGAGTGAGCCAAGACTTACCCAATGGGTCACATCAAAACCCATAATTTTGGTACCTATACCTACCATGGACATTATAGTTCATGAGATCAACTTATGGTAAATTCATAACTAAAAATTTTGGTTATGAGACCGCATTAAAATACCATAAAGAGATACATAAGGAAATAGATAAACTTCACCTCATTCCATTGACTAGCATTTGTGCTTGAAAGGGGAGAGGGGGAAAATCAGAGGGTGAAAACTCAAATAAAAAAAATGTTTGCTTGTTTAAGGCAGTAACTCCTTAGGTAGGAGAGGCATAGCAGTCATCACAGGTGAATGGGACAGATGACTGCCTTAATAAAATAGAAGGAAGGGAGGGAAAAGACAGTCAGTCAGAGAAGTGGATAAGGAAGAGAATAGGAGACGTTAATTCACTCTGAAACTACCAGAGACCCACCCTTGAAGTATCAGGTTGGTGTTGTTCTGAAAGGATTAACTGGACCTCACCCTTTTGGGAATTCTCAGCTCTGTTTTTGTTATCGTCACCCAACTAAGGTGTGGCAGTGGAAGGGTCACATGAAAGGTGAATGAGATGTTAACTGCTCCTGCTTTGCCCCTAGCAAAGAGAAGCACCGAACAGTCAAATCAGGTGAGGTGAAAACAAGATTGGAGAGGCCCTTCAGCAGAAATGGCTAATCCATTCCAGGCCTTCCGCTTAACAGGATTGTCTTTTGCATCCCCACATGAAGCTCCTGTTTTTCAACTACTACTTCACTATTCACTCATTCCTCTTTACCACCCTTCTTTCTGCTTTCAGGTGGCAGAGATAACATTGGCATACTCCACTGGTGCTATAAACTCTTTGGACCATGATCCACAGTGACAGAGCACATGTTTTGCATGCAAGCGTTCCATAGTAAGTCTTTGTCAACTTCTATGAAATGAATCCCACGGCTGGCAAAATAAAAATAGGAGGGTGCTGTATATGAAAGGAGGCCAGGGATAGGACAATTTGAAGTAAAACTCTAATAAACTCCTAGAGATTATGGGAGATGTCATACAGACCATATATCAGCCATCTTATTGTACTTTACACAATTTCAGGCCTAGAGCAGATGTGAGCAGATATGCCCCTCCAGCTGCAGTTGGACTGAAGATCCCATCAACCGTTGCCAGCAAAGGGAGTGTGATTTTTTGTAGTGCAACAGCATCTGGAGAGCTACACTTTCCCACCCTTACTTTAAGTGGGCATTACTGGGAAAGTCAGTTGTTGGTCTACAGCAGGGGGTGGTCACACTTTTTCAGCATGCGAGCTACTTAAAAAACAACCAAGTCAAAATGATCTACCTACCCACTACTCAGAGAGCCACAAAAGCAAAATATTTGGAAATGTATTTCAGTGAGAGCCATATAATATATTTTAAGACTGAATTCAACTAAATGTGAGTATAATAAGCCCCTGAATTTATTCATAATAATAATGATGATGATAATATTCATTCAGCCTCTGCTACTACTACTGATAATAATAATAGTAGCAACAACAACAATAGGTTCCTAGAGTAGAAGAAGACCTCCAAGGGCCATCCAGTCCAACCTCCTTCTGCCATAAGGGAAAAACACAATCAAAGCATTCCTCACAGATGGCCATTCAGCCTCTGATAATAATAACAATGGGTTCCTAGAATAGGAGACCTCCAAGGGCCATCCAGTCCAACCTCCTTCTGTACCTGGGCAGCGTCGGGAGCCTGTGGGGTGGGACTGAGCCTTCCTCCCGCCCTGCCTGCGATCTACCAGGATGCCCTATGTGATCTACCAGTAGATCGCGATCTACCTAATGAGCACCCCTGGTCTACAGTTTCTAGCATTCATCAGCCAGCAGCCATGGCATGAATCTACAAGTTGAAATCCAAAAAGTAGCATTTCCGAAGCTGGATATAGAAAATTATATTATATATATATATATATATATATATATATATATACACACACACACACACTGTACACACACACACTGTGTGTGTGTGTGTGTGTGTGTATATATATATGTTAGTGTGTGTGTCTTCAGAGGGTGAGATGTTTTCCCTGAATATATATATATATATATATATATATATATATATATATATATATATATATATATTTCAGGGGAAATGTTCCCTCATCTCACCCTCTGAAGACTGATCAGGAACTGAAGTGTTCTGAAAAGCACAAAACTAATTCATTAATGACCTCATCATAAGTACCAAGGTACCAAAACAAGTGTTCTAAAATGCTTTTGTAAGTATCAAAACAAGTGTCCTAGGATACTTTGACCCTTCTTCAGGGATGGAACCCCATGCCAGCCACCACACGACTTCGTGTGACTTCCAATGGAAGCCCTGCCCCCAACTGGGGTGGAAGCATCCTTGAACACTTCCCCACAAACATGGTTGACACTTCTGGCCTGTTTGGGTGATGCTCCCCCTGTGTGATGGAGGAAGTGTCGCCACACTGCACTGACACGCAGGTGACAGAGCTACCCATCATGCCTGCTGTTTTGCCACACTTGCTGGTGAAACGGCATGGGGGGGTCTCCCCCATGTGATAAGGTCATAATGATTCATTTCCTTTAAAAGACAAATAGCCTTTTTACGTAGCAGTGACTCCACGTGAACTACCATGGCTTACATCCTGGGATTTGCAGTCTGGTGAAAGGCACTAGAAGACAATTTTGGTTGAGAAATCTAAAGTCCTCTTAGACTGTCAACCCAGAATTCCCCATCACGCAACCACTCAACAGTGATTCATAAACTCTAGTTTTCCAAGTGTTTTTTTAACATCAACTCCCAGATGCCTCAACTGTCTTTGCCAATGATCAGGGATTCTGGGAACTGAAGCAGTGGGAAAGGACCCTATATAAATTATCATCGAAATGAAAAAAATCACCGAGAGGTAGAAACCATAGGCTCTACGTCTCAGCCATCTCTCTACAAAGACATGATGATAAAGAAGAAAGAGGGTCATCTTCCTAGCAAAGGTGTGTGTTTATTGGACAAACCAGGTATCCTGGTTTTATTCCTTTAGACTAGACACAGGAAACCAGAACTCAATGTTCCTGTCCATGTTTCCTGTTGGCTGAGCCAGCAGAGACTGTGAACACAGATTAAGCAGCATTCTCAGCCCCTGGAGGAGAAGGGAGTGGCTCAAATCAATCAACTGATTCCTTTGCAAAGTTTAAAGAGCATTGCTGACAGGCAGGGAAGGTGCCACAGGCCCATTCTCCTTAGCCGGAAGAAAAACAAAACAAAACAAAAGTGGAACATGGGGCCCTAAAGAAAAATAAGGGCAGGGAAAATGAGGCTAGGGAGGATCCTGTACCATTTGCAGAATTTTTCTGTATTATTTTGAGCAGAAAATTGGATTTACAAACTATTTTTTAAAAAATCTCTGTTGATCTGTAAATAAGCACGTGTTGATGTTGGAAGATACCAACCAGGCTGGTTTGAGAAATTAGGGGATTATTTAAAAGACAAATGTAAAAAAAAACAAGCCAATGTTTCTTATTGGATTGTTTAGCTGTTATGCCACAGGCAAAAGGCATTGTCTTAGTATCTCACTTCAAGACATATTACTGCGGCAATTGGATTAAGTAATATAGATCTTTAAGACAGTAATTGTAGTCAGATCATGTTTTCAAGGGCTAGGAATAAATTTAGCTGTAAAGATAAGATAAGATTTGTGGTGTTTGTTATATATTCTCTCATTTTAGGCTTAAATCCCGTTATTAGTCCAAATTGGAGTAAATGGTTTGATTCTATAGAGTTGGCTTACAGTTTCCATTCAAAGACATAACCATGATAGTTTGGAATATCAGTATGCAAATAGATCTTGTAGCACCTTAGAGGCTCAGATAAAGAAGTTATAGCATAAACTTTGTAGATAGGAGTTAATCATGGCAATCAAATTGTTTAAGTAAAAGGAAACATCCCACTATTGGAACAATCACTTTCACACTGCACTTCAATTGTACTTTGATGATATGAATTCCCCTGATCAGTCTTTTGAGAAATAATGTTGAACACTGTGAAAGCCATCCACTGCATGGCTATCAGCCTCCTCCCAGTAGACTCAAATCAAGGAAAAGCTTCATGAGAACCAGCACTTCTCTTAATGTTCATCCAGGCAACAGCAAGGTATCCCTCTGGGCACCTAAACCAGGAAACCAAATTGGATGGCCCTCCCACGAGGGTCTGCCTCCAGGGGCAAACCAAGAATGGGCAACGTGGAAATCCCTGAACAGACTCAGAAGTGGAGTGCGCAGATCAAAAGACAACCTAGCAAAATGGGACTACTGAGAGCAGGGGTCGGGAACCTATAGCCCGCGAGCCAGACGTGGCTCTTTAGATGATTGCATCTGGCTCGCGTGCTGATTGGCCACCGCCATGGAGGGCGATGACGTGAGCTTGCGGTTCGGGTTCTGATTGGCCGTGGCCTTGAAAGGGGCGTCTGAGGCACTGGCAGCCGCAGCGGCCAGAGGAGGAGGAGGTGGCAGTGTTGCTGCTGCCCCGCCTCTGTTGCCTCTTTCCCTCTCCCACGCGAGGGGCCTCGGCTGCTATGGGAGCCAAAACCTGCTCCAGCGAGTGGGTAACTGCCCGCCTCCCTTGCCATTCCCAAGCGGCGCAGCCTGAGGAGGAGGAGCAAGGAAGGAGGAAGGATGGGCAAGGAGGAGGAGCGTGAGGCTGCGTTACCTTGGAGAATGGCTGGGGGGTGGCCTGCTGGGGCCTGTCCCCACCTCGCAAGCCTGGTAAAGTACCACTGGCTTGGTGCTGCTCCCACCTCCATTCCAGAGCAGCTGCTTGAGAGCCGAAGCCAGAGGGGGGCGGAGCCAGGTCACGCTGTGCCCCACCCCCTCCTCCCGCTCTGTCTGGATTGACACCTTTTGGGAGGTCTTGAATTGTATTTTCCTGCCTGGCAGGAGTGGGGTTGGACTGGATGGCCATTGGAGTCCGTTTCAATTCTAGGGTTCCATTATTATTATTATCACCAAGGAGAGCTTGATGGCCACCTATTGGGAGGGCTTGCATTGTGTCTTCCTGCCTGGCAGGAGTGAGTTTGGTTGGACTGGATGGCCATTGGAGTCCCTTCCAACTCTTGAGTTCTGCTGCTGCTGCTACTGTTGTTGTTGTTAAGCAGAGTTGTATGGCCACCTGTCATGAGGGCTTGGATGTATGTTCCTCCCTGGCCATTGCAGTTCCCTACCAACTCTAGGGTTCTATTATAATTATTGTTATTGTTCTTATTAAGCAGAGCTGGATGGCCACCTGTCAGGAGGACTTGGATATGTTTTGATGCCTGGCAGAATTAGGGTTAGACTGGATGGCCATTGGAGTTTCTTCCAACTCTAGGGTTCTGTTATTATTGTTGTTGAACCTGGGCTCGCTCTAGGTAAGGTAAAGGTTTTACCCTGACATTAAGTCCAGTTGTGTCCAACTCTGGGGGTTGGTGCTCATCTCCATTTCTAAGCCAAAGAGCTGTATACCACTCTGATAGTCTTGGATTTAAAATCAAATCTGATGGGTTTTTTTTAAAAAAATTATTTGGTGTGCGTTGGAAGAGAGGTGGTCTTATACGGCAAGTATATCCCAAAATCTGTATTTTAGCTGTAAAAGTGGGGGGGGGGGGTTGTCATCTTATGGCTCTCTGAGTAAAAAAGGTTTCAGACCCCTGACTTAGAGGAATCCTCCACCTTGTGTGACTGTGGAGCAGAACAGACAACACTGCCCCTGTATGCTTGCCCACAATGTCCTGCCTCATGCACAGGGGAAGAATTGTTTGAAGCTACAGACAATGTGGTTGCTGTTGCCTGGTTTTGGTCAAAAATTATTTAGCTGCTTGTGTTCTTTCTAATTCAATCACTTTTATACTTATGTATGTAATGTTTTTGACACGAAATAAATAAATCAGTCTTTTGTACAACCTTGTTTCCTACTTGTGTTCATTCTACCCAGCCCATATTGACTGGGTTTTTTTTAAATTTTACCACAACTGCACAGTTGCACAATTCCCAGAAGATAGTCCTCTATTTCACAATATTTTAACTACATTGGAAGGAAACTATTGCAGAAGAAATAATGGCAGAACAACAATATTGGATTCATTGATGGATTTTTCTCTTCAGTAAAAACAGATGATCTAATAATGATTCAAGTGCAGTGCAACTATGGGAAAGACATAGGATTGTGTGATAAACCCCAACCAAAAGGGCTTTTATCCTGCTACATTTATGCATTATCAGCTTCATGTGATAAATTCTCAATTCTACTTTCTTAGATGTAAAGGTATTGCTAGCTCCCATTGCATACCAAGTTTCCATTGATTCTGTGGGTCTACCTAGTTGAAACTAATAATAATATCTGGTGAGGACATGAAAGGGAGCTCTCTCAGTAGCTGTTCCTAGCTGTGGAATTCCCTTCCCCAGAAGGATAGGCTGGACACCTGCCTATTCTCTTTTCACTGGCAGACAAAGGCCTTTTCATTCAAAACAACAAAAAAATAAATAAATAAAGTGTTGGAACAATTTCTAAAGAAAGTTAAGGACATTAAAATAATCACCAAAAATATTTTATTTAATTTTTAAAATGAAGGCATTCTAAATTTTCCATATCTTGGCTCAGTCAATTATCAGAATGGAGAGTGCAGTTAAGAAATCTAGGATTTAGAAACAACATAATAATCTACATAATTTATTTATTTATTCACTTACTATATTTACTATATATTACACATCATTAATATTAACATTAATATATCAAGAAATATTCATATATTATTAGTATTAATATCATAATTATTATATTATAGTATATATATAGACATTATAATATATTGAAATTATAATATAATATAACATATTATATTATTTATTATATTATAATTATAAAAAATTTATACAATAATAATAAAACCACTAAAATAAAATAATGCTTCCTTGTAGTCCCCTTCTCAGGAGAGTTTTATGCAGAGGCTTGATGGCCATCAGTCGGGGTTGCTTTGATTGTGTATCCCTGGGGGTTGGGCTGGATAGCCCTGGGGTCCCTTCCCTCTCGATGACTTCCTGTTCGCACCTTTCTAAAAACCTCCTGACAGCAAGCCTTTGAGATTCCTGACGGAAAAGGAAGAGATCAAACCCCATTGAAAGGATGGGAAACTCAGGACCAAACTTGGCACGAATGCTCAATATGCCTAAATGTGAACACTGGGGAAATTTGGGGAAAATAGACATTTGGGAGTTAGAGTTGCTGGGATGTATAGTTCAGTTATTAAGGATGCTCCCTGGCCTCCTCCTCCTCCTCTTCTCCCCCCTCCCTCCCTCTCCATCGGTCGCTTTGCTTGGCTGCCTGCCTCGCCCTCTCGCCCCGCCAGCTCGCCGCTCGCTCGCCTTGCCCAGCCCGCTTGCCGCTCGCCTTGCCCTCTTGCCCGCGTGCCCTCTCGCCCGCTCTGGCTCTCCCAGCGTCGGCGACAGCAAGGCCAGGCAGGGGAGGCAAGCTTCCCTGCCTGGCCTTGCTGTTGCTTGCGCTGGGAGAGCTGGAGTGGGTGAGAGGGCGAGCGGCGGGGCAAGCGAGCGAGCGGTGAGCTGGCGGGGCAAGAGGGCGAGGCTTGCCTCCCCTGCCTGGCCTTGCTGTCGCTGGCGTGAGCAACGGGCAGGGCGAGCGGCGAGCGGGCAGGGCGAGGCAAGTAGTGAACGAGCCTGCCTGCCTGCCTGCCGGGGCCCTTAGGAGGGCCGGTTAGAATCAGCCAAAGGGCCCCCGGGCCGTAGTTTTCCACCCCTGATTTAGAAGAACAGTAATGAAGCAAATATGCAAGATTCTGAAACGTAAAGATGTGTAAAGATGTATAATTGAACACTAAAGTTGGAATTTCTATGTATGGTTCTGAAACTGCACAGTGATGAGAACTGACAGGAAGGGAGAAGAGTTTTATAGATACCCTGGACTGCTAAAATGACAAACAAATGGGTCCAAGAGCAACTTAAGACTTCTCCCTAAAAGCCAAGATGATTAAACTGAGACTCATGAAAAGACATGACTCACTAGAAAATACAATAATGGTTGATAAAATAGAAGGCAGTAGGAAAAGAGAAAAAGCACATTACAGATGGATAGACTCAGTGAAGAAAGCCATGCCCCTGAGACTGCAAGACTGTTGAGGTAAGGTGAATTGGAAGTCTTTCATTCATGAAGCTGCCATAAACTGAAACTGACTTGACAACTGTTAACAACAATACTAAAGCACATTGTTTTAGATCATTTTAGCTTTTCTACAATATTCTATAATTGGGCCAAGTATTGGAATATGATACAGCATTGCGGTGAGTTTCTGATTTAGATGGATTTTGTTGATGTATTTCAGTCTGGCTAAGTCTTGTTTATGAGGCCAACACTACTTTGGTCAACCTGGTAGATGATGTACAGCAGGAATTCAGGCAGGATTGGTTCTGCTGAAAGTATCAGAGGTACCATCTGATTTCCAGAACAATTCAATTGACTTTGTCATCCACAGATCATGAAATCCATAGATAAGAAGACACATCTGGCAGAACATCCTACAATACAGTTCTGGCCCAGCTTACTTGTCCGAATGCATCGGCTTCTATGTCCCACCTCGCAATTTAAGATCATCCAGGGGGGCCCTGCTCTCGCTCCCGTCAACTTCTCAAATGCGGTTGGCGGGGACGAGAGGGAGGGCCTTCTCGGTGGTGGCCCCCCGTCTGTGGAACGCACTCCCTATTGATATTCGATCAGCTTCATCCCTCCTAACATTCAGAAAAAGAGTGAAATCCTGGCTTTGGGACCAAGCGTTTGCACCCTAGCACGACACGGCACTCTAGACTGGTCAGCTGGCAAATTGGTGGTTAAGATCTAAGGCGTTGGATGGAACTTTGTTTTAATGGTGATGAATGTACATGATGTTTTTTAATATTAACTGTATTTTAATGTATTTAATTCTAGGTGTATTTTAATGTATTTTAATTTTAACTGTTGTTTACTATGTATTGTGTGGCATCGAATTGTTGCCGTCTGTTAGGCCGCACTGAGTCCCCCCTCGGGGGTTGAGAAGTAGCGGGGTATAAACACTGGAAATAATAATAATAATAATAACACCTGACCTATACCGACTGCATTGGCTTCCGCTTGAATTTCGTATTACTCACAAGGTGCTGGTTCTAACTTTTAAGGCCTTGTATGGCCAAAGGCCAGCATATCTACAGGAACGCCTCTCTCCGTGTCGACCCTGGAGGTCACCTCGCTCAGACCATCAGAATCTACTACAGGTCCCAGGCCCTAAGGAAGTCCATCTAACATCAACCCAGCGCAGAGCTTTCTCGGTGATAGCTCCATCACTTTGGAACGCCCTCCCTCCTTACATCAGAGCCAGCCGTGATCTAAAAGTTTTCCGCACGGCTTGCAAAACGTGGCTATTTGAGAGGGCGTTCGGCTGAAAACTGTTAGATTGTCAATCGTTTTTTTGATGTTTTAGATGCTAACTGTTTTTAGATTTTAGATATTTAGATGTTTTTAGATGTTCAGGCATTCATCTTGTGTTTTACTGTAAATTGCCCAGAGCCAACTGGCATGGGCGATTAATAAATCCCAAAATAAATAAATAAATAAATATACAATATCTAAATATGATATTCAGAATGCTTAAAATCAGTTATACATTAAGTATAGTTAACATAGTTCTGGCATTGATGAAAATGTAGCTATATACTCTATTGGAAACTTTGAACAACATAGTGTTGGAAACTTTGAGCGACATTGTTAAAGAAGACTCAGGAACACCCAGGAAAAAAACCTCAATAATTGGGAATATTCAGTATTTTCTAGCCGCTTTATAGTAATGACAATGACCTTACTGTATTTGGGGATACTTAACCAATCTGAATAGGACACTCCATTTAAAAGGCTTTTGATACTATAGATCAGTGGTTCTTAACCTGGGGTCCCCAGATGCTTTTGGCATTCAACCCCCAGAAATCCTAACAGCTGGTAAACTGGCTAGGATTTCTGGGAGTTGTAGACCAAAAATATCTGGGGACCCCAGGTTGAGAACCATTGCTATAGATTATGGGATGATCATGAGATCATCTACGGTGGGAGTTGGAGGGCATATTTCAAAAAGTGATGCTAGAAGAGTCCTACTTGATGTGATGGCTATTAGACAACTGTTTACCTCAGGATCCCATTGTTGTTGTATGCCTTAAGGTGACTCTAAAGTATATGGGTTGGCCTACAACTGTTTTAGTGTTTTGGCCTACAACTCCCAGAAATCTCAGCCAATTTACCAGCTGTTAGGATTTCTGGGAGCTGAAGGTCGAAATATCTGGGCACCCACAGGTTGAGAACCACTGCTGTAAGGCAATCCTATTACAGGGTTTTGTGGGCTGAGAATGGGTTACCTAATGGCTTAGCATGACAGAGGAGAATTCAAGTACTAGTCTCCAGAGCTGTAGTCCAACACTCAAACCGCTATGTGACACTTGCTCTTTTGGGATTCTGTACTCCCCATTCTATTTAATATGAAAATATGCTATCTGGGGTTTTTATTTGAAGTGGCATCCAGCTCTCCCTCTGTTTTCCTTCTAAATATAAGGAATCTCTTCTAATTTTAAATGAGTATCTGATTTCAGTGATGGGCTGGATGATAATTGCGAAAACGGAATGCACTTTGGTTTTTAGTCTGCACTTTAGAGGAGCTATCTGAGATGCTGAACCCTATGCTCAAAATAGGCTCAGCACTTCTAAACTAAAATGTGGAGGAGATTCACATGTTTCTGACATTGAATTCACACCATTGGAGTCTGAGTTTGCAGATTCCTAAAGGGGTTCTTTCTTTCAGTTCTGAAATCTTTGGAGGCACATTTCATGGGGATGTGAAAAAAGGCCCTTTGAATAAGGACTTCAAATTTCTAGGAATGACTTATTTTCTTGGCCTGAATGAGGCTTTTAGTTCAGTCTAGACCTAAATGCCACAAGTATTTTGTGGGAAACATTATGTTTTCATTTGACTAAGAAACAGAAGAAATACAGTGACCAAGGTGACCAAATATTTATGACCTTTACCTCAGTTAGCAAACGCTTACAGGTGAAAGGAATTGTGACCTTTTGCAGGACAAAATGGCCAAAATGCAAGATGGAGTTAGGAGAGAGGCAATGCCAGAGATAACCAACAGTATAAAATATATCACTTCCCACAGAACACATATGTGACAGATATGCCATTGCATAAGAGACCAGCAGACGCAAGCTAATCCTAACAAGTCATTAAATGCAAACATAAGTAGCAGCTTATAAGAAGCATTCTCAGTTTAAAGAAAAGGAAAAACCTCTTTGTCTCAGGAACTAGCAGTCACCCAATTAAATCTGGCCTTGGAATTCCATGTGTTAATCCAGATTTATAACATAAGCATTGGGGAATATAGAGAAGGTACAGAGAGTGTGTCCGCACTGCACATTTCTGAAAATATCACATCATAAGAACATGATGCAGTTATCTCTGAAGACCATTTACAAGTAGGTGGAAGGGGATTTTAGATGTTTTCCCATGATTGATTAGTTATAGTAATGATGAACAATATAATGAACTTTATAACAACAATTATAAATGTCACTGGGAGATTTACACACTGAGAGAGATAAATTGAGCCATGGCTATACAGCCTGGAAAACTCACAGCGTGCCAGTGATTCCTGCCATGAAAGCCTTCAACAACACAGTCTTTGACTTGTTTTCCCATTTCAATACTTCATGTCTATGGAAACCTGGGGAGTTATATATTTTTGCTCATTTTGGGTACTGCATCTGACACTACACTACATTGAGGATGGCAATGCAATAGATAGCTGAGATAAAGCAAGCAATGCAGTTCTACCAATGGAGGGCAGATGACAATTCTCCATTGGTAGAATACCCTTTCGCCCCAGCTTGCTGGGGTGAGAGGCATTTGCCTTCCTGACTCCGATTGGAGTATAGAAGGTTCAACCGAACCTTCCAGGCTGGGGGCGTGGCCTATAGGAAGGCCAACCCCCGTCAGGCCATTCTGAGCCTGATCGCCTGCCCACCACTCCCGCCCAGTGTAGTAGTTGATGCTGCCCTACGGAGCGGGGTACGGAATTTTACTTCCCATGCTGCGGTTAAGCATGGTCGGGTTTTTGCTGACCCTCTTCTGCTGCTTAGGGGCTACTGGGGGTGTTGGTGTTTTTTAAATAGGCTAGCGGTGATTAGAGAGGGAAATGCCATATTCGGTGTACACCGAGGCACCCCCGTCAGGGGTGAGGGCCAGTTCGTTATGTATGCACCCTAAAGTTGTGGTTGATGGGTGAAGTTCAGTTTATGGCCCTGGAATGAGAAGAGGCTTCTCTCCGCTGTGGGAGAGGGGGCCTCTTACTCACTTCCCTCATCAGGTTGTCCTGGTTGATTAATCAGGCAATCTAGGTGTTTCGCCCGCAAAATTTGATGAGATTGGTTACATCTGAGAAAACTATCCCTGACACCCTTGAGATCAGTTGAGGTTATTTAAATAGGCAAATAAAATCTTACCCAATTTGACCCAAGATAACTGTTGTTGTGTTGTTATTGTTTGAGTCTCCATTATTCGGGGGATGGGAGGGCAATTGCATTGCTTGCTTTATCTCAGCTATCTATTGCATTGCCATACGGCTACATAGACTCTGTGTTTACTTTGGAGAAGGGAATGCTAGCAGCCGGCCAACTCCTGCGGCTTTTTTTCTTTTCTGGTTACGATCTACAGGAGCCTTAGCAGCTTGGGTGCCATTGAGAACTTCACTCTTGATTTTTTGCCTTTATTTTGGCTTGGATTATTACTAGATTGTTAAACCTTGGAATACCACATCTCCCAAAACACACGGGAGAGCGTGCTGATGTCAGGAGCGTCAGCCATGCCCCCTCCTTGCTGGAGCTCCGTGTACTGCAGAGTTTGGAGGACTTGCTGCGGTGTGAGTTGTGATCATTTATATTGTAATATTTCTGCTAGTTTTGGACCTTACCTCCACTAGCAAGTTTATTCTCATCCTTATTGAGACTTTAATTCACACGGACTCCTTTCCATCTGTTCAATATACATTTATGATTGTGCAATTGACTATTTGTGATTATATGCTGTTGCTGGACGTACCTAAGTTATAACTATATAGTGGTATATACGTCAGGAATGACGTTTCATGCTTGATAGACATTTTGTAATATTATAGTTTATCTTAGTCATTTACAGGCCTCGCCAGCCTCCTGGAAGCAGGCCCCTCCTTTGTTCCCAGTTGGGGACTTTTTGCCTGCCTGCTCGCTCTTCTCCCCTCTCTGGCGTTCAGCTCAAGAGGGAATTCCCTTTCCGGGCCCAGTGCCCTCACGCCCCAGTGCTGCATTCGGGCCTCTGGGAGGGCCTCATTCCGTCCCTCTGTGGCCTGGCTCTGGGGGGTGGTGCTCATCTTCCTTTCTGGGCCTAAGAGAAGGCATTGTCCTTGGACAGCTCCAACATCATGTGGCAGGCATGACTGCATGGAGCGCCATTGCCTTCCCGCCGGAGCGGTGCCTGTTGGTCTGCTCACATTAGCATGTTTTCGAACTGCTGTATTACAGTGGCTGGGGCTGGCGGCGGTAGCTCACACTGCTCTCGTGCAACCTTTCGGTCAGCATGCCAAGCGGACATCTCTCTCTCTCTCTCTCTTTCTCTCTCGTGCGCGCCTTTGGAGCAAGTTTGCATGCACGCCTTTGGAGCAAGCTTGCACCCGCTGCGCTCTCCCCAAGCCTCCCGACTCCCAAGGAGACCTTCTGAGCACAGCGGAGCTTTCCAGCCAGTGGGAATGGAGACCTTGGAGGTGGCGGGATGGTGCCTACTCGCCTTTCTCTTCTGCTCCGGAGGTACCATGGCGAAAGCCAGCCAAGTGTGGGTCTGAGTGGTGTGTGTGTGTGGGGGGGGGGTAGAGGTTGGCTGGGGGCGTAATTCCAAAGTGTGGCCTAGGGTGCAAAAAGCTTTTAATCCGGGCCTGTGTACCACACTTTGTGCACCCCCCTCTTTTGCTCTATGAATTATGCATCTATTGAACTGATTGCACAATGCAGAAATCTGTATTCAGCTGAAAGTAATGCAGTGCTGTTCTGCAATGCGTTTCAAATTGGCTTGGTCCTTCAGTTGCACAGTGTTGCAGTTCACTAATGCATAATCAAGGGACTCAATGAGAGTGGTTATACTTTGTCTTCTTAATGGAGGATCTCAGCCTATGGCATTTTTTTGCATTTATGTTGAAAAGAAGACTTTATGTTTACATTTATGTAATATTACAGCACTAAAACTTTCCCCACAATGGCAGAGGAAAATTCAGACATGATTTCATTCTCCATTAATCTACTCATAAAGGTAGGTAAGCCATATAGTCTATGTCCTCTTGGACTTCTTCTGAGGGACCATAGAATTACAATATATACTAAGAGGCAACTTTATTGCATGACATGCTATTCCATAGCAGTCACACAATCACTGGTTCCAGATACATCTTGGGATGAGCCCCTCCATTACCATGTCTGTTTTCATCTGCACAATTGCACGGATGCTGATCCATGGTCCTGCAATCGTACAGATCTCACGTAACAATGGAAACCACAAATGCTATGCTTTCCAAAAACAATTGTAAGTAATGTTCATAATTGTGTATACAAAAGGAAATTGTCACAACTTTGAGATTGAGAGACAGAAGTTCCTAGCATAAGCTTTTATAGTCACAGCCTGCTTAAGCAGATTCATGTTGTTTTGAAGGGTGAGAAGGGTGGAGTGGGAGTAGAGAATTATGAAAAGAAAATCCACATCTCATTGTCTTCTACATTGTTATTTTGGTTAAAGCCAAGATCTCGTTGCATTGTAAAGTATCCACCTTTATTTACAGGATATTACTTTTCTGGGTTGATATCATTCCTATTTCATCAATGCTGTTACTTTTCATGTAATGTTTATTCAAATTCACTTGGAAACACAATTCCATGACAATTAATTTTTTAAACATATTTAATGCTGCACCCACCAGATCTTCTAGGGCAGTGTTTCTCAACCTTCCTACTGCTGTGACCCCTTAATACAGTTCCTCATGTTGTGGTGACCCCTAACCATAACATTATTTTCATTGCTACTTCATAACTGTATTTGTGTGTGTGTGGGGGGGGGGGTGATTTTGTCATTTAGAAGTTGTAGTTGCTGGGATTTATAGTTCACCTACAATCAAAGAGCATTCTGAACTCACCAACAATGGAGTTGAAACAAACTTGGCACTCAAAATTCCCATGACCAACAGCAAATACTGGAAGGGTTTGGTGGGCATTGACCTTGAGTTTGGGAGTTGTAGTTCACCTACATCCAGAGAGCATTCTAGACTCAACAAGGATGGATCTGGACCACACTTGACACAAATCCTCAATATACCCAAATGTGAACACTAGTGGTGTTTGGGGAAAATAGATCTTGACATTTGGGGGTTGTAGTTGCTGGAATTTATAGTTCACCTACAATCAAAGAGCCCCTTGCACCCCACCAATGATAGAATTGGGTCAAACTTCCTATACAGAACCCTCATGCCTTGAAGGGACTAGCTGGGGTGAGCCTCCATCCCACATCACACACTCTCCCTCACCCACACATGCGCATCATGCTGCCATGCGCCAAGCATGCCTGCTCTCCCCTCCCTGCTTGGTGTCCCAGAATCAGCCCTCCCGTTGGCTGGGAGGCCTGCCAATCACAGCAGAGGAGGGCTTTGGGTGGGAGAATTCGCAGTCTGTTTCCAAAAAGAAAGAGAAGGGCAAGCGGAGAGATCTTCAGCCTTCTATGCCAAAGGGCTTCCTCAGACCAGCAGAAATATATGTTTTTTTATGGCTTTTGGCGACCCCTCTGAAACCCTCTCGCGACCCCTATGGGGGTCCCGACCCCCAGGTTGAGAAACACTGTTCTAGGGCATCTTATAATTTTAAAGATGCACATGCACAGTGCAAACAAAAAAAATACTACCATAGTACAGGAAAATAGTTTAATTGTGCATATCCAATCTCAATCTGCAAGTATGACCACAAAACAAAGGGAATTATTATGCTTTGATTCAAATACATGTGAGTTAATGACAACTTGTGGTTTGCTTTCACAAGAATAATGAGACATGATTTGCAGACTTATGTGCTTCCTCTCTGCCCATCATCTTTCACTGTGCAGGAAGGCTTCATGTAGATAAGGTTGAGTCCATATGATAAAGTTGGATTCAATATGAGGGGTACTGGAGATTTCACTATGTTTGGAAGGCACACAATGTCCCTGACACCCTTTCTTCTAACTCTGCTTATTTGAAATGCTGGTTACTAATTCACAGAAAGTGATGATGCCCATGCTCAAAGAATTTCCTATTCCATGAAATATTTTCTCCATTCCGGGTACCTGGTGGATGGTGATAGGAAAATTTATAATCTTTTTCCTCATCCTCAACAAGAAGGGCTAGTATATTTATTTATTTATTTATTTAAAACTTTTATACCCCGGCCTTCTCACCTCTGAAGAGGGACTCAGACTGGCAAACAGCAAGTATTCAATGCTAACATTTAAAATCTAAAAACATCATGAATTTATAATAAAATTATCAGAAACAATATAATAAATACATTTGATGCATCAAGCACCCTACTGTGTGAGATAGTTTTTAGGAGTTATCAACAAAATTGATTTTGCTAACAAAACTAAGCATCTCCCCAATAACCTTTAGCTTTTATGTAACATACAATATTTTATGCAAAAAATGTATTTGGGATATACATAATTCAAACTAACTAACTATATATAATTCAAACTTCTTTTCCTCATATAAATGTTGTTCTGCACAAAAATTAGCTTTCTGTAACATTTTCACCAAAAAGACTCAAAGGAAAAGGATTGAAAAAATGTGAAAAACTTCGCATAATGTTATACAACAGAAACATTACTTATTTTTAGGCTGATTGATGAGACTGTGTGGCATAATGATCTGAGATGAGGGTATATCTACATTGACCACTTAGATTGGAATGGGCCCAGATGAGCTCCATGGCAGCCATCAGAGCTGATCTGTAGTAATTTTGGGAAAGGCCACCTTAATGCAGAGTATTCCTGATTGTAGCTCCATCTGAACAGTTGGGCTGTTTCTGGAATGGAAACATCTGCAACTGTTCTCACTGCCATCCCATGTTTTCCAGGCTTAGTTGGCCTGGGGACACTGGATGGCTCTTGCTATTTCCTCCTATCCTTTGTGTTGCAGTGATTTCTGGCTATGACATGGCTCTTGCTGTTTGGCAGTGATGTTGGCCAGGGTGATGAGGCAATTGGGGAAGGAGAAAGAGGAGTGGCGTGATTCTCCCTCTGCCATTTCCTTTCTGTCCTGGACAACATTACTGCAGGTGACAATTGTTCAGTAGGATCCATGTCACAGCCGAAGGTCAACACAACCCAGAGAACAGGAAGGGATGGTAAGGGTGGCCAGTGCCACTAGGTTGCTTGTCTCACCCACTCTGGGGCTGATCACGTATATGCCATATGCCATGCTGGATTGGCCCCAGGGTAGATCTGCCCTAAGACTTTGGGAAAACACTCTTTTTCAATCCTAAAGGAGAGCAATGACAACCCCCCTTCTGAAAAAACTTGTCAGGAAAACACTTTGCATGGGCTACTGCAAATCAGGGCTTACTTAAAAGCACAACATAGCTTTATAGCAACAACAAAATGAAATAAGCCAAGATTCACATCCCTAGCTAATGAATTAGGGATGCACGGCATAGCTTGCTATTTGCTAAGAAATAATTATTCTGGACTACAAACCATTTTAAATTTGAAAACTGGGCTCTTTAGAAACTGCATCCCATTTTGGAATCTGTAATGGTATGGTCAATTCTTCTCACTTATGTATCTCCCATCTTGTTGCAACTGCTATCATACATGAGGCCTTAGGTATGATTTGTTGTAAAACATGTAAGTATGAATAACTGAATATAAATGTATGGATGAATTCACAGGAGAGGTACCTGTAAAACAATGTCTGTTTGGGATCAGTGAAAACTAGGTCTTGGAAATGTAAGTTTTTATGCAGATATGATAGGTGCTATGCCTCTTAAAGGGAATTAAAGTTAGGGACACTCATATTTCATCAGTGAACTTGTGGGAGGGGAGAATAGCCAGGCATGGAGAACCAGGGGATTCCTTCTTACAGTGCAATATCTACCATGTGTCAAAAAGCTTGGGGGAGGTGATATTGCACATTGTGTTACTTTATCACATAAAGCAGGCAAACAGATATGGCAGCTGTGTGCATCTTGCTGTTGGTCTGACTCCTCCTCATGATCTGAGACTGTAATTGTATGTTTTAATTGCTAATTGTTGTGTTATATGGTTATTGTTTGGTTTGTTTTACTCGTGTTTTGATTGGAGGGCAGAGATTGCCTTGTGTAAACCACCCCGAGTCGCCTTCGGGCTGAGAGGGGCGGTATAAAAATGTGATAAATAAATAAATAAATGATCCTCCCTGTAATTTCCCCATTTCTAGCTATTAATAAGTAAAACCCATCAATAATTCCCAATCCCACAATTTTTCCACCAGTAACCTTTGCGCAATGGGTTTCTTCTCTTTCTGTGCCAGAATTCTGGAATTAAAGCGATGTCAAGGGGGAGTCGGATTCTCTTTCTTTCCCTACTCCCCATCACTAAATTTCTTCTATTTTTCCTTTTATTTTAAGTTTTATATTTAAGTTTTTTGGATTTTTTTTAAAAAATGGATTTGCACACTTGCACTGAATTTTTTAAAAACACTAAAGGAACCACAGTAGTGCAAGAAAGCAGGGTTACAAAACTGATCAGAAGCAAGATCATAGGACCACAGAACAGAGAATTGCAGTAATGAAGAGAAGTGCAATATCAAAGGTGTTCGGCCTGGTATGTGTGCTAATGGGATTGCACTGGAGTAGTGGCTTTGATATCTTTTGATATATCTCACCACAAATGAACTATCTGTTTCTAGCAGTGACTAGATAAGACCAAATGTATGGGATTCTGGTTCAGGTGGGCATCCTGTTGTTTGTCTCAGGCAATATATAGCTAAAAATATAAGCCAACATTGACTCCTTTTTAATGTCAATTTGGGATTTCACAACTATGAAAGTAATCCAAAATCCAGCATTGATTTACCCAAATTTACAAATAACCATGGTTCTCTCTCACTGTCTCCTTCACAGATCAGTTTCCATGTATTTTGCCTTTTCATGGAAGGCCTGAACTCTCCAACATGTTATTAAGTTAGGAATGGCCACACCTGTCTGGACTGTATTTCTTTTTCAGATTTACAGCACGGAATGACAAAACAATAAATTACCCCATCCTTCATCTGGGCTTTCCTCTGGGGTTACAAAAAGTGAACAGGCAGGTTTTCCTCTTTTTTTTTTTTGAAAAGTAGCACTGCCTTGGGAAGCAAAAACTAAATATAGCTGGTAGAGATTCTAGACTAGACATAAGAGATATGTGGTTTTACTCAATCCTCAAAAGTCGCAGTCCTTTATTAGTATCAAAGATTTCAAATTAGAATAATGAATCCCCCCTTCCAGTCACTGGCTTATACTAGCCAAGTATTTCAGCTGTGGAGTTAGGCAGAGAACACACTACATAATTATTTTTAAATTAAAAGTGTTTTTTTTTTTTACATCTAACATTGGTTGAGATGTTTCTCAAAATCAAAGGAAAACTTACACAGGAAAGAAAGGGGTTGAATAAATATATCGAAATAATGTTGGAATAATTGGAATAATGACGGCTGTTATCCCATGTCGGTGGGGTGGTGAATCCATTTCAACTTTTAATCCAGGATTTTAAAGGCACTCTCCACCCATCAAGCACTTTGGATAGATTTTGTGAAGCTAGTCAAATCACAGCCTGAGTGCACATCCCTCTGACATGGGAGCTACTAGCCTCAACTGTGAAAGTGACGGGAAGCTATTTCTAATGTGTTGAATCTTAAATCAAAAAAACAGATATGATATTGCAACACTGCATGATCAGGACTGGTGAAACAAGGCAAAACCTGCAACATTGTGGGGCAACACTGACTGCCTCCTTATTGTTCCTCTAAGATTTGATGGCTATTTCTCTCAACTGAAAGAAATAATACTGTGCCTGCCACATAATTTCTCCCACAAATAAGACTACCACCCGAGTTGTAATTGAGGACACTATCCAATTGTCAGTGCAGGGATTCGTTTTGGCCGGTTCCCTTTGGCTAATCCAGCTTCTTCAACTTGTTTGGTTGGCCATAACCACAAGGGCTCAGCTGCCACATTTTTTCCCGGCCAGAACGGGCCATGTGGCAGCCAGTCATGGCTCCTCCTCCCCTATTTGGCACCATGAGTCACATGGAGAGGCTACCATTGGCTGCTTGCATGAGGTTTCCCTATGAGCCCTGCCTTTTGCGCCAATCAGAATAGAAGAAAGCCATGGCATGTCTTAGGCAGGCTGTGTCTATTTAATGGGGTGAACACCTCCACTACTCTCAATTGCGTCCTGGCTCTAGAAAGGTGCTTTAGTCCAATCACCTTGCTACTAGCTCTCAGCTTTATTTTTGGCTTGGCTTGAACTGGCTTCTCTCTAACATCAAATCTTTTCAGTTTTCCTTTATTTTCTTGATTATTTTTATTTAGTGGGACTGACTGGGAGTTGGGAATGTGCGGGACAGGTGGATGGGGTGCAAGAGCATGTTTGGAGAAAGAAAGAGCATCTCTCTGCTCTTGGTTTGCTTAAAAAAAATTGGGTGGTGCTGAGAGCCTTGAGTCATCCTCTAGCTTCTTTGTCTCCTCTCCTCCTCTCTTTCAGAAAATACTTTAAAATATAAATAATTATTAATAAGTAGTAAAAGTAATCCCAGCAAACAAAAAGAAAACCCTCATTCTCAAGAAACTACTGTCTAGTTCAGGGGTGGGCAATTATTTTTTCCAAGGGGCCACATGAGAGCCAAAAAATATTATGGAGGGCCGCACCTAAAGGCTAAACTACATTCTAATCTACATATATTTATTTATTTACTTACTTACTATATTTACTATATATTACACATAATTAATATTAACATATTAATATATCAAGAAATATTCATATATTATTAGTATTAATATCATAATTATTATATTATAGTATATATATAGACATTATAATATATTGAAATAATAATATAACATTATATTATATTATTTATTATATTATTATTATAAAATTATCATACAATAATAATAAAAACCACTAAAATAAAATAAACTTAAATTCAAGAAGAAAAGGTGCGAACCAAGATGAAGGCTGACACCCTCAAGAGAGGAAGGATCCCAATATGGAATGGCCCAATGGACCCAGCCCGGAGGATGGCAAAGTGGTCCCAGCCGCCACCGCAGCAGAGGAGAACAGAGCAGCAGGCCATCGGAGGCTGCAGGTCTCCGCCTGCTCTCGCACCCAGCTGTTCCCCAGCTGATCGCCCTGTGGGGCCAAGAGGAAGGGGTGCTGCTGCCGCCATCCCTTCGCGGGCTCTGTAGGGCCTGTGTTGGCAGACAGGCAGAGGAGCGGCAGCTTTGGAGTGCCTGCCATCCTTTGAGGCGATCCGGGCCTGCAGTGGGAGCACTCGGCAAACTGAGGCGGCTCATCGGCGTGGCAACCCGGAAGACAATCAAGTCCCCTTCCTCTTGGCCCCGCCCCCAACGCCCTTCTCCCAGGTTGCAGAGAACCAGCTGCCGGGCCGCATCCGGCCCGCGGGCTGTAGGTTGCCCACCCCTGGTCTAGTTAGTAGTTACCTACCTACCTATAAGTTCTCTCTGTTTATATTTCTGTCTGTATTCTCTGATTTCTGAATTTCACATCATAATAATAATAATAAGTATTCATATAAATCCTTTGGCTTTTGCCAGTAGTGGGGCACTGGGCTATGTGATGTGGAAGTGCATCTTTGTTATTTGGCAGGAAGGAATGGTACTGTGCTGCTGCTCCTGGAGAAATTACAGGGTGGGACCAGTGCAAAGGGGGGGGGTGTTACCTTTTGGGGAATTTTTAAAGGGGATTTTATTTCTAAAAAGAAAAGAAAATCCTAAAACTCAGGGATGGCCCTAATGTTATGAAACTTGGTGAGCGAATAGTGGTGGATGTGTCTTCCAAGTGTGTTCATTTTCATCCTAAAAATGTCAAGAAGGGAAGCCCAGGGAGGCCCCCACCCCATTGCTGCTAATGGGCTGGATCTAGCCGCATTTTACAGCTGATGACCTAAAACAGCTATCCAGCTACTCACCCACTTTCAGGAGGCACGCAAAAATGGATCAGTGGGTCTCCCAGATACCAGCCAGCAGAAACAGATAGAGGTTCAGCTGAAATGCACAAGCCTATTGTCAATGCTGTGATATCAGCTGCCAATTCAGTTCAGTTCAGTTCAAATTGGGAGAGAACTAATTTCATCCTTTGCCCCAGGCAGCAAAATGTCTTGTCTGGGTCCTGTTGCTGACGCCACCAAAAAAACAATAGTGCTACGTCCTGCCATTTTAAGGAAACTGGGTCCGATCCAGCACAGGCTTACATTATGACAGGTGCTGCTTGTAGTTTTGATAGGGAATAGACTCAAAACAAGAAGTATCAGGATGCCACATGCCAAGAACGGGATGTGTCTGATTGAGCTGTTTGTGTTAACTTGCCCTGCACTTGGCTTTTCCTTGAATTGCTTCAGGCGATGCTATTAATTTCTCCCTTTAATGAGCACAATCCTTCTGTTAAGGATCAAACAAGCATTTATACATGCAAAATATGAATCACAAACAAATTGAGGGTAATAAACAGATGGATGATATATCACACTTTACATAACCAGACTACATTCTCAGGCACTGGGACCATGGAGATTATTAGCCTTTTGCTATTAGGCATATTCTGTGAGAATTTGCAGGTGCGTTTCTAATTTTTTTATTTTAATAAAACCCAATAATTATCAGGGATTCCTAAAGTAGTCCAGTCACATATCCAGAGGGCAAGGAAGACCCTGTTTGACTGGCTGCCACCTGAACCTCAGTGTCAAGTCTTTGACCTTGCAGATCGTGGGAGATGAAGGACTGATAATCAAAAGCATTGGATTCTGCCCTGCCTTACTCAATTATTACTTTAAAAAGAAAACAACTGCTGGTACTTTCATTAACAAAGGATTACTGTGGGCCCTTGGTATCTGCTGGGGTTTTGTTCCAGGAACTCTTGTGGATACTCAAAACCATGAATACTCAAGTCCCATCATATACAACGGCATAATAAAAATGTCCCTTAAACCTCAAGATTTACATTTAGGGTTTTAAAAAAAATTATCAAGCCATGGAAAGCAATAGCATCCTCTTAAAGCACACGAAGGCAAATGAAGACACATGCTTCAAAGTGTCATTGTAATCTATCTATCTATCTATTACATATAATAAAAGTCAGTGTTTGCTGGCGGTGGGCCGAGCGACGGGAGGAATATGTGCCAGCGTTTCGATTGGCTGCCACTCCGGGATTATTTGCATAAATGGCTCTGACTGGCCAGCCTCAGAACTCCAACCCTCTAAGGCACCAGACAGAGGAGATTGGTTGCCACTGAGGGAAAATTTGCATAATGGACTCTGCATGGCCAACATTCCAACATCCAAAATCTCAAAGGTGCCAGAGAGCGCACTTTAAAAAAAGGCTTCCTTCAGCTGATTTAACAAACTAGGCCAAATCAGCCTGATTTAGCAGTAAGGCTTCCTCTACTTAATTTCCCAGACTAGGCCACAACCTGATTTGCCAGTAAGGCTTCCTCTACTTAATTTCCCAGACTAGGCCACAACCTGATTTGCCAGTAAGGCTTCCTGTACTTGATTATCCTGACTAGGCCACAACCTGATTTGACAGTAAGGCTTCCTCAACTTCATTTTCCTGACTAGGTCCACATGACAGAACAAGAACATGGCAGAACAGACCCCCCCCCCCCCCAAGATGCATTCTAAATCTTGGTGCAGTTTGAGGTAGGATGCACCATGGATGATGGAAATTGCAGTACTTTAACTCACTTGCTTAGAGCACAGTGGCCCACACCAATGATGTATCAGGAACCACACTTGCCACACAGAGGCCCAATGCAATACCAAGCTTGACACACAGTGCCCCTATGACCCACTCTACATTCTACTGCTGTATGGAGAAGAGAGGGACTTGAGGTACCTCCATGGATTATGGGATTTGTAGTACTTTCAAAGCCTTCATTTCCCACAGACCACTGCAGCCCTGAACAAAGACCTATAAAGACTACACTTGGCACCCTGTGCCCCCATGACCCAGTCTCCACCCTTCTACAGTTTACAGGAGGGTGGGCATTGGTTGATGGGACTTTAAGTACCAAAGACCAACCTTGGCACACAATGCCTTTCTCAAATAACCCGGGCACCGCCGGGTCCCCAAGCTAGTTGGTTAATAATTACAGCCTTGGAGGTAAAAGTGATACACTACATGTAAGCTAAAGTTGGGCTTATGAAAAATGTTTGTGTGGCTACAACTACAGAAATAACTGAAGTTGCCTGACTTGGTGCATTTTCTCCTGAAAGTTATCAGACTCCTTACCAGAGGAGACTAGGTAGACTTCATCTTTATTGCTGTTCTGTGTGGCCAAATATCATTTGATTCAGAAAAGTCTTTGGCATATTAAGTGCCATGCTGTTAACAGCTCTGGGGGAGGGATCAGCTATTTCTTCTATAGTTATATTTTAGATTATATTTTAATGCGTCTGTATGTAAATTACAGCAATGCCACGTGTTTTTGTCAAGAGTCTGGTGTAATCTGTACTTTATTGTCTTAGATGTCATTTTTGGTGGAAAGGCTGGATAGAAATTGAACGATGCATTAGTTACATACACAAAACACATGCTACTTCTGAGGTATTCAGTTCTTTTAAAGTGTTTCCATTTTGTTTTCGTTTTCTGTTCCACTTTTTCATGTCTGGAGTAAAAGAAAGCTTTTCAAATTGTATTAGTTGTGGTTTGGATTTTTCTTGCCTTGGCCACAGAGATAAGAATTCCCGCAGGCTTTGAGCTTGCAAAAATATTCTAGCTGTATATCTTTGTACTGATAATCAGCATCAACTGAAACAAGGAACTCCCCTAATCTTATCCAAACAGGGTATATAGTGCATACAGTTGCTCCATCGCTTCCATCCTATTTCCCCAACATCTTTCTGATAATACGCATTTCTTCACACTTTTATCAACATTTAATCTTTTCCTCACATGTCAGGCATGAAAAGATAGCCACAGCATCATGATGGCTTTCAAGAATCTCATATTCCTGGCTGTCAGCCAAATCCCCAAATATTTTATTTTTGAACTTATTTTATATCCCGAAATCTTTTGTAATTTTTCTTGGGATGTCTGTGACATGTTTTTAGTTAGCATTACTGTTTTTTCCTTATTAATTTTTAAACCTGCCAATTTACCATATTCTTCTATTTTTCTTGACCATTTACTTATGTTCTTTGAAGGGTCTTCCACTATACATATAACATCATCAGCATAAGCCCTCGTTTTATATTCATATTTGTTAATTTTCAACCCTATTATTTCTTTATCTTCTCTTATCGCTTTTAGTAGTATTTCTAGAGCAAAAATATAAATCAAGGGGGATAGAGGGCATCCTTGTCGGGTACCTTTTGTAATTTTTAATTCTGTCGTTTGTTGTTTGTTTATTCTTATTCTAGCTCTTTGGTCAGTGTATATGGCATTAATTGCATTATTGAATTTGTAGCCTATATCTATTTCCTTTAGCATAATTTTAAAAAAGTCCCAATTTAAGTTATCGAATGCCTTCTCTGCGTCCAGAGAAAGCAGAGCCAATTCTTTCTGGGTATTAGTATTATAATACTCTAAAACGTCTACTATTATTCTTATATTGTCCTTTGTACTCCTTCTTGGTAAAAAGCCTGCTTGTTCTTCTCCAATCCAATTCTGTAGGAAAAATTTAAATCTATTTGCCAAAATATTTGTAAAGATTTTATAATCTACGTTCAATAAAGATATTGGGCGGTAATTTTGGACCTCCGGACACTCAGAAAACCCCTTTTGTAGCATTATGATTGTGGCCTCCGCCCAGGTATTTAGAATTTTTTCTCCCTGTAGGATTGAGTTCATTATTTTTTTAAGATATGGTGTTAGTTCGGCCGACATGGTTTTATAAAAGACTGCTGTTAGTCCATCTGGTCCTGGGGCTTTGTTTGGGTCTAATTTTTTAATTGCTTCTTTTATTTCCTCATCCTCTATACTTCTATTTAGCTCCTCCCTTTCTTCATCTAGAATTTTCCCTAATCTCTGTTGGGATATGTATTGATGTATTAAATCCTTGGGGATATTATCCTTTTTATACAGGGTTTGGTAATATTTTAGGAATTCATTTTGTATTTCTATTTCATTTGTAATCGTTTTGTCATTCTTTTTTAGATTTATGATTTGTTGGTTTTGCTTTTTTTTTCTTATTTTTCTCGCCAGCCATTTTCCCGGCTTATTTGCATTTTCAAAGTGATTTTGTTTCATATATTTATATTGTTTTTCTATATTTTCCATTTCTAAAAAGTGTTTTCTTTTCCTAAGTATTGATAGTATATTTTCTAATTTTTTCCTTGATGGTTTCTCTTTTAGTTTGTTTTCATATTCCATAATTTTCTCGTCTAATTCTTTAATTTCTTTATTTTTTTGTTTATTTATCCTTATGCTTTGCGAGATAAAATGTCCTCTCACTACTGCTTTTAGAGCATCCCATACTGTCTGTGTTTTAACCTCTCCTGTGTCATTTATTTCAAAATATTCTTTGATTATATCTTTATATCTTTTAATGTCGTTTTCCATTTTTAGTAGGTTTGCATTAAGTCTCCATCTTTTAGGTTTTGATCTTTGGTTTATTATGAATTCTATTGGACTGTGGTCGGAGTAATCTCTTGGTATTATTTTAATTTTGTCAACCTTTGTGCATAGGGATTTATTTAGCCATACCATATCAATTCTCGACCAGGATTTGAAACGATTCGAATAATATGTATAGTCTTTTACTGATGGGTTATGTATTCTCCACACATCTTCCAAGTCAAATTCATCTTTTAGTTTTAGAAAGTTCCCTGGGAGAATTCCACATGCCTTTGCTTTACTATTTCTGTCCATATTTTTATCTATGACTCCGTTAAAGTCTCCCAATAGCATAAGGTTGTCAAATTCTGTTTTCTGTATATTTTCATTCAAGTATTTTAGAAATTTTGTCTTTGGGCCGTTTGGGGCATATATGTTACAAATAAGTGTCTTTTCCTCTGATACCTTTATTGTTACTCCGACCACTCTGCCCTCCGTGTCTTTGAATTTTAGTTCAGGTTTTAATTCTTCTCTTACATATAGGACGACTCCTCTTTTTTTTGTGTCATAACTAGAATAATATTCTTTACCCAGTTTAGTTTGCTTTAAGTGTGAAATATGTTTGTGACAGATATGAGTCTCTTGTATTGCTATTATATGATATTTGCCTTTATTTATTTGGTGAAATATATGTTTCCTCTTCCTTGGACTGTTTAAGCCGTTGGCATTAAGCGAGTAAATTCGCACCTGCTGATTCATAGTCATCTTTGTCTAATGTCTCTGTAGCCTTATTTTGGTCGTCTGTCTCGTCTTCTGCCTCTATTTCTTCCTCTACTTCCCCCTCTTCTCCCTCTTCTTCATCTTCCTCTTTTTCATCCTCTTTATCTAATTCCTTGCCCAACTTCTGAAGAACAATTACGAGGAAACATGGAACAAAATCAAATCAGATCTAAACAAATGGAAATATCTAAAACTATCACTATTAGGCAGAATAGCAGCTATAAAGACGAATGTACTCCCAAAAATTTTGTATCTATTCCAAAATATACCCATAATCAGAAATCAAAAAATGTTCAAGATTTGGAGTAAAGAATTAACAAAATTTATATGGGAGGGAAAAAAACCCAGAATAAACTACAAGATAATGACAGACAAGACAAGTAGGGGCGGATTTGGCCTCCCGGACTTCAGATGCTACTTTGAAGCATGTGCATTAATTTGGGCAAAAGATTGGATTTCATTATGCAAAGAGAGTTTACTCTCCTTGGAAGGATTTGACTTAAGGACGGGCTGGCATGCCTATATATGGTATGGAAATTTTAAGATAGAGAAAAATTTTGGTAATCATTTCGTTAGGTCAGCCGTAATAAAAATTTGGAACAAATATCTACCCTACTTTTATACAAAGACTCCCCTCTGGGTCTCTCCAGTGGAGGCAAAACATAGGAGAATACAGGGAGGAACAACATGGCTAACATATAAAGACCTACTAAAAAAGGAAGCAGGGATTATGAAATTAAAAACTCATGAGGAGATTATACAATTGAGTGGGCAGGTATCTTGGCTACAGTATATGCAAATAAATGATATGTTTTTGAAAGATAAAAAAACAGGTTTCAATGAAGGAATAGACTTTTGGGAACAAATAATGAGAAACGACAAGAAAAATATTACAAAAGTATATAACAAATTAATTGATTGGGCAACAGAAACAGAAGAAATAAAAAATTGTATGATAAATTGGGCAAAAAATATAGGAAGACAAATAAAACTACATGAGTGGCAGGAAATCTGGACAAAGAAAATTAAATACACCTATGCCACAGATTTGAAAGAAAATTGGTTGAAGATGTTCCATAGATGGTACATCTCCCCCCAAAAACTAGGCATTATGTATAAACATAATAAAAAAAACTGTTGGAAATGCCACTCTGAACAAGGCAGTTTCTACCACATGTGGTGGACCTGCAAAGAAACAACCATATATTGGATTCGTATACATAAAGAAATACAAAAAATACTCAGAAGGAAATTCCCGTTGAAACCTGAATATTATCTCCTAGGAATAATAGATAAGGAATTGAAATTGGAAATAAATGAAGATAAACTATTCTGGTATATGTCAACAGCGGCCCGCATAGTCTTTGCAAGATATTGGAAAACTGATGTGATCCCAACTAAGGAACAATGGCTAGAGAAAGTTTATGATATCAGAAATATGGACAGATTGACTTTCCTTCTAAGCAAAAACACTGGTGCGCCAAGAAAAGGAACTGACTGGAGCTTAATAAATGATTATATGGAAAACAATATGTTGAAAGATTAAGATGGCACAAAGATTTTGTTAAGTAAACAAATTGATTACTATGTAAAAGGGGGATTATTTGGGGAACAAACGGAGGGGAGATAAATGTAAAACTCCAGGAAATAAGGAGTTAAATGGTTAAGTAAGAGAACATTTACACCCCACGAAGGAGAAAAGTGGAAGTCACCTATATGTTATGTTTTTATTGTACTCTTTTTTTCTCTCTCTCTCTCTCCCTCCCCCCCCCCATTGCCCCCCTCCCCGCCCCTCACCGCACAGGACACTCCTTCTTTTTGTACACTTTATTTTCTTTGATGTAATGTTTTTATTGTCTGTATGCACTAAATCACAAAATTAAAAAACTTTATTTAAAAAAAAAAAGAATCTCATATTCCGAGTAAGGAAGTGGGCAGAAGGCCATCTGCTTCACCTGTCTCAACCCACGGTTGCTCTTCTGAACATATTCAGGGGCAGTTGTGTTGGTCATTCAGCAAAACTAAACTAAACACAAAATCCACAAAAAGTGACAATTTTTTTAATTGGCCATCCAAAATGAACACAACGCATCATGCAAGCTTTTGAAGCTGCACTCATTTCTTCATTGTGCAAAAAATGTTTTTAAAAATCATACCAAGGGGTAAAAGTAGCTATCATAGTTATAGGTATTCTTTTTATGTGGGTTTGGTCTTCTGGGGATTTTGGATATTTTTTAAATATTCTTCCAAACGCAACTGTTCTTGCAACACAGGGAAAGAGCAAGCCCTTGCTCTCCAAATTGTAACCGAGAGTAAAAGTGGAAAACATGAAAGCAGAGTTAGACACTAGAAACTACTTTTGAAAAGTAATTCATTCATATTATTTTGTGGAAATATGTTCTAATATATGCATTTAAAGGAATGATTTTAGATTAATGTGTTTTTAACAATTGTCGCAGCAGACGCCAGTTTAGAGAGCCAAACCCAATTGAAGTGTAAATAGTTTGTTTTAATATTCACAGAGTCTCTGGAGATAAGTATTTGCAAAACAAAAACACTTAATGGTCAGTGAAAACGCTAACAAAAGGAAGCCTTAACAGGCATGAAAACAAACAGGGAGAAAAAGCCTGCATTCAAAACGCCAAAAACTCTTTAGCAACATAAAAGCAAAACAAACCGAGAAAGGCACACTGAGGGCAGCAGAGAAGATGTCGTCATCAGAATCAATCCAAGGTCATCAGCATCGAAGTCATCAAAGGGTTGTCCAAGAAGGTATCCAAAGGGGCGTAGGAGAGACGTAATCCAGGAGCCAGGCCAAGGTCAAGGAGAGGAGATAGACATAGAAGCGAAGACACAACCCACAGTCCAACTGGGGAGCAAGATGAAAGAATCCTACGATCCAAAGGCAACTCCTTGCTAGCCACAGAGGTTAGTCCCAAAATACCCACCTTTTAAGCTCACTATAAGTCAGATCCACTTGATGAGGTCAACGCCCTATCATCATCCTCAGGTGTTACTCTCCCAGCAGCTGCTGCCCTTTGACTGACCCTCCAAGATTTCCACCTGTGGTTAAGACTTAGAACATCCCCTCCATTGTCTGGGGACTCTGAGGGCCAATCCTGATCATCAGTGAATCCTACCCAGGTGTCTGAACTTGTGGGCTCCTCACAAGCCCTCTGAATTTCTCTTACTTGAGTCCAATCCATTTCAGTAGAAATGTCCTCTGTACTCTGATTCCCATCGTTCCCAGAGAATCCCTCAAATGTCTCAGAGTCTGTAGGTGCTGTAATTATTTGCTTGACTCTCTTGAGTTGCAAGTGATCCTCTTCACTTGACTCACTTGACTCATGAGTAAGCCTCTTTCTGCAAACACCAGTACTCCTGTTACAAACAGCCCCACCCAGTTCCATACTCTCCCCAGATGCTAAGCCATCCAAAATAGGATGAAAAGATTTGTCCCCTCATTGGCCTCATTAGTGTATACTAATTTGGTAATAAATGTATTGGGTTTAGTGTAGCTTATTCTTATTAATACAGTCTCATGGCCTCAGTAATATGAATCCACAAAACACAGGGAAAAAACTACAAAGTGTTCCAGGTGGAACACTGCAGATTTTCCCTTTTCCATTGGCACCACCTAGTCAAAACTAAGATAGAATTGCCTTCTGAACCCACTGATCCATTCAACATGGTAAGAGCATATTCTATATAGTAGTGGTTCTCAAACTCTAGTCCTCCAGAAGTTCTGAACTTCCCAGAAGGCTCAGCTGCCTCGGCTAATGATCAGGGATTCTGGAGCTGATGTCCAAAATACCAGGAAGACCAGAGTTTAAGAAACATTATTCCATAGTAATCCCCATGATATCCAAACCCAAATTGCTGTACATATTTCAAAATGCAAAGAATGGGTGTAATTTCCTTCCTATGTTGTGTTCCATTTCCATTGCACATTATGGGTGCAAGCACAATGTGAATAGGCTATCACTATAAAATATGTATATAGTAAGTTTCCACCAAAGCTATTCAGCTCTTCAGCCAAGCAAATCTATCACTAAGGATGCCTAAAGAATTTGTAAATTCCCATTCAAGCTGATCCATTTTCCCCCCTCAGAGTAATGTGTGGCTCAGAACTTTGCTTATCCACTGACTTTGGGCAATATTCCTATGTAGATCTGTCAAGGGATAGCAGATGTGGGAAAGCAAGAGATTTTGAATGGGAATTGCTATAAAATATATATTTAAAGCATACAGATTTTTGTTTGAAAATCATACGAGATCATTGAACATAAAGAATGGCCAGATTTTTAGAATAAGCAAATGTAAAAAGCTTGCAAACCACAAACACTCTGTCACCCATTATTGCCCATCACACAGACTCTTCTCTGAGAATGAGAAGACACTGGCATCGTTTCCTAGGTAATGGCCACATTCCTTTTTGATACTGGTGAACACTAAATTTATGCCAGAACATTTACAGAGAGAGCATGGCAGGATGATGTCTATCAACCAGGTGATGGTGGTAAAATGTATTTCTTGACCAATAAGATGCCATTTGGGTCAAGAGTGTTCCAGAGGCATTCAGCAGTCATTCCATTTATGCATGGAAACTATGAACCTGGAGATACTAGAGCTCCTTGCACCACATCTGGAGAAAGCAGAACTTAAACTAGTGTAACTAACTATTGGTTTTGATGGTTTAAGTCACCAACATTCTCATAGCCCTGAAATCATAGAGTGATAGCGCTGGAAGAGACCACAAGGGCCATCCAGTCCAATTCTCTGCCATTCAGGAACATTTAACACTATGTGACAAAATTTGAAAAAAAGGTGTTCTTGGTTTGATAGTGTTATTTCCTGTTTAATTGTGTTGTACTTATATTGAAAATAGTTGTTATACTCCAGTAACTTTGTGTTTGTGACTGCCACATACTATGTTGACTTGTCTGAGATTCTATGAGATATTCATTGAAAAACTATGGCAAAATGTCCTGCAGGTTGTTCAGCAAAAACAAAGTTTTTGTAGTTTAATAAATGTTTTCCATGTTTTTATGATAGAACCAATTAGGAAATGATATCGACAACCCTGGAACAATATTTCAGTTGCATAGTCAAAGCACTCCCAACAGATTGCTGCTTAAAGACCTCCAGAGAAGGAGACTCCACCACACTCCCAAGCAGTGTATTCCACTGTCAAACCGCTCTTAGAATCAGGATTTTTTTTCTAATGTTTAGGTGAGGTCTTCTTTTCTCCTCTCATGAACTCTTCCTCCTGTTCCCTCTATTTCTGAAATGGCTAATTTTCAATCACACAATCCTATTGTCAGATCTAATCCGTTACATGACAATTCACTTGTTCTTGAGCAAATGCGTACATGCAAAACAGGGAGAATGGTTCTGCAGAAACAACTAGTGAGGCCTTGCAAAGAAATTCTGAGCCAGTGGAGGAATCCAGGGGAGGATGAAGGCTTTTGGAACTTGTATGCCACAAGACTTTTGTTTAAGATGCCACTATTCATTTAGGGAAAGGTTTAGGAACATGTGGCCCTCTAGGTGTCATTGGAATGCATATCCTAAGATCTTTTATTGTGCTGGCTAGGGGTGCTAGATTTTAGTCTAAAAACTTCTTGATGGCAACATTTCCTCCCCTCCCAAGAGTGAAGGTCTAGAGCAGTGGTTCTCAAAGTGGGTGCTAGCACCCTCTGGGGGGCGCTGGAGCGATCCGGGGGGCGGTCATGGCTACCTTGGTTGGCCCCACTCCCTCCAAAATGGCTTCCGGCCCCCTCTGTCTGCATCCGCACTCATGCCACTTTGCCTCCAGCTCGGCGCAGAGGGGTTCCTCCTCCTCTTTGGCAGCGAGGAGTCAAGGGGGCAGAGGGAAGAGATCCCTGCATCTGTGGCCTTAGCGCCACAGCCATGAGCTGCCCCGCCACCCTTTGGCCCTGTTGGCCTGGCTGCTGCTGCTCTTCCTCTCAGAGGCTGGGGAGTCTTCGGCTGCTCTCCTCTTGCTGCCCCTTGGCCCTGCTGTTGGCCTGGCTGCTGCTCCCGTCCGGGGGCAATTGGAGCAACAAGAGGAGAGCGGCCAAAGACTACGAGTGTGGCGAAGAGAGACGATGGAGGGGGGCAGGAAGGCCCCAGTCGGCTTGCTTGCCTGTCTGCATTCCATCCTTCCTTCCCTCCAGGGCCGTAGCCAGGATTTTGGTTCGGGGCTGAGTTTGGTTCGGGGGGCTGAGACTGGGTGGAAGAGGGTTTACCCTAGCAAACCTTTTGTATTGTTATCCCAATAACCCCATGAAGGTGGGATATAATGAGCATGGTGATCAGATCATGATATGAATAAACATAACAGTTTAAATAATGTACCAGTAAGGCCTTATCGCGGACCACCCTGAGAATTTCGGGGGGGGGGGCTGAAGCCCCCTTAGCCCCCCCTGGCTACATGCCTGCTTCCCTCCTTTCGCATTTCTTTCCCCCTTCCTTCCTTCCTTCCTTCCTTCCGTCCGTCTCTCCCATCTCTAGGATTTGAAGGGGGGGGTTGCCTCTTCAGACACTCAAAAGCTAGGAGAAAGTTCTCCCCCTCTTTGCCAGCTTGCTTGGGTGGGGAGAGGCCGGAGGGAGGGAGGGGGCTGCCTTGCTTTCCCTTGTCTTGCTGGCTTTGCGGCCCCAGGCTCTGCGTTGAAGATGCCTGCCATAGAGGCAGGTGAAAGGTCAAGAGAGAATGCTTCTGGAACATGGCCATACAGCCAAAAAAAAACCCTTCCAGCAACCCTGCCATCCTTCTTTCCTTCCCTCCATTCTGCTTAATTAGATTTCTTCCTTCTTTCCCTCTGCATTTGGCTGCTCCCTCCCTCCATTCAGATTTAGCTCCGCCTCCTCATCCTCGCCCTCCGCAGCCGGCCACCGGGCGAGAGAATAGTAGCAGCACAAAGGCCAATATTCCATTTTTGGCATATCAGGTTTTTGTGCCAAATTCGGTAAAGATCCATCATTGTTTGAGTTCACAGTGCTCTCTGGATGTAGGTAAACCACAACTCCAAAACTCAAGTCCAATGCCCTTCCATTTACTTCAGGAGACTATTATTATTGTTATTATTGCTCCTCCAGTAACTCTATTTTCCTGCCTGGGAGGAAGAAGGGGCTGGATTAGATGACCTTTGGGTTCCCTTCCAACTGTATGAGAATAATAATAATAATAATAATGTATAATAGTAGTTTCCTGGAGTGACTGAAGGTGCAATAATTCCCTTCTTGTATTTTCTGTTGGTCATGGAAGTTCTGTGTGCTAAGCTTGCTTCAATTCCATCCTTAGTGGAGTTCAGAATGCTCTTTGATTGTAAGTGAACTATAAATCTCAGCAACTACAACTCCCGAATGTCAAGGTCTATTTTCCCCCAAACTCCACCAGTGTTCATATTTGGGCATAATGAGTGTTTGTGCCAAGTTTGGTCCAGATCCATAGTTGTTTGGGTTCACATTTGCTCTCCAGATGTAGGTGAACTACATCTCTCCTAGATCACTGACAAACCCCTCCAGTAGTTTTTGTTGGTAATGGGGGTTCTGTGTGCCAAGTTTGGTCCAGGTTTGTCAAAATTAATACATACATCTTTCTGTTTAATTGCTATTAAAAAATTTTAAAATTAATTTCTAGGGGGGCGCTGAGTAATTTTTTTTGGGAAAGGGGCCGGTAGGCCAAAAAGGTTTGGGAACTACTGGTCTAGAGTGTGCATCCCTCCTAATTTTCCAACCACAAAAGTAAAAAAGATTAGCCCTTTTCCCCCTAAACATTGTACATTGTTGGTTATTCTATATATCAGTGTTTCCCAACCCTTTTTGAGCCGCGGCACACTTTTTACATTTACAAAATCCTGGGGCACACCACCAACCAAAATGACACAAAATGACACTCTAACACAGTAATACATATAGTTAATATGTTTTTTAAATGTATTTATACACTCAGTGTGAAACCTGGGCCTGTTTCGATGAACACAACATAGATATCCTGGCAGGAATGGCAGAAAGACACAAACTTCCCACACAGAACTCCCATAACCAAGAGAAAATGCTATAAGAGTTTGGTGGGCATTGACCTTGAGTTTTGGAGTTGTAGTTCATCTATATTCGGAGAGCACTGTGGACTCAAACAACGTTGGATCAGGACCAAACTTGGCATGAATACTCAATATGCCCAAATATGAATGCAGATGGAGTTCAGGGGAAATAGACCTTGACATTTGGGAGTTGTAGTTGCTGGGATTTATAGTCCCCCTACAATCAAAGAGCATTCTGAACCCCACCAATGATAGAACTGGGCCAAACGTCCCACACAAAACCCCCAGAACAATATATATCATTGTTTTTGTCTGCATAACGTTTTTTTTCCTCCAAAAAAACCCCCATTTTCCAAAAGAGAGGTTTTGATTTCTCTCCCCAAAAGGTTTTTTTTCCAGCAGCCAATCCGAATAAACCCCTTTGAAAATTCTTCCCACTTACACCTTATGAATGATGTTCACTTGCCACATTTCAGACACATAAAGCTCATTTGGCATTTATTCTTAAGAGAGATTAACCTCCAATGACATATATACAGTACCGTGATTTACACCACTTTTCTTCAAGAGATTAAATCAGTTCATCAATAGCATCTGCTGACCGATGCCATTATTAGAGACAATTCAGAGTATCATCTAAAAGAAGCCAGCAATTAAGAAAGATAAATAAATGTGGAAGCAGGAAGAACAAGGATGTGAAAAGAATTTGGAAGATACCTTTGGCCTTCTTAACATGTGACTTACCAAAGCCATGAAATTAATAACTCACCAGGCACAATGTGGAATTCCCATCCAGGCAAGTGAGAGGGCTGGCAGCAGAGGAATCGTTCCTTTGGTTCCTTTTTGGTTACAGAAGAACAAAAAGATGCCTTCTGCTGGAAGGCAATCTTTTCATTTTCATATTCATTCATTTTCTTTTCATTTCTCTGGTAGGAAGCTGTAGATGTCCAAACCTGCCACAGAAAAAGAAGCTTCTCCTACTCTGCAGCTAATGGGAAAGTGAGCTATTTATTTATTTGATTTATTCCCCATTCTACTTTTGATTGAGACTCAAAATGGCTCAAAATAGAAATTAAAGTGGGGAGGCAAATTTTGACTGATTTATGAGGCCATTAAAAGAACTCCAGGAATCGCTGAGGAATGCAGAAGAAACAACAAAGGGACGCTGGAAAACGCAGAGAGATGAGGAGTGTGTCAGCTCCCCCTGAACAGAGTTTGCCTCTGTTCGTCTATATATGTCTATATATGTTGTCTATATATGTTGAACTCCAGGGATTGTCTGCAAATATGTGTAGTGTAATCCGCTCTGAGTCCCCTATTATTAGCATAACACAATATATTCAACAACAATTCTTTGTTGATTAGTCAATTTTGACCATATCAAAACATACAAAACATACACACTTACCCATACATGCAATAAATGCATATATGAAGACAATGCATACCATTATACTGTAATATTATTACTAATATTATATATAATATAAAATATATAATTATAATATAATCATATTATTAGTAGTAGTATGATATTGTATTACATTATAATATATGTATATACAATATATTATATTAATCATATATCATATTATATTATTAGCATAACACAGGAGACAAGACAGAACTGTCTTCCTGGGCCCCCTTCTCTTCACATTGCTCCTTTTTTCAGTAAAACCAGAATGTGTTGTCTCTTTTGCATGCCATGGTGTGTACCGCTCATGAAAGGGGGGGAAGAATATTAAAAAAATTAAGTGCCAACTCATTAAAGGGCAGGACTGAGAGCAGGGCCTCTCCAGATGATCTTAAATGCCTATGGTTCATAGGGAGAGATGCCGTCGGACAGGTAAACTGGGCCGGAACCATTTAGGGTTTTAAAGGCTAAAGCCAGCACTTTGAACTGTGCCCGGTAGCAAACTGGCAGCCAGTGGAGCTGGCACAACAGAGGAGTTGTGTGCTCCCTGTATAATCCAGTTCAAAGCAGAGAATCTGGATTTTATATGTCTGTGTAGAAAGGGCCTATATCAGCATATTTGGCCCCTTCAACACAGTTGTATAAAATCCACACTGAATTGCATTATCTGACAATGTGGTCTCAGATAACCCAGTTCAAAGCTATCTGACTTGATTACATTATAATATTATGTGTATATACAATATATCTGCCTTGATATTCTGGGTTATATGGCTGTGTGGAAGGGGCCTTTAATCCATGACTGATTTCCCAGGTCTGCAGCTACAACCAGGGAATGGTCATACATATATCAATTTTTAAAATGGTTAAAATACACATATGTTGGAAAATATAGACAGCTCTGCAGCAATGGCTTTATACTGGATGGTTGAGTGCTGCCCTCATGGGAATGCATAATGTCTTGAGACAATTTGCACCCAGCCCTGGTTGTATGCCAGAATTTCAACATAATCTCTAGAAAACTAAATTGACATTAATAGTGTTGACATCGGTTTGCCTTATGCCACATTGTCACTATTGAGAGGAGATTTGTGTTATCGAAAATTTCAGGGACGTGTCATTGTAAGGTGAGAAACACCTGTTCTCTAATCATTCCGGTAAATATGTCTGAAGTGACGAAGTAGTTATTTTATTTCATTTATTGATGACACAGGGGATTTTCTAGAGCATCCCTCCTGTAGGCTCCTTGTAGTAAGGAACTCTTGATATCATTATCATCAGTAACACCTTACAAAAGTTAAGTACAATTCAAAACCGTTACAAAAAGAGAAATAGAACATATGCCAAGTTATGGTTAAAATATACCTGAGGCCCCTTCTACACTGCCATATAATCCAGATTATCAAATCAGATAATTCACATTATCTGCTTTGAACTGAATTATATGAGACCCTTCTATACAGCTGTATAAAGTCAACATTATCTGTTTTGAACTGGATTATATGGTAGTGTAGACTCACCAGAGGCCCCTGGTGGTGCAGCGGGTTAAACCACAGAGCTGTTGAACTTCCTGTCAGTGGTTCAAATCTGGAGAGTGGGATGAGCTCTTGCTGTTAGCCCCAGCTTCTGCTAACCTACCAGTTCAAAAACATGCAAATGTGAGTAGATCAATAGGTGCTGCTTCGGCAAGAAGGTAACAGCATTCCATGCAGTCATGCTGGCCACATGACCTAGGAGGTGTCTACAGACGCCGGCTCTTCATCTTAAAAATGGAGATGAGCATCACCCCCAGAGTTGGACATGACTAGACTTAATGTCAAGGAAAACATTTATCTTTAGACTCAGAAAATCCAGTTCAAAGTAGATGATGTGGATTATCTGATTTGATAATTTGGACTATACAGCAGTATAGAAGTGTAAATCTACACTGCCATATAATCTAGTTCAAAGCAGATAATCTGGATTTTATATGGCAGTGTAGAAGAAGCCTAAGTCTTTTCCTTCATTTCCATGAAACCACCTGAGAAGATTTTAGGCCTAAGGTCCCTTCCACACAGCCCCTATATCCCAAGATCTGATCTCAGATTATTCTCTTATCCCAGATTATTTAGCAGTGAAGACTCATATAATCCAATTTAAAGTAGATAATCTGGGATATAGGGCAGTGTAGAAGGGGCCTGAAAGAAGGGTCTGCTTTAAAGATATTAAAACCTGAGTAGACTCAGAGAGGAACTGAGTGCCCATCCAGACGTCACCTTTATCCCAGGCGCTCCTGAAGCAAACAGGAGGGTGGTCAGACGCCATTCCCTGTAAACGTGGAAGCAATCGCTGCAAATGGCAAAAAGTGCGAGATTTGTAGGTGCGAGAATATCCCAGTTCTGAACCTGAAATCCGCATTTTTGAATGCCTGTCTTTCCCTGCACTCGGAAATCACGGGATTTTTCATCTGGGTTTCTTTCCGGGTTTCAAATGTCTGTTCCTGATTGGTTGGTTCCGGCTAGATATCATGCGGGCCGCAAAATCCCAGGAAAGCAGGAAATGTGGACTATGGTGTAGCAGTATCTGGAGTCCCAGAACTCCCAAGGCAATACCTTTTGTCTTAGGCTGCTGTTTCTAGCGAGCACAAGGACGGAATGACGCGACAATTTTACTGCGATTCAGGAAACCAGCTTTATTTGCATGACATCAGCTGATGGGTCTGCCCCCCCCCCCCCTTGCAGAACAATGCCGCTGGAAGACAGAACCCCGATCTTTCCCAGTAAACAGATTTTATACAAACAATGGCTGCAATATTTCTATTCTAGTCCCTCCTTCTTCATGCATTGTTACTGGCTAGCATTCATGAACCCATATTACTCTACCCAATTAAACAAAGCATTCCTAGCATCTCAATTCTATTTGCTAACAAACGTTGCGCAGTGTAAATTTCCATCTTTCGTCTATGTTATCTGCCCTAATGTGCAGGCTGTACTTGAATCGATACATTTTACTACCGGGTTTTCACTGGGAGCCTGCCAAGTGGAAACCTTATTTGCCATGCGCATTTCCTAAACCAATTGCTAACTTTGTAAACAAACGCACATGGGGGATGATAAGCCAATCACGGCTGTTTCTTATCTTAAGGCACATGATGTTCTCTGGGCTAATCACAGCCTGTGCTTGTATTGACCAATCAGAGTAGATTATCCTCGTCACTGTTGCTGGCAAACTGACCCCACTATTTCAGAGCCTATGCTAAGCAGCACTTTCTCCTGGCGTTTCTTCTGTTAAAGCATCAATTTCCCCTTCAATGGAGTAAGACATCCTGGAACCAACAGGTCTGCGTGAGGACCATCTCACAGGTCCCGAGGGGTTTTTTTTGCCCCTAATTAAAGTGCGTAATTTGGTGCTGTCTGGAACCCCCCTGAGAAGCCAGATAGCTCCAGAGAGCTGCATATTTTATTTATTACTAGCTTTGGGCCCCGGCGGTGCCTGGGTTATTTGAAATGGGCTGAGGCCTAGGAACCCTTACTGTCCATTCAGGCTGAGGCCTAGGAACCCTTACTGTCCATTCAGGCTGAGGCCTAGGAACCCTTACTGTCCATTCAGGCTGAGGCCTAGGAAGCCTTACTGTCCATTCAGGCTGAGGCCTAGGAAGCCTTACTGTCCATTCAGGCTGAGGCCTAGGAAGCCTTACTGTCCATTCAGGCTGAGGCCTAGGAAGCCTTACTGTCCATTCAGGCTGAGGCCTAGGAAGCCTTACTGTCCGTTCAGGCTGAGGCCTAGGAAGCCTTACTGTCAGTTGAGGCTGAGGCATAGGAAGCCTTACTGTCAATTCAGGCTGAGGCCTAGGGAGCCCTAATGTCAATTCAGGCTGAGGCCTAGGAAGCCGTACTGTCCATTCAGGCTGAAACCTAGGAAGCCTTACTGTAAATGCAGGCTGAGGCCTAGGAAGCCTTACTGTCAATTTAGGCTGAGGCCTAGGAAGTCGTACTGTCAGTTTAGGCTGAGGCCTAGGAAGCCTTACTGTCAATTTAGGCTGAGGCCTAGGAAGCTTTACTGTCAATTCAGGCTGAGGCCTAGGAAGCCTTACTGTCAATGCAGGCTGAGGCCTAGGGAGCCTTAATGTCAATTTAGGCTGAGGCTTAGGAAGCCTTACTGTCAATTTAGGCTGAGGCCTAGGAAGCCGTACTGTCAGTTTAGGCTGAGGCCTAGGAAGCCTTACTGTCCATTCAGGCTGAGGCCTAGGAAGCCGTACTGTCCATTAAGGCTGAGGCCTAGGAAGCCTTACTGTCCATTCAGGCTGAGGCCTAGAAACCCTTACTGTCCATTCAGGCGGAGGCCTAGGAAGCCTTACTGTCCATTCAGGCTGAGGCCTAGGAAGCCTTACTGTCCATTCAGGCTGAGGCCTAGGAAGCCTTACTGTCCATTCAGGCTGAGGCCTAGGAAGCCTTACTGTCAGTTGAGGCTGAGGCATAGGAAGCCTTACTGTCAATTCAGGCTGAGGCCTAGGAAGCTTTAATGTCCATTCAGGCTGAGGCCTAGGAAGCCTTACTGTCAATTCAGGCTGAGGCCTAGGAAGCCTTACTGTCCATTCAGGCTGAGGCCTAGGAAGCCTTACTGTCAATTCAGGCTGAGGCCTAGGGAGCCCTAATGTCAATTCAGGCTGAGGCCTAGGAAGCCGTACTGTCCATTCAGGCTGAAACCTAGGAAGCCTTACTGTAAATGCAGGCTGAGGCCTAGGAAGCCTTACTGTCAATTTAGGCTGAGGCCTAGGAAGTCGTACTGTCAGTTTAGGCTGAGGCCTAGGAAGCCTTACTGTCAATTTAGGCTGAGGCCTAGGAAGCCTTACTGTCAATTCAGGCTGAGGCCTAGGAAGCCTTACTGTCAATGCAGGCTGAGGCCTAGGGAGCCTTACTGTCAATTTAGGCTGAGGCCTAGGAAGCCTTACTGTCAATTTAGGCTGAGGCCTAGGAAGCCGTACTGTCAGTTTAGGCTGAGGCCTAGGAAGCCCTAATGTCAATTCAGGCTGAGGCCTGGGAAGCCGTACTGTCCATTAAGGCTGAGGCCTAGGAAGCCTTACTGTCCATTCAGGCTGAGGCCTAGAAACCCTTACTGTCCATTCAGGCGGAGGCCTAGGAAGCCTTACTGTCCATTCAGGCTGAGGCCTAGGAAGCCTTACTGTCCATTCAGGCTGAGGCCTAGGAAGCCTTACTGTCCATTCAGGCTGAGGCCTGGGAAGCCTTACTGTCAGTTGAGGCTGAGGCATAGGAAGCCTTACTGTCAATTCAGGCTGAGGCCTAGGAAGCTTTAATGTCCATTCAGGCTGAGGCCTAGGAAGCCTTACTGTCAATTCAGGCTGAGGCCTAGGAAGCCTTACTGTCAATTCAGGCTGAGGCCTAGGAAGCCGTACTGTCCATTCAGGCTGAAGCCTAGGAAGCCTTACTGTCCATGCAGGCTGAGGCCTAGGGAACCTTAATGTCAATTTAGGCTGAGGCCTAGGAAGCCTTACTGTCAATTTAGGCTGAGGCCTAGGAAGTCATACTGTCAGTTTAGGCTGAGGCCTAGGAAGCCTTACTGTCAATTTAGGCTGAGGCCTAGGAAGCCTTACTGTCAATTCAGGCTGAGGCCTAGGAAGCCTTACTGTCAATGCAGACTGAGGCCTAGGGAGCCTTAATGTCAATTTAGGGTGAGGCCTAGGAAGTCTTACTGTCAATTTAGGCTGAGGCCTAGGAAGCCGTACTGTCAGTTTAGGCTGAGGCCTAGGAAGCCTTACTGTCAATGCAGGCTGAGGCCTAGGAAGCCTTACTGTCAATTTAGGCTGAGGCCTAGGAAGTCGTACTGTCAATTTAGGCTGAGGCCTAGGAAACCTTACTGTCACTGCAGGCTGAGGCCTAGGAAGCCTTACTGTCAATGCAGGCTGAGGCCTAGGAAGCCTTACTGTCAATTCAGGCTGAGGCCTGTTGGGAAAAGTGGTGCTTTCCCCTTTGGCTGGAAGGATGTATGTCTATTTTTGGGCCTAACTTGTAATGCTAGTAAGACTCTCAGTACATCAGGAAACCCTGTAGTGAAATCCTCTCACAAAATGAACATTCCATTGCGAACTGAAAAAAACTGTCAACTGTCAATGGAAAAAAATTGTCAACTGTTGCCAATCAGTGGCTATATGCACTGCTCGCAAGCATTCAGTTGCATTCTGTTTTGCTGGCCTATCACAGTCATTTATGCAAATTGTCAGTGGCAACCAATCACCTCTGTTTGGGGCCATAGAATGTTGGAGTTCTGAGGCTGGCCAGTCAGAGCCATTTATGCAAATAATCCCGGAGTGGCAGCCAATCGAAACGCTGGCACATATTCCTCCCGTCGCTCGGCCCACCCGCCCACCGCCCGCAAACACTGACTTTTATTATATGTAATAGATTTCAACTTGTATACCATCACTCCTTGGAGGCTCGGAGCGGTTTACAGTATGAACAAAGCAATATACGTTACAACATTAAAACAAAAGGAATCCCCAATCAACAGAGCTCGAATGCCAAAACCTCCTTCCGAAAGGAGGATAGGTTCCAAAGAGCTTGTATTTCAGCTGGCAATGCATTCCATAGACAGGGTGCTACAACCGTGAAGACTCTGCACCTAGTGGCTGACAGGTGAAAGGTCCTGAGGTTGGGAACATCAAGCAAGTTCTGATCTTCTGAACAAAGTGATCTCTGGGGTTGGTAGAGGGTGAGGCATCTGCCCAGAAAGCAGGGTTTATTTATTTATTTGCTTCATTTATACCCAGCCTTTCTCACCCCTGTAGTGGGACTCAAGGTGAATTACAACTCTGGCAAGATTCAATGCCATTTAAAACATAATCATAAAACATATCCCATCAATTAAAACAGTTAAGCAAATAAACACATAGAATAATAACACATTAAAAACAGATTAAAAACATATAAAATGTGTGGTACCATGGATGGAGGTAGGGAATGAATTGTCCACCCTTGGTGGTTCATCATATAAGCAAACCCATGGTAGAGGGAGCCTTAACCAAAACCTATGTCATAATGAACGAATTAAGCCTACAAAGGGGTCTATATCAGCATGGGTTGTATCAGGCCTGGATCAGGCCCTTTTGGCTCCCTAGGCCAAAGACTCTGCCCCTGCCCCCGGATCCGCCCCGCCCCCAGCTCCACCCCCACCCCACCCCGCCCCGCCCCCAGCTCCGCCCCACCTCCTCGCCGGCGCAAGGAGGAGGAGAAAGGAAAGACCCACCCCTGGAGTCGATGCGGGCCTCCCCACTGCTCCTCCCTCCCTTCCTCCCTCCTAAAGCCACCATGCCGGCCTGAGAAGCGGCTGAAATTGTGGCTGTAGGAGGGAGGGAGGAGCTGTGGGGAGGCCCCGCATCGGCTCTGGGGGTGGGGCTCTTTCCTCCTCCTTGCACCGGCAAGGAGCCAGGGGCGGAGCCGGGGGCGGAGCAGAGCTGGGGGCGAGGGCAGAGCCACGGGCAGCAGAGCAAGGAGGGGGGCGGCTGTGGCTGGTGCTTACGCAGCTGCGCACATGGGCCCCCTTTTTTTGGAATTTTTTTCTTTGGGGGGGGGGTCCGGACCTGCTGCCCCCCCAAAAGAGCCGCCCTAGGCCATAGCCTAGGATAGCTTTATGGGTAATCCGGGCCTGGGTTGTATGGCTGTGTAGATGATGTTTTATAATTTTCATCAATTTCACATAACTTTCGCTTCATGCAAGACTAGAGAAGGAAGCAACATATCACTGGACCAGACAGGGCTTGGCACAAGCTCTGTAAAGCTTGTAGAAATGCAATTCAGCTTGACTTTTCCACAAAAAGCGTATCTGGAGTCAATTTTGTTAGGCTACAAAGTTTTAATAGATGCCCAAACAACCATGGCTTTGCTTACATGTTATATTGTTTTCTCTATAATGGTCTTAAACATGGATAAAGTTGGGGGGAGGGAGAGAATTTTAATGATATGTTGTTTGTACTTTGATGAATATTCCGTTTCCAACGTTAAAACATATACTTTTCTCAAGACATCAACACTACTTTATTGCAGATATTACAACTCCCTTCCCCTGTCAAATCAAAAGATGGATATTATCAGATCTGACAGTTCTTTCCTATTTAAATTTCTCCTACACAGACATTGGACAATGTTGTGAGTAAATAACTCCTTTTGTTAAACTGCAGGTCTCCGACTGTAATGAAGTCCACATTTCCTCACTAGTCTATCCCTCAACACATAATTCCTTGTGGTTCCACAGAAAAGCAGAAACCCTGTCAACCAGGAAAAAGGTTTAGAGCTGATGCCGTTAGAAGGAAAGATAAGCTGTTGGACAGTTGGAAGCCAAAATATTTTATCTAGAAGAACAGGCCTAGCCATATTTCCATCTTGATAAGCAGGAGATTGGAAAATGTTGCTTTCTATAGGCTAACCCTGAGAGAAAGAACATGTGGCAAACAACCACAGGAAAGATTGTGTAAGGTTCTTTGTTCCAAGATTGCATTCCGATAGGCCTGGAAAGATACGATTTCCAGCCTTTCCACATATTTCTGGTTGTACATATGAATTCACCAGTGCTTTTCTTTCTTGTTATGTGCCTTCAAGTTGTTGGGGATCTTAGTCTTCAGGTGAGGCCCTGTTTCAAAACCAGGAGGGCCTAAAATGTGTGTGGTTGGACCTCACAAAATTATCCGTATACGCAGTGGGGATGTTTCTGCAAATAAACAAAACTGGGGGTAGAGAATGGGGAGCAACACATTGGGCCTCTGGCAGGGCGTGCTTCTATTCCCCCATTTGGCTCTTAACATCAGGTTGAGAAGGATTGGCTGGATGTAGGAGTTGAGACAACTCTTATTGGGTTTCATTTGCTTTAAGACAAGGGTGAGCAATTATAGTGGGATCAGGGGGCAATTTTTTGCCCATGTAGGAGGAGGGAGAGCATACAGACTGCCAAAAGTGATTAGTTAGGGGGGGGGATGGGGAAGCTAGTCTAGCAAGTGTGAAGGGTTCTAGAGGAACGAATCAGTACTGGAAGTTGCACAGAGCTCCAAGGCCATACTTTCGCTGTCTCCACTTTAAAATATGTCCTGAGTTGACACATGCTGAAGGAATCTGCTCCCTGAAGACTCCCTGATGGGTAAGTTTGTGCTCCAGAAGGTGCTTGTATCAGGCACACTGGAGTGAAACATAGTTTTTGGATTTATTTCCACCAGTTGTGCAGGTCTAGTTTGGCATCAGAACTGCTTGGGTCCCTGTATTGTTTTATTAGTAGTTCTGAACATCAAGACCAAAAGTCTTAGAGACAAATGAAATGAGGAGCCTAGGGTCCCAGGAAAGACAGCCCTATAACATCTAATCGTCGTTAGCATTTATTAATGTATTGTTTTTCTTTCTATTGTGTATTGTTGTTGTTGTTGTATCGTTCTTACTGGTCTTCCCAGTGAACGTGAACTCTGTAAGTCGCCCCGAGCCATATGGGAGTGGCGACTAACAAGTTTAAATAATAATAATAAACAAACAAATAAAAGTTAGAGCTTTCAGTTCTATCTTTCTTATTACTAGTTGTTACTTGTTCTAAATTTTGTGATCCACGTGAAAGCTGAGGAACAGATTGTCTAAGTAACAAGTTCTAAATTTTTAAACATATCCATGCTATTCAAAACTTAGGTTTCGCTACATCCTCAAATAAGCTTTGTTGAGGTATCAAGAAGGTAATGACATCCTCTTCCACCAATAGGACCTACATTCAAGAAAGTCAAGGGCAGCAAGAGAGATTTCTCACTTCAAATATTCAGTCTTCCCATATTTCTTCCAAGTTAAGATGGTCCATTGAGAGTACATCTCCTAGAGACCAAATTCCACCACCTTCCACCCACCCAGCCATCTGGAACAGGTACTGCACTCTCTTCAATTCACTTAAACACATTGTCATTTCAGTCCATCATATTTATGGAACAGTTGTCCACCTTTCAAATTGTTTGTTGAAAGAGGCATGCATGGGAACCAGCAGTGACAGGAGAAACTTTCTGTAACAATCCCTTTCATATGAGAAGTTTATTGGTAAAATATTAAATAGTATACAGAATTAAAAACTGCACATACACATTTGAGAAATAAGTCTTGGACAAATTTTATGCTTGTTCCTGAGATTCCCTACATTTAATTCCAGTAGCTGTGCACAGTACAAACGTCCATAATATAATCATTTTCACAAAGTATTACAAAGTTTCTGCAGCTTTCTTTTGTGTTTATATATATATTTTTATATATAGACGCAGACCCACTCTCTCATGCATTTTCAGCACTCATATCCATATACAGTGCACACATACATGTACTAAACCATCTGTATGCATGTAAGGAAAGATAAAAATACGCCCAATTTAAGTAACCAACATATATTGCAATTATATAGAGACTTTGATATCAACCCTGGTGTATTTTACTGTGAAGCAGTTATTTATATTTAGCTATTCCACACCTTCTCTAAAAATGTTTCCCAAACTGGTTAAGATCAGGAGATTCCAAATTGTCTGCGAAGTAAGTATGTGATAAATACACACTGAGCTTTTGTCTCTTTTCCTATCCCACCAGTTTCAGGATTATGGTGAATTCCCTTTGTGGTCAAAATGACAACAAACCACCCCCTCCACATCAAGACTGACAACAAAGCACTTTTCATAAGTCTATGTCAACATAGGGACAATTGTTCCATTTCTCCAATAAGAAGTTCAATTCTGAACAACACCATGTTTACCACTGTTGTATAGATTATACCCACAATGACTCTTCTATAGACCTGACCCAAAGCCCTTTCAAATCTTGTAGACGTCACTCCAAACTATTTCATCCCCTTTTGGCTCTAATGTTTTGAGGCATGGCATACTTGCTCATAATTGAAAGTCAATATGAATTTCATTAATAGGGGAGAAAGCACTTGGGTGTAGCAACCCCTTTATTTTTGTCCACTACATGTTGCATGCCAAATTCAGCCTTAACATTTGAAATACTTGAAAACTATGTAATACATTCACATCCACTTGTAAATACCCCTAAAACTGACATGTTCATATCCCCCCATCATGTACCTTTAAATAGTCTGCAAAGGAAAATGAAATCTAGGCTGAAAAAATAAATTACCAATAAATAAATAAAATGGATGTAAGTGTTCCAGCGGCAGTTGGGGAGTCTCAAACAATCACATATAATTTTGAGCCAGCACAATTTTTAAAACTGAATGGCAAAGACTTGTGTGAAACCTCAAGGTTGGTTGGAAGAAGATGGTTAGAAACCATGATGAATGATGTGCAGAGAATGCAGGCTACAACATATCTGCTTCTTGAAGTGTTCTGCTGCTAAAGCATAAAGAAATTTACTTTAAAAGAGCAAATATACAAATTTGTTCATGTGGATAAAACAGAAATATGGATCATCCCCCCCCTTCTACTTCAGCTCCAAGTAACCGCTTAATCCTTTAAAATACAAATTCTACATGTCCTTGAAGCATCAGATGACATGGGGGTTGTTCTCATGTATTTATTCACACCAAGGCAAGTACATCAGACAAGCAAAATTCCTTCCAGCACAGAGATGTATTTTGGTGGAGTTTGCATGAAGTCTTTTCCAAATGCTGGAACTGATTCCTGCTGTCTCCACCTCGTAACTATCATGAACAACACAAAGAAGGCAAAGAACCATCCTCAGAATGTCTACTGAAAAGTAAGTACCACTGGATTCCTAGAGTAAGTACTATGGAGTTTCAACTATAGCTATTCTCTTTTGCAGTGGCTTTCAACCTTTGGGTCCCGATGTTTTGGCCTTCAACTCCCAGAAATCTTAACAGCTGGTAAACTGGCTGGGATTTCTGAGAGTTGTAGGCCAAAACACCTGGGGACCCACAGATTGAGAACAACTGAGCTACTAGGTGTGTTTGGGTTTTCAGCCTTTTAGTATGGCAACAAATGGAGAAACATGAAGCAGTCAATGCAGTGGTGGGTTGTGTTTTCCATGTTAGTGGGATGGTGAATACAATCCAGGAATTAGTTTGCACTTTGAAGAGTTTTCTAACATGATGAGCTCTTTGCCAAATTGAATCAACAGTTGAGGCTAAAATTCAAGGTGGATTCGCCACCCTGAAACACGGAGGCCATCAGCTCCCACTGGCATGGTATAACCACAGATAGGAACTAACCTGAATAACTGCCAATTATTTGTGGACCTTTCTTTAGAAACAAACCCATTTGCTCAAGTGGGACTCAGTGGAGTATAGGAGAAATGCAAGTTTATGCAAATATGTGCAACTTGAACTAGAGAGTCTGAACATCTATTATAAAGAAATCTATTCTAATGTGCTTTGCTTCTTTAAATTAAAAAAAATCCTTAAACTCTTTTGGCAAGTGCTTAACACAAAGTTAAATTCTGCTGATTTTGACATACATACACGGCTTTGCGTTTGCTCCCCCCTCAAATTCAAACCAGCAACCACCAAGATGTGGCTTCTGTGCTTAGTAACAGTTTCCCAAAGAAATTTTCCTAATATTTTTATTCTGTAACTTACATATTTACAGTACAGCGATTCCACCTATTGGGAAATAGGTATTAATGTACACTAGAGATAGATAAGATATATAAATAAAGCATGACATATAAGTCCTATCACAACTGACAAGGCAAGGAGAATTCATAAGTAGCTGTCTTAATGAGGAAACAGCCACCCTATGGGCCCTTCCACGCAGCCATATAACCCAGAATATCAAGGCAGATAATCCACGATACCTGTTTTGAACTGGGTTATCTTAGTCCACATTGCCATGTAATCCAGTTCAATGTGGATTTTATACAGATGTGTGGAAAGGGCCCATGTTATCATGTGTCCCATTTATACAAATGTCTTCACAGACAGCTTGGAATAAGATCCAGTTTTTCAGTCCAAAGGAGATTTTCAGTGGGACTACATAAACATTGGGTCAGGGCTATTTGGGGGAATGGATGACTTTAACAATATATAAGTGCTTTCCCCGAGATGGGAAGAGAACTCTGAAATTAAACAACCGAGGCAACAACCATGCCTGACCTCTTGAGCAGCCAGTGAGGCAGCACTGATTTAAGACCTGCTTACAGAAACAATGTTAAAAAACCACCGCATCTACCTATAACTATAGCAAACACAAGGACTAGGGCAAATTCAGCCTGGCAACTTTTGGGCCTTCACTGTTTCAAAGATGATACTCCACTTGGTTTTCAACAAAACTGTAGGATAAATACAGGACAGTGCAAGGAAAAGCAAACCAATGCAATCATGAAATATGATGTACCCACCATTATTAGTCTTCCCTGGTTGTGTCTCATGCACAGTCTTAGTTCAAGGGAAGCAATGGTATAAGGCTAAGCCATTCCTTCAGAAGAACTGATATGCACCAGGTCAGCATTTGGAAAGTTTTAAAAAATCACAGCTGCAGAAAGTCATATCAATTTTTTTTCACTTTGATTTGTGGAGTTATTAGAGGAAGATTCCCCAACAGGTGCAAGTTTTAGAAACCACATGATTTGCTTCCTCTGGTCACCAGCTTGCTTTGGAACATGATATATTTAATGCACGATAAAATGGTCAGGCAAAGTATTGCACACGAATGAGACTCTGACTAATGAATGCTTTCCCCTTTTAAACTAGGCAATATGAATAACAGTTTCAAGCCTGTTAGGAGCATGGTTCAACAAAAAGATTCAAGAATGAACATCAAGAATAAATGAGACAGGATGAGACAGAACAGTAACAAAACCATATTTTTCCACGGGGGAAAAACAATATCATTTAAAAAATGTATATTTTACAAAGCAGTTAACACATTCAAATTTCCAGTCTGCCTTAAAAGACATTCTTTAAGAAGAAGAAAAAGGACAACCAGAAAAAAAGATCAACATTCAGTGAGGCAAATATACAGTATTACAATTCCATAGTTTTGTCATCTCTAAGTACCCTAGTTCGAAAATGTTACAAAGATCATTTACCTTTATATATATATATTTATATTATATCAGTTCAACTGCTTTTTTAAATACAAAACTATACTCGAGTACAAAAATATGTAAACAGACTGTACAGCCAATGAACAGACAACAAAAATGTAAAAAAAATGTTGCTAACAGCTAGGGAAACCTAGTTTGAAACTTCAAACTAGCCTGGATAGCCTGACATAAAGAGGCCTGAAAAAACAAGGAAGCAAAACCTCCAACACACACAGTTAATATGGTCAAATTAGAGAGCAATAGGTCTTTGATCATAATTTTAGCATTTTATTACTACAAAACTAACCAAACCTTCCCCTGCTGCAATCTCTGTCATAAATCTCTACTTCTATTGTGCTTTGTTGAATTGAAACACATTTGAAATATATAAGGCATAAGCCTGTCCTTGTAGCTCACAAGAGTGTTATGGCATACGCCTAAGGATCTCCCACGGAAATAAGCAGGATTTCAGATTTCAAAGATATTGCTGCCTCCAGAAGATGCAGATTTTTAAACAGAAATGTTGAACTGTGTTTATGTTCAATATTTATGAGTTTATGATTAGTTTTCAGATTGGGGGGGGGGCAAAGTTTTTTCTAGAAACATTTGAACAGGTTCAGAATCCTGCAGTAACAATGACTGGAAGTTACTATTTGGGACTACAACTCCCAGCCTCCTCCAGATAAATGGCAAGTGACAATACTGGCTGGGAGATGCTGACAAAGTTCAAAAAGCAATCTTTTTCCAGCATCAGCTTCACCTAGCATACACCAGCTGACTGTTCTGGAACCACTATGGTGGAAAGGAGACCTTTAGAAGCCCTCTGTAGGGGCTTCAACATATACATTCCTCACTGAAGTCAATTAAGAGAATTTATTCCAGAAAAATAAAATTATTTCTAAGTCCGCTGCCTGTTTATTTTTGAGAACTTAAATTTGAGTTTATTGATTTTTTAAAGTGGCAAGCTTCCAGATTGCTATTTAAGGTAAATTTGATTTTTAAAAAAATGTTCTTCTATAACATTTGGAGAAATACGCTCAAAACATAAAGGCAGGCTCTCTTGAACGCTAGTTACTTTAAAGCATATGTGAAGACATTCTCTATTTATTTTCTGATGGCCATCCTTAAGAGTCAGCCAAAGCAACACATGCTCTTGGTTGTGATTAATGCCAAGAGGAAGCTCCCAGGAAGTGGTTTTGGAAAACCATGTTCCACCACATGAACTTTGGAAATGTATTGCATGGATGGTAGACAACTTTTTTGAACGCGGCAAGATTGCTGCTGCCTATTTTCCCCTGCTGCTGCTGCTGAATGCACTTAAGATCATGATTTCAGTTGAGGAAGGGTAACTTGAAGCTTAACAAGCTCAATCAGTATGTAACCAAAGATATGAATACCTAAAATAATTCTTCCCCAGTTCAGGCTCCATTGCTTTTGTAAAGTCATAAAGCATTCCTGGGCATGGAAGAAAATATTGCAGATGCAATATTTGTATCACTAACATTCAAACAGAACTGAATGAACATTAACTAAACATACTTTTGTTGTGTCAAAGGCTTTCAAAGATACGTCTGTAGCTTTGTAGCCTTTTTCACTTTTCAAACAGACTAAGATAGGTAGGAGCCAGTTTGAAGACTTTATTCTGATACAATGCTTGTTTGAAAGAGTTTGAATGAGATGAGGTTTAAAAGGCCAAATATCAATTGAACTGAATCAACATAAGTGAAATATTTTCCTTTCTTCAGACTGGTTTTCTTTCACAAGACTACCACCTTTAAAAGATGCCCCAATTACTAATAAAAGAACCATTCTTGATTTGTAAGATCTGAACAACTTTGATATTTCCATTTTTTCCTAAGACACAACGAATTAAATGAATTAAATTTTAATTGCAGCTAGTGAAATTAAGGCATTGCCCTGGAAAAATGCCAAAGATTCCCCCAAAGCTAAAAGCTACAGATTATATATATATATATATATATTGCTGACATCTCACACTAATGACCATAATAGCTTTAAACCCATCTTTTGCACAACTTCATTTCACAATTATTTTAATCATAATGAAACATTTCACTTTTATATATCTAACAAGTGAAACCAATGAGCTCATTGACTCCTTGCCAGAGTTATTCTAAGATGTTTTAAGGACTGCAGCCTTAAAACAGAATAACAAAAGAAAATGACAATTTATGATCTATTTCATTTTGGACACATTCTCAGAAAATGCTTACAGATATGAGTCAACTAGAAATGTAAGATATTCAGAAAACATCCAATTTACACAGTACTTAGAAATATACCAAGTTTTCAAAATAGAGATAAGGGACAGTCAGAATTCATGACATGAAGACTTGACAATCAAAGGCTAGGTATTAATACATTTGCAATCTACCTATGCACTCAATAAAAATAATTGACTGAGCCATTTCTTTGCCTGTTAAATGAACACATCGTTCACATTCATAAATTACATGATGTATTTTTATCATTGTGACATGTCCACAGCCCAAAAGCTTTCTAGGCATCTTGTCCTGTCTATATAAAAGTAAAAGCTTTTCGCCTTCTAAGAAGTGGTTGAACCAAGTTGACTAAACTGGTTCACAGTATCAAGAAGATCCAAATAAAAAGTGTGTTAAGTATTTAGTGTGTAAGATTTCAAAGTTTCCTTGCAAATGAGAATTTAATTACTAAAGTTTTCTGCCTATTGTGTGAGATGATGAAGGATCTGTACACTTTTCAGCATTTTTTTATTTTAGGAAGTTTTCTCAAAAGTTTTGTGAAGGGCTTTTGCTCAAACACCTTTATGCAAAAGTTACTATTCTGCACAAAATACTAGTTCACATTTGCCAAATGATAAAATCTAATATTCCAGGCCCTGCTGGTTTACAACCTCCTTAGAATATCCAAATTTGCAAGCAAAATAGTAATCTTCACAAAAAAATGAAACAATAAGCATGGGGAGGGCTTTCAGTGTTTTTGGTTCTTACACAAAGAAGAATAGTCTCACAGCAGTGGGCTGCCTCTTTCTCATATTTGACACTCTTTCTCACTGACAGTATGACATACAGTAGCTGCAGCTTAGGGAATAAGAAGAATTCCTCCAACCTAGAAAGGAACTACACTGCCATGTAATACAGTTTGGATCTACATTATTTGGTCAGCGTAGATCCATACAGTGAAGTTTAACGGCATTATATGGGTCTATATTTAGTGTAGATTCAAATTGCATTTTATAGTACTGTAGATCCAGCCTCAGACACTTTAGAACAGGGGTGCTCACACTTTTTCAGCAAGTGAGCTACTCTTAAAGCAACCAAGTCCAAAAGATCTACCTGCCCCCGCCGCCGTGCGCTCTTGCCACCGCACGTGCTCCTGCTGCTGTTTTCCGCCCGCACAGCGCTTCTTCCGCCTGCAGGGCATTGCAGGAAGGAGAAAGCACGAGGTGGGGCATCCAGAGGGAGCGCTCCGCCCTGCCTGTCTCACCGGCAACGGAGGCTGCACAGCTGTTTCTGGACGAGATTGAGGCAGGGCGCTCCCTCCAGAGGCCCCGCCTCGTGCTTCCTTCTTCCTGCAATGCCCCGCAGGCAAAAGAAGCACTACGAGAGCAGAAGCCAGCAGCAGGAGCACGCGTGCACGCAGGGTGTGCGCACGCATGGCAGGAGTGCCCCATCCGGCTGGTGAGGCCCGAAGATCACCTGGAAGAGGGCCGAAGATCTACTAATAGCTCCCGAGCTACCTAATGAGCACTCCTGCTTTAGAATATCGCTTTCTTGTTCTGACAGACATTAGAAATATAAGAAAGTATTTCACAAGCTCTTCAACTAAGGCCCCATCTGCACTGAAATTTATTGCAGTTTCACATTGCATTATGTGGCAGTGTAGATCGAGCCTAAAAAACCAATGCCAGAAGTACTGCCTTTTCTTGTATCTTTTTTCTGTCTCTCAACAACCTATGTATTACCAAAAGCTATGTTTCACCAAATAAATGATCTATCCAAGCACACTTTCCAGTAGTAATAGTAATAATAATTTCAACCAGGTTTCCAGTGAGCACGCAGGTTACCTCTGCAATGATAACCTGTAATCTCAAGACCTTTTTTAGGTCCCTACAGTAAAAGAAAAGAGAAAGAAAGAAACCATTTAGAGACCAGGATACAGGCATAAATGGCTTTTTCCTTGTTGCAACCTGATCTACCCAATTGCAAAAATTTAAAAACATCTATAATAGCATGAAGAGCAATTTGGGATGTGGTACCTTCCAGAAAGGTAGGACAGAATAACTACAAATCAAGCAGAGTTTGTTCACACACTCAAAAACCCAAACCATAACATCTTAATTCACTTGAATCTCCCTTCTGAAAGATAATAAATCATTTAAGGAAAAGTTGGAGGGAAGAAACCCTTTTCCAATGAGCAGGACTAACAAATCTAATTTCATGGTTGCCTTCCAGGACTTTCTTAATTTATCCTGCTATGCTTGGTTGCATTTTGTTTTAGACAACTTTGGTAATTTTTGCCTTCCATGTATTTTCTCTTTCAAATATCAGATAAACAGGTCTGAAGAACATTTCCGATTGATGCTTGTTTCACTTGTTTCCTATCTACCATAGCTGCAGGTTTGGAAACATCAAATCATGGCATGAGCAAATGAATAGTATGGCTAAGTACTTCTGTAGCAATGATTTATACTCACTGAAGTCACACTTTTTGATTTTAGCCACACTGCTTGCCCCCTTTTTTATTTTATTAATGTATGTTTTTACTGAGTCAACGTTTTTTCCACTTACTGTTACAGAGATACAAAGAACATTTACAGGACAGTTGCTTGTCTTCCTCATCTTTTTAATCAGTTTGTAAAAAAGGGTTTTTTTAAAGGATACAATTATACCCCAAGGAATCCAAGGAATTAATTTCAATACGTTTATCCTAAGTGGGATAACGAAAATGGGATAAACCAAACATTGTGACTATTTTCCTCAAGGTTTAATAAAAACTCTTAGAACTGGGCCTCATCAATAGCTTGTGAGGGTTTTGATCTACCCTATCTTCTGGTTTATGACAAGATGTATGACAAACTCTACTCGCAAATTGGGAAAGCAACTAAAAATGTACAAGAATGTTTGAGGTAGCCACTGATTTAAAAACAAAAACAAACTGATGTCCACTAAGCAAAGGAAAAAATGAATTTGAAGTTCTGACTAGATCCTCAGTTCAACTAAATGTATATAGTCAACAGAAGGCTTGTTTACACAACCACAACCTCAAAATCTGTAACCTCTTAATGCACTTTAATCTTTCATTTGCTAATACGATCAAGGGATTAACTAGAAGCTGAAGAGAGATGTCAGTCAAGAAACTAAACCTCTGGATAATTCAGGGCTCTCGGCTCAGTTTTATTTCATCTTGAAGTAAGTGATCATGTAAACAATAAGAGGTCATTATTTCTGGTAAGCAACTAGGAGCAGAATTCCCCAATCATTCAGGTAAAGTTACCTGAGACTGTGATCCAAGATTGCAAACATGGTATATGTGAGCATATATGAGACCAAAGGATGCTTCAAACATGACATTTCCTCAGGACTTTGGTGAAAACATTTATCTTTACATGCATCAGTCTACAAAAAGCAACTGTCTTTTATATATATATATATATATATATATATATATATAAAAGCTGCCATGCACTGTGGTTTCAAAAGTGTGTATGGAATAAAACAAGTTTCTTTTTAATGTTTTTGCACATGTACATTAGGTTTGTGCAATTTGGCTGGAGGACGATCCACTTTTGGTATCCAAATTTTGTTGGGTACCCAGATCCGTTTTTGGGAGCCTCCCAAAAATCAGCTAATAGAAAATTCTGTTTTTGGCTAGATAGTCAAAAGATCTGGTCAATTGGTGGCATTTGGGAACTTACAAACCTCCCCTTTCCATTCCTAGGCTCCTTTCCTTTCTTCCCTTCAAGAGAGCCTGGGTTTGAAGAAAAAGCCGCACCCAGCAGCTATATGGGCCATTTCAGTGGGGAAAAAACAAGGCAGCTGAGCCCTTACGTTTATGGCCCGCCAAATAAGCCAGATTGGCCAAAAGGAACTGAATAAACGGAATCCGTAAACAAGCCTAATATACATGTTAGTTTCCCACACTAATATTTTACACCAAAAATGGCATATGCAAAGGAGCTCTTACATTTCGTGGATATTCCTGACTATGTAAACAAGAACTGTAGATTTGGAGTAACAACCTTGAATCATCGACCACTGTAGAAAGATCAGGATTGCATAAGTGAATCCAAAGACTGAACTAGCAAAAGACCAAGCTTTGATACTCTCTTAGACGGCTGCTAGGTGGTTAATGCTACAGAAATAAAATGACAAACTAGATCTTTCATAATTAAACGGCATTTGTTAATTGTATCTCTGAAATTCAAAAGCAGCAGACTTTGTTGCATCAACTCTCTGTATTTCTAAAGAAAGCACAATTAGTAGGAAGTAAGTACTAACAGGATCTACGATGTAGTCATACAGGCTGCCGGAATTGCCTTGCATGATGGCGAATCTAGTGACCATCAGCACGTAGAGTAGGGAACCTGTTGCCCCATGCCCCGCATTGTCCAGCTCAAGAAGAAAGCTGATCTTATGGGGGGAAGCGTCGACTGTGCAGCTTCCCCCATTGCTTCCTGCGTAACACGAGAAGCCTCCTATGTTGCCATGGTGGTGGCATATGCCAGCTCCACTCTAGATGACCCATGGAGCCCTGACAGAAGTCCCTGTGCGTTGTTTGATGGGAGCCAGTGGGCTCTGCGGTTCATTTAGGGCTCAACTGGCATATGCTGACGAAAAAAGCCTAATGAGGTCACAAGTCTCCATCTGCATTGACCATTTAATACAGCTCCAAGACTACTTGAAATTCTGGCAGCTACAAAATGCACACCAACAATGCACAGTGCAGCATGGTTTAACGAGTATACAACACAATAAATAACATTGCAGGAAAGTCTCTGTTAATGTGCAGCAGCAAATCTCAATATATCCCAGGTCCCAGGGCAAAATAGGCTCCACACAATGCTGATGGCACCGCAAATACCTATTCTTACTGAAGTGCTTTGCAGAATTTGGGATGAGGGGAATGCCAAAATACTAGCAGAAGGCTAACTAACTCTCTGGGAGGGGTAATTGATTATCTCTGTTCCTAACTGTTGCTTTCCCTTTTTTTAAACCTCCTATGCCTCTGGAGCACTTGTATGCACCTCTCCCAGAAATGTGAAAAAAGAAATCCCTGCAGAGCCAGGTTTCAGGGTTCATGTAATCAACCAGTTCTGGACCTGTCAATCTACACCCCCCCAAGCAAAAACAGTTCCTCTCAAATTAGATCCAAGCTGCAGTATAGTGCCAGTGTAGAAGAGCCTATGTGTAGCCTACTTCTAAGTAAACATACTTAGAATCCAATTCCCAAAACCAACTATATTTGAAAAGGTTTTTCTTTGTACATGGAGTCCACCTAATTAAGGCTGAGTGCCTGTATAAAGCTAGAAAATCAATATTGATGATAAAAGAGCATACCAGCAGTCCAGTAATTCTTTTTTTCTTTTTTAAAAGTGCATATTAGAATAAGTAAAAATGAGATAAAAGGACTTCCAATGTCCTGAAGATGTCATTTCATATGTAAAATCAAGTTTCTATTATATGATTCAGTATTACACATAAACACTTATATCGCAGAAAAACAACACAGCTCCCAGGAAGGTAGCTCACTCAGTAATGTCTGAGTGAATATTGTTATTTGCTTCTGCTTCTACATCTACAGAATATGGGTTAACTTTATATGAGATCTCCCTCACCATTGCTCCTTACCTCCCCAACTGGAAAATTTTGCAAAATAAAAATTCACCCTAACAGACGGTCACCCAAAATTTATCTACATATTTGAAAGGGCTTTTTCTCTGAAATGTATCTACCTGAAATCATTAACCTGTCAAAAGATGACAATTTGCTGTTAGATGTTAGAGCACCTAGTGAAGTTCAGAAGTACCTGCAGTATGACAAAATGTACGGGGAAAAATATTGTGACAGAAACAGACTGCCTTTCAGTTCCCACTAAAAAGTTAACACCAGTTTTCAGAGCAAAAACCAAAGACAATGACGGCAAGAACAAAAAACAGAACTACTCTCTGGTCCCTTCCTTCTTATCTCACCACTGGTGCCAAATGAGAGTGGATACACAAAATAAAGTTAACAACAAAAATGACAACATTTTTTTAAAAAAAGTAAGAGCAACAACAACGACAAAAGGTGTGTCAACGTCTGAGGAAAAGTGGGATTGTAAGTGCAGTATTTCTTCATGTGAAGTGTTTTTTGTTTGCTTTTTTAAAAAACTCAGAGTCCCCTTTGGAAGAGAAGGCCTAGTGGAACGTATGCTCCCCTCGAACAATGTGTGAGGAGAACTCATAGCGGTCCTGGCTATGATAGCCACAAATGTTGCACTCTAATGGGTCCCGGTAGCCATGACACCCCATGTGGATGGTGTACATGACATGGTCTAGGAAGAGGACCCGGCAATGCTCACACTTAAAGGCCCTTATCTGTTCTCCTTCGCCATTGAAGACCTTGTAGATATCCTTTAAAGAGCCCTTAGATGCTTTTGTGACATCCAAAGCCTTGGAGTCATCCTTCATGTAAGCAGGGCTTGGCTTCCTTTTGGGATTTAAGGCAGGGTTTCCTTGGAAGGACTGGTGGTCTTCATGGCTGCTCTCAGAGTCAGAGGAATCCAGGCAGCTATTGCTGGGAGAAGCCTCTCTTTCCTGGGGTTGGCTCTTTGGTCTGATGAGGGAGATGGGACCATCCATGTTGTTTTCATTGCTGTCAGTAGTTTCTCGGCTCATGGGCCTTTCTATTCTGTTAGAGTTGTAGACCTGAGCATAAGCTGAGCTTATGACAGGGGCCACATCAGCAATTGTGCTTGGCATGTGATGTAGTCCTTCTGCCCCAAGGTAAGAGATTGCATTGTTGATCGCTTGGTCCATCATGTGAGTTTGCATCAGCTCAGCATCTCTCTCATAAGGTAAGCTCGCATCAAAATGAATATCTGGATAGCCATATCTCATCAGCTTCTCTCCTGCATGGATAGAACAGTAAAAATAAAAATTAAATCACCTTTAGGAAAAGTTAACATAGGTAACTATTTTGGAACAACAACAGCAATAATATATGGATATCTATTTAGTAACCCCTCTAAAATGACTTATATGATACTTATTAGCTGCCATCCCATATTATATGCAAACTCAAAATCAAGTCCCACTGAATTTAACAGGACTAACTTCAAATACACATTCACAGAATTGTCAGCAGGACATTTAATACATTAGCAGCTATGGACTATTAACCAATGGATTCCAATTTATTTCAATTTGATTTAACACTCTGAAATTCATAACATTCAAGTCTTGTGACTCTACAGCTATTGAAGTAATTTGGTGGGTCCACAATTTTAGTAAGGGAGCAACACTTCAGTTTCCTTTTGTTCACATACTACAGGGAGCTAATTTTCACTCCACATTTACAAATACAAATATATCTGTTAAAACAAATATTATTTATTTTAAATACATATTACACACACACACACACACACACACACACACACCAGCTATCTATAACTTTTTCGCAAAACACTAAACTCTGGATTAGGAATTTCTACATTCCAAAAGGCACATGACATTTTTTACACGTGCATATTTTTTCTTTTTATATGGAATCCAGCCTGCAGTGCAAAGTGAAAATAACAAAACTTAAAATCAAGAAAAAGTGTCATTGTTTAATTAAGGACTTCTGTGATACATAACATGGAAAAGTGGAGGCCGACTGTATTTTCTATATTGTGATAGTAACTGGAATATTCAAGAAATCCAGTAGCACCTCAGAAACCATCTTGTAAACAGAAAATTCTGCCACAACCTTTCATGGACTCAGCCAGTTCTTCAGATGCACAATTAATAAAATAGAGTGTATTCATGAACCTTTATGTCTTTTTCCCAGTTAGTCTCAAGGATGCTATTGGATTGCTTTTACTTTTAATGTTTAAACAGAATACAACAGTTATCTCTTTGAACACTACTACAAAGTACTAGCTGATTTTCTCTTTAACGAAAGTAACCTGCCTGAAATGCAGCTAACCATATCATGGGATGCCATCTGGGAAATACCTCCCTCCTCCCCTTCCACTCTGAGATGAAGTTTCATCTGCAGCCATAGAGGTGCCCTTCAACCAAAGGAATATTCACCTCTGAGGCAGGACATGGGCACACCATCCTTTCCCAAACAAGAAGTTTCCTGCCCCCTTATGAAATGTTATTTCCATTCTGAAATTTCTAGCATTGCGGAGAGTGGGGTATTAACAATCAATCCCAACTAATTCTCTTCTCTTTGCTGTATTCACATTACCTTGGTCTTTTTGTTTAGTACTTTAATTTGGAATCATAACATGTGCTTCTAAATTCTCAACTTAAATGTTAAATTACTGAAATGCTAGGAATTTGCAGAATAAAGAACAAATAATTTAGGGGGTAGAATTCTTACTCTGGATCAAGACACTAATCTTTCTGCCCTGTATCTACACCCCTGCTGTGGGGGGGGGGGGGGCTGTGTAGGAGAGACTACAAACATGATAACTTGGTTTACCATATTTTGTGCACAATATATATTACTATGTATAAAAGAGGGTGTAGCTAAAGGTCATTAATGTCTACCATTATCTAAAAGTGTCTTTGATATTTTGGACAGAAACATACTGACATAGAGGAGCCGATGATTACTGCAATGAAGATTTTTGTTTTAGTTCTCTACCTAAACAACCTTCTTCTGCAATAGAAAAAATGTGTAAAGATGGTATCAATAAAAAGTTATGCATTGCTAAAACCATGGCTGGTGTTAATATGTTAATATAGTTAGTAGAAGAATTTTGCTCGACTGCAAGCATTCGAACATACAACTTTACTGTATAAAGATTTTCAGGACAACTTGCATTGTGACTTGCATTGTGTTTGTTTCATACGGATTTATCAAATACTTGATGTTTGGTAGTTTGGTCCAACTTTTCCCTGCCTTGTGGGAATTATTTGTTCTGAAATTTCACCCATTGCATTGAGATGGCTCAGTTCATAATACCACCTGATGTCAAGGTAAGAAGCACCTCTATATTAAAGCAATCTTGATTTCCAGAAATCCAGATTGAATGCATCGTTTGCTAGTTTATCATACTGGGGTTGATTTCAAATCCGTTAAAAATATTTCTGCTGAAATTATGAGACCAGGAAATTTCACTATTTCTTAGTTTGGTTGTCCCAAAAATAAAGAACAAATGATGTATCTTTACTGGTTTTCTGAAGTTAAATAATATAATCATCGGGATCAGAATGCAAAAATACAGTACATGCAAGATAAGGTAAATATAACTGAAAAACCAGATAATTTATTAAAAGTCCACAGACTTTCTCACAATTATCATGATGCCATTTTGGTAATACTGCAATGGTTGCAATCCTCATAAATGACAAGTAGGAATGAAATAATTTGTTATGATCAATTCAAGTTCAATGGCATGTGTTTCATTGCTGTGACAACACATTTTTACAAGCAGTCTTCAGGAACTCGGATCATCACGAACCATGCAGGAGAGTCCTAAAATGCAGACAACAATGTTCATCTATATCAGGGCTGTCCAAATGGCGGTCCGGGGGCTGTATATGGCCCCCAGCCTTTTCCCTACGGCCCCCTAAGCTTTTAAATAAAAAAATTGAAAAATAAAATAAATAATAATTTTTTAAAAAAATACCTACTTCCAGGTTCGGAGCAAGAATCGCGAGAATACGCAATCCACACGGGATTTCGCTGTCAATGTGAGATCACGCCGGCGTTGACACCGAAATCCCATGTGGATTGCGTATTCTTGCGATACTCTTCGGCTACTCTACTATTGGATCGTTGAGGACCACAGACGCGATTAGGACCTTCTTCGACTCAGTCGGTCATCGCCTCTCTCGTCGTCCGGGTACTCCTGGATCCTGCGCGTTTGGAAAAGGTAGGATGAAGCAGGGGGCTCCTCAGGGGGCTCCTCATTCCCTCCCCTCATCTCCCCTCATGTATTAAATATAAAATTAAATATATTTAAAGATGAAATAAGGGGAGATGGGCTACATTAAAATAAGGGGAGAGGGGAGGATGGAATTAAATATATTTACTATTAAATTTAAAAAAGGGGAGAGGGGAGGATGGAATTAAATATATTTACTATTAAATAAAAATAAGGGGGAGGGGAGGGGGCGGAGCCGGGGGAGAGGGTGGAGCTGGGGGCCGGAGGGGGCGGAGCCAGGGGTGGAGGCAGACCCTTAGGCCCCACAGGTCATCAGTGACCGAAATTCAGGCCCCAGGGCCAGTAGAAGTTGGACAGCCCTGATCTATATGAACATATAAATTCAAGTAGTTTTCAGCCCAGATGTTTCATCAAGCAACTAGAACCCACACTGTTCTTTCCTGCTTTGGCCCAGTAGAATGGAGGGGAGAAACTGAGATGATGAAGAAGCAGTTGGTCTTGACTTGCAGGGCAAAAAAAATGCAGATAAACATAGAAAGCACCTCCTTTTCCCTTCCCCTGGGAGCCCTGAGCAGCTTCATGATTATTGTTAGTGCTTCACAACAGTTAAACGCAGTGTGGCCCTTTTCAGGGCTTTAGCTGCAGCGGGGCAGGAAACACAGTTTGGAGAGTGTTTAGACAAGCATCTCATGGATTCCATCCAGAAAGGGACATTTTGTGTGACACACTCCACATATCATAAATTGAATGCCACCTTTCAGTACAGTACCAGAGAAGGCGTTATGTAAAATGAATATGTTTTACTTGCCTATTTAATTAAGTCCCCATTTTACAATTACTTTCCACAGTAAACAGTATATTAGTAATTAACAAACTGCACCTCAAACTAATGTAAGAATCTGCTATAATACTTCCCTTCCAATATCCAATTCGTTCCCTCATGTTCCTGAATTTTAAGATGTACAAAATATTTTTGCGTGTTTGGCTGTTCTTGATAACACAAAACTGGAGAATTCTTCATCTCTTCTTCTTTTCTGTCTGTGTACTAATTTACTCCTTTTTTCATTTTGTTTGGCTTGTTTGTTTCCTTTTTGGTTTTATGTTGGTTTTTACTTTTCTTGACTGAACCATTGCCTTGCTCTGAGGTCTCCAAAAACAGAATGTGACAGAAATATTTAAATGATAAACAAAAAAACTTTCTGCAATTATTTCAAACATGTGATTGGTCCAATAGTTACTTCCTATTCCAAACTAAATTTTATTGATTTACTAGTTTTCACCCCACTCCCACAGATTTGCTAGCTTTCTTCTACCAGCTTCTATTAACATTACTTCCTTGATTCTTTTTAATTCTTAAACTACAAAAGTAGTAGAACTTGGACAAGTTGTGGTTTTGAAACTATAACTTCAATAATCACCCAGTAAAAAGTGCCTATGCTGGTTGGGAGATTCTGGGAATTATAGGGGAGAAAAGAAGGAAATAATCCAAGCTCTGACTCATAGAAAGGTCACCATGTCTTGGCAGCATCCTCAGATCTTTTAGTCACTGAAACTAAAATTAACACACAAAGCACTAACTAGACCATTTGACAACACTTGTAGATCAAGGGAAGTATGAAAAAAACATCTTTCTATGCTTAGAAAATTTCAATGATAGCTCTGGAAACATTAAAGAAACAATATTATGAGGTCACCGTAAGTCGACAGATGACTTGAAGGCACATACACAGACATCTCTTTTCAATAATGTGTTACACAACAAAGGCTACGGAAATACACAATACTAAATATAGACTTCATTTTTAAAAGGTATCCCAACTGGTACAATAGGAAAAATTCCCCAAATGATCTAGTATAATTTATTGTCCCCATATTTTCAAAGTTATCTACCACGATGGGGAATAAAATGCCTGGCTATCTTTAGTTTTCAGTGCTTACTGGATTCTTTAATGCAGGTCACAATGAACTGTAGTGGCCGCACTTGGTTCTAGCCCTCCCACAATTCCCTTTTCACTTCCCTCCCTTCTAAGAGTACCAATCCTAAATTAGAACATGTATAGGGTTTAACAGTAAGCTATCCTGTTTACTTCAAACAACAAAAGTGCTCATCTGAAGCTTACCCACAAACTTCTGTGGGGTGGAGCTTTTACGCTTTCCCATGTTGCTTGTCAGCTTCTCTATAACAGCAGGTCTTTCAAAAGGCACCAGAGTAATATTGTTGTCCATCCCAGGTTCTTGATCCTTACAATCTTCCATAGTAGGTACTATATAAAACCAGAAAGCCAAATCAGATAGATCTACCTACACTTCCAACAGAAATCTGATTAAATAAATAAATGAAATGGTCAGCATTGTGAGGCTTGCAAACCGTAAGCAGTCAATGGGTGTTTATAGCAGTGCTAGGAACTTTGTGAGAGTCATTTGGTGAGGCTCTCTATCTTTGGTTGGTACACCTATGGCTGGGGCATTAGCTCCTTGTATATGAAGGCTGAGATGAAGCAAGGAGGAGTCACACTTTCTCATAGAAACAGTTGGAGAAAGATGAGGATTTGGGAATGTTTGAACAGGTCGGAAGCTACTAATAAGTGAATAATATATCTACAAGTTGCTGAATAGATTAACGATATAACAGTGCAATCCTAAATCAAAGATGCACTGGCAATACGGAATTATGAAGAGACAGAGGCCTCTGTGCCAGCTGTCTTCATGCCAGCGCACCCACCTTCTGCTGTCTGATGTCAGAGATCAGCCTGCAGCAAAATCTGGCAGTCAACAGTTCTGCTGGCTGAGATCAGTTGGCAGAAGAACCAAGAAATGGAGCAGAGGGAGAGAGAAGAAGAAGGGACAGAGGGAGAGGGGAGCCAAGATTATACGGATTCAAATTTCTCCCAGGCCAAAGAAACAGTTACTAAACTAGTACAATGTTGGGCCAGGAGCAGGATAGTCGTAAGTGATTTCCAATATCTTCGAGAGGGATTTGCATTCATTAAGAGGGATCTAAGAGGGTTAAAAGAAAGTCAGGAGACTGCTCTATGGTATTTTAAGGATTTTAACTGCTTTTACATGTTTTCAGTGATTTCAATCAATTTGTATCTTTAATTCTATTTTAATTTTATATACTGGGGATTTACAATTGTATCTTTTTTTAAATGCTTTAAGCCATATTGTGTCTCAATCACAAGGATAAAAGTGGGCTAAAATTATTATTATAATAATAATAATAATAATTCACAACAGCTTCAACTGTCTTACTGTCAACCATCAACAATTTTCATGAGTTAGGCTTGCACTCTAAGTGATTCAGGAGAATAATCTGCATGGTTTTAGCAAGAATTTCCAGGATATTCTTGCTAAAGCATGAATCAAATGGGGGATAATTATATATTAATTATGTATAATGGTACATAAAGCTTATTAAATAGTGTGGTCATGATCAGAGATTTAAAAAATCAAAACAAAAAAAGTATCCTGTTTAAAGTAAAAATAAACAGTCTTCCATAATAGAATACCAGATCCTTTTTATTCCTTGCTTCAGTTGGTACCACCTCTTCCACTACCCACAAACATTGCTCCACAGCGGTTGCATAAATCATCACTACACTAAAGGCAGAGAGGGGTGAGCCCTAGAACATCCCAATAAGATATTTCCTGGAATGCTTACAAATAATAAAGCAAAATTCTGAAAAAGTATGATATGGATGGGAGTTGATAGAGAGAAGATGGGGAATAGGAGGGAAGTGAAAGAAAAGGAGAGAATGAGAGAAAGGAAGGGAGCAGGGAGAGAGTTAAATAAACTTTTCTTCCACCCTAAAAAGTGGAAATGTCCATATTTATAATTCTGCCCAAGGTAAATTAATGTGATGGGAAGGTGGCAGGAACATTACCATAGTACCAAGCTCCTCAAGCATCCATGTGCATTTGTTCAAATGATTGAATGAGCTGTATTCATGAGCAACTGGAAACTTTAAAGGTGCTCATAGCATGATCGGAAATCTAGAAAGCAACTATTCCCAACTGAATGGAAAGAGCCCTCCATGCCTATAATTTCATAGGTAAAAACACTCTGTAGGCATTAAACTGAAAAGACATAAATCCCCCTTCTACACAAGCTCACTCATACCACATTTATTATTTATTCATTAATTGGATTTGATTGATAGTTTGTTCTTCCTCACAGGAACCCCAGGCAGTTAACATTCTTCATAAACACACACACACACATAATGAAGCACTGAAAATGATTCATTTTTCTGTTCAACCCAAGAATTCAATTTTTTGGGGAAATGATATAGCATATCAGCACCATTTCACAGATATTAATAGAGAAATTGTATATGTCCCAGAGCTGTCCTCATGCCAAGAAACACTGCTGGCTTCATACTACTCAGGATATTAAGAGATTTTTATTTGCCTGGTTTATACACTGCTGCTTTTTTATTCATTTCTGCAGGATGGGCAAGGGGCAAAGTGACCATAACTGGGCTCTAGCTCCCTCAGATTAATATTCTTCCTTGTAACTTGGTAATATATGCAGGTTTAATGTCTGACAATGACTCACATGAGCACTAAAAGCACACCTATAATGACAAATGTGTGATTCTGTTCTGTAAGGTGCAGGTGAGAACCTTACAAAGCACAAAAGATGGAGTAGATGACTAGTGAAACAAAACAGAGACTGTAACTGAAAGTGCTGAATGTATTTTATTTGTTGTTTCCTTTATATTTGGTTATTTATTTATTTTTGGGAGCAACTGAAGGTTCAAAACAACAACACAGTTCTCATAATATGCTCCCTTTTATCTTGAAAATGCATATGAGATTTCTCCCACCCATACCAACTACATTTAGAAGAATGGGGCATGCTGATCAACATTCCTTGAACAGCCCCAGCTTCATATTTATTCTTTACTTAGGATACAGGATATGTTAAACAGAATACTGCAGGCAGATATGAAGGGACTTCTAGAGGCTGATGTTGCAGCTAGAGAGGCCAACTCAAGGGACCAATGATGCTCCTGAAGTGCATGGCCATGCAAACTCTGCTCATAACTGTTTTGAAAGCAGATGTAAAAAATCTAGCAGTAGCAGTGCCCTCCAGATGTTTCTCCAAAAGGCAGAATTTCCCCATATTCCCATATATAAATCACCATGTATTTGCAATTTTATCTAAACATAAATATATAAATTAGCGAATTTTAAAGCATAGTTCTTTATAATTTTTATGATTCTCATCACCATGATAATCCTGTGAGAAACGCAATCACTATTTCCACTTTACAGGTGACAAAATGTCTTAAAATGTGTACAGTTTCCCCAGAAATAGCCACTGAAGTTTAAAGAAGGGGGCTGAGGAAATAAGTCAGATCTAAGAAGAAAACTCAAATTGTTTGCGTATTTTAAATGAAAAAAGCTATCAAAAGCTTGTGATGATAATAGAAGAGTATCTGAAGAAGTAAAGCCTTATCCCTACTGCATCTAATTTGCTATTTAGAACCTCTTTTGCTAGGCTCAAGTTAGCTATGAAGAATTGGATAAGTTCTTTAAGGATAAATATGTATAATTCAAAACAAGGCCAGAATAGCACAGGCTGAAGTATTTCTGATTTCTATGTATGCTTTGAGAGCTGGACAATGAAGAAAGCTTGAAATGCGGTACTTGAAGAGAATTCTACAGATACCATGGACTCCCAAGAAGACAAATGAATGGCAAACCAGGCCTGAAGTTTCCCTAGAAGCCAAAATAACAAAACTGAGACTATCATAATCTGGATATGTCATGAGATGGCATAACTCACTGGAGAAGATACAAATGCAAAACAAAAGGTGCATTACAGTTAGATTAATTCAATTTATGAAACTACAGCCCCCAGTATGCAAACCCTTAGAAGGGTTGTTAATGACCAGAGATCTTAGAGGTTGCCATAAACCACGGCCAACTTGTCAAACAGCAACATAGCCACTTTTCTACCCCAGGAGAAAAAAATGCACAATACACCCAGTGACCTGTGGAAGGGAAATAAAAGAGATGGTTTCCCAGAGTTACTCACAACACCTTTCTCACTGACCTCTACCTGTTTTGAATCTTTTCCTCCCATAGGCAGAAAGCCAGTGAGATGGGAATATCTTGAATAGGGAAATGTCTGGAGGCTACAAGGTTACTAACCCTTTCCTCTGCCTTGAACTGGCAGCTCCCACATATCTATCTAATCCTTAAAGCCTCACTGTTGCTGTGTTAATATCTAATTTAGAGATTAAATAGTAGCTACTGAAATATTTTGCATTCAATCCATTCCATAGCTAAATGCCAACCATTTAAGCCATTTTAGCAAGTTGACAACCTGTAGCTGAGCTGTAAAAGTGAGCACTTGACTGGATCTGTCCTAGGAACTGAATTCCGCAGTATCCAAAACCAATCTGTCCTACCAACACTCAAATTTATGAGTTGATATAAAGGTTGATATAAAGCTATGAGCTAAAATGGATGATAATGAGGATCTTTCTTTATATCCTGCCTTTCCCCTGAAATTGGGACTCAAGGCAGCTTACAAATACAGTCTCGACAGTTTTGATTTTATTGCACTTAGGACAATAATTCCGATTACTCTGTAGCATCCATTTGCCATTCATAGAAAGTAGCTTTTATGAAACATGTTCAGCCAAGGATATCCTTGAGCTAATTGTATGGTAGCAGCACTATGATTATGATTATTTAAAAAAGAAACTTGGCACATAGAGAATTAGGTTTCTAGAAAGACACTGTAATAAATCATCTTAATTTACATGCCCTCCAGGAGTTTAGTTACTTAATGAAAACTTCATTTAGTTCCCCGTCAGAATTGTGTCTGAAAGAAGATGGGAATGGATCCTGTTTCTGGTTTTTAAAAAAGTGTTTGACAGTCTTCTATATGGACAATCAGCTTGTTAATCCCTCCCCAGGTCCCTTGTTCTCTTGAACAAATTCCCATCTTTTTACTTGCTGCTCAAAATGTTCTCCTACAGCAACTTCCTTCTCTTCATTTAAGCCTGTCATTTTAAAAATGCACTTTGTATGAAAATTTCAGTACAACCCTTTATTACTTATATAAAAACTTAAATATCCTAAAGGCACCATGTCTTGTCTGATTTTAGAAGTGAAGCAGAATCAACTCTGGGTGAGAAACAGCCAATGCATACCATGTGCTGCAGACTATATTTCAGAGGAAGGAACTGGCAAAACTATCTCTGAGAAAACCCTATGAAATCATGGGGCACAATGAGACAAGTGATCTGAAGTTACTGTGTGTACACACACCGACATTCTTGATAACAGTGGTGGGAATTGTTTAAGCCCCAAAATGTTGGACAGCAACCCCGAGGAGCCCTTCCCACCATAGCCAATCATGAGCTATGCTGGAAGTTGTAGTTCAAAAATATTCGGTATGTTGTCCTATTCCTGCACCTGTTTCATGGAAACCAAGGATATCTCAATCATTCACAGTCAACTACACATGTAGTTGTAATTTATCATATATTTTCTGGTTCTGGCATTCATCCTAGTGCAGGCATTCTCAATTTTTTTCAGCTATGGAGACCTTTTTGAAGCAAAACTTTCACATGGAGCCCCAATAAATGTTTTATATATATATATATATATATATATATATATATATATATATATATATATATATATATATATATATAAATAAATAAAAACATTTATGGGGCTCCATGTTTTGTGTCTCCATAGTGTGTGTATAGTGTGTGTGTGTGTGTATACACACACACACATATATATATGGCATGGGAAAACTTTGAAGAACAATTATAACCAACATGACAGTATTTCGCTGAAAAAATGGCTTGTATTACCCAAAGTCTTCAGGAATTGTGTTCAAGTGGCTAAGTGTTTCCACTGTCTCTCTACCCCCTTTCTCACAGCCACCTCCTCTAACTCCATCAGCCAGGAAGCTTAACAACTAGCCACACACTTCAGTGCCTGTGAAGGCTAATTGTCTCATGCATCTCCCTGGAGATGGGCTGGCAATGAAAGCCACCGCAATGGGGGAGGAAAGGAGTCTTGAATGCTACTCTGACCATTTCTATTCTGAAGCCACGGTATCTGTGCAGCAAGTCTTTATTTTTTAGGCTTGTCATCTTCCTGATCTTCTTTATTGTCCTTGTCATTATCATTTATATAGCGTCTTCAAGTATACATGGCGCTTTACAATAACACAAGCACAGAGAGAGAGAGAGAGAGAGAGAGAGAGAGAGAGAGAGAGAGAGAGGGAGGGAGGGAGGGAGGGAGGGAGGGAGAGTCCTGCCAGAAGCATACTATTTTTATTTATTTATTTCATCTGCTTCTATCCCGCCCTTCTCCCCAGGGTGGCCTAAAATATGTGTGCAGACATAGAGAGAAGAATGAATAACATATCACAAAACTATACAATACAATTGCAAAGTCAGTCATGCAGATAAAATGCAAGTAAATACAACAAAAATTCAATATAATCCAAAGCAAACTGACAATACATGTAATTAAAATATACAAGATTACAAAACATTAAACTAAACTCCCCGAAGCTTTGGAAAACAAAAAAAGCTTTCAAATGAGATTTAAAAACAGTGAGGGAAGGAACTGTCTGCAAATGCGAAGTGAGACAATTTCAAGAGTATGGGGCAGTGAGTGGGAAAGGATGCTGAGCCAATGAAGAAAAAACTCTTGATTGGATGAGGAGCCTAGAATTCCTGGAACTCAGATCATGAGCAGGCTGGTAAAAGGAAATAAGTGTTGAAAGATGGGGGTGGGATTGTGTAGGGTTTTTAATGTCAGCACAAGAAGTTTAAACCGATTCCTAGAGGGAATGGATAACCAATGAAGAGATATCAAAAGTGGGGTAACATGATCAAAACAACAAGCCAAAAAGATAATCATAGCAGCAGAAAGTTGAATGGGAACCAGAAAATGATGGTGAGATAATGGCAGTCCAGTCAAAAGAAGATTACAATTATCAAGGCAGGAAATGACTATGGCATGAACTAAGATCTTTGCAGAGCAAGAAGAAAGAAAAGGTTTTATTTTGGCAATGTTATAAAGGAAAAAATGGACATATAACCCACTATTGCTTTTATGAGTAAAAGACATAGAGTAAAAGAAGAAGAAGACTCTGTGGTTCCTTCGAAAGATACTGTAAATGGGAACATTATTAATGGTGATGCTAATTTATGTTGTAAAGAAGGTTTTGTAGGAAAATTGAGTAGTTCGTTTTTGTCATATCATCATCATCTATATTACTTGATTAGTCGCCCTCCACCAAGGTGCTCTGAGCGACTTACAGCACAGCAACAATAAACAATACAATAGCAGTTAAAATTTACAGGTTAAAAGCATTTCTAAAAAGCCAGGATTTGAGAGCTTGCATAAAGAAGCGAATATCCATCATGGTTCTGATGTGTGGTGGCAGTGAGTTCCACAGGATTGGGGCAGAGATTGAAAAAGCCCTACGTCTTGTGGACTCCAATCGCACCTCTCTGAGACCTGGTGTGTTGAAGAGATTTTCTTGAGTGGGACGTGGAGACCATTGGTGCTGGTAAGAGAGAAGGTGGTCCCTAAGGTAGAGAGGTCCCTGTCCATGCAAAACTTTAAATGTCAGTACCAGTACTTTGTAAGAGATCTGATGTTCAACAGGCACCCAGTGTAGGGGCTGAACGGTCAGTGTTATGTGGGATCTCATGGATGTTCCTGAGAGAAGTCTGGCTGCTGCATTTTGCACAACCCGAATCTTCCGAACCATTGACAGAGGGAGGCCGATGTACAATGGATTGCAGTAATCCAATCGTGTGGTGACGGTTGCATGGATCACTGTTGCCACAGCCTCAGTTGGGAGGTAGGACGCTAGTTTCTTTGCCTGGTGGAGATGGAAGAAAGCTTGTTTACTTACATTTGTAATTTGGGCCTCTATTGCCAGTGATGAGTCTAGCATAACTCCATGGCGTTTGACGGTGGAAGAACGGGGCTAAAGGCTCCCCATCGAAGGTGGGCAATGGCCAAGTCAATTCTGAAGGTCTTCCGGGCCATGGAATCTCAGTCTTCGCTGGGTTTACCTGTAATCTACTCGCACGTAGCCAACACGGGACCACTTCCAGACACTTGGAGAATTTTTCAGGAATTGACGTAGCCCCAGGCTCAAGGTGTAGGAGTAGCTGGGTGTCATCCGCATATTGATAGCACTCCAAGCCAAAGCTCCGTACCAATCTGGCCAATGACTGGACATAGATGTTAAACAGTACCAGAGAGAGGATAGCACCCTGAGGCACCCCACAACGGAGGGGGGACTTCTCAGAGGCTTGGCCCATCCATTCCACTAGTTGCTTTTGTTCTCTCAGGAAGGAGTCGAACCACTTGAGGGCTGTGCCACAGACTCCAGATGTGGCAAGGCGATGAATCAGAAGATCATGATCTACGGTGTCAAATGCTGCCATAAGGTCAAGGAGTACCAGTAAAGTTGACCCCCCTCGGTCTTGCTGACCATGAATTTTGTCCGTAATGGCGACCAGGACGGCCTCTGTCCCATGACCTGGGCAAAAGCCTGACAAAAGCCTGACTGGAAAGGATCTAATCTAGTCTTGTCCAGAAACCTCTGCAGCTGGTCCGCCACTGCCCATTCAATCAACTTGCCCAGAAAAGGAAGGTTTGAAACTGGGCGATAATTAGCAGGGCTCGGTTTCTTCAGGAGCGGACAAACCACCGCCTCCTTCAGGCTGTCTGGAAAAACTCCTTGTTCCAGGGAGTTGTTTATTATACTCTTCAGGGGATCTCTTAGGTCTTCTGAGCAGTCCTTAGCCAACCAAGATGGACATGGATCGAGTGAGCAGGTAGTTGATTTTGCGGGGGCTAGAATCTTCTCCACATCTCCCATGTCTAGTGACACAAATCGCTCAAGGGTGGGGCTGGTGACTGGCCATGGAGTCCCTAGTTCTCTGATTGTGTCATCTGTGGAAGGTAGTTCTTTGCAGAACTTCTGCAATGTCTCTGCTGTAATACTCGAATTGTCCAACTTGACCGAAGTTGAATATTTGAATATTTGTGCAGGACAGGATCTGGCAGAGGCTATCATAGAAGTGTTATAATCTTTGTTGGCCTTCTTAATGGCTGATTCATAGATCTTGCAGAATGTCTTCAAAGCAGCTTTCGATGTCTCATCGGGTTTTCGGTGCCATTTACGTTCCAGTCTCTTCCGTTCATGTTTCAACTGCTGTAGTTCATTTGAATACCATGGAGATTGGTTTCTTCTAGGATGGACAGGTCGTTTAGGAGCAATCGCATCTATGGCAGCGGACAGGTTGTCATTCCAATACTCCACTTGATCATTTACGGAGTCACTAGTGTTGTCCCACTCCTTGAGGGCGTTCACAAAATCAGCCGGTGTTATAAGCTTCTTTGGAGGACGTCCTTGGACGTATAAGGTATGTGGTAATGAAGAATCCATGTTGAGTTAGCCAAAAGATACTGTAATGTGATATTTGATATCAGAAGAAAGTTCTGGAATGGAAAATATAGCTGGGTATCATCAGCATACAGCTAATATCAAATACCATATAAATTCATAAGATTACCTAAAGATTGTGTATATAAAGAAAATAATAAAGAGACAAGAACAGAGCCCTGTGGAACACTAACTGAAAGGCAAAAATAAGATATTGGACCTCCAGTTGCCACATTAAATGAACAACTCGAGAGGTAGGATGTAAACCGATTGAGGACTCAATCAGTTAGGAGATTAGTGTACAAGGCTTTTAGCAAACATGAGAAAGAAGCTCCCTAACCATGAATTGAAATGTTCATAATTGCATGGCATTGTTGTTAAGTCACTTCAAAGCAGTGTTAAACTCATTTCAGGCTGCCCTTTTCTTCAATCAACTCCTTCAATGGAACTCCTGTTTTTAGGCAGCAGAAAATGTTTTGAAGTGGTGTGACAGTCCAAAGAACTTTTGCAGTGAGTTTAGGATACACACGTATTTTTGTGGATATGTTGTGGGCATCACTTTCAACTGCTTCACTTCTCTGTCCTCAAGATTTGGGTGCTTCTACTTTGAGCAAGCAGCCTGAGAGGACTTCTGACTGGAAAGCCATAACTTCCCATTTGTGCTCTGTTTGCTTTCCTTTAAAAAAATCAAGTAATTTTGCAGTTTTGCAAGTAATTCCAGTCACTGATAGGGATTTCACTTCTTGATCAAGCATTTCCTTAAAGTTTGCAAGACTTCCTGTGTCAGTTTTGCAAATGTTTCAGCTTTTACATGCCCTGGCATCACAAACAAGGTTTGGTAACCACAAGTACACCTTCCCATTGCAGAATATATAAAATAGGAACATGAATATTTTTATTAATATTCTAAATGTTTTTTAGGGGCAATGCCTATGCACTTTGAAAATGGGAAAGTAATGCAACAGTGAACTCACAGAGAGATGAAGTTGCGGTCTCACAAGATTGTGAACTCTGAGAATTGTGCAATGCTTCTGGGAAAATAGATAAAAAGGGGGGGGCATGGGTGAAGAGAGGTAATGCACAAGTTGAGAGGAGTATATGCCTGAGCTGCTACAGTGAGCTCAAATTATTTTCAGCATTCTGAAAGTGTCTACACAGCATTTCAGGATCTCATCCCATGAAAGGGAAAGCGGATAGAACTGTTACCTCATTCCCTCCTGTCTTTCTCCGTCTTTTGGGATGGCCAGCCAATGCTCCTACTTACTGCTCCTTTTCCTATCTTTCCCCTTCTCTCTGATGCTTGGAGTCAATAACACCTGACTTCTGAAGATGGCTGCTAAGTTCCTTTTCCATGTGCTGTGGAAACAGAGTGCTACGGACTCCCATCAGAAGTATCCTTACTTCATGTGATAGCCTCTGTGAGACACTGTTTCCAAAGTGTATGAAAATGGAGCACCGGTCCTAAACCAGTGCTCGGCAGCTGTGACGGTCTGGATGAGGGTGAACAAACTGAAACTGAATCCAGACAAGACAGCCATAAGGTAAATAAGGTATGGGGTTATAGCCTGTGTCGGATGGGGTTACACTCCCCCTGAAGACATAGGTTCACAGCTTAGGAGTGATCCCGGATTCTTGGCTGAGCCTGGAACCCCAGGTTTTGGCAGTGACCAGGGAAATATTCACACAATTAAAACTTGTGCGCCTGTACCTTGGGAGGTCAGTTTTGGCCACGGTGGTCCACACTCTTGTTACACAGAGGATAGATTACTGCAATGTGCTCTATGTAGGGTTACCTTTGAAGACTGTTCAGAAGCTTCAAATGGTCCAGTGGGCAGCAGCCATATTGCTCACTGGAGCGGCATAGAGAGAGAGGACATCCCTCCTGTTGTGTCAGCTCTGCTGGATGCCAGTCTGCTACCGATAACAACTCAAAGTGCTGGCTTTAGCCAATAAAGCTCTAAGCCAGTGGTTCTCAACCTGTGGGTCCCCAAGTGCTTTGACCACAATTCCTAGAAATCCCAGTCCGTTTACCAGCTGCTCAGATTTCTGTGAGTTGAAGGCCAAAGCATCTGGGGACTCACAGGCTGAGAACCACTGTTCTAAATGGTTCCGGTCCAGTTTACCTGTCCAAACGTATCTCCCTCTATGACCCTCTTCAGAGGTTAAGATCATTGGGGGAGGCTCTGCTATCAGTCCCACCCCCTCACAAGCGCAACTGGTGGGGACAAGAGACAAGGACTTCTCAGTGATGGCCCCTCATCTGTTGAAGTCCCTCCCCATTCAAATTAGATCTATCCCATCCCTCCTAGCCTTCAGAAAATAATTGAAATCTAGGCCCTGGGAATAGTGCAATATGAAATTACAAATTAATATAATGAAAACTCAGACCTGCCCTGGAATACAATTTGGCTCATGTGATTTTAATTGATGTTTTAATTATATTCTTTTAATTAGTTTGGTTTTAACATTTTTGTTTATTTACCAATGCATTAATATTTGGCATTGAATTGCTGCCTTTGTAAGGCTGTCCTGAGTCCCCTTCAAGGTTGAGAAGGGTGGGATGTAAAATGAGCTAAATAAATAAATGATCTAGTCCATCTGATGAGGTCCTCAGTTCTCAGCAAGATGGGTTTTGCAGTGCCAGAACCCATTATGAGGTCCATGTATGGCAAATCCATGAAGGAAATGTATCAAGATCATGATAAGTTGTGTCAAAAACTACTTAGGTTTTGTCTAGGGTTGGGATTAGTTGTGGGGCAAATGAGGAGACAAAGAGTACATTTCTTGAGCATCATGGAGTTATTTCAGGAAATGGTTACTCTTTTCACAGAAGCTGCCCCCTTCCATTTTTCATGCCAAAAATGACTAATGTGCCAAAAGTCAGAAGAATGCTATGAACCTAACTGAAGTTGAGCCAGACCTTGGTCTGAAATCCAAGAATTAATAACAGAATGCCTTTGAATCACTGCACACCTGCAAGAAGTACATCCCATATATGAGATTACAGGCAGGAGGGAATTTTCTTTGTTTTACTAACATCAATTGTGTCTTCTGTTTTTTCTTTTCTTTGTTGTTGCCTGTTACACCTTTAATTTTGTGTTGGCAAAAGGAAAGCTGTTCTTTACAGTTTAGAGGTTGCTTACAATAAGGACAGTACAGTTATGTCTATAACAATATTTTTTTAAAGTATGTGCAATTATTTCCTCAATAAACTATATCCCTGATACTTTTATGCCAAGGCAAGTTAAACATGGCACATTTTATTTTGCTAAAGTTAGAAAGTGCATTTCAGTTCACAAAGAGCGGTAATACAAGTTGAACATCCCTTATCCAGAATGGTTGAGACCAGAAGTGTTTTGGATTTCAGATATTTTGGGATTTTGGAATGCCTGTATATACATACTCATACATTACAAAATATTTTGGAGACCATATTGAAGTCTAAGCACAAGATTCCTTTGTGTTTCATACACTTATATATATACAGCATAGAGGCAATTTTGTACACAAAATTTTAAATAATTTTTAGCATGAAATCAGGTTTGTGAACAACTGAACTATCAGAAATTAAAGGTGTAACTATCTCTGCCACTCATGTGAACAATTTCAGGTTTTAGAGGATTTTAGAATTCCAGATAAGGAATGCCCTTGTTTTGTTTTTTGTTAGTTGGCAACTTTTGTTTGTTTGTTTTTCCTTTAGAATCCCCCAGAAAATAATTACTAGTTTTCAAAGTTTTTTCATCATGAACACTACATTGCTGTTGATTGCCAGCTACATGGAGGCAAGACTAAAATCCTGTCATAAGCTACTTTGAATAGACAGTTCTACAAGCCAAGGATCTTGATCTGAGGATCATGGGAAGTATTAGAGATTTTCCTTTGAAGTCTCAGTACTTACAATGAGAGGACTTTTCCTCCAAAAAAGAGAGGGAAAAACATGGCTCAGTTGACCCCCACCGCGCCCCTAATATCAAGACCATGGCAGGGTTTTAGATGAAAGAGTTTAAAGAATTGGGTAAATCCCACCAACCCCCAAGATTGCTCCTTATTCCTGACTATGCCAATAAAATGTTTTCCAAATAATCTCTATGAATATAGTCATAAAACAGATTTAGGATACACTAATACAAGTCATACTTTTTCTTTACATGTCATGGGAACTCCTCAACTAATAGTACATTCCCTAGGCTGCCAAGGAAGGTGATAAGTGTAAAATCTTAGAATCCCATAAATCTGTTTACTTTGTATTATGTGTACAGGATACTCTTGCTGGGATACATACAACGATCACTCATCTAACACAGTTACCCAAGTGCCAGCTAAGCAAGCAAACTGAAAGTGGGAAAATACACATTTAAACACACACACACACACTTCATGTTTACTTTCAAAATTACTGCAATATGCAGATAAAAAATTGATGATTTTGTTTTCTTCTGACTGCATGAGTTTTAAATGAAACTAAGGTTGCATCTACACTGAAGAACTAATTCAGTTTGACACCATTTTAACTGTTAGGGCTCAATACTATGGAATCATGGGAGCTAATATTTTTCCTGGTCTTTGGCCTTCTCTGCTAAAGAGTGGTACACCTCACCAAACTACAACTCCAATTATTCTGTTGCATTGAGTCATAGTGGTTTAAGTGGTGTCAAAGTGTGTAATTCTATAGTGTAGAACTAGCCATAGTCAAACTGTCAAGAAATGCTTGACAGTCCCAATTCCACAGATGTCATATGGTGCTTATTCAGATTCCCGCACTAAATATCTCAAAATTTAAATTTAAACCTATCTATTGTATAAGGTTCAAGTGAACACACAACCATTTATTGTGAACATTCAGGAAAAGTTCAAAAGACAATAGAATAAAATAAACCTGACACCAAATAAAATCACCATCACATTAGCTGAGGTAGTATCTGCTTGAAACACGGCCACTCATAAAGAGGAAGCTAAGAAGTTCCCTACTATTTCTGCTTTTTCCCTTCTGCTCAAAATTAATCATGTTCTTCACCTCAACTTATTCCAGTTCTGAATTCATTCATTTATAAATGAAACTATTTATGTCACACAGTATATCGCAAAACCTCAAGATAACTTATAATGGAATCAATTTAAAACCATAGATGACAATACAAATATTTTTAAAAGATGAAAATATACTGCAACTTGTATCAGTCAAGGTTAGATAATTTAAAATAACTAAAACTCTTTAAAACTAGGTATGGCATCCAATGTAGCTCCCGGTGGCACAATGGGTTAAACCTAAGGACCGGGGTAAGTTCCCATCTGTCAGCTCCAGCTTCTCATGTGGGGACATGTACTAACATAAAAATGAAACACTTTAAGGCAAACCATGTGCTTTTGTTGTTGGTGGGTTATTTCTTTATTTCTTTACATCATTTTTACCCTGCTCTTCTCACCCCCGCAAGGGGACTCCGAGCGGCTGCCATTATTGCCATTATTTGGAAGAGATTTAAATTTCTTCCACTGAGAGAGGGCACAGCATTGAGGCCAGGAAACACCACTGCAAAATAGGAAATATATGTGGAGATTATGGATTGCTGATTATCCTTGAAATTTTCCTGTCATCTTGGCAGGCTGTTGAAGCCCTGGCTGACCTCTGGAATGAGGAAACAGCTAGGGTGGTGGATACAATCACTTTTACAGAGTGCAGTCAAACCAGCCCCTTGGTTTTCCAGGAAGTTGGTGGTGATGAAGTGGATGAGAGACTAGAGGTACATGGGGAAAAACTCGAAACCAATCTGATTGGAGACGGCTTATTTGAGGGGCTACTCCCAGCAATGCAGACAGCAAAGAAATCATTTTGGTACCATGACTGCATCTGTAAAGAACAACCCATTGGGGCAGTTTCAAATGGTCAAAGAGCTATTTCGCACTGGTCCCCAAGAGGCAAATTCTGGCCAATCAACATCCTGCTGTAAAGTGTTTATATGGCTAATTGCATATAAAATCAGCTAAATGTGTTTCTACTTGGATCTTATAAGTGATACAGTTCCAGATAATGTAACTTTGGCTTTTGTTTGTCCAGTACTGATGAACAACACAAGTGTATTTATTTATTTATTTACTATATTTCTACCCCGCCCTTCTCAACCCCCCATGGGGTGGGGGGACTCAGGGTGGCTTACAAGGCACAATTAGATGCCAGCAACAATACACAATGTAAAGACACTAATACAATAGGATTAAAACATCAGCATTAAAACATCAGCTATCCAATTAAATTAAAAATTCCATCTATACAAAGTGTACATGAATGAGAGGTTTCTTTTTATGTTTCTTGAGGAGGAGAAAAACTATCCATAAGGTTCAATAGATCTCTACTTCTAAAATAGCTTATGTAGTCCTAAAAGAATTAGGCTGCGGAATGGAAATCTGCAGCTCTGAGAAATACATGTATTATCTGAGGGAACCAAAATCAGATGAGTTTGCATGTATTTCCAATTTTGTTTAAAATTTTACTTGTAGCTGATGGATACTCATCATCAACATGAATAATATACAGTCAGTCATCTACATTTTTGGGACTGAGTTTTGTGTCTTTGCTTATTCACTGATTTTATTAATATGTTCTATCTAGGTATCTCTATGTCTTCAAGTGTAACTCTGACAGAAGCCGACCATAGTCATGTTGGAGGCCCTAGAGATTCCTGGAAAACAGATAACACCTTTTTGGATTATCTAGGTCCCTCAGCATGATTCTCTGGTCAACCTTGTTCTGGGGATATCAAGATTCCTAGGGAGTTTTTCTCTCAGGTAAGAAACATAGTTTTTTTTAGTTTGTAAGTTTTTCAGTTTTACAGAGCTCTTGTTTCACTAGCCCCAGAGAATGTGGAGGGCTCACTGTAAAAAAAAATGCACGTGCGCTTTAATAGTATTTGCCTACTTATCATCGTATCATGCTTTACTGGTTCACATTTGTTTCCAAAATGTTACTCAAAGTGGAAAACAATAACACCAAATAGCATATCTGAATAAACGTGATTGTATTGCATATCTGCCAGTTCAATGTATGCTGGAAGAATTTATATGAACTAGGTAACTTTGTTGTAATATTTCCCACCCACATCCCCCAATACTAAGCAGGACTATTTTCCAATGTAACTTTTTTATGGCATGTGAAATATGTGCTACATGCCTCAATATGTCTCATTAATTTAAAATAAACATTTAAAGTACTTTCAATCATTCTGATTCAAAGCTCAAGGGCATCAATGAGCAAAAATCCTGTGTCTGCCTGTTCACTACAGAAAATGAACACAGTAGACCTTCTAGCTGGGAGCCTCTCCAAGTTCCTCCTTTGGCAAAGAGTTGAAATAGGGAAAAGGCAAATTCACTCTTCCCTTTTTCCCTTTTGAGATATTATTTTATTGTAATAACAGTTTCATTTTAATGGTGTAGTGTAAAGAATACTCACAACTTCTGTCACCCTCAGTAAGACAAAATGGCACAGAACAGAAAGATACCCCTTGAGAAAAATTGGTAATACTCAAGATAATTTTTAAAAAACTTTGGAACTTAAAAATAACTCACTTATTTTTCACCCAAAAAGATTTTTTGCAAGTTTTTCTTTGCATAAATGATTTTTTTCACAAAAAGTCCAGATGTGCAAAAAATAATAATTAAAAATGAGGGGAAAACACTCTTGCCTAATGTGGGAAATGCTTTCGGGGTTATTAATTCTTGCATGTGAAAATGCAGTAAGCAAAAAATTATAATCTTATTTTATTACCTTCTAAATATAATTTTGAGCCTTAAGTTTATGTGTCATGTTTGAAATGCCACAAATGAAATAAATCCGAGTTTGTATATTATTCAATTTTTTACCTCCATCCCTTTTTGGTGGATTTCAAGAAACAAGAGAAGAAAGAAAAATGAAAAACAAGAAGCGTAGGTGACCAAATAATTCAGACTGCATCTTTTACTCACCATGGTGACTCATAACTTGCCCAGCAGCTTCTAAACTGACGTTCTGAAGGTAGTTGTGACAGCGTTCCTTGTGTTCCTCCAAAGAACTGCGTTGCTTGTAGCTCCGTCCACAGTAGTTACATTTGTGAGGTTTACCAACTATGGAAAGAACAGAGGCTTTATGTTAAATTGGTGGGGCTAGCATGCTTGCCAATAGTGTTTCGATATTACAAAATAGAATAAGAAAACACCTACAAAAGTTATTCCATCCTCTAACCTTTGCTCATTTCCTTTTTCTCCAACTCACTGTACTACACTCCTAGCAGACATTCACCCACACCTTGAAAATAACAGCTACAAAAATACCCAATGAAGGTGGACAAAGAATACTGAGAAACACCGACAGCAAAATGTAGTTTTGCATCCTTTATTCCAAGTAATCATGAGAGTCCAAGACAACACTGAGCAAGAAGGGAAAAAGTAAGGAGCATAGAAAATCTAAGGGAAGTTTAGTTTGATAGAGACAAAAATTACATGTTCCTAATTACCTTTCAAAACAAAGTGTACACAATGATTACCACATCAATTAAGGAAACTCTAGAAAAGTAGGGTATTATACCAAAATGAATACACTAGATATGGCGTTGGTTAGAAGTGTGGCTTCATGCTCTATATGAACATGGTTTAACATCTCACGGTTAATGGTGGATTCGCATACACTGTGAATTTTTTGTAAGAATTTCTTCGACTTGCTGTCCTTTTCTATCCTTTTATGTCATCAAGGGACTATCCAAACTACACCACAGTAATAAAAAAAAAGAAAAGAAAAGACCCACAATGTATTTATGGGAAAAAGGTAATCCCATTTGTATGTTTCCCAATGAGGCTCTGGATTGAACAGTCAAACGGGAGTGAAAAGTCAATTTCTTCCCATCATTAGAGGGATGAAGGAAAATGCATTTGGTTAAAGGAAAGGCTGTACTTTAGGGGGGAAACCTGATATGACAGTGGAGTATTGCTCCTCAAATCCTTCCATGAAGGTGACTATATATTGGCTGGCTAGCTAACCATCAAGGTAATTACAAAGGCTGGTTGTTGGTTTGTTTAAAGAAAACATATGATGTCTCAATTCTTATGCAATATGCCTTGATTGTTGGGTAGCTGCCAACACAAGTCATTTTGCGTCTCTTGTGGAGGGAAAAAGCGGGGTATAAATGAACATATTGAGTGTGCAAGCGTGACACACCTCGCGCCAAGAAACATGCAGACACAATTGGTTGGATAAAAATGGCCACAACTCATTTATTGAAAACAGGAATGAAGGGTTGGCGGCCACGCTTGTGTCCTGGATCAGGGTAAACAGCCCCCATGAATGTCCACAGGTGTTAGCAAGCCTGGGGTGTGAGCGGCCCAATGCCTATCCACAGAAACTCAGCACCCCAGGGGGGCTGGGCGTTATCCCCCTAACAACCAAGGGGCGATAAGCCAACCTGATCCAGGGGCCAAGCCACACGCCACACGCCAAACACGGAGTTGCGACAAAGAACATAACAAAATATAACACACTGAACAGGGTGACAAAAAAGCAGATAAACGAAAAGAACACAACAAGCAATGCAATAAGTAGGGAGGGTGGGAGGCAAAAAAAGCCTGCCTCCGAATGAGGCCAGGCAGTCCCGGGCAGCCTGAAAGAGCTGTCCAGGCGGAAGTGCAGGCTGGCCGGAAACAGGGAGGGGACGGGGCGGAGCCAGCCCCTCATTGGCCGGCCAGCCGAGATGGCGGGAAGCCTTCCTGCCACCCAGGGGGCTTCTGGGAAGAAGAAGCCCCCTCAGGCAACAAAGATGGTGGGAGGGCAGCGCTGCCCCGCAACCAGCTTGGCTGGTGAGTCAACCAAGGCCAATAATAACAACCACAACACTTTCTTCCATCACAGATAGAATGAACAAAAAGGGAAAGGCCATTTTACCACACTGCACCAGAAAATCTTCAAAACTAAAGCCTCCTTTCCAAAGTTAATTGCATTTTTTCTTCCCTTGAATATCTGCAAAAACACCAGAGATATAATATCATATTTCTCTTGTGCTTCCTGACATTGCTTCATCATATGATACATTCATGGCAAACTCACTATTTTTCTGCTATTATTGCAATTTTCTTGCCTCATGGGATAAACTCCTTTGCCCCTTTATATTAGGCCACCACTCTGTCTTTGTCTTGTCTTTGCATTAATGCAGTAAATATGTGTTGAATTGTAACTGTGGTTTCTGGGGATTGCATGGACAAATGGAAAAGTGGTTTCTGCATAGACAAGTCTACATCCTTAAGCTCTCACCTCGTTTCATCAACACGTATGGGTAGGCTGTGCAAAACTTACTGACCCTAAATAAAACTAGTAGGCATATTGAGCCAAAGGCGATATGGACAAATGTGGAAAGTACCAATTTGCTTTCAAACATTTGTCCCACAAACATGAGACCATGTCCTAATGTATATTAAACAACAATCAATACATATTAAAATAGTATATCATTTTAAATTCATAATTTAAGATCCATAGCTTGAATAATCATTATAGGCCTGACTGGTCTTTAATGCTGGTTTGAATTATGAAAGATGTTGAAAAAATTTTCTGGGTAGATAAATGATGCCTGAAAAAAATGTGCAGGCAGTCCTTGGGTTGCAAGCAGGAAAGGTTCGGTAGATTTGTTCTTAAGTTGAATTTGTATGTAGGTCAGAACAGGTACATTTTAAAACTGTGATTCCAGCCATATGTTACAGGGATGTTAACACTTTCCTATGCTATTCAAACACACATACTTGTGAGTGTTTTTGATAGCATAAAGGAAGTATTAACATACCTGTAACATTTGTTTTGCTGTCTGTGCCCTGCTTCTGAAGATTTCACCTCACCTTCTGGCCCTGACAATTTGATTTTGAAAATCTCAGCTTGTTGTGGAAACAAGGATTGGTGAGAAAGCTTAAGTGGAGACACATTTTCTCCATGAAAACTCTTCCAGGAGTAAATTTCACTTCCTAGGGGTAGATTTCCTCTCACTTCCTGTTGTCTCACCCCAGTTCTTAACTAGAAGTCATATGTAAGTTATGGGGTTGAACATATCCCTAGACAGAGATCCAAGGGTCCTATTCTTCCTGGTGTCATTACTCACTCTCCTACTCACTCAACCAACAGCCATCTAACAGCTTGCATGCCTGCTCAGTTCTTTTCCTGAATTAGGCAGCAGCAATGGCTAATCTTCTTCTTCCCTGTGAATATATAGGATCATTTTTCAATTCCTTGAGTCCCCAGCAGTTGGGGTTCGTGGTGGCAAGCAAATGTATGAACCAAAGAGTCAGCTCATAATAATTATTATTATTATTATTATTTATTTATATTCTACCCTAAGTCCCTGGAGGGACTAAGAGAGAATTCCAAACTTTAAAAAGGCAAACATCCAATGTCTCAGAAAAACAAATGAGTACAGGTAAAGGTAAAGTCTAGTCGTGTCCAACTCTGGGGGATGGTGCTTATCTCCATTTCTACGCCAGAGAGCTGACGTTGTCCATAGAAACGTCCAAAGTCATGTGGCTGGCATGACTGCATGGAGTGCCAGCACCTTCCCACAGAAGCGGAACCTATTGATCTACTAACATTTGCATGTTTATGAACTGCTAAGTTAGTAGAAGTTGGAGCTAACAACAGGAGCTCACTCTGTTTCCAGGATTCTAACTACCAACTTTTCAGTCAGCAAGTTCAGCAGCTCAGCAGTTTAACCCGCTGCACCACCAGAGGCCCAAACAAACGAGTACCGACATAACAATCCCGAATAAACCCAGATATGAAAACAACATTAGAACCTAACATCAATAAATTAAACAAAACATAATCAAACAAAGATTATATAATGATGTAAATCTGAACATACAACATCCACAATTGATTTACAGGGACCAACTAATGTTCACAAAGTTGTATGGGTTGATTTGTGTGGCCAGTATCTTCAACAGATGTTAAGCTGATAGAAAGCAGCCCTATCAAAACCTGGAGCTGGCTTTGAAGCTGAGATTCTCAAGGAATCTTGTGTCCACAGTTCCATATATCTCTAAACAGCAAATTGCAAAAGTTGAGTTACTATGTGCAGGAGCTTTTGATTATATCACCACATTTTCATATTTCAATGCAAAATGGTCGTCCCCCCCCCCCCCCAGCTTCCTCCTAATATCAAGGAAAATGAGGGCAATTTGCCAACAGCTTGAGGGCCACAGTGTGAAAGCAAATCTTGGTTTCTTTGGGGCATCTTGCCAAGATGGTTGTTTGAACTTGCATCTTCCTTGAGAGTATAAAACTGCCTTTTCGATCTGTCCCCATGCCATGAGAAAGTCCTAGTTGAAAGAAATAAAAACTGGGATATATTAAGGATACATGAGAACCTGTTCTTATCAATAAGCCCAGACCTTTGGCTTTTTTTACAGCTCTGTAAAAAGCAGTGGGAGCATGAGGTCAAAGTCTGACATCAGGATCACTGCATTCTCAAATTAAGAATTCATTAATATAGGAAGAACTCTACTAGTTCAAGAAAGATACATCTAGTTCCGTCCCGTCTTTCCAACAGTGGGAAGCCAGCTAAATACATTCAAAATGCCCACACAAAGAAGATGACACCCATAGCATGTAAAGTAACTTTTGAAATGTAATTAGTTAGGCCTAGAGTCCTAAGGGCCAGGTAAAAATGTAGTCAGTTATGTTTAAAAGTAAATACATTCTGTAACTATAAAACCAATGCGGTCATTGCTAATAGTCAACACGGATTTATCAAAAACAAGTCATGCCAGACAAGCTGGATAGATGCAAGGAATGCCATGGATGTAGTGTATCTGGATTTCAGTAAGGCCTTCAGCAAGGTCCCCATGACCTTCTGGCAAACAAACTAGTCAAATGTGGCTAGGCAAAACTATGGTCAGGTGGATCTGTAATTGATTAAGTGAACGAACCCAGAGGGTGCTCATCAATGCTTCCTATTCATCCTGGAAAGAAGTGATGAGCGGATTGCTGTAGGGTCCCATCCTGGACCCTGTCCTGTTCAACATCTTTATTAATGACTTAGATGAAGGCTTGGGGAAGGCATGATCATCAAGTTTGCAGACAACACCAAATTGGGAAGGATAGCCAATACTCCAGAAGACAGGAGCAGAATTCAAAACAATCTTAACAGATTAGAGAGATGGGCCAAAACTAACAAAATGAAGTTCAGCAGTGACAAATGCAAGATTCTCCACTTAGGCAGAAAAAAATGAAATGCAAAAATACAGAATGGGGATGCATGGCTCAAGAGCAGTACGTGTGAAAAAGATTTTGGAGTCCTCGTGGACAACAAGTTAAACATGAGCCAACAATGTGATGCGGCAGCAAAAAAGCCAACAGGATTTTGGCCTGCATCAATAGGAGTATAGCATCTAGATCCAGGGAAGGAATGCTACCCCTCGATTCTGCCTTGGTCAGGCCATAGCTGGAATAATGAATCCAATTCTGGGCACCACAAGTGAAGGAAGATGTTGACAAGCTGGAATGTGTCCAGAGAAGGGCAACTAAAATGATCAAGAGTTTAGAGAACAAGCTGTATAAGGAATGGCTTAAAGAGCTGTCATGTTTAGCCTGAAGAAGAGAAGGCTGAGAGGAGACATAATAGCTATGTATAAATATGTGAGAGGAAGTCATAGGGAGGATGGAGCAAGCTTGTTTTCTGCTGCCCTGTAGACTAGGATGCAGAACAATGGCTTCAAACTACTGAGAGCTGTTCAGCAGTGGAACTCTCTGCCCTAGAGTGTGGACACTCCTTCTTTGGAGGCTTGTAAACAGAGGCTGGATGGCCATCTGTCAGGAATGCTTTGAATGCGATTTCCTGCTTTTTGGCAGGGGATTGGACTGGATGGTCCATGAGGTCTCTTCCAACTCTATGATTCTATGATTCTAATACCAGTTACAGAAAACCTCCACTTATCTGATGCATGAAGGACTAGAGCACTGTCAGAAAAGAGGAATCTGTTGAAAAGTGGAACTCGAGGCTACTGAAAAATGTATATCATGCATGCACTATCTATCACTTTTGAATTAATGCAGTATAAGTATACAGTAGAGTCTCACTTAGCCAACCTTCGCTCATCCAACCTTCTGTATTGAACTGATTTTTCTGTCGATGTGTTGTAAAACATGATGTTTTGGTGCTTAATTTGGTGCCTAACAGCAGCTACATCTGAACAGGGAGCCACCCAACACCAGCAACATCTGTGCAGGGAGCCCCCATGGCCCCCACTGCCTGGCCCCTTTAAGGGCCCATGCCTCATCGCCGCCTGGCAGCAGCTACATCTGAGCAGGGAGCCGACCAACACAAGCAACATCTGTGCAGGGAGCCCCCATGGCCCCCACTGCCTGGCCCCTTTAAGGGTCCATGCCTCATCGCCGCCTGGCAGCAGCTACATTTGAGCAGGGAGCCGACCAGCACCAGCAACATCTGTGCAGGGAGCCCCCATGGCCCCCACTGCCTTGCCTCTTTGTTGCCCGGCACGTGTAACATCTGTTGATGTGTGAGGACTACTTACCTGGATTAACTAATCTGCTCTCTGAGGCTTTTCCATCAATTCCTCACTGATTGTGTTGGGTAGCCTTGGTGGCTCTGGTCCTCATCACAAACTTTCGTTATAATTGCACTGTCTACAAGATCGGTAATTGAAAACTACACAAACTCGCAAACGATCATGTCTGACAATTTTAATGATTTTTATTTAGAGTTATATTTTATTGTTTTAAGATATGTAATGTATTGTTTTTATTCGTATGTGAGGCACTGAATTTTTGCCAATTATTATGCTGTACACCGCTTTGAGTCCCCCTAGGAGTGAAAAAAGTGGTATAGAAATGTAGTAAATAAATAAATAAATTTGTAAAATCATAATATAAATTGATGTTTAATAGGCTTTTTCTTAATCCCTTGCTATCCAACATTTGCGCTTATCCAACCTTCTGCCAGCCCATTCTACTGTATATGCAAAAGTACAGAAAAATTAACAAAAGCTTGCATGTGATATACTAACACATCTATAGTATCTAAATGAGTATTTTAGTAGTTTAGTAGTTTTTTTTTAGGTGATATGAAAAATGATGTTTTATTTCTTTATCTATGTGTGTGTAGACTAAAATAACTAGGCAATATTGACATGAGCACAGAAGCAGCTCTGCAATTTCTTAGGATAACAATATTCAATGTTTCCTTTGAAACAAGGCACTTTCATGAACACTTCTACTTGTCAGAACTATGAGAACAAAAACAATACTTAAGAACGTCAAACATTCAATGAAAAATAGCAAATAAAAATATCCCATGATTCCAATAAGAAGAGTTTAAGGGGAGGTTAAGAGAACTTCTGAGTACAGTGATCTTGAGTACATAACTGCAAAAGAAAAGGCTAGAAGAAATATAGTAAGGAAATGGTGCTCATCTACTCTGGAGCAAGTCCATATTTTCCCTCTTTTAGGACAAAAGTAACACCGGACTATTAACCAGATGTTTCTGTCTTTAGACATGCCAGAATGTTCCTTATACATGTCAGAAAGTGAGATTAGTACAACAGCTTGTTACCACCCTGCACCACCCTCCTACCCACCAAGATCAGCACACTTTGACCCTTCCTTCCCCTATTGTGTTAAATTCAGAATATTTTTGAAATGTTTGAACTGATTTTACTTGTGCGTTGCCATGAGATCCTGTGTTATGGGGCTGAATATAAATATTTTCAAAATAAATAAAAAAGGAGTCAAAATGTGAAATGCAAATTTTGCACCCCAAGATTATAAGAATAATAAAAATGCTTTTGGAGGGTTTTGTAATTTAAAAGTTATTCTCAGATGGACTCCACAGCTCAGAGCAATATTTGTCAACCATATAAATCTCAGATGAGCAACTGTCGAATGGTGTTGAATGGGAAAACTCAACTCTTCTTTCTTTGTTTCAAACCTGAGTCAGATGGAATTTAAATCCTTCAAACAAAATGTCCTCCTACAGTAGAACAAAATAAATCCCAAATTAAGAAAAGCCTTTGCAGTTGTGAAAAAATACTAAAAAATACTAAAATTGCTCACTGTTTCCTTCAAAGGACTGAGATTGATTCCAAATTGAAGTAATCTTGCATTGGACTGCGCTGTTACTGTAATTCAGATTAATTTTTTTCTTTATTTTTATCAATTTACTTGCATTTTCCCTTGTTTGAGGCTGAATCATACAGGATAAAGGAACCGGCCTGATTTTTAAGGTCTTCAAATGTTTGGGTTTTTTTCTCTTCTCCCTACCATCTAAAATGAGGTGCAACATAACATTAAAACACAGGGGGGGGGAACAATTATTTCTAAAGTTTTATGTGTTTTAATGTATAGATTAGTTGGGGCTAGTATTCGATTAGAGTGCTTTTTAATACATGCAATGAATGCAGAATAAAGTGAGACACTACCTATGAATAAACACTGAAACCACAGTTCTGTTTAGTAAGTGGCACAGGACGTCAGCTGTGCCTGTAATGAAATGTGTATCTCCACAGTGTACACTGGATATGCCCACAAGCTCTATAAGACATATTATTTGGTTAATCTATTCCTAACATCTAAAAGAACCAGGACCAATGTTTGGCAAGAAGGAACAGGTTTGTGGACAAGCAGGTTTTTCTGACTCACCGGCATGGATCAATTGAAAGAAAATAAAGAAACAGAGGGTGTGGAGACTGCAGACAATTAAGAAAAATCACAGGAGAATGAGTAAGGGTGCTGGCATGGAGCTTTGCTACACCACAGAGTTCCACAAATGCCAGGCTCTGCTCTTGAACAGGGCAAAGGGAATAGCAAAGGAAACCGGGGGAAGGGCAAGGGCCACTAAGAGAAACTGTATGCAATGTATTTGGTTAGCCCTTCTGAAAAGTAGGACTTCATACCATAGAACCTCATACCCATATCCCATACTTCAGCCAGATATTGATCTGAAACCAAAGCCTGGACATAGGGCTCATCCAACCAAATGCCTTCTGCTTCAGGCACTAACAAATTTTGGCCCACAGTTGTCTATATGCTTTAGAAATTTGGATCATTAAGCGACATCTTAAGCATAGGGTAATCTCTTTTATTGGTTCATCGAGCCCAATATAGTCAATTCTTTATCCTTTTAGAGATCCTTATCACAAGATCTCGCATATTCTTGGTGATATAAAGGGACTCCCCTCCTAAACGCATCTAACTAAGTGATATTGTTTTGGTTGCTGTTGTACACCTGTAATATCAGTATGCAAACAGATCTTGTAGAGACTGGGGGCTTGTCTACACTTGGTCATTCAGAAGAAGACCTACAAGCCATTCTAAACACCTTTACAGAAGCATACAAAAAATGCGGCCTCTCATTGAACATCGAGAAAACCAAAGTGCACTTCCAGCAGTCACCAGGCCAATGCCAGAAATACAGTTTAATGATGTAACATTATAAAATGTTGACCATTTATGCTACCTTGGCAGCCACCTCTCCACAAAAGTCAACACTGACACTGAAATACAACACCGCCTGAGCTCTGTGAGTGTAGCATTTTTCCGAATGAAGCAGACAGTGTTTGAGGACCAGGACATCCGTAGAGACACCAAGGTGCTTGTTTATAAAGCTACTGTCCTCCCAACCTTGCTATGTGCCTTTGAAATGTGGACTGTCTACAAATGCCACACTCAATTCCTGGAATGATTCCATCAGCGTTGCCTCTGAAAAATCCTGCAAATCTCTTGGGAAGACAAGCGGACAAATGTCAGTGTGCTGGAAGAAGCAAAGACCACCAGCATTGAAGCAATGCTCCTACGTCATCAACTCCGCTGGACTGACCACATTGTCTGAATTCCCCATCACCATCTTCCAAAGTAATTACTCTACTCCGAACTCAAGAATGGGAAATGTAATGTTGGTGGACAGAAAAAAATATTTGAAAATGGGCTTAAAGCCAACCTTAAAAATTGTGGCAGGGACCAGATCCAGACAGGCCTTTATCCCAGAAGCATCCGCACGTGCTTTCTGGGGTGGTTGTCCAGACGTTATCTCGGGGCTAGCCCAAGAGAACATGTGGAGGCCCTCCCCCCCATGCCCCCAGATCTCTTAGAAAAGTAATAGAAACTTACATGTCCTCCATTAGAAGCTTTGGCCGGCTCTCCTGGCATGTAGAAATGATGTGCCAGGAGAGTGGGGAGCTTGGGGGGAGGGGTGGTTATTCCCACAGTTTATCAGGCTTATTTAGCCCAGTAAACTGTGGGAATACTGTCTGAACTGCAGTATTCTGCAGTCCAGACCTGGAAATAGTGGATTTATCCCTCACCTTCCAAAAAGGTGGGGAATAAATCCAGTATCAAATTAATTCACTACAAACCAGGGTCATAACTGTGGGAGAACATGTGGATCAAGAATAGGGTTCCACAGCCACCTCCATATTCACCACCAAGACACTGAACTTGGAGGAACATCATCCTCGGGCTATGAGGGATTGCTTAAGTAAGTAAGATAAGAAGTCACCTCTGGATGTCCAAATGACATCCATCAACATCCAGCCCATAACAAGGAATAAAATGGGGTTAACATGTTTTTACTCAGTATTACACAAAGTCAGGGGATGCTCCAAAGGTTCAGCTCCACATGTAGAGGGGGGGGGGATGTAGACTGCTGAACTGCCTCTAATTGTTTCATACGCTTTTGTAAAATAACTCTATTCACTCTGTTGCATCTATCAACTCCAGATGCTTCTTTAGACTTAGGGTTGCCCTAAGTCTGAAACGACTTGAAGGCATACAACCACAATTAACTTGACTATCTCTTCAGCCAAAAGCAGGTCCACGCTTCCCATTGAAATACTGGTAAGTTTACGTTGGTTAAAATTGTTCTTTGTTATAAATATTGTATTACTCTTTTTGCACTCCAAATAAGGTATGTGCAGTGTACATAAGAACATGTTTTTTCAAACTGTAGTCTCGCCTCCCAACGGTTCGAGGGACCATGAACCAGCCCTCTGCTTTAAAAGTTTGAGGACCAACAGTGGTTCTCAATCTTCCTAATGCCGCGACCTTGTAATACAGTTCCTCATTTTGTGGTGACCCCCGACCATGAAATTATTTTTGTTGCTACTTCATAACTGTAATTTTGCTACTGTTGTGAATTGTAATGTAAATATCTGATGTGCAAGATGTATTTTCATTCACTGGACCAAATTTGGCACAAATACCCAATATGCCCAAATTTCAATCCTGGTGTGTGTGTGTGTGTGTGGGGGGAATTGATGCTTTCATTTGGGATTTGTAGTTGCTGGGATTTATAGCGCTCCTACAATCAAAGGGCATTCTGAACTCCATCAACGATGGAATTGAACCAGACTTGGCACACAGAACTCCCATGACCAACAGAAAATCCTAAAACAGTTTGGTGGGCATTGATTTTGAGTTCAGGAGTTGTACATCCAGAGAGCACTGTGGACTCTAACAATGATCAATCTGGACCAAACTTGGCATGAACACTCAATATGTCCAAATGTGAACTCTGATGGAGTTTGGGGAAAATAGACATTGACATTTGGGAGTTGTAGTTGCTGGGATTTATAGTTCACTTACAATCAAAGAGAATTCTGAACCCCACCAGCAATAGTATTGGGCCAAACTTCCCACACAAAACCCCCATGACCAACAGAAAATATTGTATACTCTGACCATCTTCGGGGACCCCTCTGACACTCCCTCACGACCCCCCCTTTCAGGGGTCCCAACCCCAGGTTGAGAAACAGTGGTCTACAAGATCCCTTTGCATATTAATATTTCAGACTAAGACAGATTTGTTTCTTGGAGGTGTGTCCTTTGTTGGATATTCATCTTAATGCTTTAAAATTCTTGGTTATTAAGTCAATGCGTTATTTGACTGCCCAAACTTTAGAGAAGATAATGCTTTCCTCAACCCAAATCTCAGACCAGGTTTCTAGAGATGAAACTCGTAACAAATATAGATTGCTGGAATAGGTGAGCAAATGAACAGAGAAAGATACAAACATGCAAACATTAGATAAATATGTAATTCACAGTGGAGATCTTTTTCAAAACTATCATGCTGTTTGTTTAATAATCACTTTAGACAACCACTCTAGCAACTCAAACACAACTCAAACACAACTCACTGGGCTGCTGTTATGTAATTATTATGAACTTTTTTTGAGAAAAAAAATGTTCTATGTTATTAGGCTGTGTAAAAAAACCTGTCCACAGAAATGTGGATATTTATTTTTTACTCTTTATTCCTGCCAGTAAATGGTACAAAAGGGATCAATGCATTCAAAGCTCCTGATATCCAATCCTCTATAGGTTTTGACTGAAGTTCTCACGTTACTTGGGGAAATTATTGCTATCAGAAATATTGGATTTTGCTGCAGAAATGCATTTGCTGGCATCATCAAGGAGGGAGACTGTGTTTTTGTGGCTATAGGGCTTTGGGTCAAAGAAAGCATATTAAATACACCTGCCCCCCAAACTGGCATTTTACACTGTCAGTTTTATGGTCATTTTGATCAGTATGAACAAATAACTGGAGGCTGAAACAAAGCATAGTAAAACCTCTGTATCCATGGGAATGCATTTCATAATTTTATATGGATATTTATACCCAAAGAGTGTTCAGTATTGCACCCACAAATCCATGCCTGATTGCTGCTTTGTCGAGCTGTAAGGAAGATACACCAGGGGTTTTTTTCATGTCAGGAAAAAAAACTGCAAGTCACTTATGGTGCTAGAGAATTGGCTGTCTGCAAGGACGTTGCCCAGGGGGCGCCTGGATGTTTTGATGTTTTACCATCCTTGTGGGAGGCCTCTCTCATGTCCCTGCATCTGGAGCCGGAGCTGACAGAGGGAGCTCATCCACTCTCTCCTTGGATTTGAACTTTTGACCTGTCAGTCTTCAGTCCTGCCGGCACAAGGGTTTAACCAACTGTGCCACTGGGGGCTTCTGATTCACCGGCTGAGGCACAGGTTTCCTGAGTTAAGCTCCCCAAAACAGTTCTCTCCCCATGTGCCAAATCCAGTGAGAAGCCCAGTTTGGCTCCTTCTCCCCACTAACAAAACAGTCCATGTGATTCATGTGATTTATGTGATTTTTCCATTTACACTATTATCTAGAATACATCAACCTCCAGGCTACATTGAGGGGGGAAACCCCTCTCTTAACTGAGAACAGATACCACAAGGCTGGTATGTGTGTTTTTTGCATTATGCTGCGTGGTAACATATTTGTTCCTAATTTATCTTAGAGTTCCTAAAATTCATCTTTCTGAACCCTAGAAAGGTAGTTCTCTGACTCAGGTGTTTTCAAACTTTCTCTGAAGGAAGGCCTCAAGGCTAGCGCAACCCCTTCTCGTGTGGCTTCAATTACTTGCCCTCTTATGCACCTGATCAATCTAGGGCACTTCCAGACAGTGCCAAAATCCAGGCCAAAACAGGTTTAAGAAACTCACTTTGGCGTGGATCTAGATGGCATCCCGAAGTCCCCAAAACAACCCTTAAAATTAAAAAAAACCGGGCTGCCATTAAGCTGGTCCTTTGGTTCTCCTTGCATGTAGAAATGATGCATCAGGATACCGGGGTGCTCCTTGCCAACCCCCTTCTCTGGGCACTTCATTTCTACATGGCAGGAGGACAGTACGTTTTATACTTTTAAGGGTTGTTTTGGGGGGCTTGTGGGAGAGGGGGTGGGTGCCATCCCCCAGGAGCCCTAGAGGTGTGAGATGGTTGTAGGGACTCATCCCCGGTTAATTCCAGTTGGTCCTGGAACTACCCAGGGATGAGTCCGCACAGGCCTGATACCCCATTAGACTTGGGCCTTTCGGGAAGGCCCAGATCTAATGGGGTAACTAATTAATTTGATTTCATCAGAGGCATTGTTTGGACGTCTCCAGTGAAATTGAGATAGGTCTCAGTTTAAAGGCCTGTCTGGATGGGCCCGTAATTGCAGCTATGTCAGGCTTTCTAATTTGTGTCCCCCAAATACTAAACCTAACACTTGATTGTATCCTAAAACTGACAACATTATGGCAACTTCCAGGGTATGGCAAAACTTCTGGTATGGGAAATCACTTCTGGTACGGGAAAATTGGCCGTCTGCAAGGATGTTGCCCAGGGGATGCCCGGATGTTTTGATGTTCTACCATCCTTGTGGGAGGCTTCTCTCATGTCCCTGCATGGAAAGCCAGAGCTGACAGAGGGAGCTCATCCATGCTCTCCCCGGATTTGAACCGTTGACCTGTCGGTCTTCAGTCCTGCTGGCACCAGGGGCATCAGTGGTGATATAGCAATGGAATATTGAAAAGACTGAGATCAGGGACTGCTGAAAAATCTTTGGAAATGTTGGCGGGAACTGAGCTGATCCAAACTCACTGGACTGATACGTAACTCTGTATGTAATTATTCATCATATTTCACACTTCTCTCAAGTTTGTGATGCAGTTCTCCATTCAAAAGTGTTCAAAATTCCTTGCCGCCGGAGGCCAGGTCACTCCGTGACCTTCTGGCTTTTCGGAAAGCCTGTAAGACCTGGCTATTCCGGCAGGCTTTTGTAACTGAATTAGTTTAGATAAATGCTAGTTGAGCAAATACTGCTGCTCAATGTAACCTTTTAATGTTTTTATTGCTGTTGCTATTGTTGTGGGGTTTTATTGTTTTACTGTTTTATGCATTACTGTACCTGTTATTTCCCAAATCTGTGAGCCGCCCCGAGCCACCTGGGAGTGGCGGCTGAGAGGTCCAATAAATAAATAAATAAATAAATAAATAAATAAATAAATAAATAAATAAAATGGAGATAAGAAATTGGTTTAAAATTGGTTTAAAATGCATGCTTTTCAATTTTGGGTTTCAGTTGGGCAGCTAAAATAGTGCTGTTTCACATGGTCTTTAAAGTTTGAAATGATATGCTTTATTTCCAAATTGTATTTGAGAATTTTTTAGACTGTTTTAAATCTTTTTGCAAATCAATTTTTTTTAAAATGTACATTTTTAATTGCTTTCAATTGATCATCTTCTTGGGGGCTGAGAGGTAACATAGGAAATAAATAAATAAAAACAAATAGATTGTTTATTAGTGCATATCTGGTGATAAACATTTTTTTAGTATGGCCTGACTTACATATACACAGGAGCAGTATCCACAATTTCTTTAATCCATGTCCTGACAAAAAAATTGTAATCAAGTAGCCAAGACTTGGCTTTTCGAGCAAGCATTCGCAGACGAACTTTAATCGAGATCAAGGATTACTATAACGACGAAATGGAAACCGATTTTAAGATTGTGGAGCTGAGATTTGTATTTTATAGTTTTTAACTGTTAATTTTATATGTTTTTATATGACTGTTTTTATCTTGTGATATATTGTATATGGGCACTTGTTGCCGCTTGTTCACTGCCTCGAGTCGCCTTCAGGCTGAGAGAGGCAGTATAGAAGCATGGTATTTATTTATTTATTATTTATTTACTTTGCTTCTAGACCGCCTCTCTCAGCCCGAAGGCGACTCGATGCGGTGTACAAATAGCAGGAACTGCTCAAGACAAACAAATCAACAGTTATCAATACAATTTCAACATATACAATTTAACATTTAACGTTAAAAACACAATATCAGCGTCTCATTATTAAGTCGATTTCCAGTTGCATCGTCGTCGTTCCTTAGGTCTCTATTTGATAATCATACTTCATTTGCAAATGCCCGGTCAAATAGCCAGGTCTTGACCTTCCTCTGAAATGTCAGGAGGGAGGGGCTAATCTGATGTCATTTGGAAGGCGTTCCAAAGCCGAGCCACCACTGAAAGGCTCTGTCTCTCGTCCCACCAATCGCGCCTGCGAAGCAGGCGGGACCGAGAGCAGGGCCTCTCCGGATGATCTTAAGCATCTTGAAGGTTCATAAAAAGAGATGCGTTCGGACATGTAAGTTGGACCAGAACCATTAAGGGCTTTAAAGGCTAAAGCCATCACTTTGAATTGTGCCCGGTAGCAAACTGGTAGCCAGTGGAGCTGGTGCAACAGAGGTGTTGTACGCTCCCTGAGTGCCACTCCTGTTATCAATCTGGCTGCTGTCCGTTGGACCAGTTGAAGCTTCCGAACAGTCTTCAAAGGCAGTCCCACGTAGAGTGTGTTGCAGTAATCTATACGGGATGTAACCAGAGCGTGGACTACCGTGGCCAAGTCATGGTAAATAAATAAATAAATAAATAAATAGTAATCTTGAGGGATTTTCAAGGTCCTCCCGCATGATTCTGTGGTATTGTTTAAGTGTTTTAATTGTTTAAACTATTTTATATTTTGATGGGGTGTGTTTTATTGCTATGTCCATGCGGCACTGAATTTTGCTGGAGTTTGTAAGCTGCCTTGAGTCCCCTGAGGGGTGAGAAAGACAGGGTAAAAATGAAGTAAATAAATACATAAATATCTTTGGGCCAGAAGTGTTTCATTTCGAAAGGATGCACAATTAACTGTGGTTTTGCATAATGTCCATGCTAGGTCCAAGAATGTAACCCCAATGGATGGTTGGACGGTGCATACTGGAATTTGGCTGTTTTGTTTTGTTGTTTTTGTTTTATTAAAAAGATTGCTTAATGCATAAAGAGGAGATTTACAAAGGGACACATTCAAAACTCACAGAACCGGGTTTTTTTGTTGCAAAAATCCTTCCTCCTCCACTTTGTTCAATCATCTTGATCAGCCATCTTGATCAATATGAACACATGGCTTTGGACTTTAAAAAAAGTTAATATAGCTGATTTGCTTCATGAAAATAGTTGGTCTTATTTTTAATAGTGATTTTTGCATGCCATAAAGAGCCCTGACAGAAGAGATTAAAAGAAGAAACTAACAGGGTAGATTGTCTGTGGGGTGCCCCTGTTCATTCTCCAGCAATGGCGGTCTCTTTTCTGGCCAGTGGAGAAGCCATACTGCAGTGACTTCGGGAAATATAATCCTTCTGAAAGAGAAGGAAACCACGCTCCCACAACTAATTACAAAAAAACTATGGGGTTAAATCCATGCCCTCAAATGGTATATAACAGGGCTGCCCAACTGGCGGCCCGGGGGCGTATACGGCCCCCCAGCCCCTTCCCTACGGCCCCCTAAGCTTTTTAATAAAAAATGAAAAATGAAAAATAAAATAAATAATAAAAATTAAAACAAATACCTACTTCCGGGTTCGGAGCAAGTATCGCGAGAATACGCAATCCACATGGGATTTTGCTGTCAACGTGAGATCATGCCGGCGTTGACAACGAAATCCCGTGTGGATTGCGTATTCTCGCGATACTCTTCGGCTACTCTACTACTGGATCGCTGAGGCCCACAGACGCGATTAGGACCTTCTTCGACTCAGTCGGTTATCGCCTCTCTCGTCGTCCGGGTACTCCTGGATCCTGCGCGTTTGGAAAAGGTAGGCTGAAGCAGGGGGCTCCTCAGGGGGCTCCTCATTCCCTCCCCCCATCTCCCCTCATGTATTAAATATAAAATTAAATATATTTAAAGATGAAATAAGGGAGATGGGATACATTAAAATAAGGAAGAGGGGAGGATGGAATTAAATATATTTAATATTAAATAAAAATGAGGGGAGAGGGGAGGATGGAATTAAATATATTTAATTTTAAATAAAAATAAGGGGAGAGGGTGCCGGGGAGAGGGTGGAGCCGGGGGCAGAGCCGGGGGCGGGGGCAGACCCTACGGCCCCCCAGGTCATCAGTGACCGGAATTCAGGCCCTTGGGCCGGTAGAAGTTGGACAGCCCTGATACATAAACAGAGAAAGCCAATGATCTTTGCCTTTCTTCCAATAAACCTTAAATCGTGTGTGTGTGCGCATATGTCTCAAACAAAAGTGTTTTCTTGGATCTTTTTTTTTATTCTCACTCTCTATTTGTATTTTAATCATCTGTTTTTAATCTGCTTGCTCCAAATAAACTATGTTTTTTGTACCTATCTAACACAGGAACCACAACTCAACATTTAGTTATGGAGATATACATCTCTTCCTCTGTTACACAGAGCAGAGAGTCTTGTATGCCTTGCCTCAAGTCAGCATAGCACAATTATGCAAAATGTGTGCAAACCAACACTTCCTGTGCAACCCATTTTGCAATGTGTGTGAATTAGCCACTCTGAGTAAGAACGAGCAGTGAAAGGACCACTTTGATTAAAGAAAGAAATGGAGAAGTGACCAGAGGGCATAAACAGAGTAAAAACTGATTCCTAACATGGAAAGCCGTTAGCATAAAACTTTGTGAACTTTTGCATACAACAAAAGATAAGTATGTGGGTAGTGTCAGTTGAAATTCACAATAATTTCAGGATCAAGACCTAGTGCTCATTTGGATTTCATTAAGAAGCTCAGTTTATCAGGAGAACTTTAGGATACTTCAAAAGTTCAATAAATTATCTGCAGTGCGGTACATCAGTCAAGCTACTTTGTATACAAATAAGGTTGCAGTAGGATCTAGTGACTGCAACCTGAAAACAAATATGATTCATTCAAATAAATGGGATTTATCTGAATGGATCATATTCAATATGTTTTCGTCACATAATATATATTGTATTCACAGAAAAATACATATGTGTATGTGTGTTGTTTTCTACTCAAAACTACATGTGCTTTTGCAAAGTACGGTATGCTTTTGGCACAGAAAATGTTTCTCAGTAGGAAAAAGTGTAATCTCTACAAATAAATATTTCTTGAATAAAGAGTGATGAAAATGAAGATGAATATCCCCCTATTCTAGATGTTCACACATTACTTTATCTCCCATTTGTGACATTCCTGTGGTTTTTTGCTTATAAAACTCCCAACTAATTTTCCTAACAGCACCTAGTGATACATAGTACAATGTTCCCTCGCTACTTCGTGGTTCTCTTATTGCGGACTCACTGTTTCGTGGATTTCAAAAAATATTAATTTAAAAAATATATTTATTGGGTTTTTTGCTGTTTTGTGGGGTTTTGCCACCGCCGCTCTCCAAGGTGCTTTCCCTCCTCAATCCTCCCTCCAGCCTTGAAAGGCCTTTCCTGCCTTTCCTTCACTTTATTTTAAGTTTATAAAGACTTAGAATAGTGTATAACTACTAAAATAATGTATAAATATTAAAATAAATAGGGCATCCCTACATCGTGGTTTTTCACTTATTGTGGGAGGTCCTGGAACCTAAACCCAGCAATAAGTGAGGGAACACTGTAATCGACCCTCTAGAACTTCCTAGCTTAATAAAAAATAGACTAGTAACTCATGATAAGAGCTATCAATATTACCACGTTTGTGTTTTCAACATGGCAGAACATTCTGCATCATATGACTAACTTTAGTCTTGCATGACTAGCTTCTTTAAAAATATAAACCTGTGATCCAATAAAAAGGATGGATACCAAGGATCTATTAGAGGTAGACAAATAAAAAGTCTCTGTTCAGTGGTCCTGAATGCTTTGAGTCCCCCCCTCCCCCAAGGGGTGAGAAAGGTGGTATATAAATACTGTAAATAAATAAATAAATAAAATGTTAAACACAGCTGTAACTTCAGTGTCTTGAGATGGAAGGAATACTGTTCAACCACGGGCTGATTACTGCTGGATCACTTAGTTTCCTGTTCACTCTTGTTTGCTATGATTCTTGGATTTGGGGTTTATTGAAGAAATCACTTCTTTTTCTAAATAAGATAGACCATAATTCATTTAATCCAGGAATTGTAGCAAAGAAGAATTAAAGCTACTACCAGACACTCAGTCAGTGGTTCACCGGTATTCCTTCCATCTCAAGACATTGAGACTTTGTAACTGTGTTTAACATTCATAAAAGTGTGCACAAACAAGAGAAGGGCCTACTTTGTGTAACCTGAAGCTGAAGAAATAATTTTTAAACCCACAGTATAATCAGGGCAGAGGAACAGTTTTACAGAGTGAGTGAAAGCAGAACCTCTTCTGACACCTATTCAAATTAACAGATGTAGATTTTGCCATAACACATCACTAAAGATAAAATGTCCACAAGGAAAATCTTCCTTTGTCGTTCAACTTCATGCAAAAAAATTCTGTTCCACTTTAGGTTGAAAGATCAAAACTGAAAATCAATGTAGACCAACTGTTTTGTTACAATGATGGTGTCCCCCAGGAACTAGGATCTTCACCTGCACCTGAGCAGTCTGTTCCTTAGAAGATTTAGTTCTTCCTGCATAGCTTGGTATCTTTCCTATACTGAATAAGCCACAATTCTTATCTTTAAAACTCATGTTTAGCTTATCACTGAAGGAGCGATCTGTAAAATGAAAGCGGAGCATCCAGCCTAAACATGGTAGAAACCCTTCTTCACTCTATTGTCTATCTTATCAGTAGGAAACAGATCTTTGGGGTTTAACAGCTGGGGATGGGTTTATGACTTTCCACAGCTAGAAAGTAATCTTTAGAAACCTTTCCACTTCTCAAGACTCACAAATCTTCCACTGCTATCCTTCAAAGTCAAGTCTTTACTTAAAACAATGTTGCTTTTAAGAATATCAAAGCACTTTAAAGTTATTATTTAGGGGCAGAAAATGAAAACTAAAATGTACAATAACATGATCAACCATTGTCTGTTTTTCCATCACAGCCATCCGAGGGACAGTCCAAATGTGTAACCAAAAAGTAAGCCATCATATCAGTAAACGACACCTATTTTGAATGTCTGATAGTTCCACACATCACAAGTAGATAGTGTTTAATGCAGATTCCATAGCTACATCATTATAAGATATGAAAGAGACTCACCGGAGTGTGTCCTGAGGTGTCCAGTGAGGGCATCCCTCCTTCGGCAAGCATAGCTACAGAAGGGACATTTGAATGGTTTCTCACCCGAGTGTAATTTGATGTGCCTCAGTAGATTCCCCTTTTGTGTGAAGGATGCTCCACATTGGTTACAGTGAAATGGACGCTCACCTACAAAGAAGAACACAGTGGAGACAATCACTGAGGAAAATATGGCTGATAGAAGTAACAATCAATTTTACCAAAAGTTGGAGCAAGTACACTAATAAATATAGCAAACAAAATCACAAAGCACTTGACAACATATTTAATAGTAACAGATCTGTCAACTGTGGTGGCCCTTGGGAAGTCCTGCTTATCATTCTTTCAAATCACTTGCCTGATGGTTCAAGAATCAGACACAGTAAACCATTTATCAGTGGTAGAGTACATGCATTGCATGTTAAAAACTACAAGTTCCACCCATGACATTTCTAGTTGAAGTTCTTCAGGTAGGAGAACAGCTACTGAAGACCTGGATAATTACCATTAGCCTGACCTAGGATCTGATTATTCTACAGCAAGGTTCATATGATTTCGTAGATCCCAAGAAAAAGTGAGAGCATCTTTCAAGGCAGCATTGCATAATGAAAATTGAAATGCTTTGAATGCAACTTTCCTGCTTCTTGGCAGGGAGTTGGACTGAATGGCCCACAAATTATCTTCCAACTCTATGACTCTTATGATTCTGTGAAATGCAGAGCACTTTGTGCAGATACCTGAATTTTCACTGATGAAAAGAACTCAAAACAAGAACCTATCTTTGGTTGCAGGGAAATGTCCCACACTTCTATATGTATTCACTGTTCAACAAAACAGGATTTCTATGGCTTTTTTATGCCATCACAAACTGTCCTTCCATAATGCAAAAATACAAGCAACCAAGACATGCATACTTTAAAGTGTTTTCGGGAAAGATAACTCACAAATTTTACCTGTCGTAGCATGGGGACCTTCTCCACTTGTTAACTCACAATGACACAAAATTAAGATTATGGAAATAAAAGGATGTAATTATTCTGGTAATTAAATTGTTATGTTTGGTATTTAAGGAGTTTAAGTACCTGAGATTAGGTTTACACTGAAGTATTGAGGATTTCTAAACTGTAGATCACTGCAGGTTAGTCCTCATTATTGACTAATACTATTGATGAATTCAAAATAAAAAGGTAGATTTACTTCATGAAAGTTAAAGCAAAATTGCAGGTGTATACCTTAAAATTGTGAGATGGGATCAACTGAATAAAAGAAACATCATGACGAAATAGGTTCCATCATACATTGGCAAAACATGTACAATTTGGCATCCAAAAAATCCAAAATCTTCTCCTGCCCAGTTCTTCCATTCACAACAAAGCCAGGCAGCTGGAGCTTTGTAGTACTCCATGAGCTCACAGCAGCCAGATGCATTTGGGCTTCTTCCTCCTCAATGTTGCTTTTTACAGTGGATTTGTATTAAGTCCAACATCAGAACTCAGAATCCTCCCTCCTACCATTCCCCCCCCCCCTCAAAAAAAATTCAGATAGTTCTGGAGTAACAGCTCCTTGGAAAATTTTTAGAGGTGGTCAGAAGTGGGGAGGGGGCAGCAAAAAGTTTCAGTTTTTGGATTCTTTAAAATTTTGACTTTCCGGGAAAAGGACACTCAAATTGTATATGCAAGTATTCCAAAAACAACCCCCCAAAACAAACAAATAAAAACTGAAAACACTTCTGGTCCCAATCCTTTCAAATAACAGATATTTAACCTGTACAAGGCTTGAACTTTCACAACAAAAAGCTGAGAAGTAATTCATAGTGCATGTTGGTGTCATTCCAGAGAGAGCTGGCTAGCTAATTATATTTCACAGCCACAATTACTGCCTACTTATCTGCTTACTTTGCACCTGTTACATCATCGCCAGTAAGAACTCCCTCCAGGAGATCAGGCAGGGCGGTTTGAATACAGTGGATCTCCTTTTCTGGCTTGCTTGAGAAAAGTGTGGAGCCTCTCAGTACCTTTGAGAACCACTGATTTAATGGATCCATGGTAGTTGAGTATAACACCAAACAAACAAAAGATGAATAAGTAAATACTGCAAAGGGAAAATAACAATTGAATGATGGATGTTTATATTTACAGTTTCCTTATTGTGGAAGGGAATTATACCAAATGAATTGATCTATGTGCCATGTGTATTGTGAAACATAATGATTGTTTATTGTGATTTACAAATATGATCCTGGATAACTGTGTAAATGAATAGGAGAAACTGAATTTGATTGAATGATTAATAGAAAAAATATATGGATATATGATAAGTGAATACATTTCTTTTGTTTGTTTGGATTTATACTGTAAGCACCCCCACTTATATCAAGTTGACAGTAACTAACCCCCCCCCCCTCTCGGCATTACTTCACCAACAAGCGCGTAACTACCATGGATCCATTAAATCCGTGGTCCTCAAAGGTACTGAGAGACTCCACACTTATCTCCTCCTCTTTCTCCCTTCTCCTCCCCTTCCAAGCTTTCCACCCTCGTTCCTGCTCCTTCCCCTCTCACGCTTCCCTTGCCTCAAAATCCTTTTTACTTCACCTCCCTCATCCCCAAAAGCCCCTTTCCCCCTCACTTTCCTCACCATGAAGATCCTTTCCCCCTCACTTTTCTTGTTTCCGAAACCCTATTTCCTTCCCACCAGTAAGGAGGTGCTTTGATTGTGTTTTTCCTGCATGGCAGAAAGTGATTGGACTGGATGGCCCCTGGAGTTTTTGCTATTGTTATTATTGTTGTTGTTATTGTTATTGTTATTGTTATTACTACTACTGCTGCTGCTACAAAGACTGGGTGGCCATCTGTGCTTTTCCTGCATAGCAGAAGGTGGTAGAACTAGATGGACCCTGGAGTTTCTGCTGATATTATTATTATTATTATTATTATTATTATTATTATTACAAATGCTTGGTGACCATCTGTTGGGGGTGCTTTGATTATGCTTTTACTGCATGGCAGAAGGAGGTTAGACTGGATGACCCCAGGGTCTTCCACTGAAATACTGTTAAATTTAAATTGGTAAAAAAAGATTGCACATGTATATACATTATGTGTAAAATATAAAATCTATACATATTGGGTGACCTTAACGCAAGGATCGGCTCTAATAACAATGAGTTAGATGACAAATACCCAGAATTGAGAGGATTACGGGACAACAGGTTTTTCCCCTTTAGAAAATCAAAAGACCCAAAATCAAACTTTGCTGGTTTAGGCCTGGCACAACTCCAGTTCAACTTGGATCTACTGATCCTAAATGGATCCGCCTCAGAGGATAGCTGTGGTGAACTCACTTTCTCAAACCCCTTGGCTCTAGTACAGTGGATTATGCCCTAGTCTCACGAAATGCCTTTTATAGAGTCCAGAACTTTGGCATTGGTACCAGAACTGACAGTGACCATCAGCCCTTGATTCTGGACATAATTGTCTCTGGTCATAAAGATTGCCTGAACCAAACCCCTGTATCAAGGGCCACCACCACAGGGAGCCCATTTAAGCTTAAAGCCAAATGGTCAGACAAAGCCCAGGCACGACTTATGACCTGACTTAAATCAAAACCAGCATCAAGCCTAAGATCAGTAATTATCTTGGATCAACCAATGGAATCTACTCTGAGAGCTTATGACAAGCTAATCATTCTACTACAAGAAGACCTAATTTTTGTCCCCAAGCCTGGCCACTTCCAACACATTGACACCAGGCCTACTGGGCCCATCTGGTTTGACAGAAAATGTCAGATGATGAAAAAAGCCTTAAGAGACACCTATATTGGCTACAGAAACTTTGACTTGAGATACCCACCCCCTTCCCTGTTCCAATTAAAAAGGGAATACAAGATTCTTCTAAGGCAAAACAAACGGCAACATGACCAAAACACCTGGGCACTACTGATCAATGCCTCATTGGACAACAATGCTAAAAACTTCTGGAAACTTGTATCAGGAGCCCTGCGATACCCTCCATAAAGCCCCAAGCTGTATAATCCCATCCCAGGTGTAGGAAGATCATTTTAGATCAATCTTTACAGACACCAGCTGCCTTAATCCTGATCCGGAATTGGACAAGGATGCTAATTTCCACGCCTTGCCTGTGTGGGACTCAGTTTCTGTCGACACCATAATCTAGCTAATTCACCAGCTTAATAACGGAAAAGCCCCAGGCATCAACCATGTTCCCACTGAACTCATCAAAACCAATCAACACTGGTGGGCAGCCCTATTCACAAAGATCAACCTCACTGGCAAAATGCCAATTAGCTGGAAACAAGCCATTGTGGCACCAATTTACAAGAAAGGTCCTACCAATGACCCTGGGAACTACAGACCAATCACTCTGCTCTCAATCATGGGTAAACTCTATGCACAATATTTGTGCACGAGGCTCTCAAGAAACAAACTATGGGGAAAGCTGGATAAGACACTGAAAGACAAAAGACTTCCAGGCCTTATCAAGGCCTTTTACAGGGATAGCAAACTTCAGATCAGATGTGGCAAGATGGGCCAACTCTCTGGTGAGATTTTCATGTCCAGAGGGGTACGTCAAGGATGCATCCTTGCCCCCACTCTATTAAACATATTCATAAATGATATGGAGGATACCGTTCTGGACCCCAATGGTCACTTGCCCAAGTTTGGAACTAGAAGAAACCCCTTACTATTTTATGCAGATGATGCTGCCATCACATCACGCTCCAAGGCTAGTCTAAACTAAATTACCTACTAAGGAAATTCCTGAACTACCGTTTCCAGAACGATCTAAAAATCAACTATGCAAAATCTAAAGTTCTGGTATTTGAAAAAAATATTTCCCCCCTGCTGCTGATCTCTTGATGGGCACACCCTAGAACAGGTTGGAAGTTTCCAATATCTGGGGCTTTTTTTTTCACCACCGACTGTCCTGGTCTCCTCATATTGCTTCCATTATCCTCAAGACTCAAGTAAGCAGTTCTGCCATGCTACGTTTTACTGCTACTAAAGAAGGGCAGTTCATACCTTTGGCAAGTAAAGTCTTCAATCTAAGATAGCTTCCCAACTGCTGTATGCTTCCAGCATCTGGATTGGGGGTCTAACATAAAAAAATAGACCAACAGTAACCACAGTTCTTGAGGGCCCTTTTCCAGCTCCCCATGTGAGTACCCTGTGTCTTATTACTTGAATCCAGTGAAGCACCAAAATCAATAAGAGTTTGGTGGTGGGCACTTAAATACTGGATCAAGATCAGAGATTTTAGTTTAGGGTCCAGTTTGATGCACCACTTAGCTCAGGACATGTACATAAGCAGTTGGTCTAAGATCAATTCTAAGAAAGCTGCCTCCATTGGCCTTTCAGCATCCCTCCTAACTCATTTGGGTTTTGACATGGCTCTCAAATCGCTCTGGCTCTTATGTATCCTAGTGCCCTGTCCATACATTATGTTGGGCCTTTTCATGAAGCAAACTATCTAAAGAACTTTACAGTAGCCAAATATTGCTGTCTATTTTCCAAGGCGAGGTGCTCCCGTCTGAATTGCTGTGTGGGAGATTTGCAGGTATTCCGTACAATGAAAGACCCTGCCCATGTAATAAATAGAAAGTAGAGTGCATCTACCACACATTACTGTCATGCACTTTCTATGAAAAGGCCCAAGCAGACATAATCAACCCCCCAGCAAGTTCAGTGAAATTTTATGTGAAGTTTCTACTTAGTGACAACCTTCCCCACGTGACCATGGCGGTTGTCAAGTTTCTTTCTGAGGCAGCCAAAATAAGATATTCCCCAATTTTAGACACAGGCTGAAAGTCTTTTACCTATGTTTTTAGCCAACATGTATTTTAAGCAGTTTTTACTGTTTGCAAATTTTATCCACTGGATGTTCTTAACCTCATTACTTGTATAATTTGTATGCTACAGTGTAATAAGGGTCTCTGGACCATAATAAATTTATCTATCTATATAATATAATATAACGTTTTGGGGACCCGTTTTGAAACCTTTGCTTCAAAAAGGAAACATTAATTGAACAATTCTTTCCACTGAATCAAAGGGTTTACCTAGCTGGGATAAGCAACTGGGTTTAGGCCAATGTTCTTACATGGCCATACACATTATTTTAGTTGTGCGCATCTAACATTTCTATCCCCATCCAGGATTCTGTGCTTTACAACTGCTTGTATGCCAAGAGTTGTTGTTACTGTTGTCTGCCTTCAAAATATTTCCAATGTACAGTGACCCGATCATGGGGTTTTCTTGGCCAGATTTCTTGGCATGTCACTGCCTTCCTCTGATGCCAAGAGAATGTGGCTTGCCCATACCCATACACACACAAGCACACACACATATGTGCATATATACTAATCTTTACTTGAAAATATACCTGGCCAACCTAAATTTTGAAGTGGTACATTCTATTTTACAATCTTAGCACTTTACCACTTTATTTTGTTGCTTGCACAAGCTGTATGTATCTCAGGAATCCTTACAACAACCCTGTAAGAGATAAAAATTTAAATAGCCCACATTGAACAGTCTTTTATGTTATAGAGCTACAAATAGCCCTCTCTAAAATAAAGTAGAAGCCTAAACATGCATCAGGAAACATCTTTTCCTTCATACAAAAAGGAAGTTTGATATAATAAAATAGCTATGAAATGTCAGAGGTCAGCCAAAGCAGAGAACAAAGCTACACATCAAAAGAGAAATCATTTTTACATGGTTGAGAACGTCTGAATAGCTGAGGCCATCACTGCCTTTTTGCACGGAGGGAACAAGCGCTATTCCTCAATATAGGAACTCTAATGGCTTTAACAAGGCAGTGCCTTATGTAATCCTTCTATCTCTATTTTTTGGACACAATGCTACTTTTAAAGAAAAAAACCCGCTGAAGTGCCTAAAGTGTAAAATGTCCAAAATATCTTAGTATTTACCCTTCAATTTAATGCAGCCCAACACAAAGTGAATGCTTGTAATTTATAGCCATGGTACATTCAAGTACAATTGCTTTAAAACATAACTATCTGGAACTTGGAGAAGCTACAACTCCCAAAGTATAAAAGTGTGCATCAAAAAGGAAATATTTCCAAGTACTGTTGCTTCCATTCAGATGCTATCCTTTTACATACAAATTTGTCTACGAAGATCATGGGTTCACATAGCCCTTCTTCTAAGAGCAGGAGGCAGTAAGACCTAGCCCTACTACATGATAACCATTCTAAATGAAGGTGCCAAAAACAACACTTAAGACCACAACATGCCAGATATGTGTTCTGACAATGAGCTATGGCTCTTCTTCATTTGCACCACTATCTACAAATGTTTGATTGAGTTTTGGAGCAATTTTGCTTCTGCTGAATTGAAGCAGGGGCCCCTAGACAGGACATTTGACTTGACTCCTCCTCTTCTTCCTCCTTTCTCCCTAGTTTCATTTGACAGAGCTTTTCTTTCTTATTAAACAATAGCTGAATCAACTGGTCTTTGCATTAGAAGTCCTCCTGATTTGTATGTCCTGTTGGGCAAATGTTATCATGAAACATCCACTTTACGCAGGTTGATCTCTTTGGGTGAACTGAACATCCTTCGTATATGATATATTTTCAGGTTAAAGTGTTCATAAAGCTCTGAACAACACTTCTACTTATAAATAACATCAACACAAATAGAATGTGCTTTCATGAAAATGTCACTTAAGACAATCTGAAAGTGAAAAACCTACAGATTTTAAAACAAATTTGGAAAGGGGGGAGGTATTACATCATTATTAATTCATTTTAAAAGACTAAAATATTTTTAAATTTTATTATAATGTGAACACCTTAAAATAATTCTCAGGGATCACACCAAGCAATGAGCAGTCATGATAAGAACTGAACAGACTGGGGGAAAGACTAGGACCTGACAGTAAGAGAGTTTCGAAAAACATACTTTTTTGGAGAGTGAGCAAAGAGAAACTTTTCTAAGTGCTGAACAAGAACAAGTACTCTCTGATAATCTACAGGTATGATTTTTATTTCGCTGCTACCAGCATTATCATGTTTCTTTTGCAAATATGAATATAGTTTTAACTGAGAAACAAACAATAAACTAGACTTCTGGCTTCATATTGTTTTCAGCGAAGCTTAGACTGCACTCCTATGTAAGTGGAAACTAAATACTTCATGAAGGCTAAAAAGTGTTGTTATGGTGGACAGTTGTTGCTAGACCTAGCTTCCATGATACATCTAAGACTGTATGATTGTGCTGCATGGTAATGGATATCCTAATTTTAACTAAATGCCCTATTTACCTCTAAGCAGACTAAGGACATGTAAGGGCTAAATCTGAGGCTGCTCTGGGGCAGATTTACTTCAGGCCGAACTACCTGGGAAAGATCCAGGAACTACCTTGAAAGATCCAAGAAACTGGGGAAATGTGGATTCTTTTAAAACCCATACAAAAAAGGAATTCTCGTTTTAGAAGATTTATTTTAGGATGTCCTTTCAAAATAAAGAACACTTGACATGGAAATATTTTTTTTCTCCAATGCCTGCATACCACTACATAGAAAAGGCCTGGAAACATATGCTTTTGAGTGTTCTTCCTAACTAGTCAACATGCAGGTCTATTTTGAAAGGAAAAGATATTCCTTGCTAGACTTGGTGAATCAAGACAGGCAAGAGAACAGATGTCAGGCAATATCAACATCAGATGCCAAAGGCAGTCATCACGTTTTCTTTCAGCTGCTTACCAGTGTGACTCCTTTTATGCACCATTAGCACATTGGGCCCAATGCAAACCATGCCACAGACGTCACATTTCAGTTTACCATTCGGAAGCCGGATTCCTCCCTCGCCTGACAGCTCCTGCATTTTTCTGTTCTCCACCATCTCATGGTTTTCCGTGAGAGGGTCTTCCAAGCTGCTCCCTTCATCATGACCCCTGATCCTGTCTTCCCGCCTCAGGAGCTTACTGTCAGAATCCTCATCATCACTTTGCATTTCTAGCTTTATGGAGTTTGCTGCAAATTAAAGAGAGGAAGCACATTGAGAAAATTGCATATTGTCCTCCCACTATGTAGCTTATTAGCACTCAAAATATCCAACAAGAATACTGTTGTGTTAGTGACAGATTTTTTTAAAAAAATGATAGAGGAGACATTCCCAATTCCTGAAAATTATATGTACAATAAGACCTCCATATCTGTGGTGGGATATGTAGTTGGATAGATGGCAGTTATCTGAAACTATAGATACACTCTAACTCACCTCACTTCCAACTCCATGCCATAGAATTGTTTTGGAGGACCTTGCAAACTTCTAGAGTATACTCTAGAATTGGCAAGGTCCTCCAATACAACTCTCTCATAACTTCCAAGGGAAGCATATAATCATCCAGAATATCTAGAAAATATGTAGAAGAACAATTTCCCCAGTCACAAGAAAGTGAAACTGCAGAGGTGTGTGTGTCAGGAGTGACTTGAGAAACTGTAAGTCTCTTCTGGTGTGAGATAATTGGCCGTCTTCAAGGACGTTGCCCAGGGGATGCCTGGATGTTTTGGAGGTATTGGTTTTATAGTTATGGGTGGGTCTATATAATTAAGGTGGGTTATAGTCGGCCATACTTTCCCATAGTTGGTCTGCTATGATGGGAACTCCCTTAGGAAAGAACACAAATCTGCAGAGTAGAACACACTGCACATTGAATCCCATAAGCATGTTATGAATTAGTATTATAGGATCCTGGGTCCCAGCAAAAACACTAGTTAACTGCTGTTACAATTATTTAAGCTTATCATACAATAATAAATAGACAAGGTTATTTTTTACGACAGGGTGGGCCTACTAACAGACATCCCCAGCTTAATTAAAGCCACAGTGACCATTGGCACATTTATCTTGGATCTGGAGACAAAGTGTAACTCAGTTTTAGGATATTTCCAAATATTTAAATCCGTCTATAAGTAAAATGACAAAGACAATCATGATAAAAGCAAATTAAGCCTCTCACCACCATCTTTCTCAATTTTAAAAGAGCAGTAGTTTAAACCCTCATTAAGCAGTTTTGTGAATGGCCTTCTTGCACTGAGTCAGATTGTTGGACCATCTCACTCTATGTTATCTACTTTGACTGGCAGAGCTGGTCCTTCTAGAAGGAAGGTTGAGAAGACTGCCTTCAGGAGCAGATTCTAGGGGTGAGAGTGACAGCTTGTCCCCTGCCAAGTGTTTCTCCTTAAACCAACTCACTCGTTCTTCTCTGTTGGAGGACATGACTATGTGTGTCACTAGTTTGTCCTGTGATGTGAAACTGCTGAAGCATGTTGGGTGATACTTTCCAATTGCCTGTGTTGATAAGGCCCATCCTACAGTCTAAGTGGGTGGGATATTCTTACTTCAGAGAGCCCTGGTTATACTAGAGTCCCCTTCCTCATTGGGAAGCACCAGCAACTAAACCTGGGACCACCTCCGTGCATGTTGTGCCCCCCTCTCTGATAGAATCTCCATGGCATAATCAAACATTTGACCTTCTTTCAATGCCAAATACAACTCCCAGCACCCATCACCATTGACTATTCTAGTGAGTAATTTGGGAATAGCATTCCAACAACTTCAGGAATCCCATGACTCTACTATCCTTTTTACCATCTACAACCACCCCAAAAGTCCTTCCCACTGCAATCACTAGAAAGATGTGTATGTAAAAAGGGTCCTTGAAGCCCTAAGGGCTCATTCATCTTTGTCCAGAGTGTCCAAAATTAATTAACTAAGCAAAGAATGCAGTTGCTACCAATGTGTAGTGAGAAGGCAAGCTTTTGTAATCCATGTTTCCTTGCTTCCTCTTTTTCTTTCTTGAATAACATGGCTTGTTTTTAGCAGCATCAAACAATCTTAAATCCCATTCACTGGAGTGATGCATATCAATAACCATTAGGTCCGAAACTGAAAAAAGATTTTAGGCCCACATGAGCAGATTATTTAGCAGCTTCTTTTTTCTGATAGTTTTGGAACTATGGCAAATATCCAGTCAGGTAAAAGAGAAACCAGCATGGACAGTCCAGCCTTCCATCCAAGCACATTGTTCAAATGCAGCTGTTGATGGAAGAGAAGCTGCTAAATATCACCCATACATCTGCAATGGTCCCAGTTAAATATTTTCATCCTTTTCCTTCTCACTCCTTACAATAATCAGGAACCTGCCAGAAGAGCTTGTTTCTGTGTGGAGAGTTCCTCTCCAACTAGGATTAAGCAAAACAAACATCTTTAAGGAGGGCAATGCCGCTACAGCAGAGACCTCATCAGCTATGTAAAAGTAGTCTGATAGCTAGGTACTTGGAGTAGAGTAATTTTTGACCAGTTTCCATCTGGTCAACACCATCTCTCCCCAATCTGTGACATTGTTCATCAGGTGGCGGCTCATCCTTTCACTCAAGATTTGGCTGACTTATTTATTTATTTTATTTCAGGATTTTACCCCACTCTTCTCAACCCCCGAGGGGGGACTCAGAGCGGCTTACAGTACGGCACAATTCGATGCCCACATCACAACAGCATAACCGCCCCCTCCATCTGTAACATCTGTAACATCACAAGAACTTGTTGCCTACTCTCTGGTTGTGGCCCAAAAAACTCAGGGTAGGGTGATGCTGATAGAGATACTCATTCAAATATCTATGGTTGTTATATCTGCTTCTTGGATGTAAATAAGAATTGGAATACATTGATTTCTCCCTACTCCTGCCGTTCCTAGCAGCTGTATGTAATTGCTAAAAGGTTTGAGGGATAAAACGTATTTAAGGCTAAAAGTAGGAATCATCACCCACTGTTCTATTAATCTAGACAATCAAATTACCAATTAATTGTACTTTCTATTCCACCAAACCAGAACACTCCAAATATTAGTTATGTTGAAAGCCCAGCAATGTTATAATAAAACAATTTTCCATCCTTCTACCACGTCCTAGAAAATTGGGCCCCAATCCAGATTGATATGAGCATGCAGCTTCTAGGTTTCATCCAAGAATCCTTGGGGCTGACTTAGAATAATAAATATCACAGATTTGGAAATTGGTCTGAACTAGGTGGTGGTTTTATTTAGGTATACCAGTGCCTCCTTCAAAGCATCTGGTATCTCATTGTAAGATGGTACTGATAGCAATTTTCAGAAAAAAGTTATGTTAATTCTTGAATGCATTGGCAAGATGCCCCACCAAACAAGTCTTTGAGAAATATCGTTTAATCAAAACTTCTCTAAGTCCTCTCCACAAACATATAACCTGGGCAAGAAGGGATGGGTAAAACTGGGACACTACTTTGAACTGATGTGTTGTCTCTCTAGCTGTCTGATTTTAATTCAGATAGTTCTGTATTGCAGTGAATCATTAAAATATATATTGATTGTGGTGCTTAACAAAAATAGATTAATTTCTTTTTCTAATTTATTAAGTTCTGCTTGTTAACCACTTTGATACACATTCATGAACACACCTTAGCTCAGATCACACCACTATTTTCAGATTAAAAAACAAAGCTAAACATTTTTGAAACTAGTTGACAGCGTTAGTATAAATATGAAGTACAGCAATAATAAACAAAACCAGCTGGAAAGTGTCTGGGATTTGCTTTGCGACTGTCTGCTGAGAAGATGACATCTGCCTGGCTGCTAGCTGGGTTGCCAACTTTTCATTGCAAAAATGTTGGCACCTGGTAGAGGTCTGCAGGTGGAGTGAATCGGTGCCAGTTAGGGACATAGCCTGCATGGGCAGTGATAGGCACGGAAAATCAGCAAGCCTTCTCAAGGACACTTATGGGGGTTCAGCTTCTCATTATCAGTAGGGCCACCTTGGCTGCTAACTCTAATGTTTTGTACTGGCAGGAGGTTCAACACTCCTGTGAAATGCTATTAGCCATCTTGGTGAGCTACTTTGCATGGGCTGAACTTCTCCTGGTAGCAGATTACATTATGCAGGACCAAAATGTGTGTGACAAGCTGCACTCTAGTAACATATCTAAGCATAAAGGAAGAAACTGGCTCTCTCTTTATCCTTCTGGTTTCACCGACCTAGTCAGGTAGTTGTCCACGGATTTTATTAATACCTTCTTTTTCTAGAAATCTCTAGATCCTCCAATAGAAGTCAACTATAGGGTTGTGCTGGATGACCTATACATTCCCAGAGGACAGTTCCTGGAGAAGCCCACTAGAACAATTATATTTGAAGTTGACCTTAGAGCTGTGCTGGAGGTTCTAGCAAATCCTACAGAGGTGTTTCACAAGGGTCCCTTGCCCCTAGCCCCAGCAAATGTGGAGGGATGACTGTATTTCTTGGCCAAACTGGAAGAAATAAATGAGATCAACTGTGTCTTCTGTGGTAATCAAATCTCCCAAATTTTGGGTAGTACATTTATGAAAGAGCTGCCATTATATGTAGAGGAAACAATACAACCCCACATCTATGGCTTCATTTACCCATGTTCAACAAAATATATCCTCGCTAGGCATTTTTAGGTCCTACAGCATGACTCTGTGGTATTCTGGGGCGAGAGACCTTTCGTTTCAATAAAATTCATTGTTATCTCTTGTTTTGAATATTCACATGAAGTGTGGGAATGTATTCCTTGTGGATACATGGGTTTTACTCTATTTTTTAAAGCCATCAAGAAAGTCACAGTTCTGAGTTTTCAAAACTCAAACAGATCTGTTAATAACAGCTCCCTTTGAAGTTTTTCATTCACAAGGTTACCATAAGTCAAAACCAGTTTCAACCGAATTCCATGTACATTCCTAAGACATATGTCTGCATTTTCTCCTAGCTAGGGAAAACCATGCACACAAACAGACTTCCGTGTGGTTATCACTTGATCAACCAGGAAACATGCACAGATCTGGTGCAAGTGGCAATATGGGGCCTAGCCCAACCTAGAATGCATACTGCTTTTTTAAAGTACATGAATACTTGACTGTATATCCTCACTTTGGTATGACTCGACACATGTGAACATTTTTAAAATACATAAACAGATTGGACAGACAGAAAAGAATGTCTTTCCAAAACTATTTTCCATTTCCCATGACCTCTTTGATTCTCATTTTCTGAGGAAACCTCAAGTACATTGTGTCCTTGAACCTGATGTTATCTTTGACATTGTACCTATCCTCAGGCAGGGGATATCAGTAGATCAAAAGTCAACCTGTCTTTGTTTTGTTCACAGTAAACCTGAAGCGAGGTGCAAGCAATTTTGCTTCAGTTAGTTTAAGGACAGTAGTAACCATGAGGAAGTGCAAGCAGGGAAGCAATTCTAGAGGATAGGAGAAAGCTGAAGTCATGAGTTGGAAACATTTTAGCAGAAGTAGTACTAAAAACTGCATGTTTCAAAGCAGTTTGGCATCAAATAAATAAATAAATAAATTTTGCAAAAGCAGCAGTGGGTTACAATGCAGCCGAAGTTAACCTTATGGTGTGTTCCTGCTTTTTGGACTTGAGAACTATAGATAGTTGGACTAGGTCTCATACACCATTAGTTATCACACTTAAAATATGTAAATATATAGCTATTATAAAGAATGGCTTTTGCCTACAAGTTTCAGGCTTATACTCACACTGCTGTGCCTGCAGTGACAGATGGCAATGCAAAAAATATAAAATAGTTAAGACTACAAACTTTTCTTTAGTTCCATGTGTGTCACCATCCTTAGCATAAATAAATGGCATTGTGGTATCTCATTAAATCTATACATCTGTGTAGTTACTTGCAGTTTCTGGTTATTCCCTGACAGTGTTCAAACCAACAGCTTTTTGCTCGCATGTTTCTTTTCTCACAATGGCATCTTTAACGTACAAGAAAGGCAAACAAAAGCAAAGCCATACAGTAAATATTTCTGAACTGCGCATACAGAATATTCATCTCCTCTGTTGTTCTTTAAAGATAATATGCCTCTCAGCAATTATTTCCCCACTAAGTCTGAGCAATTTTTTTCTTTTTTCTTTAAAGTACAAAACACATATACCTAGCTTACAGAACAAAACTCTAATATGGTGCTAACTTATTTGACCAAACTACAGCAATGATTAAAATCACTTGGGCTCTGTACATTTCAGAAAGAACTTAGAAATGCTGATTTTGTTGTTTTACAGTTCTACCTTAATGCATGGGCATAGTGGCAGTTGCCTGGGGGCCACAGAGCCACAGGGGACCCATGCAAAACTATGCACAGATCTGAATGTAATCTTCCAATCACATGCCTCTATATTAAACTATCCTGCTCACTTAGTAGTAGAGGGAAAATGCTTCTTGTAGCAGAGAATTGCAGAGAGTTGGCATGTCTGCATGTTATGGAAGCATGATATTGTAATGGTTTTGTGAAAGGCAATTAACACCTGGTAATTTATCGGTAATTTAGATGTTTTATTCTCCTGGGTGTGGTTTTGCAAGCAAGGCCCAGTGCACTGCTTTGCCTGGGAGCCTATTATGCTCTTAAAGTGGCCCTGCTGCTTGGGAAGCAGTTGACTGGAAACCTCAGAGCCAAAGGCCCTTTTCCACTATCCAGTTATAGCTCAATGATCCCTGTCACAGATGCCTTTCACACTACACAGTTATAGCCCAATTATTTCACCTTAACTGCCATGGTTTCATTCTGTGGAATCCTGGAGGAGCTTTGAAATTATTAGCCAAAGACTTCTCTGGTGTTTCTGGCCAAGCTACAAGGGTCACTCCAAAAAAATGCACACTATTTGTTTTAATCCCATAAAATTTGGATTCTTTAGAAAAATATTGTGCATTACTTTTGCATTGACCCTTGGAATGATCACAGTAAACTGTGTAGTACAATAAGGATTTCAGTTAGGCAGGCACAAAAACTTTGACTGCTTTTATCCAAGCAAAATCCAATCCGAGTTATCTTGTCATGGTTCTTGTAGCAGGTGAAAGGAAACCAATAGGCTGTACAAGTGACAATACTGCTCTTGTTGACTTACAACTTCCATTGTTGCTTTTGGTTGGGAATTCAAGATGTTATTGAATTCAACAATATCTTGAGAGGAAATGGCTCTTTGCTGTTACTGTAATTGTATCAGCTCCCTGTACAGGATGGTAGCACCAAGACATTTTTTCTGACTTCAAGTTGTCCAACAATGTGCTAAAAAGACAAAACCCTAAGATTTAAATGTATTTCTGTTTACCTTGAGTATATTAATAATTTTCCTACATAGCTCCCCACAAGAACCTCCTACTTTTTGCCATGCCCTATCACACAATGGGGACAAAAATGGATACGGTTATGCTCAATTCTGTTCTGGACATATCATAGGTGACTCTATTGCCTTATTTCAATGCACAGGATATAAATTTCACTAACTAGCACATTTTCTCCTCTCCTATTAGCTATGGTTTCTGTTTTACCAGGATTTAACAGCTGTTCAAGGTGACACACTGAAGGAGGGGGCCAATATGGCATGGCTATGGCCATGTCATATCATGAACTACTTTTGAAAGAAACTTTCAAAAATACTTTTTAATGGCAGCTTCCTATGTCGCATAGGTAGATGATAAAAAAAGAACAGAACTCCAATACAATATGTTCCTGGGATAATGCCCACGAAAAATACCTTCATGGATCTTGCACAACATAACAATCAACATTTAGTGACTTAGCAATATGGCATAGCCACTCAGAGCATGCCTCTAAGGCAACTTCTTATCAGCTGAAAGAACAGGACAGATGCTCCAGGGATGACCATTATGAGCATAAGAAATTCCAAATATGGGACCATATACAGATAAGATTTGGTTTACTTCCTGCTTCTTTACTGACTTAAGGCCTCTCATTAAATATGTCCCTTAAAGAATGTAATCTGTTCCCATTTCCAACACAGCCAGTTAGCCAGGAAAAAACAAACAAACAGAAAAACCAAGAGCAGAGAGATGCTTATTTATTTCTTCTTAATTTTTGCTTCAGTTATTATGATCTTCAGAAATCTTCATAAAGATATTTGGCTCCCCACCCCACTGCCAATGCTTATGTCCAAGAATTAACACTCATAATTTAGAAACTCAAAGAATAATCACTCAGAAGTGAGAATTATATCTCTCTCGGCATTACTTCGCGAACGAAGATTCTTAGGAATTATATAAGGTGATATGTAAACAACAGCATACAAGAGTTCCATGGCTGTCTGCAAGACAAGAGATAACATTTGTAGGCAGCAATCTGTCCTAGTACAGAATGTGGAAGTAAAAAAGTTGCAAGCACATTGTAGTTCATGGAGAGAAATATGAAGTCCCAAGAGGCCATTAGTTTGTCAGGTGAAAGGTATAAAGGAAGCTACTTGCTTCAGAAACGATGTCTTGCCAAATGAAATCAAAACAAACCTGCTCAAAGGAAGAAAGTAGTAAATTGAAGGTGCAAAAAAGGAGGATTTTGAAAACCTATTTCTAGTAACATTACACACAAGAATCAATTATATTTTAAATGTATTTGGAGCAGGAAGGCAGTCATAGAAATTGCTAAAATTGATAACATGTACCTATTGGACCCAGAGAAGCAGAGTGGTCAATGTAATGTCATTTAAAAAATGGATCCAGAGATTTTGAAAATGTAGCTTAATGTCTAATGTCCAGGTAAATTTTTGGGAAGTATTATTAAGATCAGATAGGTAAGTGCTACTTTTTATTAGGGGATCCATATGACTTCTGTAAAGATAAGCCCTGCCTCACTAAGGGCCTTTCCAAACAGCCATGTGACCTAGAATATCAAGGCAGATATAAACCACAATATCTGCTTTAAACTGGGTTATTTGAGTCCACATTGCCATATAATACAGTTCAATGTGGATTTTATACAGCTGTGTGGAAGGGGACTAAATCTCTAAGGCTTCTTTTATCTACTTGAACTTCCAACAGGCCTTTAATAAAATTCCACACAAAAGACTACTGAGCAAACTAACAATGAGAAAAAAGCAAGCTATTCCACATATACAATGCAAAGTGGGAAAGGCAGCGTGTAGGCTGGTCAAATGAATGCACAATGTATAATAATATAGACAGTAGTGGAGTCTTATCTAGTCAATACACACATATATATTGTAGTAGAAAATGTACACATGAAATATACAGTCATACAATTATCACAGCTTATTACAGCTTCAATATCTTCTTAGTAAATGTCACAATAATGGCGGTGAATGGGCTCACGCATAAAGCGAGCCGAGACGCCCAAGCTCCGGGAAGGAATGTAATGGAAAAGGCTCAGGCACAGTCCCGGACGCCTTCCCAAACAGGCAAATGCATCAAAATATAAGCAGTATGAGTACAGTCTCACAAATAATGGTAATCCAAAGGGAAAGACGTCCTTGGGCCGACGAAAGGGTCCCGCACGGCTTCGTTTCTCCCCCCGTAGGGGCTTCCTCAGGGCCGGGGGCGTGGCCTACTGAGCAAACTAGGCAATTCATAGGATAAGTGAAAAGTACCTCATATGGGAACTGTTTGAAGGAAGGAAAACAGAACGTAGAACTAAATCGTCCGTTCTTGCTGTAAAAGGGCATGAATAGTGGGCTCTGAACTTGTTCATAACTGATCTGAAGTTAGACGTAAGTCATTAAATACCCATGTTTTCCATCCACACTGGAATATTTAGAGTGGCAAAAATGTAACAGTGTGAAGAGATCCAAAACAGTTTCTTCATACTGGGAGACTGGGAGAACAAGCAATGAAATGATAAGTGAGAGTCAATGTAAGTCAGGGATATTGGTACAAAATTCCCAACTTGACTTATACACTGATAGAATCTGAGGAAGAAGCAAGGAAGAAGCAAGACATGGATCATGGAGTGGTGACAGAGAGATAAATAAAAAAGTCAACCCAAATGTGTGGGTGTTAAAAAGAAGAAGGAGCAAATTCCATGTTGGACATAATTAGAAGAGAATTTTTTTTAAAAAAAACCTTGTGATTTATTTATTTATTTATTGTTTACTTTATTTATACCCCACACCCATCTCCTCAAGGGGACTTGGAGAGGCTTACATGAGGCCAAGCCCAATAACACATAATAACAAAACAATAGCAATTATAAAAAACAATGCAATCAATAAAACTCAAACACATGCAATAACAGACAATTTAAAACCATTTCGGGCGGGCCAAATGTGTATGTTAAAATTTTTAAAATAAATAAACACTGGGTGCAGACAGAGGTAGTTTGCATATAGTCGGAAGGCTTCAATGATACTATGGGGCAGACATACAACAGGTAATTAAAGTGCTTCTAAGGACTTTGCAAAGAATGAACACGGCAGGGCATCATTTACTTCATTCAGGGAAGGCACATTGGAACAGCTGCCCTTTTACAAATCCATATGCAACCACATTAGGAATCATATGCAAGCTTTGTTCACTATATATAAAAATTTGGATTTTCTAAAGCTTAAAAAAGTACAGAAAAGCTTAAATAAAATGATCAAGGAACAGGATCAATTATATGAGAAAACATTATGGTTTTTAAGTTGCCAATGTTTAGAAGTATATTTGTGGTAGAAAACGGGATATTGACATACTTTGAAAAGAGAATGCATGGGAGCACTATATGGCATAACTTATTGTCTTACCTGAATTTTTCATAAATTATTCTGTAAGGGCAAGGAATAACACTATAAAAAAGGCCTTAGACATGCAATACATGAGAGAGTAGAAGTGCTACATTTTTTTTTTAAAAAGGATGTCATAAAGAAATAGTAGACTTCAAGAAACTTGTTTTGCTCTCCTTATGTACAAAATTGCTAAAAATTGAAATGTATGGGGATCATAACAATGCAATTAGAGTTCCAACTAGAATAGACCCATTGAAATCAATAGTGAGGAATAAGAAATCCTGTTCATTTTAGCCAGGAACAAAATGTGATTTAGCCCACCCAGTTGCACTGAATTAATTCATTGTGAATGGCTTGGTACATACTTCAAAGTTAAAATGTCTGAGTTGGAAATGTAAACAGCTATATGTATTTCAAAAGCTGATTTGTGTGTGTGTTTGTGTGTTAGGAGCAACTTGAGAAACTACAAGTAGCTTCTGGTGTGAGAGAATTGGCCATCTGCAAAGGTGTTGCCTAGGGAACACCCAGATGTTTTACCATCCTGTGGGAGGCTTCTCACATGAGAACCTGGAGCTGACAGATGGAAGCTCACCCCGCTCTCCAGATTCAAATTGCCCACCTTTCGGTCATTAGCCCTGCTGCCACAACGGTTTAACCCATTGCACCACTGGAGGCTTATGGAAAATATGTAGAATGTAGAAACAGTTTTCTAGCTTCTGAAATCCAGGATCAAGAGAGGTGTGTGTGTGTATATATATAGTATTTAAGGAATGAGGGGTAGATTTTGTGTATGATTTTTTTTAACATTAAGAAAAATAACTTTTCCCATCTCTGAGGAAGGCAGCATACTTTAGCAACAAGTGAAATAAGGCTTCAATAGCTGCTTTGTAATTTTTGTAATATTTATTTAAACTTAGAATTGGCAGAATAGCATGGAAATGACATGGTAAATAAGAATGTGAAAGGCTATACAGAGAAATGTAGCTATGGGTCATATGAGACTTTGCACCTGAATGCTGATAATTTTTCCCAAGTATCATGTATTTATTAGCAATATACAAATACAAGCAGTGAAACTATGTATCATCACTATACATAAAACCAAGGGACATTTCTAAGTAGTTAAAGGTCATGAAGCAGGTTGATCATCCTTCATCTGCAATTCTGAAATCTGAAATACTCGAAAATCCAAAATTGTCTATTACCTTGTAACTGAGATAGTGCCTTTACTGTCTAATGATTCAATGTACAAAACATTATTTCATGTGCAAAATTATTTAAAATTACCTTTAGGCTGTGTGAAAAAAAGAAACATAATTCATTGCACGTTTACACTTGGTTGCCATCTCCAAGATATCTCAATGTATACATTTATGCAAATCCAGGTACTAAAAAATCCAAAATTCTTCTGGTCCCGAGCATTTAGGATCAGGGGTACTCAATATATAGTGTGGTTCTGAATATTTGAAGAGTCGTAAATTTTTAATTTCTAATGTTTTCTCTCCATTGGGGACCAATCGGATTTTTATATATTTGTTAATATTTCACCCCATGCATTATTTATAGAAAAGAAATCCTTAATTGAATATACTGTTTTATATTTAATATATTGTAGAGAGAGGTTAATAAAAATATAAGGTTATCTTTCCACACAAAGAAAGTAATAATCATACAAAAATATTTCTTTAAAAGAGAAATCTTGAAATGCAAAAAGAAAATATTGTGGCTATTAACCATTTCTCGGGGCCTATCCAGACCTTTATCCCTGGATCTTCTGCAGCAAACAGTAGGGTGGCCAGATGCCGTTCCCTGTAATCGCGGAAGCAATTGCTACAAAAGGCAAAACAACACGAGATTTCCAGGTGCAGGAATATCTTGGTTTTGAGCCGAATGTCTGCATCTTCACATGTCTGTATGTCCCTGCAATTGGAAACTATGGGATTTTTAATCTGGGTTTGTTACTGGGTTTTAGATGTTTGTTCCTAATTGGTCGGTTTCTAAAAAGAAGGTGGCATTTGAGTAGAAGGCAAAAACTTTGTGAGCCAGAAACTGAATGAAACATGTGAAGGGAACATTTTCTCTGGAGAGGACAAAGAAAGGAACATTTAAAGTGATTCTCCGCATATCCGCAAAACCACCAAAGTTTCTGCCGGATGTCGCACGGGCAGCCATCTTGGGAGCATTTAAATCTCACAACAACGCATCAAGTCCGGACAACAGAGGCAGAAATCCCGGGACCAAGAGATCTGTATTTGGAGCTCTTCTAAAGTACCAGGATTTTTTGCCCCAGTTAAAGCCCTATACTTTAGTGCTGTCTGAAAGCACCCCCAATTTTTCAGCCTTGGCTTTCTGAGAACAAGAAAATGTGCTAATATTGTTTAAAAATGAATAGCAAGCATGAAAGCTTTGCAATTCTCCTATCCTTTGCATCTCAGCTGTTTCTGGTATTGCTATCTTTTCCTTTCCCACCCACCTTCCCTCATTCCTTCAGTATTTTTATGAAGGGAAACATGCAAATCCAGTTTAACTGGTTAACTTAGCGTCACTGAATGAACCAAGATCAAGAACACAGCCTTCCCCATTTTGTGTCTAGAGTGGGAGTGAGGAACTGTTGACCCTCTAGATGATTTGGACGACAATTCCCAAAGTCCCCGTTTTTAATGGCCAGTTGGCTGTGGCTTAATGGGAGCTGAAATCTAAACGAAAAGAACCTAGCTTATCAAACTTCATCACTGGAATAGAGGAAAATATTTTCCTGCCAGTCTGTAATATAATGTTGATCTGTTCTCTGTTCTGACAGTGCCTCTCAAGGTCTCAAGCTTTTCCCCAGCATTGTTATCTAACATCTATTTTTGAACGGGAGATGTCAAGGGAATGAATCTAGAGCCTTCCGAGCTAGAAGCCCTGCCCAGGTATTCAGTAATGTATCCATGGAGAATAATGGAGACCCCCCGGAATAACCAAATGACTGAACAGGCCCCCTCCCACTACTGGGAAGTATTTTTAATCTACTTTAAATGACATAGAGATGAAATACTGCTCAATCTGTATTGTATTTTTCCTAATCCTGTCAATTTTAACATAATAAAATTCTGACTAAGAGAGGAAAGAGTTGTGTCCCCCCAGGAATGTGTCTGCAAGGGAAAAATGTCACTAGGAAACAGAATACTCTATTTGCCTGAGGTAATGTACAAAGAGGTTTTTCTTTAAAAAAAATCAGCATTTTCCTGGTTGAAACTAGTTTGTCTCAAGATGGACCTGCTGACCTGCTGCTTGCTTAGCAGCTTTCCCAGCTTTCCAGATATGGGTATGATTTTCTTTAACTCCATGATACTACTGGGACCAACTGGCAAAATCTGGCTCACACAGGAAGCATTTGTGTCCCAAATATGATCAGTGTAAAAGAAACAATGGACCAGTTGTTTTCCACTCCTTTCAGGAATTTCAGTCTGTGTCTAAGAAAAGATGTGCTGTCACATACCCAAATTCAATGCATCAGCACAGGTTTTGTTTGCAAGACTTTCTTATAGTTGATTTCTGACAATGCACATATGTTAGGAAACGCAGATCTTATAGAAATAAATTGTCCAGAGAAGTCAGGGTTTTATGCTGGAAAAGAAAAGCATGTGCTTCAATTGAAAATAGAAGACTCAAGAGTAGAGAAAGGAATCATTTGAAAAACTTTACAAAACCATGCCACTCCACAATCGATTCAAAAGCATACACTTATAAAAGCAAAATATAGTAATTCCATAGAATCGTTATTCTCCAAGTCAGCATCTCCAAGATGGGATGAAGTCATGCACCAACATGCAAACAATAAGATGGGCCTTGGCAATACTAGACTGAACTTTGAATTGGCTCTCCCAATTCTCTGAAGAAAATAATTACTTACTCATACTAGAAAACTCAACATTTCACACAAACTAGATCTGCACTTTTGTCCCTCAACAGCAAAACACGGCAGTTTATAACTGCTGGGTTTTCTAACCAGTTGGCACCTGGAGGTTTCAGTACACACTCAACTTCACTTCCAAATCAATCTTTTGTAGAATGAAAGATTCTTTATGTCTCGGGCTATATTTGAGTTTTGTCCCTCACTGTGATTCTTGAGAAGCAGGAACTTACCATTTTATTTTTACAGCAACTGATCAGTGTCTGCTCTAAATTATCTGAAACTGCAATGACACAATGAGTTCAGTTGTGTGATCGTTGAAACAGGCAAGAAGAGGAAAATACAAATAATGATCATGATCGGCAAACCACATGTACCAGATGGGCACAAACCCTTGAGATTATTGTTCTTGCAGCAGCAGGAGGAGCAGCAGCTCTCAGATCAGGCTACTTGTACTCAGGGGAATTAAATCAACTTGCAAAAGGAGAAGTAAAAAAAATTGGAGTGTGCATGTGTCTATCTCTTCTGCCCCGAATACACAAATACAGACACACGAGGACATACTTCACTTTCTCATGTATGATCCTCTATACCAGAACCAGATATTTACATTATTCAACATTGCAGCTTAGTTATACCATAAATCAAAATAGGTAATGTAGGGGAGTGAGTCCTGCACTGTATACAAAGTACTTAAGTAGGTAGAAGCACAGATGGTTTTACCATGGTGGTAAAACAAAATAACCATACTTAAATTACTGCGGCTGCTATAATATCCTTAGATAAGGTATTAACAGGAAATAGTGATACCTGTATTTAAAATAAACTAATATACCATAATGAAACATCTATTTCAAAGGAAGCAGTTCTAAAGTGGTTCAAATGTTTTTGTTTGGTTTATTTTTTAAAAAAAATCCACTTCCTTGCATGGAAATCCCAGAGGTCTCTCTAATTTGAAAGAATGGTGAGATTTCAAAGACCATCCAAAGGGCCTAAATCCCATCAAGCTCGGAATTTAAGATCCACAATTGGTTAACACATACTATGCACTTGGAAGTACTGTACACTGGAGGCAATCTTGCTTTGTTGACTGCTTAAGCCCATAAAATCAAAATAACTTTGTTGTGTAACTTGCAGGCATTATATACCGTATTTTTCGCACCATAAGACGCACCTGCTGATAAGACGCACCTAGATTTTAGAAGAGGAAAATTGGAAAAAAATATTTTGAGCCAAAAAGTGGGCCCCGGCGCTTGCCTGCTTGAAGTGCGGCCTGCCCACCTGGAAGGGTGGACCCTCCTCGGCGCCCTCCGCCATCCCTAAGCCTTTCCGTTGGCCACCTCCTCCTCGGTCCCGCCTCCTCCTCCGCTTCCTCCTCCCCCGTCGCCGCCCGCCGCCGCCCGCCGCCGCCTACCTCTGCCTCCCTCCCTCGCCGGCACCACCGCCACCTACCTCTGCCTCCCTCCCTCGCCGCCGTCGCGGATGGGCATTAGGTCCCAAGCGCGTCTGACGGTCTGACGCCGGCACGCCTGGCGCGCTGACGCAGGCACGCCTGATGCGCTCGGGACCTACTGCCCATTCGCGCATGGGCAGTAGGTCCCGAGCGCGCCAGGCGTGCGCCAGCGCGCCAGGCGCGCCTGCGCCAGATGTCAGACGCGGCCAGACGCGCTTGGGACCTAATGCCCATGTGCGACAGCGGCAAGGGAGGCAGAGGTAGGCGGCGGGTGGCGGCGGGCGGCGGTGAGGGAGGGAGAGGTAGGCGGCGGCGGGTGGCGGCGGGCAGTGGCGGGCGGCGGAGGAGGAGGAGGCGGGACCGAGGAGGAGGCGGCCAAGGGAAAGGCTTACTATCGCCCCCCCCCCTTCGCTCCCTAAGACGCGGCTGATTTTTCCTCCTACATTGGGGGGAAAAAAACTGCGTCTTATGGTGCGAAAAATACGGTATATCATCACCAATCTAGCCAAATCTGTCTGTTTATCTATCTTTGCAAGCATTAGACTTAGTAGTGATGATGGGTCATAATAATTATCCCAAAAATCCTACAAATCTCTTGGGAAGACAGGCGGACAAATGTCAGCATGTTGGAAGAAGCAAAGACCACTAGCATTGAAGCAATGCTCATATGCCATCAACTCCACTGGACTGGCCACGTTGCCTGAATGCTCAATCACCATCTTCCAAACCAGTTACTCAACTCACAACTCAACAATGGAAAACAGAATGTCAATGGACAGGAAAAGAGATGGGCTTAAAGCCAACCTTAAAAACTGTGGCATAGACACTGAGAACTGGGAAGCCCTGGCCTTTGAGTGCTGTAACTGGAGGTCAGCTGTGACCACCAGTGCTGCAGAACCAAAGTGGCACAAATGGAGGGTGAAAGGAAGAAGTGTGTCAAAAGGAAGGAATGCCAAGCCAACCCTGACCAGGACCGCCTTCCATCTGGAAACCAATGACCTCACTGCGGGAGCACATGTGGATCAAGAACAGGGCTCCACAGCCACCTACGGACCCACTGCCATGACCCTACCCTTGGAGGACCATCATCCTCGGGCAACAGGGGATCGCCTAAGTAAGTAAGTAAGTAAGTAAAGTAAAGTAAGTAATAATTACCACTGGAAATGTAATTACAGTGAAATGAATACTGAGAAGTGGGAAATGCAATGTAACTTTATGCTGACCCTTTTAATTATAATAACAGTGTGCCCAGTGGTGGGCAGGAGGAGGCAAGACAACTGGGTTTTAATAACTCATATTCTATAATACTGAGAATAGGAAAAGACAGCTCAAAGAGGCCAGACGCTTCTCTATTATACTATGGTGATGACAAGTTCTTTTGTTTTCCCTATGTCCATGGGGATGACTGTCTAGAGGGAAAACAGGAAGGACAGAGAAAGAAACAGAGATACACAAATTCTTTATATGCGATCATCTCTTTCCTAGCAAACACCTCTGTAAAGTTAAGAAAAATGTGGCCATTCATGACATTATCAGTGTAAATAATTGGAGAACAATGAGCAAAAGTGCTGGGGAAGGGCAAATAAATATTTAAAAGTCTTCATAAAGGAGCTGGGGAAAAATACTTTCATAGACATCAATAAAAAATACAATGTAGTACATAATCTTGGAAGGGTGAATATCAAACCAAAAGAGAAGGGTAAATGAAAAAAGATGTTGTAGGGCATGAGGGAACCTTACTTTACAACTTGTAAAAGAGAATGGTTAGTGTAAAATATCACCAGGCTTAAAACTCAGTACCAACAAGACATGAGAAAAAAAGATTCAATGACTGACTGCTAACCCTTTGAAAACACAAATAGATTGGTTTGATTTTACTTACTACAGACAGTGAAGAGAAGTTTTAAAAACTATGAGGAAATCCTTATATAAAATAGCCATTCTTAAAACATCAAACAGCACTGAATGAATATGTTCTCACTTGGTTTTGAAAGTCAAACACAATCAGACCTGGTTAGTACTTATATGGAAAACTACAAAGTAATACCGGGAATCCCCAAGAGAACAAAGTAAGAATGCTGCCAGAAATCCCAGAGAGCCACTGCCAATCAGGATTAATGGCAATATAGAATGAACTCCTGGTCTGATTCAGCATAAAGTCATTTCCTATGTTCCTATATTATACAGTACAACGCCCATATCTGCTAGGGATACATTGTGTAGATACACAAAATCATAAGTAATAATGAATCATAGTGAATGAACAACCTATGGTGCAAGCAAATCATACTGGAAGACCTAGGCACTAGGAAGTGACTAGAAGTAACAGCTTCCTAGGCATCACTAGGCCCTCCTATGTGAGTCTCCTGACAACTTCTAGTGAAAGCATACCACAGAATCACTAGGAGGACTTAGAAAATGCCTGGAGATTACATGTTTTGACAGATGTGGAAAAATGAAGTCTATGGTACCTGTCCCGTGGATATGGATGTCATCCTGTACTAACAATCCTGCAAACTAATTTTACATGGTGCCCTAAGTGCAGAACTGAACAACACAGCCTTATGTGGACAACAGTTTGAAAACCTGCTCCAGCTGAGTGAACAATTGAAAAGCAACTCTGCACTGCTCTTTTCTATTTAACATGTATTCCTATTAGTTGACATGACTCACAAGCCATGCTCAATTGTGAGAGATGGGAGGCAGGAGTGTTGAAGAGGTATGAATTCAAAGGGAGGTTATATCATTTTGAAACCATCATTAAGAATACTTTCACAAGTTAAGAGGGAAGAGAGAAGGAGATGGGGTGGATGATAAGTAGCAGGTCAAGCACCCACCCATTTATAGAAAACCAATGGATTTTTAAAATTCATGGTTCCATGAACTAAGAGCTTGTGAACTAAGAACAGATTAAACTGACAGTTTGCATAATACAAGGGCTGGGCAACTTTAGCCAGCAATTCCAATCAATAGTTGTCATAAAGACTCAACATTTTTATCTGTCTCACTGATCTTCCTTAAGCAGCTACTTGGCTGACAATAACTGTCAGTCTCTAATTTCAAAGCAGATGATAAAAGCAGCAGCAGCTAAGATCTATCAACCGATAGGTTGCAAGTTCGAACCCCGGGTTGGCGTGGGCAGCCAACCCTCAGCCCTGCCCACTGTTTATCCAAGCAGTTTGAAAACAGCTTTAGTTGTAATTAAGAGAAATTAGGTACCGCTAATAAAGCGGGGGAGGTTTTTACAATGCCATAAAGAAAGATCAGAATTCCTGGAGTGCAGAAGTCCTGACAGCTCTTCGTCAGAGAGGATGCAGCGACAGCACCCACTGTGGCACAACACAAAAACCTCCTTCTGTTCTGTGTACGTCTGCAAATGGCATTGAATGTTTGCCGTCTATGTGTACTTGTGATCCGCCTTGAGTCCCCTTCAGGGTGAGAAGGGTGGAATATAAATAAAGTGTTATTATATTATTATCATTATTATTAATGTAGCACCCAATTCTCCTCATGGACATTCTTGATTTTCTTATGGCAGTGATTGTACTTGTAAATCAAGTTTCTCTGAGTTCTGTATTACACTGGGTTTGAAACATCACTGCAGAAAACTGCACTAGTGGATCCACATCTCCTGATATTGTTATCAGTTTAAGAACCAAGAAAAATACAGGAGGAGATTGGTCAACTCTATGTCAACACAGTAAACTGAGATGCCAATGAATCTTTTGGCCTAATAAACATATTCTTCAAACCAGGGTTTAATATCCTGATTTGTTCCAACCTATTAATCCCAGTTAAGACAAAACAGGGAGCTCTCGTTTTGAAATTTTTTCTACTTTGCTTCTCTACTTGCTTGGTTCCAATAAGTGGAAGTCTGCATGTAACCAAAAGACTTCCATCTTGGCTCAAGCATATTTGTCATGGATATCCCTTTGACAGGATATAAATTCAACAAATAAATAAATAAATATAGAAATTTGACCCACAAAAATGTGATGGTTGTGAAATGTACTAAGTTGTAAAGCAGTGGTTGTCAACCTGAGGGCCCCCAGATGTTTTGGCCTACAACTCCCAGAAACCCTAAGAGCTGGTAAACTGGATGGGATTTCTGGGAGTTATAGGCCAAAACACCTGCAGACCCACAGGTTGAGAACCACTGCTTTACAACAAAAGACCCACCACTTGATTTATTGGTATTAGCAGTAAAATGGTTGACAGCCTCACATGGGTCCTGGATCACAGCATCAGACAGGTGTTCATAAATGTACTAAGTTTGTAAAGGAAAATAATGTAAAGTTTTCTTCGCATAGTGAAATGTATAAGACAACCAAGCTTTTCTATTCAGTTAACAGAGGTTGTGTTGAAGACTTGTGTTGAAGACTTCTGACCCCTGGCCACTTTCAACCTTATACTCAGCACATTTTCAAATCAGGAAAGACATTACTTCAGTTTTATGAGTACTTGTATCTACTGTTCACTACAATTTAGTAGTCCCATTACTTATCATCTTTGTTCAAAGCAGAGCAAAGATTGGTAAATTCCAATGTTTTTAGATAAACTGTTGTATGCATCTACCCATTTACACCCAGCCCAGTTCTTTCTCCAGAACTTCGAAACAATTCAGGACCTGAACCAGAAGTATTGTCTTATTTGCAATATAAAAGAAGAGGAAGTACTTTCCTCACCTTTTCCCTCTTTTGCATCCTTCTCTGCACTGGATTTTTCTTGTTTTTCCACATTTTCTAGCAGTCTAAAATTAACTTAAAGGGCATATCTGGAAGAATCTCACAAAGATGATGGCTTCTCACTCTATAGTTCATCTTTGTATGGTGTACTTATCTCGCAAAAATATGTTAAATGAGATACATAGCATTTATTTCAAATGAACTGTATCAAAATTTATTCAGAGTAGGAGATAACACCCTTTAAAGTTTTCAATACATAGCCAAGTATCTAAGCAAATACGATTCTTGAAATCTAAATAAATTTTCAATGAACTATAGTTTCCAGTGGCATATGAACTGTGAAACCAATATACTTACAATATAAATATAAACTGCAAAATATACCTAAAACACTTATATTTTCATACCAACTAAATCAATATGATATAACTAAATAAGGTTCAAATGTGTCAAAGGGATATATCATAGTAAAGTAATATTTTCACTCTGTTATCCATGTATCTAAATTCTCAGGACTTACTTCACTAAATATGTTATTGTCCCTTACTGAGCAGAAGTATATGTGTATTACTGCAGATAGTTTGATTAGTTGTAGTAGTATTTTAGAAATGTAAACACATATAAAACAAAACAAATTGGACAATGAAACAGTATATCATATCTGCCATCAATTCAGAAATGTAGGGCCAAGATGTACAGTATTGACATACCAGAGTGCTGTCAAAGTGGCAAACATTTTTAATGAGGAGGGACACAACTACTAGGAAAAGCTGCAGTAGTTTGCGTCTGACCAAGTCTACTGGGAAGAGCAAGGCGCTGCCTTGCCTCTTAAATCCTGTCTTGGGAGAAAGATGGGGCACAATTTCAGTCCATCAATCAGTTAATCAATCAATCCTACTTCCTGCTGAGTAAATCGAATGCAAACGCTTTGTGCACTCTGTCTCTATTTGCATCAAATGAAGTAAACTGATGGCAGAGGAGGAGAAAGAAACAGAGACATTTTAAAGCAGACAAAGAATCAGATCGACAGAGGGCCAACTAAGAACTTTCCCTTTCAAGGTGAGATTGCTGGAGAATGTTATACAATGGTAAAAAGCCAAGCACCGGTATCTCCAATCTAATATGTAATATATTCAGGCTTTGTATTACTTGCATATACTCGAGTCTAATGTGCCATTGAATCTAATGTGCAACTCAATTTTCAAAACCCTGAAACCAAAAAACAAAAACAAAAAAGCATTTGTTGGCAAATGTAATGTGAAACGACAAAAAATGCACTCTTTTTAATTTGGCCAGGAAAAAAAAACGTGTACAGTTGCTACCTGCTTAGAATTTCTTCTTTAAAAACAAAATTGTTAGAACACCAAAACTTTCAACAATGGTAAAGAAAACCTTGGGATGCATTTATGCTGTAGAATGGATACACTTTAACTGCCCTGGCTCAATGCTATGGGGTCATGTTTGGGATCATGGGAACTGCCAAAGAATGCTGATACCTCACCAAACTACAAATCCCAGCATTTCATGCCATAAATCCCAGCCAGTTTACCAGCTGTTAGGATTTCTGGGAGTTAAAGGCCAAAACATCTGGGGACCCACAGGTTGAGAACCACTGCCATGGAGCCAGTAAAATTAAATTAGAGATGATGTCCCTCAAATAATAGCTCCAGGTGCTCCTGAAATACCTTACCCGTTTGTGTTGGCTGAGTACTAAGATTACCATATTACGCGAATCTAATGTGCACCCTAATTTTGGGAAGGTAATTTAAAATATTGTTAGCTATCTTTCCTTTTTTTTCCTGATGAAGTAAGCTGTACAACCAAAGCATTTACCAACTCCTACCCCATCAAATTCACAAGGTTTCCATAAGATGACAGGTGCCTTGAAGGCATGTACACACACATATACGCACACAGCACAGAGTGAGGTGCTGAAAAAGAAAATTCACCAAACTATTTGCATCTCTACGATAAACATAGCAACAGACATTTATCTAAAACAGGTCAAGTCACTCAGGGATAATTCACATCTTCATTATCTGATGTCTAGGAAACCAAGAAGCTGAAAATGTACTTCTCTGAAGAGCAGAAGCACACATTCTAGAAGCCAGCCTGCCAGCCCAGTTTTGGCAAGAACACACATTACTTGGGTACTTTCATAAGATTAAATTAGATATACACACATTGGCCCAAATATAATTCACGTGTGGTGTCTTACAATATATGAGACAATTGCAGATAATTTCCCTTGATTATAAATCACCCTAAACCCAGGGCCGGATTAGCGGCCTGTGCCGCCCAAGGCCGCCCGGTCTAAATGCCGCCCCCCTGGCGGGGCCTCTTGGGCGGGGCCGGCGTGACGCACAAGGCGCCGGCATGACGCACAAAGCGCCGCCGGAATCCCGCCCATAGGGCGACTCACGCAGCTTCCCCCGCTGCAGCGTGTCGCCCTGGGGGCGGGACTTCTGGCGGAGCCATGTGTGTCACACCGGCAGCGGCTCTGCCCCTCCTCCCTTCAGGCACCACTCCTTCCTTCAGTGAAGGGAGGAGGTGCGCCGGGACTCGGTGCGGCCAGCGGGGGAAGAAGCCCGTGTGTTTGGGGCGCCCTGGGGGCGGGACTCCAGCGCGCCTCTGGCGGCGCCTTGTGTGTCACACGGCAGCGGCTCTGCCCCTGCTCCTCCCTTCAGTTTTCAGAATTTTTCTTGGTACTTTTCAAAGGTATGTTTATGCAAGTTGAATAAAAAGCTCAGAACTTTAAACCACTTTCATCAAAGTTTAGCTGCTTCTCTTTTTTTAAATCACTGAAAATGTCACTATCTTTATCCCCTTAAATCATTTGGATGCTCTTTTATTCAGTTTTCGCAACAACTTGCTAATTTGAAAGCAACAAAAGCACAATTAATACTGTAAAGAAAATAAAGGGGAAAGAATAACCTCATAGCTAATTATGTTATAACTGTCTTAATGGATCTTCTGACAAAAACCACTCTATTCCATAGGCTTTAGACTTTTTTTATTAGTTTAGCTTAAAATATTTTCAGCCTTCCTACAGTCCAAACCCATCAGGTTAATCCATGCTCTGTAGGTCTCACTTGTAGGCCTGTAAACAAATGGCTGGAGGGTGATGAGATACAAATGAAACTAAGGACTTCATAAGACAGTCCTTGGGCTCCATTTCCATATGCTTAGGAAACAGAGCCACACAGGAGTCCCACAGAAGCCATTAGATGACATAAGGGCACTTCTGGTGGGATTCTGTGGCGCTCTGTTTCCTCCGCACATAAACCCAAAAACCATCTTCAGGAATTGGGTGTTATCAAACTCTAAAGCGGGGAAAGATAATAAGAGTTTTGAGTGAATGAATGAATCTACCCATGGGCAATGGAGTAAGATGGTTCCCTTCACTTTCTCCTGCTTAACTTTACCTGTCTGATGAAGTACTAAGGCTTGTGCACCTTTAATAGTTATGCACATGTTCTTTTAAATTACATCTTGTGAAATGTGAAATTTAACCGAGCAACAAAATTACAGTTTTTTAACAAGACTGACAGGCAAAGATAAATGTTCCCCAACTATCATTTAATGATCAGGCATTTTGCCTACTTTTGACTGTGCATAGACAGTAGGCTTGGTTGTTTTTTTAAAAACAATGGTTCAAACCCCGTTTTTGATGTAGGGGGCACTGGTGGTTCGATTCTAAAGTCACTTCCGATTTTTTTTAAAAAAAATTTTAATTTTCCAAAACTTCCAAAACATCCAAATTGCTTCGTTAATGGCAGAAACACATGTGCAGTAGGAAAAAAACAGCACTGGCACTGGGAAAATTTCAGGGGATTCTCCCTCCCTCATTTTTAGACCAATCCTGATGAAACTTGCTACAGTGGTAGAACACATGGACCACTATTAGCTCACCAAATTTCATAAGCTTTGACTTATCCATGGATTTTTAGCAAATTTTCAAAGTATTTATAAAAAACATTTTTATTAATAAAGAAAATCTGTTCCTGTTTTGAAAGTGTTATTTCCTGTTTCATTGGGTGGTCTTTACTTTTAAAGTAGTTGTTCTACTCCAAAAACTTTGTTTGTGTGGCACAAGCTGTGTTGAATTGGTGAAGAACAGAAGTCATAGTACAGGCCCCATCAAGGGACAGACCCCCTTCTTCTGGGGAGAAAGGCATTATCCAAACCCTCATGGCATCCATTTGCTTCCTCTACTGAGTTGAAGGGGATGGGGACCCTTAAGACACATCCATCCATTTATTCCTTTATGCAGATGCAATCAATCATTTCTTATTGACGTAAAGGGCTGGCTGGCTGTGGCTGGCTACCCCAGTGCCTTGTTCATGGCAATCAGGCCAAAGTGAAATGATTGGTTTTAAAACAGTTTATTTTATCTTGGCTTTGCAAAAGTTGCTTACTGCTTTGCTGCCTTATTTAGACACCTTTGTATATTGAATCAGTTTAGACTGCTACAGACAGCTATAGTATTTTTGGGTCTTTCAGCCATTTTGGCCAATGAGCAGCAAGGCAATGTGGGAAATGTAGTTTAACAGCAGGGCCTTTTGCCATCTCTACCATTGGGGGCCTGCCTTTCACAAACTACAACAATGGCTGTGCTTAGCCACCCCACATCATCCCTCCCTTGCATCGCTGGGGGAGGAAAGCATGAGATTTTAAAACTTTTTAGGCTTTACCAAAGTTGCTTAATGGTTGGGAAAATTAAAATAACCTTGGGAGACATCCAAACATTATGGAATATTTCTGGGGGGAAAGGCAAGTGGTTTGAATTCGGATTCTCCCCCTCCACTCACCTCTCCTGCATGTTTCAAAACTGATTCGAAAGCCAAAAATCAGAAGTTTTTAATGACTTTTAGGCTCTTCCGAATGAACCTATCCAACTCTAATAGACAGATATGTTATAGACATCAATTTCAAGAAAGGGCTATATTTTGAAAGCTAGCCTATTTATATCAATGGATATATCTTATGGTTTTCATAGAATCACAGAATCATAGAGTTGGAAGAGTCCTCGTGGGCCATCCATTCCAAACCCCTGCCAAGAAGCAGGAAAATCACATTCAAAGCACCTTCCTTGAGATGACTTATATTCTAAGATTTTCCCTTCCTTGAACTTTCCTTCCTTCCTTCCTTCTTTCCTCCCCCCCTCTCTCACACATATTCTGTTTCTTTCCTTTGTAAATTCTTCTAAAATGGTAATTAACAACTGCAATGTGACAGAAAACCATTATTTTTATTCATGCACAAATGGAGAGAATCAAATGTCTTGATAGGTTCTAATTAGTTATTTCCAACTAGAAATTCTTTTGTTGAAGAACAGCAACTGTTGGGTTAGCAGTGGAGTACCTTGAGAAGGTGAGATGTTATCTAACTAATATCTGGATTTTGTCAGTTTTCTTATAATATCCTTTTATACTAGAAAAAAACCCACTTTTAAGCAGTAGAACCTTTCTTGCTTACAGGCAGCCCCCTGATCTAAACCAGCTATTCTTCTGCAACAAAAGGTCAAATAAAGCACACAGGGAGAAAAAGAGACCAGGTCTTCCAACAAATCCAGATTCTAGTTCAGTTCCCATAGCTACTCAGCACTGTTCCAGGACTTGTTTACAATGGGGGCAACACATACCCATCTTACCGTGTCATACATGCTCATAACACCATTTTGATTTCTACTTGATCCCGTCACTTGATATTGCAAAGGAGGAAAAGGTCATTTGAAAAGTCTAGACCAAATAAAGTGTGATTTAAAAGTACAGCATGACTCCATTATCTGTGCTATTTTCTGTGGTTTCTGATATCCACTTGACATCTGGGGACGTATTCTCCAAAGATATGGGAATCATACTTGTACAACAGTTATGTATCTTCTGTCGAGACATTCTATGAACTCTAACAGAAAGGACATAAGGATGGAAAGTGGGTATTGACAACAGTGCTTTATGATGTTTAGCTCACTGTGGATTGCTTCTAACAAATGGCTAAGTCATTTTGAGTTGGCTATAGACCTGTGAGCACTATATGGTTACATCCTGGATCAATCATGCCAAATTTCTTTAATCTTTTGCATGTCCAAAGGCTGCATACTGAACTTCTAAACACCCTGAATTGCCCTTGAATAAATTATTGATCCATTGCAAACTATTTGGATGTTAGGCTTCACATTAACAACTTGAATCTCTCAAGGAACAGCATAATGAAGAGACATACAATTTATACAGAAAAAAACTATTATGAACAGGCACAAAGGAGAAGGGGCCATTATATTACTTCTGCTAGAAAGACCCATGACAAAGAAAAAATTTGGTTAAAAGAAAAAAATTATTCTTCAGAAACAAAGACCCTTGCATTTCCTGCATTGTTCTGATACATTTTGTTCTTGATTCTCTCCTCGCGCCATACCATTGCCTCAGGTACTGGAACAACTCGGAAACAAACATTGTGGCTTTCTCTCCCTTCCCACTCCTTAGGAATCAAGCTTATGCTGACCTAAATTACTTCAAGGTGTAACAAAAAGATCAGATTCATTCTGGATTTCCCATTCCCATTTCACCCATTTAAAACACACTGTTTTTTAACTCTGAAAGAAAACCTGTTACAGAAAACAGGAGCAGCATAAGCTTCTACACTGTGCCATTTAATCTGGCTAAGATCCACTGTGTCAACACTTCCCAATATCACTAATATTACTAATGCAGTACCCCAAACACCTTAAATCAACAGAACATCCTGTTTTAAAAAGTATGAAGAACAGAAAATCTCTCACTCATTATTTCAGCATTTGAACTCCTAGAACAGCTTTATTAATACTGTGCAATTTCACATAAATCTCACCTGTCCAGGTACAGCTATATAGATTACCCAAGTGTCCAAGCATCTGAGTCAAGATATGTCACCACTGAACATGAATGGACAATATCCTGGGAAGTACAACTCAGTGTTGTGCATGTGTTGTATCATTACAGGTGTCACCATCTTTGCTTTTACCAAATGTCTGAGCGACATATTTGGATCTTATGGTATGCTCATGTTTCCCACACACTATTTATTTCCACATAGGAAAACAAACAGCAGTATGTGAAGTGGGCCACAGGTCTCACCTCCAGTCCCTGTGCTTCCTGCTCTGCCTATTCAAGTCAGCTGCTATTTTGAGATCCACCCTTCATTTTTGCCAAACTTTGCAAGACTATAGAACAGCATGCCTTGCCCAGGGGTAGAGTCATTCATCCATTCAAAACAGGAGCACACAAGGTTCTTGACTTTGTGCACGACCTGCAAGGTTGGCCCAGGGGCTACAAGCTGCACATGCCTCATGCACTAAAGTTTCTTTGTATAAAGTATGGGGCATGTAGTCATGTATTTTATTTATATATCAACATCCAGCCCATAAGGGCTCCCAATAAAACTTTGCAGTTGGGAGTTTAGCTTGAAGTTGACATTTTTAAGGTAACTTAATAGTAACTTCACTGTAAAATGATCTATAAAAATGGCCCATGTTCAAAGAGTGTTTGCACAGGAAGAATCAGATATGTTCTACCCAAAATTTTAAAAATCATAAGCTTAAATAAAATAAAATACATGCAAAATATAACCTGTACATCTTGTATAGTCGGAGAATTCCTAGTCCCGGTGAATTCAAATGTTTACCCCAATGAAATAAATCTTAATTTCCTCTGAATAGTGACAACCTTTTAGCAACATTACCACTTCCTCTTCATTACTTCATCGTGTGCTAAATAATAATGATGATTATCATCATCATATTGTTATATTTTATATTATAATGACTTGACTGAAAAACTCTACCCCGTGGCAAAATTTGATAGAGTAAGACCTCCATATTTGAAGCAAATTTATTCCCAGGTGAACTGCACTTACCTGAGACAGGGAATATAACTGAATGCCATCATATCACCCAACTTCCAGTCCTAACATGTGTTGAATGAGCTAGAAATGTCTAGAGAGATAGCCTCCTAAGTAATTTGCTACATCCTACAACATGATTCTATGATAGTATCTGGGGAAGGCACACTGGAGGTTATAATAAATTCCTAGAAACACAATTCCCCCACTGGAACAGATAAGTGAACCTGCAGATATGGGTTCTGTAGTTATGAAGGTTTTACTGTACAATTCTTTTTTTGCTATGCCATTTTTTTTTAATAAGGGAAAAGCGGGGCATGGAAAAATAGATTAGGTCTGGGTGCCCTGTCTGTGTGGGTCCTAAAATGACCTGTGTTCAAGATCTATTGCATGACCTATGTGCAACTATGAAATTTCCCATTGTATGCCCTGAGGTTTTGCCCAATGTGGGATGGGGGCTTTCCAGACTAGGTGGTATGGGGGTTAAAGCCTAACAATTTCCATCGAAAGTTTTCTGTTGGTGAGTAACAGCAAGAAAATAGTGATGTAATGTGTTTAGAAGTCACAAACTAGCACTCCACAGATAGGCCATTGTAGTGCTTCAGGGAAAATTGCTTGGAGACCCTTCAAGATCAGATCCCATTCAGGCTACATGCTATGATCCTCTAGTTCAGTGGTTCTCAACCTGTGGGTCCCCAGATGTCCCCAGATAGAATCAATTAGGAAATGACATGAAGAGCTCAGGACCAAAAATCGTGTTACATAGTGGAATTTGATGTAATGGCCAAAGTGACTCTTTTGTTGCCCCCTATCACTTCCCACGGGAAAGGATTATGGAAATGGAGGGAACTAGTTGATTGCCACAAAGAGGGAGTAGATGTTTCTTCAGGTATATAAGATCTGTTTGATCTTGACAAACAATTGCTGCAGTTGCATGCCTTCAAATCTCTTCTGACTTAATGGCAACTCTAAGACAAATCTATCACAAGATAGTTTTAAAAGAATTTGTTCTGATGTATTCATCAAATTAGATGGGGAATCTGGCTATACGTAAGGTGGGACTCTGAGAGTGTGTGATTTGCCCAAGCTTACCTAGCTAGTTTCCATGGCTGACCGAGGATTCACATTCTGGTCTCTAGTGTCCTAATACAACACTCAAGCCACTATTGCAAATGTCATTCAAGCTTTCTTGGAGAGGAAGAGCTTGAACCAAAAGCCACACAATTACTGAGCAAATAAAGTTTTTTAAGACTGTATAATCCAATTGACTGTATGGATTTGAGTCATTTATATCTCAGAAGAGAAGCTTTCAGCCTGAGCTCCTAATTAGCAAGATGAAAATAAGATCTTAAAATGTATTAGTTATGCTGTTATGACAAAACAGCATAGTCAGTGATTGGGACATGTAGTGAAAAACTAGAGAGCTACAAGTCAGCAACTCTTACCTTAGAAATGATCAAATGTTGGGAAGATTAATTAAATCATTTGGTGTGAGCATAACCTTGGCTGTGTCCATGGCACTTTTTCTTTCAGAGACCAAAAGTTAACACAACACAATTAAACATATTAACTGTATTATTTTAATTCTTGAGAAGACGAGGAGCATAGTAGTGTCTGTTTTGCACACTAACACAGACTGATAACATAGGCTCAAATGCTATTGTTAGATCTGACTAAAGTGGACATATCGATTTAATAGGGTTTAAAGAAATCAACCATTAATTACATTTCTGGCATAGTTATTTTATTTCCTACAAAATAAGTACCATTTCCCAATTACATTTTACTTATAGTTTTTGAAAGCAAGAAAAGTTTGGGTGATATCTGGAGACATTTGTTCTCAAGCGTTGTACCACTACTTTTATTTTATTTTTAAGATGATTTTTTCTTCCAAATGAAACAATAAGTAACAGTAGCAATTCATTTGCTAATGTATTGCTAGGTTTCTGTGTTTGTTGTCTTGATACAGCAAAGAGCACCTGTCTTTGTAGCCTGGCAACTATTCTGCATCCTTTACAGTCCAAAACTGATGTTGTTCAAGGAAATAAGCATAGGTGCCACTAAAACCAATGGTGGAGAAGATTGGGGAAAGCAAATTCTCATAAATAGTCTCAAAAATCTTACTCCTCTGTTCAGACACTGGCTGACATTGCTCTGATTCATACACATCCATGTAATGCTTTCATCTTATTTTCTCCATTGTGAGTGTAGCACAGCAGTTCTCGTTTGTGCCTGGAGGGCAGGGAATAGGTCCTGGGGTTCCATTAGCATTAGGGCCTGCAGCAGCAGATGTGGATTCAGAGGATGAGCTAGATGACTGGGGTGAAGCACAGGGCCCTTCGGATGGGCCTCGTTCGCCCACAGAGAGCTTGACATGGGATGAGATGATGTTTGGGCCTAGCATAGATTCCGATCACCAGGTGGAGATGGGAAGCACCGAGGGAGTTATGAACACCCCGGGGGAAGGAATTCCCAAGAGCTTGAAAGTGAAAACATGGACGAAGCCGAGTGGGAAAGTGCTAGGGAGGAAAGTTCTCAGGAAGATAGCGACACAGCTGCTGAGAGGCAAGGTCGCTCCTTCGATAGGGAGACGGGACATTGAGTCGACCAGGAGGGCTTGGTCTAGGGTCCTAGACCGACCGAGGTCCGTGTGCAGAGATTGGAGACGAAGAAGCCTAGAGCGTCGCGGACCTCGGCCGAAGGATTAAGTATAGGATCCGTGGGAACGCATCCTCAGTTCTCCGGCCACGTCTTTCCTGAATAGGCGTGAAGCGGAGTGGGACCACAAGCTAAGCCGTGGTCATCAAGCCTTGCCTTGCATTTGCCTTGTCTTGTTTCTCGATCCGCATTGGATTGCGGAGCCCTGCCTTGTTTCCTGATCCGCATTGGATAGCGGAGCCCTGCCTTGTTTCTTGATCCGCATTGGATTGCGGAGCCTTGCCAAGCTTCAAGCCTATTTGCTACGTTACTTTGGACAATCTTGCTTGCTACCTTTTGGACAATTGCTTATCATTGGACTATATATTCTTTGGAACTGTTTTTATACTCAATAAAGTAGTTAGCCTTCAGTACGTCTCTGTGTGTGTGATTAAGAGGCCCGCTAAGTCCGTGATCGTGACAGTGAAAAGCATGCTGCAGAACATCACTGTTATACCATCCTTCTCCATAGGAGTTTCTGTTGGTACACAAGTCTTTCCAAATGCTTTATGTTTCGAGATTCTAAATGAGAATTTCTTCATGTTCTTATAATTATTACATGAAAAAACTAAAATTTCCTATGGCCAACTCATTCTGGCACTTAAAAATGCCATACAGTTACTATAGGAAGTTTCAGTTACTATAGGAATCTATTCATTCAGGACAAGAAAAAATATCTAAAATTCATCACCACATTTTGGAGTTTTCCTGATAGCTTATTCTGAAAACATGCTAGGCAAATAATCTCACCTGGGCTTGTAGGCTTAAAAATATGGGTTAAATTAATACCATGGGTTTCTATATGCTTAGTTAAACGTTCTACAGCATTCAACAAAGCATATTCCTACCTAGAATACAGTACAGAAATCTACATAATTTATTGTAAACCAGCATATTATTAAAAAAATAGTTTTCCCACAACATGCTATCTTTTTCTTAACATTACAGTTCAAAAGACACACTAATCATTCAACTAATGCTGATCCCAATGCCAGCCCTGAATGAAAGCAGAAGGAAAATAACAAGAATGTAACAAGAATGTGCAAGTGTAACCATGGTCCTGTTACAGTCTTGTTTATTTTATTTTTAAACTTTTAGATACTCTAGGAGATTTTTTTCAAAACCAGCCCTGCATAGAAGTTACATGTACAAATCTTCCTACTGCCATTGACTGGTGCTTTGAAAACATTGCCAGATTCTCAGAGATAATGTGTACATTTACAGTTCTCCCAAATCCTGTTTGAGTCTCAAAATACAAAGATTTAATTTATAATGAGCCCTTCTTATTTAAGGGTTGTTTTCCACAAACGTGAAAAAGATGAATTAAAACACCCACTTAAAAAAAATACAACCTGGCAGAACACCTCACTAGGGATCTTTGGGTTCTTCAATCTGCCTCTATGCTCAATTTCTGCTGTAAGTTTACCAGAAAATTGAACTTTGGGAACTCGAGTTACCTAGGTATGTGTTATATCCAGGAGCCCAAAGGTGTGGAATGGCTGTGGAGGTCCAATGGATCTTTCCCTAAGATCCAAGTCTAATGAGGTATTTAATTAATGTGGAGTAAACTGGCGAAAACCCAGTTTATTCCTCATTAATTCGCTATTACTGGAAGCATCAGTTGGACTCCTCTGGTAAAAGCAAGACAGGTCTCGGGTGAAAGGCCCGTCTGGATAGGCCCTCTGAACTAATGCCAACACAACTGGTATTACAAAAAAAAGAAATTGTAACTCGCATATCTCTTCTATCTATTTTTGCAATTAAAAACTTTGGATCCTGGTTTGCCATTAAATCACAGTTTATCAGGTTATCCAAATGATCATTTCGAGAAACCAGTGTTTCTACTTGCAATGCCATGTCTTCTCAGACAACATTGTGAGTAAAAACATTGGTTTCTCAAAATGATGGCATATTAATGATTCTGGTTTGCAATCAAAGGCAGGCCATACATTGGGCATGTAGACTAACCAGCAAACTTCTGTTTGTAAACACATGCACACACCCCACAGAAAGAGAGAGAGAGAGATCTGAAATTATTTTAGGATGGCTTAACAAGGCCAAAAATAAGCCTGGTTTGCTGAGTTACAGGCTGGCATGCATTGTCCATTAGCCCCTCTTTGGTTTCTCTCTCAAGTGGGAATAGCTATTAAAAAGAACTCTATTATTTCGTGGCTGTATTATGTGAGCCAGGTGAGAGAGATGACAGAGTCATAAGCATAACCAGTCAAGAAAGATAAACCACAGTTTCCAATTTTCAGTTTCCAATGTTCACAATTTAATTTAACAATTAAACCACAGTTGGAAAATACAATGTTTCTTTTGCCACACCCACAGAAGAAAGAGCCAAGTGGTCATGACTGAACACCGTGTGCACCAGCATCTTGCTCAATTGCAATAAACCAGAATCTTCACAGAATGCTAAATTGACATAAGCCAGTATGTCTGATCAACTCAAGAATGGAAAATGGAATGTTAGTGGACAACAAAAGAGATTTAAAGATGGGCTTAAAGCTAACCTAAAATGTGGAATGAACACCTAGAAGTGGGCAGCCCTGGCTCTCATGCATTGCAACTGTAGGTCAGCCATTATGGAGGCACAAATAGAGGGCAAAAGGAAAAACATGGCAAGGGGAAGGCATGTCAAGCAAATGTTAGGACTGCCTTCCATTTGGAAATTGATGTCCTCAGTGCAAAAGACCATGCAAATACAGAATATGTCTTCACAGTCACTTACAGACCCATCGCTAAGACTACCCTTGGAAGATAATCATACTCTGCCTATAGATGTCTGACTAGTATCACTGGCAACAGCTGCTACTGAATTCACTTTTTTTTGGAAAGGCTTTAAACAAAGCTTGTTGTACCTGCAGCCCATGGCCACATGTCACGCAGGACAACTATGAATGTGGCCTGACACAAAATCATAAACTTACTTTAAAATTTTCAAGTTCCAGATTTTTTTTTTGAAATTTTTTTTGGTAACCCAATTGCCGGTTCTTCACCTTGAACTTTATAGATGACAATGGAAAAAGAATGGAATGGAATAATCCACAAATAATGGAGTATTATTTGTAATTCACATTATAATAATAAGGCCTTCTTGATGATTTTAAACAACCTTCCAAACAGATTGGGGCATAATTAAGATTATTATGCAAGGATTTTTTTGCTGATCTATGTTAGTAGATATCATAAAAATTATGCACAGACCTTAGGGTTTTTTTTTAATCATACACCGTTGTTAGTGTTAGTGTATTTTATATGTAGCCCAAAACAATTCTTCTTCTTCCAATGTGCCCAGGGGAGCCAAAAGGTTGGACGTTAAACCATGTGGCTTGAAACTTTTATAAAAATCAACCACTTGCATAAATATCAATTTATGTCTAAATAAAATATAAAATAACATAAGCTTTAAGGGTACATGTGTTATATTTCATGTGGCAGGTTTTACAGCACAGTTCTACAGTCAAGCTATGTAATGACACTAATGAAATGTTCTATACTATATGATGATATTGCTGTTTACGTTACACTCATGCTATTGATAAGCCATTAACTGCTTCAAGGAATCTTGAGACGGGGAAGAATTAAACATGGGAAACAGACAAAAAATCTTGGCCTTTACAGCTAACGGACTGAAATGAGACCTTTAAAATCTGTTGTTTTTAGCTAAAATTCTCCTATTCTTTTGTGGCAGTTTAATCGGTAGTTTCCATTCTTAGACTGTTTCTCAGTTTGGTTAGAGAGGAACATTAATCAGCAGCTGAAATCTAAACTGATTGTTTCAGAAGTCTTAACTGATGCAAAAACCACGATGTAGTAGACAGGTGTGTTGGTTGTATGTTCAAAACCAAAAAAAATGTGCAAAGGGTTTCAGCACTCAACTCTCCATATTACTGTTTTTACTTTGTTCTATTTAAAACACTACCACATTGGTCCTATGTTGACATTTAACCCATATAGAAATTAACACATGGTGAGAAAGGTTTGAGATTGTTCATGTTGGGTCTGCCCCTGATATTGCTGTCTTGTAAGGGCTCATCTACATGAGTCCAATAACCAGTGGTATATGATAGGTCAGTCCTGCATGTATATATGACTACCGTAGATGTTTGGTCCTATATTGCAGGGCAAACCAAATTAATATGTCTTTTATGGAAATATGTTTTAATATGTGTATTCTTCAAAGCATTTCATAAATGATTATTTGTTTTGATTATGTGTTTTAGCAATGTTGTAACCCGCCTCGAGTCGTAAGGAGAGGTGGGTAAGAAATAAAATTATTATTATTATTACTATTATTATTATTATTAAATCAGTTTAGCCCTACCCTAACGAAAGTCAGGAAATGCCCCATGGTTTGGGAAAAACTCTAGATCAGTCCTGCATTTTGGGCATTGTGTAAACAGCGCATTGAGGTCTGATGCAGACCAGTTTACTGTCCACACAGGCCATGTGGTCTGCAAGGAAAAGTTTAGCAAAACAGGGATGGGATCAGGCTCATATCACTCCTGTTGCTCTGCAGATGGCCACAGATCTCCAGGAGAATCAATGGTTGTTTTGGTCACCCTATGGACATCCCCTATCTTTTTCCCTGGCTACATGGATGCCATATGTCCAATGGAAAGTATGCATGTCAGGTAGTTTCCAGACACTTTTTGAAGATGGGTACAAACTGAGTAAAGTAGAACTCTATTCAGCATATCTTATCACAATATCTTTATACATCTAGTTTATAAGAAAGATACATATATAGTAACACAACAATAAGCAGCAACAATCAATAAGTGAACAGCGGTCGGTACATTTAAGGTCATAAGTGTTGGAGCAATTCAGCCAGAATTCCCCATTACCAGGAAACTCTGGCATAAGGTCATTAACAAGCTAGGACAATCAACCCGGATCTTTTGTATGAGCTGGAGATTTTCCTTCAAAACAGTAATGATATGACACTTAAAATTATGTCAGAGTTTTCACAGACATACCCATGTGATTAAATCTTCACAACAGAGAATGTCCCTAGAAGAGCTAAATTGCATACTAAATACTGCAAGTTTGACATCTGTATAAATATTGACTTATTCATTCTGAAGCCACTAGAAGATTGGGCTGATTAGGTTTTTGTGTTTTAATTGTATAATTGTATTTTATGTATTTTGTTCCTTTGGTATTTGTAAGCCACTCCGAGCCTTCAGGGAATGGTGGTATACAAGTCGAAATAATAAATAAATAAATAAATAAAAGAGCCGTCTGATCTGGAAGTTAGGCAGGGTCAGCCAAGAAATACCAGTTATTGTAATCTATATTGCAGAGAAAGGAACTGGCAAGCTACATCTGAGTATTTCTAATGTAAGACACCCTATGAAAAATGAAGGTAACCTGGACCCAAACCATGTAGGTGATAACTAACTCTGCCTGAAAACTAACTGGCAACCAATTGAGTGATTTGAATATAGGCATGATATACTCTGACTGCCATATTTTGAACTGAATTTTCTGAACATGGTACATAGGTAATCCAACGTGCACTGCATTGCAGAAGTCCAACCTTGACGATACTGGCATGTGCATCTTTAGGTCTCCCAATTCTAGCTTGGGGTGCAGCTGGTGTATCAACATATCACATCTGTCTGGGCTCACATTTGACAGGACAGATCCTAGAGCACTTCAAAGCTGTGAACACAGTCTTTCAGGGGGAATCGAACTCTACCCAGAACTGGATAGCATACCTCTAACCCCTGATTAAAATCCTTAATAGTAAGAATCTTTGCCTTTTCTGGGTTCAGTTTAATTTGTTTTTCTTCATCCAGTTCATTATCTCCAAGAATTAATTCAGAGACTAAAGCTATTTTTGAAAGTGTAGAGAAATATATTTAAGGTGTCTCCACTTCTCTTCCCTCCTCCAGATTTCCTTCTTTGACCTCACTTCACTTCAATTGCTGAAACCTGTATTCAAAATGCAAAAACAGTTGGACTCAATTGAAACAGTAGGAGGGAGCAGGCACAGCCAAGCCGATTCTTTTCCTTCCCTCTATTTCCAGGCAAAAGCAACCTGCTGCAGCCTCTCTGAATTTGTGTGTTCTTCCTCATTAGAAACTTTTACTTTCTTCACCATTCTCTGATATTGAATGGCCACATGTGTCCCAATTTTCTCTATTAAATGTCTGAAGAGTATACACTCATGTAAAACCTGTTACAGTAACTCTTTTATTGACTTTGGCCTAAATTTAAAAATGTAGCTGTACCTGAAAAAGTCGACATTGCTTTAACAACTGGCCATCAGTAGGATCATTTCCTCATGTATGGACGACCACATGGTAAAATAACGATTAGAAATCTTGCTCTCACATGTGTAATATAAAGATTGTATGTCGCCAGGCACTAGAGATTGGACTTTTTTTCAGTTCCTTACATGTCTGGGAATCAGCTCAAAAAAAAGACTTTGAAAAAAGAGTATAATACAACCTATGTATCAATGGAAGCAATATACGTGGTTTCACTCATTTGCAGTTTCATTTATTCACTTAGGGCCCCCTGTACAATAAATACATTTTGGCCATTGAAAATAATCGGGTTCATTATTATCCATGCTTTCACATATCCACACAAGCCCCAATGCAGGTATGGGTGGCGTTCTGTACTCCAATTGGTATTTTATTAACTGCTATTCTTATTTATGATCATTTTCAAGGAAGAGAGGCCAAGGTGCCCATAATAAAGGTTTTTAATGAATTGTTTAATCAATTCCTAATCTTAAAAACTAAAGAATTACTGTCTTAATCTTTTTGTTCCATCCAAATCAAAACTGTGATCTAGGGATTAAAAAGAAGAAAGTAAAACCCAAACCTTTGGTGCTCACACACAACGAGGAAGAGGAACTGCCTGGATAGGATGATTATTGATTTCTTAATGGATTACTCCTGGACAAAATTTACACTCCCACCAAAAGCATCAATCTTAGGATCATAATTACAAACCTCTCTCCGCATGTTGAGCATCCTGAGTCAATGGAGGGGAGGGGAGCCTTATTACTACATGCCGGGAAATGACTCCATTTTCAGTTTCTCCTGTCCCAACCACGTTTTAAAATATATTGGTAAAAGCTAAAATGTACCTCTTTGCAATAAAGTTACATTAAGAATAAGAAAGTGGTTGAAAAAATTAATTGCATATTCAAAGCCCTTTTTGACATCTTACATTACCCTATCACCTACAAAGTTCTCTATCTGCATAACTTGCTAAAACCGAAGAACAAATATCAGAGCTGATTTTTAATTTCTTTTTCCAGCATTTTCACCCATCCCTATATCTTCATATAAATAGATAATAAACACATTAAATAATCATTATCACTTTTTAATTAATGTCAACATGAGTGACTTAAAAGGTATTTAACCATTAAAATTAAGGATGACAATCAATTATGGCAGATTGGGAGATTTTTTTTCTTCCTTTTAAATGAAGCAGGCATTTTGTTGTGTTTGTCTAACAAAACTGGGAAGGGAACCAATACAGACAAAAGTAGCACTTTCCCCCTAATGCCTAATCATAGTGGTGCATAGCATTCAGTGTCACATGCTGCAATGATGCCTACCAACTTCAAGGTGAGAGTAGAAAAATGTGAATGATGCATATGGAAACATACATAAAAATGTTTACAATACACAGAAAATGTAGAAAGCCATTCAAAAAGAAATTTGAAATGTATTTTTGAAAAACATGCACTAACATTTTTGGTGGGATTTCTTTGAATCTGACAACTATTGCAGTCATGTTTGGTAATGACTCAGGAGAGAGGCTTTTCAATGGCCGCTTCCAGGCTATGCAAATTTCCTCCCACAGGAAGGCAGGTTGAGCCCTCTCTGATCTCTTTATCAGTGGTAAGTAAAAACCTTTCTGTTTTTTCCGGACCCTTAGTGTTAACTGTATTTTGCAGAAGAGTCTTTTAATTGAGGTGTGTTCTGTTTTATTTGTATTTTTATTACCATTAGATATGAACTGCTTTATAAAAGTGTTTAAAATAAATGTTGTTTGGATAATTGTTTAAGGCAGAACATAAAATAAGTAAATAAATGTGGGAAACCAATTTGGTTAGTCCATGCTTTGATGCCTTACATAAAGGGGAAAAGCCTTCAAGTTGGCTGTCAACTTATGGTGATCCCATGGGTTTTGTAGTGTTTTCTTAGGCAGGAAAGACTCAAAAATTATTTAGGCTTTAACTGGCATATTTGGAACCACAACTGCTGCTTCAACAGAGGTGTTGAAGGATGCTCTGAAAGCATGCTAACAAACCTCTTTCCTTCACTCAACTCAGGTGGATTCTCATGCCTGGTGGATCTTTGCTGCTGAGGAATAAGAGCTGTTTGAGAGTGAAGTATGCCTTCTCTGGAGGCTTTTTAACAGAGGATGGATGATGATCTGTTGGGAGTGCTTTGATAGTGTGGCAGAAAGGGTTTGGACTGGATGACATTTGTGGTCCCTTCCAACTCTATGAAATTAAGAGCAAAACAGAGATTATAGCATAACACTCAAACTCCTAGTAATTTTTCAGGGATCTGCTGCATGCCCAACAGCCAGCAGCGGCTCAGAGAAAGGCTCAGCACCTGGCAGAAATCAGTAGGAAACAAGTATTTTAAAAAAGACCAATTAAGCTCATCGCAAAACTCAACAAAGGGCTTACAAGTGGAGTGCTAGGATCCTGAGGCTGCAAGTAACCGTGTTTGTATGTGTTTAGCAAACAAGTAAATGGCACAGCAAAGGGGGCTAGCTAGTAGATCTACTCCTGTGTGGGATGGCAAATTCAATATCGGTTATAGGACTGCTCCCCTTGCAGCTCTTCTGGTTTTTGTGAGAGCTCTCCTAGTGCTGAAGTTTTGAAAGGAGGCATGTTCAGCACCTTCATTGGTTCCTATACAGACAAGAGTAGCTATAAAACCAAGAACTGATTCATTACGTTTAGCCAAATTTCCAAATTTCTGCTGATTGATGTTCTTATCTAAGAGGCTCCACAGACTTTGACACTGCACCTTTTTCAGTGCCAGGTGACTCTTTATCTATTTTCATTGGCATTAACTTCATTCTGACCTTGTAATATATCCTTATTTTTAAGACATCTCTCCCAACTTTTCAATGTTTTAATCTATCTTTTGTCATGTTCCCTATGGGATGACTTTAATATATTATTTGTGAATAACACACAACATTCCAACTTTGTGTGCAGAATAGCCATGCTTCTGTGTATGCTGAAAAGGCTGTATCTGTTTGTGGCATTGAATTTGTTATTGTTGTGTGCCTTCAAGTAATTTCCAATTTACAGTAACCCTAAAGCAAACATATCACAGTGGGGCAGGGGAGGGGGGCATGTTCAGAAGTACTTTGCCTTTATCATCCTCTGAGGTTGAGAGAATGACTTTTCCAAGGTCACCCAATGGGTTCCTATGGACAAACAGGAATTCCAACAAATGCTCAAACCAGTATATCACGCTGGCTCTCCATGTCATTGAATGCTTGTCATGAATCACTCATTAGATTGCTAAAAAGTAATACAAAATTAATTTTTCTGGGCAATGCAATGAGTAGAAGATATGACTGAGATGCTGAAAAATCAACCCGGGCCTGTGCTTCTCTTGTACATTTATGTGAGTAAAATAGGGCAATGAAAGTTGTCAGTTGTACTTTTAGGATTTTCCAAAGACATAAGGCAATGATTAAATTTCCAGGAAAAGTGATATATTATTTCTAGCCTCTCTGCCAGTGGCAGTTGCTGGATCCCATGTCACTGGGGCAATGAATCTACTCCAGATCAGGGATTGCTGTAAAGAACCTGATCCAAGATGATTGTGGAAATAGTGTTCAGCTCCTTAAATAACCCCTTTAACTGTTAAACTAAAACTTTTAGTAGATTCACTATCCCTCTGACAGGGCATTGTCTGAATTAGCCCAAGGTCATATAGGTCAATTCAGTATTGATAATTACCCTACAGTTCTGGAGCTTCCTTACTCTGGGGATTTCCCACAGCATTTTTGGAAAGACTTTCTCTATCTGGTCTTATAATTAGTGGCCAGAGATCAACAGGTTTTGGATGGATTTAGATTACAACATCTTCAGTGTTTTTCTCCTGCCTTACTTCCTACCCCCAGCTACTCAAGAAGAGTTTCCTAAATAGGAAATATTGACTTTTTGTCAGAAAATAATCTTATACCACCTATTCTGCCCAACAAATGTCACATCTATATACCCACATAGGGTATCCCACATCAGTGCCAGGGGAGTCCGCACAGTCACAGTTTGGCAGCGGAAGGGTGCACTGTGTGGCACTGAGCTGGTGGTGACAAGAAGTCTGCTCAGAGGGAGCAAACCAGGTTTGGTGCTTACTGTCATCCTCTTCTTTCCCTGCCCCCCCCCCCTTCTCTGATTGCTCTGGTAAACCAGCCAGCATCAGGAAGGGCAATAACCCCCAGAAATTTTACTCTTAGTGGTCACCACTAAGCCAGGGACATAACAGTGACAGTAAGTGCCTTTCCCTGTCCCTAGGCCAACTGTTCTCATATGCTCAAAGTGCAGATGAGCTCTTAAGCTTCAGAGAAACTTTGGGAAATTCCACAACTTTGGTTAATGTGGAGAAAATCTGTGTTAGGGCAAATTGGCCCCATGTGTCATATGGATGCCACAAAGTCCACTCAACCCTGCCCCATCTCATTTGACCATACAGATAGACACAATGATAAGAGCTGCTGGAAGAATCATACTGTTTTTCCCAGAACTTCCTTTGGACTATGGTAGTGCCATGGAAAGATAAATTTACGTAACTGATTTTTTTTAATCTTCCACATTTGAAAACACCCTCACATTGACAAAGTAGTGATTTGAAAGTAAGAAAATGATTCCTCAAAACCAGCACAATTCTATGTTCAACTTTTGGGGAAAGCATACTATGGAATCATCTGGATGCCCCAGGAAATGCCTAGAGATGACATATTTTGCCAGATGCTGGTAAATGAAAATTTAAGTACTTGTCCCATGGATTGTGTTGTATTTTGTTTTAATCTGTTTGCCCCAAGTTCTTGAGAGAGAGCCACTAACTGAGGAGGCAGAAGAAATCTAAGAACCAAAATGATTAGGGAGCATCTCACACTTTTGCTATGCTCCCATTCCTGGCCACTTGATACTTCTCTTTTTAGTTGGTTGAAGCCTCTTGCTTTCTTAAGACTATTCACATTCTGTAACAATGCTAAGAAATTTAATTTTTCTATATCTTGCCATGGCAACATGACAGGCATGAAAATATTAAAAGCCCCTGAGACATTATACCAAAAAGGGGCATGATTCAGACCATCAGCCAATAGGCATCTTGTGATAGCAGTTCATTTACAACTATGAATATATCACATTATCCTAGCTCTACCTACACTGTAACATGGAGCTAACTGTCAAAGATGGTGTTACAAAATAGTTATTGTAAGAGATCCCCTTAAGCAATGAAATTAATTTGACCTATTTTATTACTGAATTATTACTCCCACACAAATTGTCTACAGTAGATATTTATCAGTGTTGACACTTGTGTACCAGTTAGGCAATCTGCACAGCAGGCAGTCTTCCTTATCAAAGGTGTGCTGAAGAGATACGATGTAAACACCCCAATGTCAGACTATGCATTCTGCAATCCAACCCCCACATACACTGTGATGTATTCAAGCCCATTAAAATATTTTAATTTGCTTAATTTGCTCAGTTCATGAATTGCTCAGTTCATGAATGATCTACACTAGACAACATTTTCCATTAAATGACAAGAATGATAATTCAGATATAGAAGAGTAGGTGTGGAAAAGCAAATAAGGACAAAATTGTATCATTATGGGTCATAAGGAAGAGAAGCATCAGACATTAAGCAGTTGGAAGTTCTACGGGTAATTTTTTTTAAAGTTCCTGTCTGTTTCCACAATTACAGAAATATGTATTTTAAGTGTAGACCAAAATTAACAGCAAGACTATAGAAATGCACATTGTTATAGAGTTTTTTTATTTTATACAAGCTTGGGTTTCTTGAATGCAAAAAGGAGGGAAACCAGAATTAAAGAAGTACTAAAGCTGGTGATTTCTTTTGCATGACCCTATTTGTATCCCAGGGTCAGTCTGACTTCTTCCTATGATAACTCTGTCCTTCACTATTCATGCAAAAATCTGTCAATAGTTGCAGATTGTGCCATGTTTCCATTGCCTACTTCATGCAATGGGGCCGTTCAGCTTTTGTGCCATTGTCCTGGAACTGAAATGATGCTGGGATTGGGATTGAGTCACATCTAGATGTAGATGCATACAATAATGCTGGTAAAGGGAAATATTTCTTCCCCATCTTCTCTACAAATGTCCCTCTTTCTCCTCTCTATTATGCGAGTCTGCTGAATGGGGTACACTGTGACATAGCAAGCTAATATGCACAGCACATTCAAATTTGCACTGATGTATCATTTTTACAATCAATATTAGCTACAAAAACCTATGTGTGTGTGTGTAGAAGAAAGTCCCATTGAGTAGGCCTTATTACCAAGTAAGTGAATATTACTTGGTATGGCTTACATTCATAACTATTTTGTTTAAATTTCTGCATGTGTTAAGAATTATGAAATTGATACTACATGCTGTGAAGAGCTCACAAAGAAACATCAAGTTTTATCTCAAATGGACCGTCTAAAACAAGATTGTTTTCTCTATTGTTAAATACAATATTGAGCCATGTACATTTCATAGGGCAACAAATACAAAACAAGAAAATAAATTGCTCAGTTATTATATGCCCAATGCTCCCCATAACATTCATCACTTTAACAGAGGTTTTCAAGCTAGTGGTTTATCATTATGTCACTGTTTTATCTTGCTGTTTTCAAGAGAGGACAAAGAAAAATACCAGCAAAACCAACACACAAAGCAGAAAAATCTGAAAAGTATAGTTGCCCAACTATATAAAACAACATCACTGTGCAGTACGAACTGTCCCTTATTTAGAGACAAGATCAGTTCTGTTAATGAAGAATAAACCTAATGGTTAGATAAGTTAAATAGAGAATGCCAATTCAGGGATACTAAACTATTTGTATCCTGATTTTTTCTGAATTTTCTAGGGATGCCGGTGGGGCTGGTTTTGGACAAGGAGATGAAATACCCAATTTTCATCTCGTCTGACCAGCAAAGCAGTTCTAGACGGAATGACAGATGGGTAGTGAACCTGCTAACTACTAGCTGTATGGGGAAAATATACAAATGTAAGAAAACTGCAAATTCTGGCAATATCTTCTCAAACAAAAGAACAAACTTTGATAAGGACTGAGTCTAGGAGTACTGCTCATGCTAAAGTCAAATATTGCATATGATCGCATATTTAAATGAAATCAGACTACTAACATGGTGGGTACAACTATAGTTTCTCTAATTTTTTGTTAGCTACAGTTTTTGTTTCTAGCTAAGTTTGGCTCCATTTTACCTTTCTCTGCATCTAGGTAGTATATCTAACAGACTGCTCTTCATCAGAGTTGCTTTGATGGGATAACAGTTTCCAACACCGTTACAATTTTTAAATGACCCATTCACTCTTCCTAAAAATATTAGTCCCTCATATTGTTAAAAAGGCTAACTTGCCTCCTGAGTAATTGAACATTTACAGAGAGTCCTATGTAATGAAGCAAGAGGGGTGACTAGTACAATGGAGGTGGTGGTGGATGACATCAGAAAAAGATGGTTGTGTCTAGAGACCAAATTATGCTCTCTGCTGTGGCAAAGATACAATAACGAAGAAACTAAATTCTCATCATCCAAGCCATTCCACACTGTCAAGGTATTGTTACATCTAGTGTCAGCAAAAAAAAATCATTGTTCACTATACATCCAGTTACCAGTGCATTTTAAAGTTGTTGCAATGAACAACAACTTGCTCAAACTTGACTGATCTAGGAAAAAGGCAAGTATTTGAACTTGGATTTCACCACTGGGAGGGAAAGTAGGCTTCTGTCTGCTCTGAACAGTTGCGTGGAATTGAACTATATAGTTGGAATGAGCTGTGAGAAAGGACTAAAAACTGCAGGACAATGCCATTCATTTCTGCTAAGAGTTGAATTCCATCATGATCAACGAGACTTATTCCCAGATCATATGATAGGGTTGGCCTGTTCAACATTTCTTGTTCTTGGTTTTTAAAAATGAAATAGAGCTATTTGCAAATGTAACATAGGTTATGTGTGTAGTGCGGATTAATGTACCATTGTCCAATCCCAATCTCCCATGGATTGAACATTTGTTTTGTGTAGGAGGCAAGATATTGCAGTGGTGATGTTGCCTACAACTTTCTATTTGCACTAGATGACCTGTTATAGGCTCAAACTCCATATGAGGTTAGTGGTCCATGACACAGGGTCTTTTCTGTAGCCGTATCTCAGTTGTGAAACTCCTTCCCTAAACTGAAGTTTAGATGGGAAGTACAATGTGCACTGTCTGGTCAGGCCTTAGAGCAGTGTTTCTCAACCTTCCTAATGCTGCGACCCCTTCATACAGTTCCTCGTGTTGTGGTGACCCCTAACCATCACATTATTTTCATTGCTACTTCATAACTGTATTTGAGGATTTATGTGTGATTTTGTCATTTGGAAGTTGTAGTTGCTGGGATTTATAGTTCACCTACAACCAAAGAGCATTCCGAACTCACCAACAATTGAATTGAACCAAAATTGGCACACAAAACTCCCATGACCAACAGCAAATACTGGAAGGGTATGGTGGGCATTGACCTTGAGTTTGGGAGTTGTAGTTCACCTACATCCAGAGAGCACTATAGACTCAACAATGATAGATCTGGACCACACTTGACATGAATCCTCAATATACCCAAAAACGAACACTGGTGGAGTTTGGGGAAAATAGATCTTGACATTTGGGAGTTGTAGTTGCTGGGATTTTTAGTTCACCTACAATCAAAGAGCCCCTTGCACCCCACCAATGATAGAATTGGGTCGAACTTCCTACACAGAACCCACATGCCTTGAAGGGACTCGCTGGCGTGAGCCTCCATCCCACACACACTCCCTCACCCGCACATGCACATCATGCTGCCATGTGCCGAGCACGCCTGCTCTCCCCTCCCTGCTTGGAGTCTCAGAAACAGCCCTCCCCATTGGCTGGGAAGCCTGCCAATCACAGCAGAGGAGAGCTTTAGGTGGGGGAATTCGCAGTCTGTTTCCAAAAAGAAAGAGAAGGACAAGTGGAGAGATCTTCAACCTTCTCTGCCTAAGGGCTTCCTAAGACCATCAGAAATATATGTTTTCTGATGGTCTTTGGCGACCCCTCTGAAACCCTCTTGTGACCCCCCCAATCAATAAAACTCAACATAAGCAATAACAGACAATTTAAAACCATTTTGGGCGGGCCAAATGTGAATATTAAAATTTTAAAATAAATAAACATTGGATGCAGACATTGGACGCTTAGAACCCCTCCCCCAAGATCTCTCACTGAGCTCAGGCTGGTATTTGATTAGAAACTTCCCAAACTCCCTAAAATTATTACCAACTCGGAAAGAAACATATAGTTGTCTTGATATGTACATACAGAAAGAGAGAGAGAGAGAGAGACGGGTTCACATACTGTATAATTTCACATCTATTACTAGTAAGCTGTATTTAACAGACATTACACCCAGTAATGAAATTTGACAAACTTATGGTGTGAGGGAAGAAATAGTCTCAAACAAGTTTTACAGCATTGCTATACAATTATAGTATGCAAATTAAGTGGAATCATGTCAAATGCCAATGCATGAGTCATGTCTGGTGTAATGATCCTCCAAGGAAGGCAGTTCCAGCTAACTGTGTGTTAACCAAATGAGAAGCCGTGCCCTTTAGAGACTAATTTAAAGGCAGAGGAAAGAAATTCAGTAAATCCATTTTGTTAAAACCACCAGCAGGCAGGAATCTTGTTGTTTTAACATACTGACAAAAGAAAAGATATTTCTGAAATCACTCTCTTTGACTCACCCTCATGCACACCAGAGAATACTTGAATGCCAAAAGAACAGCTATATAATATTTCAAACTTTTCACATCTAGTACTAACAGGAACATATAAAGTGCTAACAGGAATGCATTGTTATATTGCATCACAAATTACATACAGCTTATTAAAGACAGCAGATCCTATCTGAACTTGAATTCTTAGTAGGGTGAACTCTGGTTAGTACTTGAAAGTTAGGCTGCCAAAAAATACCACATGCTGTATGCCATACAGGATGATCCCACATTTAACTACATTTACATAAATAAAAATGTAATGTTCGTTTGCGGGATTAACATAACTCAAAAACAACTGGACGAATTGCCGCCAAATTTGGCCACAAGACACCTACTAACCCAAGGAGTGACAATCACTCAAAAAATGATTTTGTTACTTGGGAGTTGTAGTTGCTGGGATTTATAGTTCACCTACAATCAAAGAGCATTCGGAACTCCACAAATCATGGAAATGAACCAAACGTGGCACACAGAACCCCCTTGACCAACAGAAAACACTAGAAGGGTTTGGTGGGCATTTACCTTGAGTTTGGGATTTGTAGTTCACCTACATCCAGAGAGCACCCTGGACCAAACTTGGCACAAATATTCCATATGCCCAAATATGAACACAGATGGAGTTTGGGGAAAATAGACCTTGACATTTGGGGGTTGTAGTTATTGGGATTTATAGTTCACCTACAATCAAAGAGCATTCTGAACCCCACCAATGACAGAATTGGGGCAAACTTCCCACACAGAACCTCCATGACCAACATAAAATACTTAAGGCCATCCAGTCCAACTCTCTTCACTAGAGCAAGAAAACGTAAACACAGCCCTTCTGACAAATAGCCATCCAGCCATTGATATAGATAGATCTATATGATTCACACACAGAGAGATATAGTATCATAGATTTGAAAGGGACCCCTAAAGAAGGACAATGCTATGTTGCATGTTCCAGAGTAGGCAAACAATCTCCACATCAACACTGACAAAGAAACAGCAAGAAATACTGTTTACCCACAAGCATAAAGAAATTGCATATATTAGAAACCAGCACTTTCTCATTATTTTATTTTCCAGATCACCAGACTGGGCCACAGCAACGCATGGCAGGGGACAGCTAGTCTCAAATCAATATGTTCTCCCTAGTCAATTTCTGTAATCTCCAGTGTGATTCTATGGTATGCTTCTACTAGGGACAGGCCATAGATTCACACTGAAAGACCTAGAAATACTAGAGAGGTATTTCCTCTAGGCATTTTCTAGGTTCACCAAGTGTGATACTAAGGTACATACTTCAATAATGTTCACAGTTATCTATAGTTTCACATTTCCAGAGTAAGTCAGGAATGGACATTGGAGCTGTAGCATTCTTCAAAGGAAGGAACTACTAGCAAAACTACCCCAGAATATTCCTTACCTAAGAAACCCCTATTAAATTCATGGGGTCACCATAAGTCAATAGGCAATTTGAAGACATTAACACAAACACATTCAGGTATAAGAAACATCTAGTTCAAAACTCAAATAATAAGGGGAAAACACAGACTCAGCTCTTCATAGAGAAGCTATGAAGCAAGAGCCATTAAATTTTGCTTTTTCTCTCAACCACCACCCAGGAGACTATCTACCAGACCAAGAAAACTCAGAAACTTCAAAACGTGCTTAAATTTCCATATTTTCCTTTTTCCCCCTCACCCGGTTTTCATTTTATTTCATAACTTATCAGATTGTAAACCTGACCAATAGGCACAACCTCTTACCAATCGAAAGGTTAGCAATTCAAAGCCTGGGTCAGGGTGAGCCCCCAACCTTCAGCCCAGCTTACTGTCCACCTAAGCAGTTCGAAAACAGCTGTGAGTAGAGAAATTAGGCACCGCTTAAGCGGGGAAGTATGTTACGACACTGTAAAAGAAACACCAAAACATGCCAGTGGTCAAAGGAAGGAGGAAGTCTGTGGTCAAGGCTCTTCATCACAGAGGATGGAGTGACAGCATTCCCCTGTGGCCGGAAACAAGCACAACCTCCAGGACAAATACCAAAATACTACCGCTATCTGTTGTCTGTCCTGTCTGTTTAACAGCATTGAATGTTTGCCGTGTATGTGTTCTGTTATCTGCCCTATGTCCCATTAGGGGTGAGAAGGGCAGAATGTAAATGCTGTAAATAATAATGATAATAATTACCTCATCCGAGAACGTCCCTAGCTAGACAGCATTGTGCAATGTTATAAATAAAGAAACAGATAAAAAGTAGATCCAATCTCCTCACTTACAAGAAATTGCCCAGATGCTGTGAATCAAACATTCTTCTCTCTGTGCAGCTGCATCCATGGTAATGTAGATAAATGCCTGAACAAACCATAGATGAAAGCCTGAACTTACCAGAGCTCCTGTACTTTATTATCTGTAGATGAACTTTAATCAATTAATAACTTTTTATTAATTGCGGAGTCTAACATTCAATGGCAATTGCAATTTTAAAAAAAATTCAGGAGAAAAGGTTTAAAAGAATTAAACTCAACAGTTGTTTCCACTTAGGCAAGTATTAGGATTGAACCATCCTTATATTTCTTTCTGTATCCCTAAAACATATCTATGAGGGTTTGTCAATTGATGAAACTTAAATGTATTTCATATCATCTAAAGTTCAGCATACATACATTTCTAGGAGATAGAATAAATATGATAAGATGGTTTACAATCAGAGCCCAAGTATTCCTTAATTAGAGATTACTGAATTTATTCCCCCCTCCACAACTCTCTCTCTCTCTCTCTCTCTCTCTCTCTCTCTCTCTCTATATATATATATATATATATATATAAATAATGAAATACCTGCCACATAGTCAAATATACCCTCGGGTTAGTTAACAAAAATGGTACAAGATTTAGCACACTTGGTAAATGAATACACATTTTAAAAGGTAAGGTCATCTTAGTAATCTTAGTAATTAAACCGATTTTCAGACTCAACAAAGAAACACATTTTTTAAGTGTCAGGAGACCCTGATGAGAAGAACCCTAGATTGGCAATAATGTTTACAATGCATAGCTTTTTATGGCAGAAAATATTTTACAATCAGTAAAGAGAATTTCTGTACAGAAAGTTATATTTCTTCCTGCTGATCTCTGTTTAAAAATTTACAAATTTTGTACATCTGTTATGATAAAGCCTGGTAAATGCCTGTTTACATAGAATTTTTTTTAGAGATGTTTGTGTTTAGTCTATCTGATATATCTATTAAACTCAAATTATGCCAAGAGGGCAAATTCTTGTTAAACAAGTGGGGGAACCCAGGAGTCCCAACTAGGGCATTTATATGCAGGAAATACAGCAACATTACATTTCCAACAGAAAATTGGGTTTTTGAGCAAAAGCTGCTGTTTTTGCTGAGAATAAATTTCAAGTAGCTAATAGCATTCAAAAACTGCAGTTTTCAGATGGGAAAACTGGCTAAAATCACTTGTTTCTTTCAAGAGTGAAATTGGTGAAGGATTGTCTCCTTATTCACCTCAAGCACCTTTCTCCTCAGTGTGGGCCTGTCCCCATTAGAATGAATTTAGGTGAGGGATGGCAATGTCAGCTAGACAGCTACTCAAAAAACTGTGTGAACAGTTTCCCACCCCCTATTCCTCCTGGTGATTTAACAGAGAGTGTGTGAAACTGACAGGATGATGGTTAACGCAGATGAAGGGCATGAGGGTGTGACAGCCTGTGCTTTATTACAAAGCATTCTCCCTCCTCCAAAAGCCATTAATGTGCATGTAGCAGTACTACGGAAGATTAACCAGTGATTCTGCCCCACCCTCACTATAACCTTCAATGAGAGAGGGGAGTGGTGTAACAGTAAACTAACACACACTTCAGGAATATCCCAAGGGCTCTGTTTATTTTGTATGTTCATAAGAATCACTGGCCAAGAATAAAAGATAAAGTTATTTAGAAGGAGGAGCGACATGGCTCCACTGTAGAGTCAGAACTGGAAAATGCCTTTTTTAAAACAATACTTCCCAGAATTCTCCAGCATCATGAACATTGGACATCCTGATTGTGGGATTCCGGGAACTATGATCCAAAAAATATTTTTTTCTAATCAGTGCTAGAACATACGAAAAACATAAACACCAGAACCTCCAATTTAAACCTTGGGTTATTCCCTTGGGCTCCACTGATCCCTAGGAGTTCAATGGTTGGGCTTCAGAGGTTCTGTAAAATAGGTAAATAAGAATTTTTAAAAAACATTTAAACATTTTCCATGATGGTTATTTTTGTTTTTCCATGACATAGAAGTTTTATTAAATTTTTAAAATCAAGTCATTTGAAATATTTATTGTCCCCCACCCCCAATTCCATTGAAGGATCTCAATTTCAAATATACTAACATAAACAGCACATATCTTCATATGTATATCACAAAACATATGTATTTCAGTGGATTCTCAAATAAACTTCACTAGAATTAGAGCAGCCTTGGGAACACAAAGGGCCGAAAACAGCTATAGTCTGAGAATATGATGTCAGGAACTGCCTATCCCCTTCGTTTCCATTTGGCTCTGCTCTTCTATTTGTAGAACAAATGCAAGTAGGAACCTGCAACAGAATACTGCAGTCTATCCTCGCCTTCTAGCAGAGTGAAGTGGTTCTTTTCAAGGTGCAAGACAGCAATGGCTTCTAAAAGAATGTATCATTTCATTTCCCTAAACTAGGTTTTTTTGTTTTTTCCATTTTTCATGACAGTCCATATTCCTTGGCTACTAAACAGTCTTTACTGCCCTCAATTTGAAGAAAGATACACGTAAGGGGTTTATTTTTTTTGGGGGGATTATTGTATTTCTCTCAGCTGTGAAAAAACTATTTTTTTAAAAAAAAAAAACCTTAGAATCACATAATCACAAGCATTGTCTAAACTGAGGGAATACAGCAAGGTATAGATTAAAGATAAGATGAAAATGCAGACTGGAAATTCAGAAAGTTGCTTTTTGTAGTTTAACTCAGAATTCCCAGACAGCAGTGGGATATTTTGAAAGTAACAATCCAAAAGAACTGTGCAGGCCTATTTCTAAAACTCAGAATATGTATGAAAAATATGATATCCTTATAGTCAGTCCACATTTGCAGGTTTAACTTTTGAGAATTTGATTATTCATAGAATTGAATAATATGTTCTCCCTAGGAATCTCTAGTTCTTCCAGCATGACTCTATGATCTACTGTACTTCTGAAAGAAGTACACTAGAGGCCCCATCTACACTGCCATCTAATCCAGTCTTTCTCAACCAGTGTGCCGTGGCACACTAGTGTGCCATAACGGACCTCCTGCTGTGCCGCGAGAAAAGCTCTCTGCCCCCCTTCCTCCCCCCTCCTGCCGAACTCCTGCTGCTTGGGGGAGGAGGAAGGGCCGGGCAGTGGCAAAGAAAAAGAAGAAGGGACCGGGGCACCGCCTCCTTCAGCCGTTTCCCCAGCCAGCCTCCAATCCGTCATGACTCCCATCATGACTCTCGCCCCTCGCTCGCTGAAGCCACATGGAGGAGGAGCCCCGCCTACTGAAGCCCATTCACTGCTCATGCTCTTCCTCTGTAGGAGAGCTGAAGCTGGGGGGAGGGGGCGGGGCATGGCACGGCCTGGCTCTGCCCCCTCCCCCGGCTTTGACACTCCCAGCAGCTGTTCCAGCCTTGAGGGGACAGTGCCAAGCCAGCATTGTGCTGGCTCTGGCACCGCTGGCTTGGCACTGCCCCCTCAAGGCTGGAGCAGCTGCTGGGAGAGGTGAAGCCGGGGGTAGGGGGCTGGGGCATGGTGCAGCCTGGCTCCGCCCCCTCCCCAGCTTCAGCACTCCCAACAGCTGCTCCTAGCAGGCCACCAACCCCCAGCCGTTCTTTACTGTGTTAGAGTGTCATTTTGTGTCATTTTGGTTGGTGGTGTGCCCCCGGATTTTTTTTCATGTTAAAAGTGTGCCGCGGCTCAAAAAAGGTTGGGAAACACTGATCTAATCCAATTTCTAAATGCAGATTAATGCATTCAACTGGATTATATGGCAAAGTAAACTAATATAATCCAGAATGATGCAATTCAGTCTACATTATATAAGTCTACACTGACCTTTTACAGTGCAGTTCCAACAAGATTCTATTTATTTATTTATTTATTTACTGGATTTCTAACCCGCCCTTCTCAAACTCCCCCCGGGGGGGGGGGGGCTCAGGGTGGCTTAGAAGGCACAATTAGATGCCGGCAACAATACACACTATAAAACACTAATACAACAAGATTAAAACATCACATTAAAACATTAGCTATCCAGTTCATTTAATCAATGGCGGAAGCCGTGTTTCATGCCCGTTGTTAAAACAGTCCATTTCAAATAAAGTGCTGCAGTTACTGTGCGAAGGCCTGGTCCCACAACCATGATTTTACTTCCTTCCTGAAAGCTAGGAGGGATGGGATTGATCGTATTTCGCTTGGAAGCATGTTCCACATGTGGTGGGCCACAGCCGAGAAGGCCCTGTCTCTCGTCCCTGCCAGCCGCAGTTGAGTTGCTGGCGGAAGCAAGAGCAGGACTTCCCCAGATGATCTTAAGTTACGAGGTGGGATGTAGCGGCAGATGCGTTCGGACAAGTAAGCTGGGCCAGAACCGTATAGAGCTTTAAAGGTCAAAACCAGCACTTTGAATTGAGCCCGGAAGTGGACAGGCAGCCAGTGGAGCTAACACAACAGGGGAGTGGTATGCTCCCTGTATGTCACTCCAGTTAGTAAGCTGGCTGCCGCCCATTGGACTAGTTGGAGTTTCCGAACCGTTTTCAAAGGTAGCCCCACATAGAGTGTGTTGCAGTAATCTATTCGAGATGTGACAAGAGCGTGGACCACCATCGCCAGATCAGACTTCCCAAGGTACGGGCGCAGCTGACGCACAAGTGTTAACTGTGCAAAAGCTCCCCTGGCCACCGCTGAGACCTGGGGTTCCAGGCTCAGCGATGAATCCAGGATCACTCCCAAGCTGTGAACCTGCGTCTTCAGGGGGAATGCAACCCCATCCAACACAGGCTGTAACCCTATGCCCTGTTCGGCTGTCGACTGACTAGGAGGACCTCTGACTTGTCTGGATTAAGTTTCAATTTGCTAGCCCTCATCCAGTCCGACACAGCGGCCAAGCACCGGTTCAAAGTCTGGACAGCCTCCTTATGGCAGTGTAGATGGAGCCATAGAGTCATGTTGGAGGATCTAAAGATTCCAAAGCAGGTGATCTCTCACGGGGGTTAAAAAGACTTGGGGGTTTTTCACTTTTATACAGATACTGCACCCTTATCCTTGCAATAATGAAGGGCCTGCTCTGTCCCGTTTTAGCTCAAATGCTCCCAGCAACAGTTGCCTGAATTTCATATTAAATTCCCAAGATACTCCTATCCTGAGTTGCCAGTGTTCTTTGTTCAATGGGAAAGTAAAAGCAGTAACCTGTTTAATGTTCATGGAAGTTGGGTATACAAGTAAGAGGGTCTTGCATGAACACACATGTGTAAGGTGCTAATCAATCAAGAGTACAATGTTTATAAGATAAACTCAAAAGGAAGATGTACACCTTTTATATCTCCATCAGCTTGGTAGATACTAGATAGGCAACACAACAGAAAAGTTTCATGGCAACTGTATGACAGATGGTAAAAGAGAAGAACAAACTATTAGTTGAAAAGTCTTCTTTGAAATGGACATACACAATAGCACATCCTCAGGGGCGGTCTAAGGTAATTTTAAATGGTAGGCGAACATTATTTTGGTGCCCCCCCCAAAAAAACATTATTTTGCCGCCCCCCATGTAAAACAAATATACAATTATAATATCACAATACCATTAGTAGTATTATATTGTATCAATGTACATACAATATATTATACCATACTCATACTATATTATATCATAATTATATTATACTACATTACAATATAATTATATTATAATATATTGACATTATAATATAATGTAACATTCTATTATATTATTATTATAAAATAATAAAATTATTTATTTAAATAAAATTATCCTCTACTAAATATTTTCATTACTCCTATAAAACTCAAATAACCCAAAATAAAGTAAAATAAAATATTATATACTACTATTTTGTACAATACCACTACACTGCAATATTGTTTGTAATATTACATTTAATATAAAATATATCATCATTCTATTGTTATATTGTATTTGTATTATATTGTATGACAATATTAAGCAGAACTGTATAATAATCAACAAGAAATGCAATGTAAATTCATCAAAATCAGAATATATTACCTATCACCCGTCTCATAATTCATAGGAGTCTCCCATAAGTCCAAAATTAGGATCCCAATGTAAATGTAAATAGAAAAACAGCCAAAATGTTCAAATGAGGTCGAATACAGGCAGGGCCTGGGCAAACTTGGGCCCGCCCTCCCTCCTTCTAAGTGTTTTGGCCTCCAACTCCCACAACTCCTCATAGCCTCAGGCCCCTCAGGTCTAGACAGAAATAGAGCTGAAGAAAGGAAGGAGAGAGAGAAGAGGTCACAGAGGAGGAGGAGGAAAGCCCTTCATTCATTCCTTCACTTACACTTCCTTCACTGATTCTTTTCTCCTTCCCTGCAAGCAGCGCGGCAGAAACAAAGGGAGAGGGAAGCACTCCCTGCCTGCCCGATAGGGAGTGCTTTGCTTACAGGCTTCTGCGCAAGGGAGCTACTGGGCATGCACGGAGGTTTTCGCGCATGTGCAGTTGCTCCTGCGCTCAACTTCAGCTCCAGAGCAAATACGCCTGCGTGAAAACCTCCGTGCGTGCCCAGAAGCGGCGTCGGAGCACACAAGGCCGGGGTCAAAAAGCAGGCAGCTGCAGCACGGTCTGAGGAACATCGGCAGGGCCAGGATGGCACCCCATGTGGCCAGGATGGCGCCCCCTTCCCAGATGGCGCCCTAGGCGGCCGCCTACTTGGCCTATCTTGTAGGACCGCCCCTGCACATCCTATACATTGGTAACTAAATAACAGTTTTTTTTAAATGCTCTCAAATCAAAGCATGTTGATATTGTATCAATCGAGTCAACAATCGTCTTCTGAGATATTTATTTCATAACAAATATTTTATATGGTTCCAGCCCAGTTTACCTGTCCAAACATATTCTCCCCTATGAACCATTAAGTGTTAAGATCATCTGGAGAGGCCCTGCTCTTGGTCCGACCACCTTTTCAGGCACATCTTGTGGGGACAAGAGACAGAGCCTTTTCTGTGGTGGCCCCCCGGCTATGGAATTCCCTCCCAAATGAAATTAGATCTGCCCCCTCCCTCCTGACCTTTAGGAAGCTAGTGAAAACTTGGCTGTGGAATGAGACTTTTGCAGAATGATGGCGGAGATCGGTAATCGACTAAAGTTATTGACGACAATATATGGACTGAATATATGGACTGAGTTGGACATGGTTTTACCTTGGTGAATGGCTTTTTATGTAAATTATTTTATGTATCTGGGAATTTTACTGTTGATTTATGATGTTTTAGATTTTTAATGTTAGCACTGAATTCTTGCTGTCTGCCGGTCTGAATCCCTCTACGGAGGTTGAGAAGATCAAGATATAAAAGTTTTAAATAAATAAATAAATATTTTGCTCAACCACTAACATCAACCTGGCATTTTCATATTTCAGTCAACAAATGTAATATTTCATCACAGAAGGAACAAAATCAATGGACATTTGAAGACAGAATGTTACAACTGAAATTTGCAAACAGAAGCTGAGAACTAAGAAAAAGAAAGAAAAAGAGACAGACAAAAATTAGTAACAATTAATGTGGGGATGCAGCACCTGGCAAGAGATTTGAAGAACAAATTTGTTAAAACACAGTCAGCTGTCCACATTTGTGGCTTTGATTTCTGCAAATTTGTTTATACACAGATTTTATTACAATGTTATCTCTAAGTATCTTGAGGTCCTCCAGTGTGGTCACTATGTTCACCTTCCAGCAGAGGTTGACCACAGAATCGTGCTGGAGGACACGGAAATTCCCAAAGAGATGTTATCTCAGGTGAAAAAATAGCTATTATTTTATTCACAGATTTTCATTCTCATGAGGGTCCTATGTCCCTAACCCCCAAAACTGTGGAAGGCTGGCTATACATTTGTTACAATCTACAAAAAGTACAAATAAAAAACCTTGTTATGTAGCCAAATATAACTAAGTTTAAAAATTAACCCATATTTTTAATAATGCTAAAACAAGCCAAGATTCACCCATGTAAGGGACAAGCAGCATTTAGCTCAGAAACTACCTGAGGCCACACCACCTATCTTTATTACCCCTGTGTTTCTGCTCTTCCCGAAAGTAGTGTATCCAAGAAAGTGGTTATACCCCCGCCTGTGGAACTCACTCCCCAGTAAAATCAGATTGGCATCCTCCCTCCTTTTGTTCAGAAGAAAACTGAAGACGTTGGTTGTGGATCCAGGCTTTTGGCTAATGGATATAACGGCAACTGAACATTGAATCTGATCATATGATTGTTGTAATGGAAAAGGCTTTAAATTTGTTTAACTAATGTGGTTTTAATCTATTGTATTTGTATGTTTTTAGCTTGTTATTATAGTTGTAATTTATTGTGGCATCGAATCGTTGCCATTGTCAGCCGCTCTGAGTCCCCCTGCGGGGGTGAGAAGAGCGGGGTAGAAATGCTGTAAATAAATAAATGAATAAAATAAGACACGTGTTTTAAAACCAGGTTGTAGGAAGTACAGCCATTGCTTCAAGGTGTAAAGGTCATCCTATATGTTGCCGCACTGCCAGAATTCAATTTTTATAGTGAAACAAATCTGTTATACTTGGGGAATCATGCATGCACCACATCCAGTGGATATCAGCCAACCTACTTTAGATCCCTGCTGTCTTCTATCAGGAGATGGGGAAACACTTGACTCATGAAAATGGACTCCTCTGACCATTTTTGCACATTGGTGAGACAGATTTTAACACACAGCCACCAGAAGTGGGTGGCAGGATCAGCACTATCCTTCACAGCAGAATTGGCACTATCCTGTAGCAGAATAGAATAGATATTGTAGGGAGGGAGGAGCAGCAGGATGCTGGAGAACTGTAGTGTATATTTTGTCCTGCTCCAGCTAAGCCAACTGATGCCCTTACAGGTAGTGGAAAATGTAATTTCCTTGCTTATGAAAAAAATAAGATTCTGCTGCTAATCCAGTTGGCTTTTGTGTGAGGAATTAAGGAGATAGTTCTTATCCTTCATCTTAGGACAAAATACAGTGGGCTAACTCTGCGTGTTATGTATTTAGAATTTCCTATGTATAGAAAGCGTTAACTAAGGACTATTCAGCCATGCAGGTGTACAGTGAGGGCACTAGAGTTGTCACTTCCATTTAAAGAAAGGAGGCCAATGTATTAGGGAACCAAAAACTGTAGCACAGCAAAGAGCAGCAACTGACATAAGCAACCATCAAGAGAACGATCTCTCTGGCCTCCAATCAGATACAACTAAGCTGTATGTGTTCTCTTAATGATTCCAAATGATGATGTATCAAGCAGTGAGATACCACTGCTTGGCATAGGCTGTTTGTATTCCCCAAGAGATGGTTCACAAAAACTTAATGTGGAACTCTGTTATTGAAAATCCAAGTTTAAATTTCTTTATTCTTTGCACACAAAAAAGAGTATTGAGATCGCTAGACCGCACTGGGAAAGTTGAGAGAATGTATGAATGTTCTCAACCTGGCGTATATGGGGGATTTATTTGTGTAAAAAAGCTGTTTTGTTCGAAATATAATATTTTACATCAAAAATAGAATGTATTTCTGCAAAACTTTTTGTAAATATTAATCACTGGCATAAAAGATCCAGAAATGCAAAGGGCCAATAAAAAAGTACAAGAAATAATGTTACTTCATCCAACAGGGGGAAAAGCTTTGAAAATTTTCAGTCCCGTGTGCCAGTATAAAGTAAAGATTTAGATCTTAAAGCATGGCCATTTCATTTTTAATCTTTCTGAAACCTTAATTTGGCATATGTTCTCTACATTTACCATATCTTGAATTCAGCCGACCCTCTCCTCTACTATGCAAAAGTTGTGCATCTCCACCACTAATTTATTCCAACACAAAATGCTACACTCTCATTAAACTAACACTAGACACAAATTCTCCAGTCAGCTCTGTCAACATGTTTAATCTTTGGGCAATCTTGGTGGTCATATGGCATGAGTAGCAATAGGAGGCAAGAGTAACTATAGCTTAACATTTTACAAGCAATTCCTAGAAAGGCACTTGTCAGTAGACAAGTTTTTCTCAATGTTCTCATGCATAGACAGTTCCCCTCAAAAACTGAGGCTATACATTACAATCCTTTGGCACATCACCAGAAGCCAACCTATGGCCGCCCTGAGTCCCCCCCCCTTGGGGGGGGTGAGAAGGGCAGGGTAGAAGCATTGCAAATAAATAAATATCAAGGACAATGGCAAATCTTCAGGCATTTCTTGACCAAAAACATCCAATTTACTAGTCTGTGCTACACATATCTCATAGAAGACATTGTAACCATTTCAACAAGGACATTAGATTTACAGTTGGCCCATTACATTTGTAGGTTTGACTTCTGTGGATTTGATTATTACAGATTTGATTAATGTTCTCCCTAGAAATCTCTAGGTGCGATTCTATGTTCAGCATGCACTGGAGGTTGACCATGGAGTCATGCTGGAGGACCTAGAAATTCCCAGAGAGATGTTCTCTTGAGTTTAAAAAAAATCACTTCCAGTTTTTAACTTCGGGGGTCTCACGCCCCTACACCCAGTGAATGTGGACGACTGACTATAGTTTTAGTTCCACTGCAAACTGAGGGTTCATTCAGCATTTAAAAGAAGCTGGATAGAAGTGCCTGTTCAGTACTTCTGTTTTAATTTCCACTTTTAACATTTTAAGATGATACTCATATTAATCATTCACAAAAGCATTCAAAGCTCTTTGAGGGGAGGGAGATAACAGGGGGGAAACATAGTGTGAAATGTATGTGATATTACCGTGCCAAGACGGAGCAGGTAGCACTCAATTTAAAAGTAGAGATCTTGGATTCAACTATAAACTAATTATATGATAATTATAGATGTAACAATTGTGAAAAGATGAACCTGCCATCTATGAAACATATGCCAAAGATATTTGACCTGCAACCTTTTGGAAGTAAACCTGAAAACATTAGTACTTTAGCCAAGTCTTACTCACTCTGAGCTGCCCCAGGCTAATAAATATAACTTCTCCCCCCCACATGTAGTTTTAATACAGTTGGGTGAGAATGGTTTGTTTCGAAAGCACTTGTTTCCCTCTCCTGTCTGGTACACACTTTGTTTACTGTACATAAAAAAGCCAAGAAAATTGCCTGTTATGGGTTTCTTCCTTGTTTAAACTGGATACAAATGCAGTCAGACCAAGACAAGGGGTGTCATGCTAATATGAATTATGCAAAAGAGACTCCTTGCAAATTCACCTATCATATTTCTTTGATGAATCAAATCCTGAAAAATCAAAGGATCAGTGTTGCTATTTAACATTTAAGGCTGTATCCCATATTAATAATTTCTTTTCCCATTTTATCTTCCATTGAAGTTAAACAAAATAAAAATATCAAATATTCACTGTAATATAATAGTATAATTCCATCATAGACTTCCATCCAACCTCTTAGTTCAAGTCTACATTTCTGAAAAGAAAGAAATGAAACAAGCAGAGTCCATTCCATTGCCTTCAGGAAAAGTGATGTACAGCATCAATACAATGATTCTGATCTGAATGCTTCCCAATGTTTGAACATCACAACAACTCGATACATACGGTCTGTGGTCCAGACCCCAATTCCGGCAATGTAGAGCATCAGAATCCTATTTTCTCACTGTCATTATTGTTCAATGTATTTGACAATCACAAGTTTCTTTGGGGAAAAGATAGGATTCAATATTGAGTAAATGGATGCTAAATTCCTAAATCGATACAAAGACTATAAATATGCATAGCGGAACTCAGTGGGTTTTTTGCAACATACAGAGCTGAAGAGATATACATGCATACACCAGCAATGAGGGTTTACAGAAGTTATGGGTCAAAAGTTCTGGAGGAACCAGATAACCTCCTGAAACAATGATGTATAGAAAGGGCTCCTGAAGCAATGAGGAGGAACCAGGAGAGTCACACAAGACCCTGTGAAAACCAACAGTGAGATCAGAAGGCACCCACACTGCAGAATTACTGCATTTTTACACTAATGGCCCTAGCTCAATGCTATGGAATCCTGGGAGTTGTAGTTTGGTGTGGTACCAGCACTCTTTGGCAGAGAAAGTTAAAGCCCCTGTTAAACTTCCAGGAATCCATAGCATTGACCATTGAGTCATGGCAGTATTACCAAAATGCATTCATTCTACAGTGTGTAGATGCACCATCTAGTCACATACTTTTGGAGGACTGAGTATTCATGGTAACAGGTCATTACTGAATCATTACTGAACTGCAGAGTTTTATTCTGCATATTTGCTGATACATGTTCAGTCATCACCCAAAGAATCCAAAGAAACAGGACGGGGAGGAAGTCTTGCCAGAAGCTTTAAGGAGTATGTAGCCTGATATGACAATCTTGGGGTAGATCCACTAATGTATGGGAGCTTCTTGTCTTGTCAGGGATCACCAAAATAAATAGCTGAAGAACTATATATGGGAACTCTTTTTTCAGTTGATTGAACACTAAATTTAAAATGAGCTTCAATTTACCAAACACTTTCGATTTAACTTAACATAAATACATAACTTAAAATAAAATAAAGAAAATACACCTATACTGACTCATTTTGATGCTGATTATTCCAGAAAAATATGCTGGCATCTTCACACAATCTTTTTCCTACACATACACAATCTTAAACCTTTCATCAGTAAACCTATCTATAAGCACAAGTTGTTGCCACAAAATTTATAGAAGTTCCTGATGCCTAAAGACTTAATAACTCCACCCACAGAAACTGGAAGTTTTTTTTCCTGACAGAAATCTGTTTGGCCTAATCTTGTAGCAAATAACCTCAGGGACACTTCCTGGTAATAATCACATCTGAAGCCCACTTCCATCTCATGGCTTTGAAATCTGAACTCTAAATCCAGTCTCGAGAAAGCTTTTTTCACAGGACAACTCCCAGAATCTTCTAGCTGAGGATTCTGGGGCCTTCAGTTTTTAAAAAGGCCATCTTTATCAAGTTCTGCCATTAAACACACACACACACACTTACATACATACAGGGGTCAATGTACAATGTAGAATTAATGCAGTTTGACAACACTTTAACTGTCATGGCTTGATGCTATGGAAACCTGGGACTTGTAGTTTGATGAGACACCAACACATTTTGGTAGAAAAGGCTAAAGACCTTGTAAACTAAAATCCCATTAGTCTATAGCGTTGAGCTATGACAATTAAAGTGATGCCAAGCTGTATTGATTCTACAGTGGGATTCCAAAGGCAAAAAAGTCACACCAGTATTTGCAGGTCAAGTCAAAGCCACTATAATATGCCCAGAATATATATTTGGAAAAGCACAAACTGCTATCATCCATAGAACTCACTTTTTAAACACTAATATACCTATTTTGAATCCTGCCTGTCAACTAAAATGTGTAATACTTGATAATTAATGTTAATAACTAGCATGCTGAATCTAAATGTTTAAAAGGGGGGAAACATTTGCTTGATTGCCATAAACTCAGTTTAACTCAATAATTATATGGAGAAGGGCTTTTCTCTACATGATAAAAAAAATAACTGAACTCTTTACTCCTTATGAATAAAAAAAGATATATCTTTTTTTAAAAAAAATACTACAGTTCAATAGTAAAAGTTTTATAACTCAATAAAATATGTACCTGAATCCAAATTCCACAGGTTTGGAATTATATAAGGGTTGAATTATGAAAATGACATATAAAGTTCAGTCCCAAATACTAGCAATCATATTCTTTAGCAATATGTATATAGTAATTGAGTATTTCATAATAACTCTCAATTTTAAAGGCTAATAAAATCTGCGTTTTACTCATAATTCGTTGGAGGACAGGAAAAACGACTGGTTGTAACACCTTCCTCACAGTCAGGACTGATATGAAGACTATGCTTTATTAGTATTAAAAGTTCATTCTTCGACCTCCATCTTTTTAGTAGCACATTATTTGCAGAAATAAAAAAATCACTTTACAGGAATCTTCCTGCAAATTCATAACCAGGTAAAATAAGTTGATGTGGAAAAAGCTGTAAATTCAAGATTCTCAGTTTTTAAAGTTAGACTGATATCAAATGTCCCAACCAAAAGTCAAACAAACCATGATCTTTCAAATTTAAAAAAACCCATAATTCTCATGTAATTACAACCAGTAGGCATTTATATTCTCTCAATGTAAGTTTAAAGAGGTACTAATGTCTGACAGCGGAAAAACCATATATGCATTTCAGAGAGGCTAAAGAGTCATAGAGGACAGCAATACGGTTTCTGCAACCATTCAGCCCACCAAATGTAGCTTTGCATTATCTCAGACTACGTACTTTTCTCTTTGTTCTATCTTTACTTTGTAGCCTTGCCTAAAGCCTAATTCACAGAAGAAACCATAGCAATTACTACCAAACCTAGCAGTTGTTTTCCTACCTGTATCAGCTAGGTACCAGTACCCATAGGCAACTTTAGGATAGTTCAGACTAGCAATCAAATTCAGGTTTAGATAAGACATTGGGCAGGAACAGGAGCAACTCTGTCCTGTCCTGCCGTCTGTGTATGAGCAAACAGCATGGATCAGACAAGATCAATGTACCTGCCAGACATGAAGTTTTAAAAGTGACTTACTGCCTGTCATGTGACTTGGTGAGGTATGCTGCCCATTGGGTGTGCTTGAAGTGAGGTCAATTGCCATACTGGAGTGCTCCCTTTCGGGCGAGTGTTCGTGATCACCTGTTTCATAAAATAAAAACTTCTATCAGTTTTTTTGGTATAGCAAATGGTTGTTTCTGCTCAAGTAAGAACATGTGCTTGCTGGGCTAGGGATGATATTTGATAGCACAATCCCTGCAGCTTAGTAGGGGCGCTTGCTGTTGCAAAAGAAAATATGAACATTCCAAAAATGTAAAATTCATTGATAGTGATCTCAGAAGAAACAGGAGGAAGAAGATCTTGACTTGCTCAGCATGATCAGAACTGTTTTCACATCACTTCTTCTGGGACAAGGCAAGGAAAAAAATCACTCTATACACACACCCCTTTGGTTTCGTGCTCAATCATTTGCTTTATCATACAATGTATCATTTATTTTTTAAAAAAGATATCATCCCAAAGCAGAGCAGAAAAAAACATACAAGGTGCAAGCATGAAAAGTTACATTCCACGCTAGTATAAATTTCACACATGATGCCCTTATACATACCATTACATTAAGCTGTCGGTATTTTAACAAACAAGCTCATTCTATATTATATTTCATCAAAAAGAAATATAAAGCCCAGAAAAACACACACACACACACACACAAACAAAAGGCCAAAAAAGTCACAAAAGGAAAATAAATAGATACTTACATGGCATGTATCCATCAGTAGCCTCCGCTTCCATAGTCAAAGTGCAGTGCTAGAAAGCAAAGAAAAAGAGAGACTATTAAAGATGTCCCTGCACTGTCAACCATTAAACATCTGGGTTCCTAAGCCAATCCACCACCACCATTATTTTTGGAGCTGCTGATTTAACCAATACCACTGCATCTGCCCCCAAAAAATCGGCAGTTATTCCAATATTCAGAAAGGTAGGAAATGACATCTCAGATGCAAACTTGTGCTGAAGGAGAGGGAGAAGCAGCAGCCACACGTGAGTTACTGTTTCACTGTTGCCTAGAAAAGAAACCCAAGTGCCTGTCTGGTGTCTTTTAACAAAGACGTCGATGCCATGTTAATAAATTTTCTTAATCACACTACTACTGAAATCCTAAACACACTTGTCATAAAGTACAACAGGAAGTCTTCACTATTAACTTTTTTGGACTGAACTGTAAGTATGGCAGAGCACTAATACTACACAATTTCCTTCCCTAAACATTGTCCTTAAAAAAAGGAATTAATATTTCTTCATCAGAGTTGCTGCAGGTATTTTACACAAGAAACCACTTCATTCTCACTTATCCCGAGATCTGGGTCTAAACTATTTCCAGATGGCACACTTTATATTAATCTCAAAAGTTTCTTCAAGCACTTTGGTAACAAGGAGCCAGCTATTACTTTCCAGAAACCCAAGTAACTGTATTAGATGACGCCCACTGGCTCACCACTTGATTAAAAATAAAAATAAAATGAGCAGGTTCAGTAATCACCAGCATGTCATTTTTTTAAAAGTGGAAACTTTAAAAGGAAGACAAATCATGGTCAAAGAAGAATTTCCATTTTTCCTCCCAATCCCCAGCTCCTTTTGCCTTGAGTTTCAAAAACTCTCACTACACCAAGCAGTTAAATTATTCACAACGAGCCATTTCTGTATTGATCGCCAAGTATATTTAGCCCCAGCTCCTGGAATTTCTCCATTACTTACTGGAAAACAGGCAGCTTCATTTCTTGCCTCCTAAACCACTTCCCTTCACCTCATCCCCCTCCCTGAAGAAGAAGAAAATATTAAATACTTTTCTCGCTGTTCCTCTCTCTGGCATCCTGCAGCTCAAATTCTCCAGATACCTGGGTATATATAATGCTTAAGATTTCAAGGGGCAGAGCTGCCATCCGACTGGTGTTTACATGGCTTTCAAAATAACAGCCCTTGGCATCTAAGGACTTTTTCAAAACACCTTGCCTTGCCCCTTCTGCAGGTAACACTCAGGGGGAGAAGAAGAAGGGGAAGGGGGGAAAGTTGGCCAAAGGCAGGGAGGGAGGAAGCCAGCCAATGAGATGAAGAAGGGGAAGGAAACACGGAAGGGGGGGGGAAGGAAAGTTGCATAGTTAAATTAAAGTTTGTTCACCATTTCCAGCTTCTAGTGGCAGCCTCTGAGAGAGCCAAAGGGAGAGGCAGAGGGACTGCTGGTGCACTGGAAGCCTGGCAAGATGGGGACGCCTTTTGAAAGGAGCCAGCCCCCAATTCCTTCTTCCTTCCTCCTTTCCTTCCTTCCCCCTCCCTGACTCCCCGCCTACAGGCTTCAAGGGAAGAGGAAGAAAACTTACAGGTAGGTCATTCAGAGCCACTGGGTCGGTGGGGAAAGCAAGCAGGAAGAAAGGAAGGAAGGAAGAGGAGGAGGAAGCTGCTGCTTCTCCTCCTTCCCCTTTTTTCTTTCTTTTTCAACTTCTCCCCCTCCAACCTTTTTCCAACCCCCACCGCTCCAGGGCTTCCAGGACGGTCTGCTTGGGAATGGCACGTCCTTTCATGGAAAGATGAAGCACACACACACACCACACAAAAAAGGGAGAGAGAGGTCAGCCAAAGCTCCAGCAATGCGATTAAAGCAGGCGGGGGAAAACTTGATCCACCGGTTCCTTAAGAATCAGAGGGAGAGAATGAGGGGGGGAGAGGAAGGGAGAGAGAAAAAATCTTGGAGGAAGAGAAAAATAATAACAAAAGGGGGAGAGGAGGGAGAGGGAGAGAGAGACACTGTGTTGAGGAGAGTTGTGAAAGGCGAGAGCGAGGAAGTGAAGTCAAGCCACCAAGGCCAACTCCTCCTGGGTTTTGGGCCCTTGGCGACAGGTGGAGGGTCTGGCAGTTTGGACTCAGGGCACTTCCTTCCACATGTATTTATTTATTTATTATTTCAACTTGTATACCACCCTTCCCAATAGGCTCAGGGTGGTTCACAACACAAGCATAAGACATAATCACAAAACAGCATTTAAAACACAATAAAAGCAATTTATACTAAGACAGAGAATATGGATTATGGATTAAGCGGAGCCTCTAAATCAGGGGTGCTCATTAGGTAGATCGTGATCTACTGGTAGATCGCATAGGGTGTCCTAGTAGATTGCAGACAGGGCGGGAGGAAGGCTCAGTCCCGCCCCGCAGGCTCCTGACGCAGCCCAGGTGCAGAAGGAGGTTGGACTGGATGGCCCTTGGGGATCTCCTCCTATTCTAGGAACCCATTGTTATTATTATTATTATTATCATCAGAGGCTGAATGGCCATCTGTGAGGAATGCTTTGATTGTGTTTTTTCCCTTATGGCAGAAGGAGGTCGGACTGGATGGCCCTTGGAGGTCTCCTATTCTAGGAACCTGTTGTTGTTGTTACTATTATTATTAGTAGTAGTAGCAGAGGTTGAATGAATATTATCATCATCATTATTATTATGAATAAATTCAGGGGCTTATGATACTCACATTTAGTTGAATTCAGTCTTAAAAGATATTATATGGCTCTCACTGAAATAAATTTCCAAATATTTTGCCTTTATGGGTCTCTGAGTAGTGGGTAGGTAGATCCTTTTGACTTGGTTGTTTTAGAAGTAGCTCGCATGCTGAAAAAGTTTGAGCACCCCTACTCTAAAGGCTCATAAATCACATAACCCAGAATATCAACCCACAACATCCACTTTGAAGCGGGGTTATTTGAGTCCACACTGCCATATATTCCAGTTCAAAGCAGATCATGTGGGCTTTGATTCAGATCACCCCACACCAGGGGTGCTCATTAGGTAGCTTGGGAGCTACTAGATCTTCGGCCCTCTTCCAGGTGATCTTTGGGCCTCACCAGCCGGATGGGGCGCTCCTGCCATGCACGCGCACATCCTGCGCGCACGCACACTCCTGCTGCTGGCTTCCGTTCTCGCGGTGCTTCATTCACCTGCGGAGCATTGCAGGAAGAAGGAAGCATGAGGCGGGGCCTCTGGAGGGAGCGCCCTGCCTCTCTTTCGTCCAGAAGCAGCTGTGCAGCCTCCATTGCCAACGAGACAGGCAGGACAGAGCGCTCCCTCTGGATGCCCCGCCTCGTGCTTTCTCCTTCCTGCAATGCCCCGCAGGCGGAAGAAGCGCTGTGTGGGTGGAAAACAGCAGCAAAAGCACAAACGGTGGGAAGAGCGCGCAGCGGCGGGAGCGCACAGGAGCGCGCAGCGGCGGTGGCAGGTTGATCTTTTGGACTTGGTTGCTTTAAGAGTAGCTTACATGCTAACTAACTAATTTTATTATTTATGAGTCACCCTCCACAAATGTGCTCCCGGCGACTTACACAGCTAGGCATCTACAATACTAAAATATTAAAATTTTAAAATATTAAAATGTTAAAATATGGGAATAGACAGGTTCCAGGTCACTGATTGTCACTTATGCAAATGCTCTTCTCAGGGCCGTAGCCAGGATTTTGATTCGGGGGGGCTGAGTTTGGTTCGGGGGGCTGATACTGGGTGGAAGAGGGTCTACCCTAGCAAACCTTTTGTATTGTTATCCCAATAACCCCATTAATGTGGGATATAATGAGCATGGTGATCAGATCATGATATGAATAAACATAAGAGTTTAAATAATGTACCACTAAGGACAGGGGCGGACTAAGGTAATTTAAAATGGTAAGCGAACATTATTTTGGCGCCCCCCGGCTCTGCCTGGCTCTTCTAAATAGCCATGTCTTAAGTGCCGCCAGAAATGAAGGCAGGTCGTAGATGGCTCTTTGGTCTGCTGCGTAGAGACTCCATATGGACTGGGGCCAAGTGAGGAAAATAAGAACATTTTGAAGAGCCATGCTGAATTGGACCTCAGCCCAGCTGGAGTCCAGCAGCAATGGCACATGCAACACAGTGGCCCACCAGTACTACACGGGGATCTTTGCCAATGGTAAATCCGGCAAAACCACCCTGAGAATTTCCTGACCCCCACAACCAGTACCCCCCGCTAATGCCTGCCTTCTAAAGCCATGTCTAAGTGCCGAGAAATGGCAGGTCGAAGATGGCTTTTCTGTTCCAGAGTTCCACGGAAAAAAAGATCTCTGTCTCGTGGACTCCAAATGAGCCTCTCTCAGACCCGGGGAAAAAGTGTGAGCACCCGTGCCCCACACGATCTGGGATATATGCCAGTGTGGACTCGGATATTCCAGATCAAAGCCGATCTTGTGGGATTTCCTCTCTTGATAGTCAGTCTGGGCGATGGGGCTGTGTGGGTTTCTTCCCCCTGTTTCCTTCCCGCTTCCAATACACACATTACACAAGAAACAACGCACACAAAGACACACACACATCTTGAGGAAAGGAGGGAGCTGCATGGAAGGCTGGCCAGGAAGGGTCATTTCGAAAGGATGGGGCTGGCTGAGAGATGGGAGTCAGAGCCCAGGCGAGGGATCCTCGTTGATGCTGCCTTCCTTGGGTGTTTGTGTTCAACACACACCTGCAGGCAGAGGCAGAGACCGAGAAGGCAAGGGATTCTTAGGAGGAGAGGAACAGCAACAAGTCATTGGGATTCCGGCGCAGGAGATGCTCCAGATGGACGCCCTTTTGCCACGCCACGCACACAAGACGCACACAAGACGCCCCCTCCCTCCCCCCTCCAAGGGTTTACCTCAGCAGCGCGTGCGGCCCCTCCAGTCCATCGCACCCCCGCTTGGTCGCTTGGTTTGTTTGTTTTGTTAATGAGCCCCCCCCCTCTCTCTCTCTTGCCTCGTCGTTCTCTGCTTCTTCTTCTTCTTCTTTGCCTTCTTCCCTCTCTCTTTCTCTGCCTGCCTCTCTTTCCCCCTTTTGAGCCGGTGTGGGAAGGTGCTTAGTCTTGGGAACTCAGGCAGCGCGGTGCCGTCGCTAAGGGTAATCCTGTTTTTTTTACTTCCTCCATCTTCGGAGAGAGCGCGCAGGGTTAGCCTGGGACAACTGGTCAAACCCCGAGAAACCGATCCGGCGCACATACACACACACAGACAGAGGCGCGCGCGACGCTCCCTCAGATACACTCGCATAGACAGAGAGAGAGGCGCGCGCCTCTGTGTCCGTGTCCCCCCTCCCTGCGCGCGCCTCTTTCTCTGTCTCTCTCTGTCTATGTGAGTGTATCTGAGAGAGCGTCGCGCGCGCCTCTGTCTGTGTATGTGTGTCCGTCCCTCCCCCCCTCCGCGCGCCCAGCTGATTGACACGCAGAGAGAAAGCAAGCGCGCACGAGAGAGAGAGTGTGTGTGTGTGTGTGGCGCGCGCAGGAGCCCGGGAGCGGTGGCGCGAGGACCTCGGAGGGAGGCGGGGGGAAGCCCAACAGAGAGGAGAGGCGATCTGGGCAGAAGGAGGAGAAGAAGGAGCCACGCTCAGCGGACTCGGCAATCGATTACAGGACAAGTGCTCGCTGCCGCCGCTTCTTTCTTTCTTTCTCCAGCAGCAGCAGCCAAAGCCAAAGGCGCTTAAGGCTGCTGCTTCCTCCCTCCTCACCCCGAGGTGCCAGGCAGACGCCGGCTTAGCGCTGCACCAGGGTTGGCCTCCATGGCAAGGAAGCGCCCTCCCAGTTGGCAGTCCCCGTCCATCAAATCTCTCCCAAATCCATCCTTTGGTTGAGGGATACCTAAGCCAGCCATTGGTCCTCTTGGCTCTTCTCATCGAATCCTAGAGTTGGAAGTGACCTCGAGAGCCAATCCAGGCCAAACCCCCTGCCGAGAAGCAGGAAAATCGCATTCAAACCACCCCCGACAGATGGCCATCCAGCCTCTGCTTAAAAGCCTCCACCACCCTCTGCGGCAGAGAGTTCCACTGCTGAACAGTTCTCACAGTCAGGAAGTTCTTCCTAACATTCAAGTGGAATCTCTTTGCTTGTAGTTTGAAGCCATTGTTCCGCATCCTAGTCTCCAGAGCAGCAGAAAACAAGCTTGCTCCCTCGTCCTCCCTGTGACTTCCTCTCACATCTTGATGCACCGCTATCAAGTCTCCTCTCAGCCTTCTCTTCTTCAGACTAAACATGCCCAGCTCTTTAAGCCGCTCCTCATAGGGCTTGTTCTCCAGACCCTTGATCATTTTAGTCACCCTCCCCTGGACACAGGCATGTAGCCAGGGGGGCTAAGGGCTTCAGCCCCGAAATTTTCAGGGGGTCCGCGAAAAGGCCTTACTGGTACATTATTTAAACTGTTATGTTTATTCATATCATGCTCTGATCACCATGCTCATTATATTCCACATTAATGGGGTTATTGGGATAACAATACAAAAGGTTTGCTAGGGTAGACCCTCTTCCACCCAGTCTCAGCCCCCCGAACCAAACTCAGCCCCCCCGAATCAAAATCGTGGCTACGGCCCTACTGGACACATTCCACCTTGTCAACATCTCCCTTAAATTGCAGTGCCCAGAAGATATTATATGGCTCTCACCAGGCATGTAGCAAAGGGGGGGCTAAGGGGGCTTCACCCCCCAAATTCTCAGGGTGGTCAGTGAGAAGGCCTTACTGGTACATTATTTAAACTGTTATGTTTATTCATATCATGATCTGATCACCATGCTCATTATATCCCACCTTCATGGGGTTATTGGGATAACAATACAAAAGGTTTGCTAGGGTAAACCCTCTTCCACCCAGTCTCAACCCCCCAACCCAAACTCAGCCCCCAATCAAAATCCTGGCTACGGCCCTGGCTCTCACTGAAATAAATTTCCAAATATTTTGCCTTTATGGCTCTCTGAGTAGTGGGTAGGTATATCCTTTTGACTTGGTTGTTTTAGAAGTAGCTCGCATGCTGAAAAAGTGTGAGCACCCCTACTCTAAAGGCTCATAAATCACATAACCCAGAATATCATAGTGTGGACATAGTGTGATTCCAGGTGTGGTCTGACCAAAGCAGAATAGAGTAGTGTTTCCCAACCAGTGTGCCATGAGCGATCAGCAGGTGTGCCATGGGAAATTGGGCAGCGAGCGAACCTGGGAGCATCGCGAGGCTGAAGCATTCACAGGTTTCCAAGAAACAAATTGAGCCTCTCCACTTGGAAATGTTTATTTTTGTACTATTTTACTGGATTTTTCGAGAGTTGTCTCCCCCTGCCCAGGAACTGTTTATAACAGCTTCATGACATCCATAGTTATCTGGAAGCAAGTTTCACTCAGGGTGAAATTTCACAAGGGTCTGGAGAACAAGCCCTATGAGGAGCGGCTTGAAGAGCTGGGCATGTTTAGCCTGAAGAAGAGAAGGCTGAGCGAAGACATGATCGCCATGTATAAGTATGTGAGAGGAAGTCATATATATGTTGTGTTCATCGAAACAGGCCCAGGTTTCCCACTGAGTGTATAAATACATTTAAAAACATATTAACTATATGTATTACTGTGTTAGAGTTTCATTTTTGGTGTCATTTTGTTTGGTGGTGTGCCCCAGGATTTTGTAAATGAAAAAAGTGTGCCGCGGCTCAAAAAAGGTTGGGAAACACTGGAATAGAGCATGGGTAGCTTGACTTCCCTGGATCTAGACCAGGGGTGCCCACACTTTTTCAGCATGGGAGCTACTTATAAAACAACCAAGTCACAAAGATCTACCTACACAGAAATGTAAAACCTATAACTATTTTCTAATTTATTAAAGATTCTTTGTATGTACAATGTATGTTGATGTACCTTGCATAACTGAATAAGCCAATATTGTACAACACACATAATAAATAATGATTTACAAAAAAATTTGCAATTACCTCCATTTATTTTGGTGGCTTGCACTGAATTGAATCAGCCAGCGATAAACCTGGCAGAATGAAAGCACACAGACCTTTCAACTGCAAGGCCATTCAATGCAGATCAATGTGGCCAATGGTACATTCAAACCTGCACCCCAACATACAATAGTTGCTTCTCCAACCCTGGACATTACTCCACAGATATATACACATGCAGAAAGAAGCCAGACCTTTCAACTGCAAGGCCATTCAATGCTGAACAATGTGGCCAATGGCACATTGAAACCTGCACCCAACATACAATAGTTTCTTCTCCCACCCTGACATAATTTCAGAGATATAAACTGGCAGAATGGAAGCACACAGACCTTGAAGCTGCAAAGCTATTCAATGCTGATCAATGTGGCCAAGCAGATGAACCCCTCGCAGTCGCAGATGGCTTTGGCAGAAAATGGCTGCCAAAGCCTCCTTCTGGTTGTCCTCCCTCGTGGCTTGTCTTTGCATGTGCTCCAAATGCACTCGCCCCCTCCTTTGCTTTGCTGCCCTCCTTCTCTCTCCCTCCTCAGGCCATGCTGCAACGGCACTGAAGGGGAGTCGCCTCAGGGGGCAGCATGACGAGAAGGGGAAGGTGCGCCGCGCGGAAGGAAGGTGCACGGCACAGAAGGTGCCGCGATCGACTCAATTAGGCACTGCGATGGACTCGTCGATCGCGATCGAATTCCTGGTCGGCCCTGATCTAGACAATATACTGGCGCTTTTTTTTTTTTGCTGCCACATGACATTGTTGGCTCATGTTTAACTTGCTGTCCAGGAGGACTCCAAGATCTTTTTTCTCCTTTTGAATTTCCGTTGTGCTTTTTCTTCCATTAGATATTCTCTATATGTTCTCTATTCCACATTGGATTTAGCACTGCTTCCAGAAGTCTTTGGTTCCAGCTCTTCCTTATATCTTTTCCATAATGCTAGAAGGCTAGCTCTTATCCAGTGCCTATTGAAGTCTTTGGCCCCTCTACATAGATGAATAAAATCCCACATTTTCTGCTTTGAACTGGGTTATATGGCAGTATGGACTTCGATAACCCAGTTCAAAGCAGGTATTGAGGGAATTTCTGCCTTGATGTTCTTGGTTATATGGTTGTGTGGAAGAGCCCTTTGTTAGCCTTATCTTTCCCATACCCATAAGAAGGCATGCCAGCCAAATCTTAGATTATTTATTTATTTGCAGTACTTTTACCCCGCCCTTCTCACCCCCGAAGGAGGACTCAACAAGGCAACAATGTGATGCCTAAAATACAGTATACAACCATTAAAATTCTTTATATTTATACTGTCTAAAAAGTTTTCATTTTCTTTCTATATTCCTCGTTGGGAAACAGCCCATCATGGAACGAGATATACAAAATGTTATATGTGTATTCTTATGTATGGATAATCTCTTTTATATGTTATACTAGCTTGGGGACCCGGCCCTGCCCGGGTTATTTGAGAAGCACAGCAGGATGTAGAGTGGGTCATGGGGGCTCTGTGTGCCAAGTTTGGTCTTGATCCATCATTATTGGGAGTTGCAGTGGTATCATGAAATTACTGAAGGTAGTGCAAGTCCCATCATCTCTATCCCCGAAAGTGTAGTAGGATGTAGATAGGGTCAGGGGGGCTCTGTGTGCTAAGTTTGGTCTGTATTGGTGAATGGATGAGGGTGCATTCTTTTTCGGAAGTGAGTGAAGGTACTTCAAGTCCCATCATCCGTGGTCCATCTCACAGTAAACTGCACCAGGCTGTAGAGTGGGTCATGAGGGCTCTGTGTGCCAGATTTGGTGTTGATCAGTCATTGGATTAGGTTTGTAGCAGGATTGGGAAGTGAGGGAAGGTACTGCAAGTCCCATCATCCATGTTCTGTCCCCCTCCAAACTTCAGTAGGATGTGGAGTGGGTCACTGGGGCTCTGTGTGCCAAGTGTGGACTTTCTCGGTGTTTGTTGGGGGCCGCAGTGGTCTGTGGGAACAGAGGGGTGTGAAAATACTACAAATTCCATCATCCATTGTCAGTCATCCCCCGAACCTCACCAGGACGTGAAGGCAGTCATGGGGGTTCTGTGTGCCAAGTTTGGCCTCAATCAGTAATTGGATGAGGGTCGCAGCAGACTTGGGAAGTGAGTAGAGGTACTTAAAGTCCCATCATCCATGGTCCACCCTCCTCCAAACTGCACCAGGATGTAGAGTGGGTCATGAGGGCTCTGTGTGCCAAGTTTGGTTTTGTTGTCTCATTGTTAGGGGCTGGGGGCTGCAAAGTGTTTTGGACTTAAACTCCCACCATGCCTGACTGCCTCAGGGCTTTTCCTTACCTCCCTCTGGCACTTTAGAGTCTCGGAATGTTCGTGGCTGGCCAATGGGAGTCGTTTATGCAAATAATGCTGCCACATATCCTTCCTGGCCTGTGAAAGTGGCTGCCACATATCCGCCCTTCCGCCCTCCCGCCCTCCGCATACCCGCATACACACATACAAACATTCCGTTTTATAAAGGTATACAGATGTTTTAAAATTTCAATAAAAAAATAAAATTTTAAAAACCCCATTAAAATAACATGTAAAACATTTAAACAACATCTCAATACCCAGTTAAGTTAAAAACAATGTTCAGTCCACAAGTCTGGTTAAAAACAAGAACCCATATTTCATCGGTCAATTTGCCAATCCTGTACTAATCCACATGCTGCATTCTGCTACTACTGTGCAAAGGCCTGGTCCCATAACCAGAATTTCACTTTTTGCTTAATGCTAGGAGGGATGGGGTTGATCATATTTCACTTGGTAGCGCATTCCACAGACAGGGAGCCACAGCCGAGAAGGCCCTGTCTCTCGTCCCCACCAGCCGCATTTGAGATGCTGACGGGAGCAAGAGCAGGGCCTCCCCAGATGATCTTAAATTACAAGGTGGGACGTAGAGGAAAATGCGTTCGGACAAGTAAGCTGGGCCAGAATCGTATAGAGCAGGGATAGGGAACCTATGGCTCGGGAGCCAGGTGTGGCTCTTTTCATGATTGCATCTGGCTCTCCAGAGCATGCTGCGAGGAGGAGTGACGCAAATGCGCAGCGACTGCCTCTTCCTCATCCCCCGCGACTGCCTCTTCCTCATCGTCTTCGCTGGGGATGGCAGAGCCCGGCGGCGGTGCCTTGTCTTCATCTTCCTCTTTGTCCTCTGCTACTGGCCTCGGGGGAGGCGGCGGAGGCAGGCCTGGCCCTGGTGCCATGGGCCCGGCCTCGCTGCCCCCGGGGAATGCCCACCTCATAGCCCTCAACGGCGGGCAGCTCAAGAGCCATGGCCTCTTCGACACCTTCCGGAGGGACTGCCTTGCCGACGTGAACACCAAGGTTTACCTTGGCCCTCCTCCCTCTTCTTTCCTTCCTTTCTCTTCCTTTCTTTTCCCTCTTTTTCTTTCATTCTTTTTCCTCCCTCTCTCCCTACTGTTTTTCCTCCCTCCCTCTTCATTCCTTCCTTCCTCTTCCATTCTTTCCTTCTCTTTTTCCTTTTCCCTCCCGCTCTCCCCTTCCTTCTTTCCTCCATTCTCCCCCTTCCTTCCTTCCTCTTCCTTCCTTTCCCTTCCTCGTTTTTCTCCCCTTCACCCTTTCCTTCGCCTTCCTTTTCCTTCCCACTCTCCCCTTTCTTTTTCCCTCCATTCTCCCTCTCCCTTCCTTCCTTCCTTCCTTCTTCCTTCCTCTTCCTTCCTTTCTCCCCCTTCACCCTTTCCTTCTCTCCTTCCTTTTTCCTCCCTCTCCTTCCTTCCTCCATTCTCCCTCTCTCCCTCTTCCTTCCTTCCTTCCTTCCTCTTCTATTATTTTTCCCCAAGTCTTCCTTTCCTTCTCCTTCCTTCCTTTTCAGTTCTCTCTCTCTTAAAATATATTATATGGCTCTCACTGAAATAAATTTCCAAATATTTTGCTTTCAATGCTCTCAGTCAAAAAGGTTCTCGACCCCTGGTATAGAGCTTTGTAGGTCAAAAGCAGCACTTTGAATTGAGCCCGGAAGTAGACAGGCAGACACAACAGTGGAGTGGTGTGCTCCCTGTATATAGCTCCTGTTAGTAATCTGGCTGCCGCCCGTTGGACTAGTTGCAGTTTCCGAACTGTCTTCAAAGGCAGCCCCACGTAGAGTGCTAGATTACGTCCCTCTAGGTTGAGTAAGGCAGAATTTCCTAACTTTATTCAGTCCTTTAACCTACAAAAGCCTACGGCTTCATAACAATATCTTAGATCTGGAAGCACTCCTCCATCATTGGCACCTATTAGATTTCTATATGCAATTCTAGCTCCCCTTTCCAAGTAAGAGAATACAATTCTGATTTCGAAGTTGGCCTTATCCTGGCCAGGAAAAGGCGGGAGGGCTCCTTTTTTTTTATCTTGGTGGACCACCTTCTCACAAAACAAACATTACAGGCAGTCCCCCAAGTTAAAAACGACTCCTAGTTACAAAGGGGGTGAAGCAACAAGAAGTGGGAGAAATCTACCCCTCAGAAGGAAGGGAAATTCACTCCTGAAAGAGTTTTCGGGGGGAAAGTGCCTCCACTGAAGCTTCCTCACCAGCTTTCCACAACAAGCCAAGTCCAGTGATCACAGTGACAGAAAGAGGTGTGAAATCTTCTGAACAGGGACATAACCAGCAAAATAAACACCATAAGGGTGTTCACCCTTCCCTTTGCTATTCAAAACCTATCTGGAGTTAGACTACAAAAGAAAGAAGAGAAATTCACTCCTGAAAAACTTATCACATGGAAAGAAAGATCTGTATGAGCTCTCCAAATCCTTAGATTTTTAGGACAGCAGATAGATATACAGACAGACAGATAGAAGTATAGATATATAATGGTCTGGAGCATACACCGATTTTTGTATCCACATGTGGTCCTGGAACCAAGTCCCATATCGATGATATGATACCTGCCACAGTTCATTTCTTTCATTGTGGTTGGCCTTCCTGTAGCTTCACCAGGTCTGGCTGCTTAGCAAAAAATACTTTTAATGCCCAGAAACACACATCTTATGTGTTCCTTGTTGACCTGAGTGATGACCAACTCAACGTGGGCTTTGTTTTGCTTTATGCTTCATATTTATTTATTTATTTATTTAAATCATTTATATTCTGCCCTTCTCACCCCGCAGGAGACTCAGGGCGGATAACAATGCAAACATTCAATGCCATTTGACATATATAGACATACACACATATACACACACATATTATCTATACATAGATATACATATATATACATAGATATAGACAGACATAGAGGCAATTTAACATTCCAGCTTCTGGCCACCAAGAGGAACTGTCGCATTCCTTCCTTCTTTTTGTGTACTTCCTGGAGATTTTATGGCCTCGTAAATCAGTTAAATTTAGCCTCCGCACACAAAGTGGTACCTATATTTCCTACTTGACAGATGCAACTGTCTTTCGGGTTGCAAAGGTTGACAACGAGCTACACAATTGGTCGAGAGCTCATCTCGACCCGGGCAGGCCTCGAACTCATGACCTTCTGGTCAGTAGAAATCTTATGCAGCTGACACCCAGCCAGCTGTGTCACATTCCCGGCTTGTTGCATTAGGCTTGTTGGGGAACATCTTTTCTGGCTCCTCAGCAATTCTGTAGAATATAGGGCCTTATCAATATCAGTATTACAAAGGGTCCAATATATGTTCAAAACCTATCCACAAGGCTACTCAGAATATCAGATCTATAATGACGAGAAAGATGAGGCACTAATATGCTTAAAAATGCTGGATGAAGGTACAGGCAGTCCCTGAGTTATAAACATCCAACTTACAAATAATTTAACTAAGAGAGGGGGTGAGACAACAGACGTGAGAGAAACCTAACTCTGGGGAAGAAAATCCATACCTGAAAGAGTAATCAGGGGGGAATGGTGTCCCCATTGAAGCTTTCTCACCAATCCTTGTTTTCACAACAAGCCAATTTTATCAAAATCCCAATCACAGGGAAGTGAAATCTTCTGAATATATATATTAGCTGAGGACCCAGCAGTGCCCGGGTTATTTGAGGAAGCCATTGTGTGCCAAGGTTGGTGCCTATTAGATGTGCATGTGGCTTGCAGTGGTCTCAGGAACTTAGTGAAGGTACTGCGAGTCCCATTAGCCATGGTCCATCCCCCTCCAAACAGCACCAGAATGTAGAGTGGGTCATGGGGGCTGTGTGTGTCACATTTGGTCTTGATCATTCTCTGGATGAGGGTGGCAGTGGTCTCTGGAAGTGAGGGAAGGTACTCACTGACTGCCTGAGGCCTTTCCTTTTCCCTCTGAGTCACTTTAGAATGGTGGAATGTGGTTGGCCAATCAGAGTCCTTTATGCAAATACCATTTTAGTGGCAACCAATCCCCTCTGTCTGGGGCCGTAGAATGTTGGAGTTCTGAGGCTGGCCAATCAGAGCCCTTTATGCAAATAATCCCACAGTGTCAGCCAATCGAAACGCTGCCACATATTCCTCTCACAGCACCGCCGCAAACACTGACTTTTATTATATACATACTGTATATATATATATATATATATATATATATATATATATATATATATACACACACACACACACACACACACACACACATATATATGCCGAGGCACCTAATTTTACCACAAAAAAAACCTGGGGAAGCTTATTGACTCGAGTATAAGCCTTGAATAGGGAATGTAGGAGCTACTGGTAAATTTCAAAATACAATTAGATACCAATAAAATCACATTAATTGAGCCATGAATTACACAAATTGAGGTGCGCAGCCTCTCCTCTCCTGGGTTGCTGTTCCAAGAGGCCACGTGCCTTCCTCTCCTCTCTCAGCCTGCGGATGGGTCGCTGTGCTGAGGGAAGAAGAGGAAAGCATGCAGCTTCTCCTCTCGGCACAGCAACCCATTATTTGGACCATCTCTAAAATATTAGTCACACGTCATTTTCTTTTTTACTGGGACTATATGAGGGATGATTGATAGTTGTGTGGAAAAGAACTTGGGATTTCCTGCCCAGGAGGGAGATTGGAGGGCTCCCAAGGTGGCCGAGGGGCTACCTCCTCAAAACTAATCCCAAAGCCTTTCAGGTATTCTGCACATGCTCAGGAGCATCCACCTTTTTACATCATCTCAGGAAATGTACTGAGCATGACCCTGTGTTCCCATTCGAAACTAAGTCCAGAGAAGTTTCAGGGCTTGTCTCCCAGGAAGGAAGCAAGGATTTCACAAGATTGCAAAAGTCCTTTTTTTGGTTCTCCTTTTGGAAACAAGGGTTCTTTTAAGAGCAGCATGGTTGCTGTGCAGCATGGTCAGTTTTACTTGGTTAGAATTACCTTCTTAATTAATTGGATGACAGATATGGAGGAAATAATAATAATGATAATAATGATAATAATAATAATTCAAGTCCTTGTAGAGATGGCTAATGCCAGGCATTGTCTCTAAAGAGCATTTCCTAAGTTACCTGCTTCTGAGTTCATGCTTGCTCTGAGTATTGTTCTGCTTTTTATGCTGCTGCTTTTTGTTTGTTTGTTTTCATATACAAGTTTAATCAAATTAAATCAATGATTAATCAGATACCTTAAATATAATTGGGAGACAATCCACTCCACCTCTTGGGTAAGTTCATTTTTTGTTTTCCATAATTCTGTTCAAAGTAGACTGCCCTACACAAAGTTGAAGCCGAAGTAACAATGTTAAGCAATCTTGCAGAAGCAGTCAGTTCTGAAAATGGCAGGATTTATTGCACATGAAACACAGCTCAGCTTGTGATGCACATGAACTGTGGGATTTAGTTTTGTTACTGTGAGAAATTTCACCATCAATGAATCTAAGACCACATCTACACTGCCATGTAGTCCAGTTTCTGAATCCAGATTATCTGCTTTGAACCACTGCTGACAATGGAGGCTCAGGTCTCGGCTGTCAGCAGATCCGCTTTTTTCCCACCTGCGACAGGCTAGGCCAGGGGTGCTCATTAGGTAGCTCGGGAGCTACTAGTAGATCTTCGGGCCTCTTCCAGGTGATCTTCGGGCCACACCAGCCGGATTTGGCGCTCCTGCCATGCGCGCACACACCCTGTGTGCACGCGCACTCCTGCTGCTGGCTTCCGCTCCCGCAGTGCTTCTTTCGCCTGCGGGGCATTGCAGGAAGAAGGAGGCACGAGGCGGGGCAGCTGGAGGGAGCGCCCTGCCTCTCTCTCGTCCAGAAGCAGCTGTGCAGCCTCCATTGCCAGCGAGACAGGCAGGGCAGAGCGCTCCCTCTGGATGCCCCGCCTCGTGCTTTCTCCTTCCTGCAATGCCCCGCAGGCGGAAGAAGTGCTGCACGGGCGGAAAACAGCAGCGGTGGCAAGAGTGTGCGGTGGCGGGAGCGCACGGCGGCGGGGGCAGGTAGATCTTTTGGACTTGGTTGCTTTAAGAGTAGCTCGCATGCTGAAAAAGTGTGAACACCCCTGGGCTAGGCGGTTGGCGCCCTATCTCACTGGAAATATCCTGGCCACAGTGATCCAGGCGACGGTCATCTTGAGGCTAGACTACTGTAACGCCCTTTACATTGGTCTTCCTTTGTCGGTTATCCGGAGGCTTAAACTGGTACAGAACGCGGCAGCGAGACTCCTGGCTGGAGTGTCAGCGAGGGCTCACATTACTCCAACTCTGCAACGACTGCACTGGTTGCCAATTGAGCACCGGATCATCTTCAAAGTGTTGGTCTTGACCTTTAAGGCCTTGCATGGTCTGGGGCCGGTGTACTTGAGGGACCATCTACGCCCATATGTTCCCCAGAGATCTCTTCGATCTGAGGATCACAACCCCTGCAGATTCCCTCCCTATGAACCATTCATCTGTCGTCAACCAGACAGAGGGCTTTCTCTGCTGTAGCACCAAGCCTATGGAATGCTTTACCATCGGAAGTTCAAGCAATCACGAGCTGCCGGCTTTTCGGAAAGCTTGCAAAACAGCTCTTTTCCGACAGGCATTTAGCCTTTAGTCACCTTGGTTATGGATTAACTTTGTCTTAAATGTTTTATAATTCATTGTTTTACTGTTTTATTGCTGTAGTTCGATATGCTGTAAACCACCCTGAGCCAAACTGGAAAGGACGGTTACAAATCGAAATAATAAATAAATAATAAAATATAAATGGCAGAGTAGATCCAGCTTCAGTACACAAAAGAATAAAAAACAAAAGCTTATTTTTCACACTGAAATACATTTATTTATTTATTTATTTACGCTATTTATATTCTGCCCTTCTCACCCCGCAGGGGACTCAGGGCGGATCACAATGCACATATACAGGCAAACATTCAATGCCATTGACATACAACATATATAAACAGACATAGAGGCAATTTAACATTCCAGAAATCAGTTAAATTTAGCCTCCCCACAAAGTGGTAGCTAAATTTCCTACTTGACAGATGCAACTGTCATTCGGGTTGCAAAGGTCAACAACGAGCTACAAAAATTGGTCGAGTGCTCATCCCGACCCGGGCAGGCCTCGAACTCATGACCTTCTGGTCAGTAGAGACCTTATGCAGCTGACACCCAGAATGTACTCTTCATTCAATTTAATATTTGTTAATCACCCTCCATCCAGGATGCTCCGAGACATTTACATAAAGATATAACATTTTTAAAAGACAGGTATTAAAATCAAATTATAAAACAAAAGCTCTGTTAAAAATCCAGGTCTTAAGTGCCTGCGCAAAGGACCGCAGATCGCGCATGGCTCTCAGATCAGGGGGCAAGGAGTTCCATAGGACAGGAACAGCGATAGAAAAGGCTCTGTGTCTTGTACTATCAAGACGTACTTCTCTCAAGAAATTGTGCTCAAAATTATCATTTTTATCCCTTTTCCTGAATGCTCAGAGATCTATCTGGTATTTAATGCGTACATTTCACAACCAATGACCTGTAACTTGAGCATTTGACATATGGTCATGGATAATTGACAATACTTTATAACCAACATATCTATTTATCTATGTATATAATAAAAGTCAGTGTTCGCGGGCGATGGGTCAAGCGGTGGTGCGTGCAGAGGAATAAGTGCCAGCGTTTCGATTGGTTGGCACTGTGGAATTATTTGCATAAACGATGCTGATTGGCCAGCCTCAGAACACCGACACTCTAAGGCACCAGATTATTTGCATAAAGGACTCTGATTGGCCAGCCTCAGAACTCCAACCCTCTAAGGCACCAGACAGAGGAGATTGGTTGCCACTGAGGGAAAATTTGCATAACGGGCTCTGCATGGCCAACATTCCAACATCCAAAATCTCAAAGGTGCCAGAGAATGCACTTTAAAAAAGGCTTCCTTCAGCTGATTTAACAAACTAGGCCTCAGCCTGATTTGGCAGTAAGGCTTCCTCTACTTGATTTCCCAGACTAGGCCACAACCTGATTTGACAGTAAGGCTTCCTCAACTTCATTTTCCTGACTAGGTCCACAGCAATGACAGAACAAGACCAAACTTGGCCCACAGACCCCCCAAAATGCACTCTAAATCTCGGTGCAGTTTGAGGTAGGATGCACCATGGATGACGGAAATTGCAGTACTTTAACTCACTTGCTTAGAACACAGTGGCCCACACCAATGACGGATCAGGACCACACTTGCCACACAGAGACCCAATGCAATATCAAGCTTCACACACTGTGCCTTATGACCCACTCTACATTCTACTGCCGTATGGAGAAGAGTGGGACTTGAGGTACCTCCATGGATTATGGGATTTGTAGTACTTTCAAAGCCTTCATTTCCCGCAGACCACTGCAGCCCTGAACAAAGACCTAAAAAGACTACACTTGGCACCCTGTGCCCCCATGACCCAGTCTTCATCCTTCTACAGTTTACAGGAGGGTGGACCATGGAAGATGGGACTTGAAGTACCAAAGACCAACCTTGGCACACAATGCCTTTCTGAAATAACCCGGGCACCGCCGGGTCCCCAAGCTAGTAGTGTGTAAAGTTTGCAAGCAGAATTGGACACCAAGTATTTTCTGTAGTTCAGCCTCCTCACTCAAAAGTGTACTAAGTGATTATTGTTTTTCTTTTTGTTTTCATAGTCCTGAGATTACCACCAGCTTGAACTGGATGGTGGTAATGGAAATAAAAATGACAATCGTGGAGGCCTTTCTACCCCAAAGGCACGAGATTCCGTCTGCTCTTGGAAGCCAGCTGTAGGCTATATTTCAGAAGAAGGAACTGGTGAAACCACCTCTGAGTATTTCTTGCCTAGGAAAACCTTATGAAATTCATGAGGTCACCAGAAGTTGACAGGCAGCTTGAAGGTGCATGTGCATGCACATTATGTTTTCATTATTTTGTGAAAACATAACTGCAAGTACTCAAAATTAAAATTGAGCTGCCTGCCAATGTTGACCCCACCAACCTATCTTAAAGACAGTTCTGGAGTCTCAGCACAGAACACTTTTTTTGACTTTGATATATTTGCTAACACCACTTTGCATTTCCATTTCTTCTCTCATTCACTGTCAAGAATCCTGAGGGATACATATGAGAAGGGTTGGGCCCACTATCATTGATTATAATCTTGCGAAGGTGCCCTAAAGGCTCTGTATTGTGAAAAGAAACAGCAGTTGACAGCAAACATGAGTTCTTCCATAAGACCATCTTGATTTGAAATCACTAAATGTTTCCTGCAAGGAAAAAAAAAAGGGGGGAGAAATGAAAAGAAAAAGAAAAAAGTTTTTCTTTACCAAATAATTTGAAAATCACTAGTATTTTATGGCTGCTAAGCAACACTTTCACATTTGACAGTTCATACCTGACAGTATTTGTATCTGGTTGCATACACATGACATGTATTTTAGTACCTGACAATAGATAGCTTATGGGATTTCAGATTTGGAATCTGCCAGGCATAAAGAAATTGAGAGGAGCAGTATGATTTCTAAATATGCTCATTTCTAAGAATTTCTGTAGATCTTCCACATGATTCTGTGGTATATTTCTGCCAGAGTTTATCACTTTATTTTATTTATTGCCCAGTATGAAACACATCTCACCACATTTATTTATTTATTTGTTTGTTAAATTTATTGGCCGCCACGCCCAGCCGGCTTGGGGCGGCTTACATCAAGCACCACAATAAAACAACAAATCAACAACAGCAATAAAACCACAAAGATAAAAACTGAATGTGGCTCTTAATGAGACACTCCCTACACCACTGGAGAAATTATACGGTTTAGCCAGTATTACACCGCCTGACATCTGCCGGTGTTGCACCTCAGACTGCTGGCAGTTCCCCTTCCTCACCCCACCGCCTCCTCACGAACTCCTGACTTGGGGGCCCTTAATCACACACACAGAGACCAGGCAGTGGCTTTGTTGAGTATAAAAACAGTTCCAAAGCGCCACCTAGTCCAATAATAAGCATTTGTTCAGCCAGGTAGAAATCAAGACTTCGCCAAAGTAACGCTAGACTAGAAGCCACGTGGCAAGGCCCGCCCACGGTTCAAGAAACAAGGCACCGCAAATCATGCTCCTCCTTGGGAGAGCTGAAGCTGGTGGTCCCACCCCCTCCCGCCTATTCAGGAAAGACGTGGCAGAAGCTGCTCCAGGATCCTATACAGTGCCAAGCCACCATTGGCCCTGACGCTCTGGCACCTTTGTCTCCAATCCCCGCCACGGCTGGGTCAGCTACTGGGACCCTGACCAGACCCCTCCTAGTAGACTCAATGTCACAGCCTGGCTCCGCCCCTCTCAGCAGCTGTCAGCACTTCCAGCATCTGCCTCCCAGCAGATCACCAATCCCCAGCCGTTCTTTTGTGTTAAGAGTGTCATTTTGTGTCATTTTGGTTGGTGGTGGTGCCCCGGATTTTTTAATGTTAAAACATCATCTCATCCCATGCTCAAAAGGTTGGGAAACACTGCCCATACACCACTGGAGAAATTATACCCCAGTTCTAGCTCATCCTCTGAATCGCCTGCATCTGCAGGTGTTGGAACCCCAGGACCTATTCCCTGCCCTCCAGGCACAAACGAGAACTGCTGTGCTACAACCAGGCGGATGCAATAATGTACTTTTATTTAGAATAAAGAATAGAAAATAGTCCAAAGATGTGAGAAGAAAGTAATCAAAATTAGTCCAAAAGTTCTCCGGCTGTAAGTCCAATTGACTTAAAATCAAAAGAAGACAAAAGTTCAAAGGCAAGGCCAACCGCTCCTGCGGTCAAACGTGAAACTTGAGACAAACCGCTCCTGCGGCCTCCGTGAACATAGAGACTTGACTTGAGACTTTCCAAGCTGAACGTAGCTTCAGGTCTGACTAGAAAAACCCGGGCACAATCTAATAAAGGAAATTACCTTCTATGTGACCAACGCACCCCCTTTCTCAAACTCCAATCTCTTCGGGAGGATCTGATACTGGCTCTCCTGTCAAATTCCTCCTCATTAACGGCCCCAGGTGCAGAGCTCTCGTCTTGAGAAACTCGGTCCTCCCTAACTTCCATATCTTCGAAATGTTCATCTGGCAAGGGAGTAAAGAAGCTCCCGTGAGAATCAAGGTTGCTAAGTTTCTCACTGTCCAGTTCAGAACTGACTTCCATGGAGTCATCAATATTCTCACTAGCAGTATCATATCCCTGTAGCCAGCCATCATCCCATTCTAAGTCTTCTTCTGCAGACCCATATCCATCGGGCCACCCATCATGCCCTTGATCCGGGGCAGCTGGGGCCCCCAAAGTCTGTCTCTGACCACTGGGCAGGAACACCACACTAGGCTGGGACACCACAGCCGGGAAGTAGCAGCCAGTAATGAAAGGACCAAAGCAGTGACATCTCCAACCCATCTCCTGTTCAAATATCAGCTAGCACACCAGCACCTTAAGAAATAGCTTCTCTATAGAGATACTCGCAGGAACACCTCAGCAAGCAAGAATCCAAAAGTGGCAGGCTCAAACCTAGGACCTCAATCAGCTGATACCAGATGAGAAACACCTTCCTGGGTACACAGAAGACTGGGTGACTTGGAAGTCACCGAACAGACTGTGCTCTGGCATCAAGAGATTCAGAGCCAGTCTTAAGAAATGGGGCTACCAAGAGTAGTCCACGATATGTGAATGTGGAGAAGAGCAAACCACAGACCACTTACTACAATGCAGTCTGAGCCCTGCCACATGCACATTGGAGGACCTTCTTACAGCAACACCAGAGGCACTCCAAGTGGCCAGCTACTGGTCAAAGGAAATTTAGTATAATAATAATTTCTATCCATTATAACTGTATTCTCAATTTGCTTCTGACACAATAAATAAATAGAGCTTATCACAGACTCATATTGGAAGACCTAGCAAATTCCAGTATGGAGAATACCTCTATAGTGTTACCGTTGATTTTTTGCCTATCTGTAAGCCGCCTTGAGTCCCCTTCGGGGTAGAGAAAGGTGGGATATAAATATCATCAATCAATCAATCATTCGTAACTTCCAGTAAATGTCACTCATTTCAGTAAAGTTCATGATTATCCAGTTTCCTTTTTCCGAGATAAATTCAGAAATGTAACTCCATAAATGCTGAGGTCAAACTACGGTACATACAAAATTTCAGTATTGTCCTTGACCTGCATTGCAAGAATAACTGCACTGTATTCTTTGTACTGGATATCCTACAGCTCTATAAGCATTAATCTATGCATTATTCCTTCTTTTCCCCTACATTACACTCTTCTTATAAAGTATTCTCTTTTATGTTTATATGCTGCAGTATCAATAAAAAAGAGCTATAAAGAAAATAATGAGCCTCTTGAATATTTGCTGGACCTGTCCTATTAATTTTTAAAAGGATGCTATACATAGCAATAATTGTTTCCCATTACTATAGGCCATTGTTTTAATAAAAACCATGGCAGTCTGGAAACATGTATTGGGTTTTTTGGGAGGTTTGGTAGCCACCTGGGATGAGAGAAAAATATCAGGCTACAAGTAAGAGGTTGATTTTAGATACTCCGCTAAAAAGCACAAGATCCACAAGAGGTTTTGAAACCCCTTTCATTGGGATAGTAATGTCTGAATTGCAAACAAGCACTTCAAGCGTGTTATCGTGAATTGCGATGCTTCACAGAATGACCAAACTTGTTAGAAAATAGTTTGGAATGATCTAAAGTTTTGTTCCATTTTGACAAAAGGTGACACTTTATTGTGTGGGAAGGTTTGATGACAGGCAACACTCTAGATGTGGGTGACAACAGATAACACTCCATGGTGTGAAAGCAGAGTGCTGTCCAAGTGGGAGAAACCTGGCACTGCTTCTGTCATCAGGCTTCCACCAATATTCTGTCTGCATACCTGTAAAAAGTAAAGTTTGGGTAAAGCATTTTACTAAAATGTCCAGAGTCTCCTAAGCAGTATTATGGCCACTGCCTTTGTAATACTAAAAAGCAACTTTCCCAAACTCTATAAACAAGGGAGATTTTAAATGAAACTCTAAGTACCCAGTGGACTCTGGGCCCTATATACACTGTCATACGTATAATCCCATTTGAAATGCATTGTATGATCGGTGTAAACTTATATAATGCAGTTCATTGTAGATAAACTGAATCTACACTAGCTGTATGATGCAGTTTGAAACTGGATTGTATGGCAGTGTAGATAAGGCCTCAGGGTACATCTGCATTATAGAATTAATGCAGTCTGACACCACTTTAGCTGTTGCAGTTTGGCGAGGCAACAGCACCCTTTGGTTTTAAAAATGCTAAAGGCCCTGTAAAACCGTGACTCCTTTTATTCTGTAGCAGTGGGCCATGGAAGTTAAAGTGGTGTCGAATGGCATCAGTTCTACAGTGTGGATGCACCTCAGTGGAAAGAAATTAAATCCAGCCCCACTTCCCATAGTCCTGGAAAGTGGAGAGCTGACAATAAAATATTTAATTATCCATGTCTATATCCTTCCAAAGCCTCCAAAGTCATTGCAGGAAATGCTGGCATGTTGTTTCTCATTGCTACTGTGAATGCAGAGTTATAACTGGACATACAAATTGTTAGCACACCATTCAATTTTTGTTTAAATAAATAGTTCCTTCTTTGCCAAAGAGGTCCAGTTGAGCCCAGTCCCATTCCAGGAGCCTGAATGTTTCCTGAGGGTTGTTGTCTCATCCTGTGAACCAAGCAACTTGTTCCAGTTTGTCTCCTGATGACCTCCTCCTCCTTCTTGGCTTTCTTCGCGAACGAAAATTTAGGAAGGACTCATCCCATACTTTCTACAAGCGCATTGATGATTCGGAGGTTGGGTGTGTCCTTCGAGCCTGTGCAGTGGATTTTTCTGGTGGAGTGCACCATGCACAGAACTGGCCTCACCCTTTAAACGAAAGGTTCATCTGCCTGGGCCTAGCAAGCTGGGATGGTGGCAGCGAGGTCCTCAGATCGTAGGTTTGGTTCAAGTTTCCTTCTCTTAGATGGTTGACCTTTCAGGGTTAAACGAGCACCATCTACCCAGGTTTGAAATCAGAGTTTTCCTTCTCCCAGGATGGTTGCCAAAAGGCTAGAAAGCCCATCCTGCCCTTTGACGCTCTTTGTCAGACCCTTCGGTTGTGACCTGTTTGGCATGGGAGGCCCTACCAGTGACTATTATGCCACCGCCAGCATAGCTCACAACTTCATTAAGGTATGTCTCCCCCACAACAAGGGGGCACCAGCGGAGAGGAATACACTAGCACTGATGACCAGTGCTAGTGCATTATCTACTCCATGGAATGACCCATGGCTTATCCACAGGTTATATCGAAACACATTATTTTGGCTCCAAAACATGCTCTTAATGCATATATGAGGTTGACTTATACATGAGTATATACTGTAGTTCATTTTTAAATGGTCATTTATTAGCAAAAAGAGTTTATTAAAGTCATAGAGCTATTAAAGGTATTGGGCTATATCCTTTTAAATATGCATATTAATTTTCATAGCAAGCTACTCGGTTCGTTTACTGTGACTCTGTTGGGAAGTAGTTCACATCTTTTTTATGAGCTTGCACCACATAGCAAAACTTTTTTCTTATTGCCTCATAAGTTACTTTATAGTTCCAAGAGAAACATTGTACTTCAACAGGCCTTAGTGGACTCTAAAGGTAAGATAGCTTTCATCCAGGTTGGGAGATGGGATCTGTATTTTGTCCAGAAAGGGAAGAATAACGGTTGTGGAATGGTTTTTATAAAATGTGGAATGCATCCAATGAAGTATTTTGACTAGATAGAGGCCCCCTCTATACTGTTATATAATGCAATTATATGGTCAATATAGACTCATACACTGCAGATCAATGCAGTTAATCTGCACTATACAGTATAAGTCTACACTGACCATATAATGCTGTTAAATTCTGTATATTCACATATCTTCTCCAACCCTTTCTTTATTCTAAGAGCAATTAGGTTTGTACATGTGAGGATTGTTTTAATCTAATTTTTAATTCTGGACAGCTACATGTGATGAACCAGCTTGGTTCAAAAGTTTGCAACAAGTTAAGCAAGAGTTGTTTCAATTAAAAGTTTCACAGCTGCTAGTACCTCGAAAGGTCAAAGCAGATGTATTGCTATTCACACCTTTACATCTTGTGTCACTATGACTTTTCAAAGATAAATAGCCGCCACACATTGGGGGTGGGTAGAAGCTTGGTAAGGGCTGCGGTTGTGCGGTGAGGGAGATAGTGGGACCAGGGAAAAACCTGCTACTTCCATTAGGATCCCAATTAGAACTGCTCACATTATTTACCAAGTACTGGGAGGAAATGTACCATCATACCTAGTTTATTATTTTCTTACTATGTATTTTATTTAGTTTTGTCCTAGTCTGATGGACCATCACATAGAAATGATTCCACCCTGTGGAAAACTACTCCAAATACAGTATTATCTTGTAATTAATAATTTCCATGACTCCAGTTGTCTGTCAACTTATGGTGAGCCCATTAATTTTAAGGGATTTCCTAGACAAAAAAAAACCTCAGATGTGATTTTGCCAGTTTCTTTCTCTGGAATATCACCTACAGCTCCTGGTACTCATTGGTGGTCTTCCATCTAAGTACTAATTAGCACTGACCCTACTTGCCTTCCAAGATGCAATGGGATCTGGTGGCCTAAGCTGCATTTCATAGCTCAGGTGTCAACCTTTTAAATAAATGATATTGTTGCTTGAAATCTCAGATCCTCCTGATGTGCTACAGCTCCCAATTGGTCCAATGAAACATGCAGGAGTTCAAGGCAGGAATCAAAATCAGTTTTATTCAACTCTGGCCAGAGTGGACATTAGGAGCACTTCCAATCCAATGTGCTTTTCAGATATAAGCATTGGCCTTATATAGAAAAGATAACATTTGAGAACATGAAGAAAAGAGGTGATTAGTGTAGCTTTAGGATCTGCAATCTCATTGGTTCAAAAGTACCTTCACAATCCAATTGGGTTAAAAGTACATTCATTCCTAGTTTGTGATTGGTGCATAGTACTATGGCATAAACTGCCATTAGTTGCATTTGAAGCTGTCTGCTGTCCATTTGGGAGGAAGATTGGGGCTGGGTCATGGAAACAAAGGATAGTTGAAGAGATTGCCCCTGGGAAAGGCTTGGGAAGGAAGACTTGGTGGTGTCTTTTGGGGAACTCCAGAGTGTAGACTGAGAGGTCTTTCCCAGCCCCTGACGGTGATCCTGATTTGGGGGGGGGGGGTGGTATTCAATAACAATATCTCAACTTGTTCCATTACCATGCATCAGTAGTGGTGGAAGACACTTTTGAACTCACCAGAGAGGGGAAGAACTGGTGTCATGCTCCGCTTCACTGCCCCTTTAAACATGGAGCCTGCCAGCTCCCATTACACATTGTACTACTACTTCTGGTGGGGCTCCGTGCTTAAAGGGGCAGCAACATGGGATGCTTCCTGTGACAGGGGGGTTTCCTGTGTTGCCTGGGATCAATGTGGGAGCCAGACAGCCGATGCTCCCCCCCCCCCACCTTGTGGGATTGCCCTGTCAGTAAATCAGGCAATACGGAGCATGGGGCAGCAGGTTCCCCACACCCCCTGATGACAGTTGCCAGATTCTCCACAATACGTTTGATTCCAGTGGCCAGTGTGAAGAGATAGTTTCTTACCACCTAAAGACACCACAGGCATGCACAGCAATAAGAAGTTCAATAGCTGTATTTCTTAGCTCTGTAACTCTATCATTGGGAAGAAAATGAAAATCTATCTATCTATTACATATAATAAAAGTCAGTGTTTGCAGTGGTGCGGCCGAGCGAGCGACGGGAGGAATATGTGCCAGCATTTCGATTGGCTGCCATTGTGGGATTATTTGCATAACGGGCTGTGACTGGCCAGCCTCAGAACTCCAACCTTCTACAGCCCCAGACAGAGGGGATTGGCTGCCACTGAAATGTAATTTGCATAATGGACTCCCATTGGCCAACCACCCTCCAACATTCTAAGGTGACTCAGAGGGAAAAGGAAAGGCCTCAGGCAGACAGTTAGCCAGTTAACAGTTTTTTTCCGTTGGCAATGGAATGTTCATTTTCTGTGAGGATATCACTGCAGTGAGAGGGTTTCCTGATGTACTGAGAGCATTACTAGCATTACAAGCTAGGCCCCAAAATACACAGACATCCTTCAAGCTAAGTGGCAGCATAAACATGTCTCAAAAAATGAGGAAAAAAACCATTGGAAAAATCCCAACGACAGCAAAAAAAAGGAAAATAACAACAGCAATCCTGTGAGACAACTGATTGCCAACATGAGGAAAACCAACAAGCAGCGAATGGATCAAGCACTGCAGAGGCTCAAGAACAACTTCAACAGTATATTACTGCTGTAATTACACTGCTTATTTTATTATGTTTTATACTTACTATTGATGTATTTGAATTGTTGTTTACATGATTACACTATGTTGTAAGCTGTTTTGGGTCCCATGAAGGAGAAAATTAAGAATAATAATAATAACATAAAAAAGAAATTATGAATAATAAAATGCTTATTATTATAAATAATGAAATTAAACTGGGCAACATTGTGAACCTAGGCAAAATGATGAAGTTTGAGGGGGATGACTTAGTATGATGTGCGTCCAACTACAACCTTACCCTTCTTACTATTAAAACATTTTTTTAAACCCTTTTCTTAAATAAACATGACCTGGACCAAACTTGGCAAACAGACAACTGGTAACCCAATTTACATCCTGGTGCAGTTTGGGAGAGGATGGATATCAGATGATAGGATTGGCAGCACCTTCACCCATTTTCAGACACCACTGTGACCTCCACCAATGATCTGGACCAAACTTGAGTTTGATTAAGACATAGTGTAATATATGACTAAACTGATATTACCTAACACCCAAAAACAAACAATACCCTTTTCAAATAACCCAGGCACCGCCGGGTCCCCAAGCTAGTTATAGATAAAGCAAAACCTGATACAGTATTTGGGTAAGCTGTTTGATTTATACAAGACAATTGCTATCATCACCATCACCACCACCACCACCATCTTTATTTTAACCCTGCCTTTCTCCCCATGAGGATTCAAAGCAGCTAACAATCCCACAATACAAAAGTTTTAAAAAAAACAATTAAATAGTACTGTGTGGTAGAAACACTTAAAGTAGCATTTAAAACTCACCCCCCACCCTCCACCGAGAATCCTATCCACACTTTCCCAGCAGTCTTCCCCTTTTCCTTCCCCAAAATGCCTGCTGGCATAAAAACGTCTTGACCTGCTTGCAGAAGGCCATCCTGGTATCTCTTGGGAGGGAGTTCCATAGTCTGGGAACAACCAGGAAAAGGTCCCCTCCTGTGTTCCCGCCAAACACACTTGAGCGGGTGGTGGGACAGACAGAAAGTGCTCCCCAGTAGATAGTACGTAGATGTCTTCCAGGTTGTTGTTTTTACTGACTCATTTTTGAATATTGCCAGGTTGCTCAATACAGATTATAGTGTTGTGAACTACAAATGTGACCTAAAATATCCATTGGAAAGTTACTGCTCCTCCACTGGGTTCCAGCATGAATTCAGATACACCATTGCTGCAGCCTCCTGCATAGTCAACCAGCATTCTATTGTCACTGAACACACACAGGTCACATTGCTGAGGAAGGGAGGACTCCATACAGATGTACCTTTGTTATGAAACAGGTGTATTACTGGGAATTCCTTCTTTAGTAGAAAATTTAGTGTCAATGGTACCACATACATTGAAAGGATACATTACACACACACACATTCATTTCAACATGCTTTAGTGAGATTCTTATTTAAAATGTAACAGTATGCACATTTAAAATAAAACAACCAATGTTTTGGACTGTCTAATAGGGCTGTTATCGAATTTCGGATATGCCCGAATTTCGGAAGTTTTTCGGATACTTCCGATTTTTCTAACAATTTTGAGAGCAGCCCTCCCAGAAGGAATTCCGAAATCCGAATTCTGAATTTTGAAATTCCAAATTCCGAATTACGGATGTCATTTTCTTGCTGATTGCTCATTGGCTGATGACTAACAGCTGACTTTCCCTTCTGTTGATTTTTTTGCCCATTTTTGGAAGCGGACATCATTTTTGAAGACTTCCGAAGACTTCCAAATTTTGGAAATACTTCCGAATTAATTCCGAAATTTATCGGAATTTTTTTCGGAAGTCTAAATAATTCTAAACGCAATCTATGACTACATCCGAAACAAGTTTTGAAACTTTTTTTTAATCAAACAGCCGTATTGTCTAAGCAAGCCACTTGCAGGCTTCCCCCAAATGCATTCAGGGATGAAATTTTCTTTTACCGGTTTCCGCTTTCTATATAATTTTGATGGCCAAAAGTATAGAACTATACTTTTTTAAATTACAAAAAAAGACACTCGAGAAAGCTGATGAGGAAGGCTTTTCTACTCCTCCTACCCCCACCTTTCTGTTTTGCTTGTCCCACAGACTTAATAAGGGATTTTAAATAAAGCAGCTTACCTCATGGAAGCTGTAGGTTTGCAAGGTCTTTACTTCTGGGTTGTTGTTGGTTTTTCGGGCTGTATGGCGATGTTCTAGAAGCATTCTCTCCTGATGTTTCATCTGCATCTATGGCAAGCATCCTCAGAGGTTGTGAGGGCTGTTGGCGAAATGTCAGAGAATGCTTCTAGAACATGGCCATATAGCCTGAAAAACTTACAACAATCCAGTGATTCCGGCCATGAAAGCCTTTGACAATACGTCTTTACTTTTCTCTGCCAAGGAGAAAACTACAGCTCCCAGCATTCCATAGCATTGAGTCATGGCAGTTTAAGTGTTATCAAACCACATTAATTCTACAAAGTAGACATAAGCTGGTCTAAGTGAGCTGAATACTTCTTCAGAACATTATAGACCAGACATGTATTCAGAAACAGGCTCTACATAGCTTAGATGAGGTATAAGATTAATGTTCTACAGCAACATTGTTGCCGAGACCACTGTGAACCAATCCATGCAAATATATACATATAATCCATAATTGCATCTCTTCTTTCTCAGCAGTTCATAAGAATTTACATGGAAAAATCTTTGATTGTATGCGGCTGGAAAACAAAACATCATGGACGACTGTACCAATACGCAAAACGAGAGAACTGCTTCAGGGAGTACTATGCAGGTTGACCTGGGCAGATAAGAGCACAGCAAATGTGTTGGGCCAGCTTATGGCCAAAGGAGATAAGGTTCTTGACATAGCCTCAGACTGACAAAGTTGCAGCTAGACATAAAAACTGAGACCTAATACAGAAAAAAAAGCCTGGTAAATTTTATTCAAAGGACTCTGTGTAAGGGAATGAATATGAAGCATATTTTTAGGCACTTCTCTCTTGACATGTCGTAATTCTTTTAGTATTATACATGGCAGCATTTATCCATTCATTTGCTTTATGCATACCATTTTTCCATAATGGGACACTGGCTTTCAAAGTAGAAATGATTACAAATAAAAACACAAAGTTTAAAATAAAGTTGTGATTAACATAGCATTCAACTACCAGCATAATTGTTTTTATTCTGTTTTTAACTACGTTGTGTTGTGTATTCATTGTTGTGAACCACCCTGAGCCTTTTTGGGAAGGGTGGTATATAAATCGAAATAATAAATAATAAATAAATAAATAAAAGGTAATTAAGAAAAAAGAAAAAGTATATAATTAATTATTGTCATGTGCATTCAAGTTGCTTTCAACTTACAGTGAGCCTAAAGTAAAGCTATTGGGGGGTGGTTCAGAATTGATTGCCTTTTCCTTTCTCTGAGAGTGAGAGAGAATGACCAAGACAAGGTTACCCATGACTTTCCATGGATTACATGAATTATGAGATGTGGCTATATTAAGACATAGAGTGAGTGTATACACACCTTTGTCCTGCATAAACCTATTCATGAATTATATCTGGAATGTTGCCTAACACACCCTAGACCCAAGAACAATGCCTCAAATTACCAAAATCCTCTTATAATGAACTGGGAGATGTGAGAGAAACACATAATAGACTTGCATCAGAACCCAGGGTCCATCTGATATGATCTGGGAAAGTTTCCTTCTCCTATGCTTCCACCCAGACTAACCCTTGCAAAACCCATTGAGATGGCCATCTCCCTAAGCACTGACTGTTTATCCTGGACTAACTTCCTTGTACCCACCGGAAAAAGGACATTAAGCCCATTATTGATTGCAAAACTGCATTAATTTCCGATCGCGGATCAATAAACAGACAAACACTTCAAAATAACCAATGACATTTTATTAAAGTTTCCTGCCAAAGCAAGAAATAACCAGCAATGACATCAGAGGGAATCCCAGGCCAATTATGGAACAGATCCTAGCTGGATGTCTTCTGAGCCAATCAGGAGCTAGCATGGGACTCCTGAACAGATGTCAAAATGTAATAAATATACTCTGAATTTGCAATTGTGGTATGTCAGTTCTTTGAAGTGCTTTCTCTGCTGACATCCTCTCTGGTCATTGAGAATAAATCTTTGTTTATAAACTTTTAATTTCTCCTTCAACCCATGTGTGTCTCATTCAGCCTTCTGGAAAAATAGACGCACCAGGCCTCCAAACCCATGGTTCTTGCAGATGGTGAAATCTCATTGTCGGGTTCTACACTGACCCTTTCTTGTAAAAAGAGGAAAAGCCTACTGGAATGAAAAGGTCTCACCTTGCTGCTGAAGAGATAGCAAAGAAGGAGCCATCCTCAGAATGGAGAACCTGAGTTTGGGAGCGATCATGGAGAAGGCCCATTGAGGCATTCACATCAAACATGCCTAGAAAGCGATTGACCATTCATTACACAGAAGACTCACTGGGCTCCCCATATCAAAACTACATTCTTATTGGCTGGCCAGAATGCTAAGACAACACACCAAACGGTCCTTTTGCTTCATAAAGCAACGCAGCTGAGAACTGCATATCTGGAGGCGATTGGGGTAAACTGTAGGGGTGACACAGATATTTGAACTGGCTTGGTATTGTGTAATAGCTGGTCTATTTTAACCTTTGTTTTAACCTTTGTTTTTAATTTTTGTGGTTTGAAATTTTACCTTGGTATTTTAATGATGATATTTTTAATTGCCTTTTAACTTAATCAAGTTTGAATGTATGTTAATTCACTATCACAGGGGTCTTAGGATAATGATTAGTGTCTACTTGTGTACATTTTTGTTTTTAATGTTGATACGGTCAGTGGACTAATCAATAAACTTTGCTTGCTTTCCTACAAAGCTGGTGAGATTGAAATAACATTAAATGATGGGATGATATGGTCCTACAGAGAGCCTGGACCCAAGCCATAAAAAGCTCTGTGGGTCCATGTTTCACACTTTGAATTGTGATCAGAAACAGAAAGCAGCTACAGAACTGTTGCAGTAAGGGAGATGTGTGTCCCCTATATTCAACCATAGTTAAAATGCTGCCTGCAGTTCTTTTGTTGTTGTTTATTCATTCAGTCGCTTCCGACTCTTTGTGACCTCTTGGACCAGCAGTTCTTTGACATATTGTGGCCTCTTTTCAACCTGATTTATATTTTACATATTAATTGAAATTGTTTACTATGTGGCATTACTCACAACTCTTTTTCCACCTATAATTAAGATATTTTTAAATGACATCTGTCATATCTCACCTTAATAACTTTCCTTTATCCCTCATTCGGTCATGAAAGATCTGCTAATCACTTATTATGTAAACATAATGCTGACTTTTCCAAATGAAATACATTAGGTTCAACAATATCAACAATATTTTATGAAGTCGGTACACAACTGCCTTTCTGCCAAATTGACCAGAACCTCAGATGCAGAAAAATGACTGCAAAATAAATGGAGTGGTATATATAAATAGCATTCCTTGATGATACCACTTGTGTTGCTGTTTTCCTCCCTACTCCATCCAATTTTATTTTAAAAAAATATTCTAAAGAAATTTTAAATGTTGATACAAATTTAACACCCCTCATCCAGAATACCAAAATCTAAATTTGTCTGCATGGTTGGTTGGGATAATGGCGTCCTTGCTTTCTGATGGTTCAATGTAATATATTTTGTTTCATGCACATAGTTATTAAAAATATTGCATATAAAATTGCATTCAGATCAAGTATGTAAGGTGTATATAAAACATAAATTCAATTTGTGTTTAAACTTAGATCCCATCTCCAAGATATCTCATTTTGAATAAATATGTGTGTACTAGTATTCCAAAATATGGGAAAAAATCCAAAATTCAGAACCATCTTTGGTGGTCATTTAAGAAGGCCAATAAATTTTGGACAAGGATCCAGGAAATGATATGGAAGATCCGGGGACTAAAAATAGAACTAAAACCAGAGTACTACCTCTGAGGCATAACGGATTTGAATGCAGATAAGAATACAAAAATCCTATTTTTCCATTTGGCCACCACTGCTAAATTAATATACGCCAAAAATTGGAAGAGGGAAGAGTTCCCAACAGTAGAAGACTGGAAAATTAAAATCCTGGACATCATGAATATGGATAGCCTCTCAAAATCTCTTAGGAACAGCCTGGGACCTACTACAGAAAATATTGAATGGACTCTGATTAAAAACTTTTTCAAAATCTAAATCACATATAAGAAAGAAACGGAGAGATCGAAGGAAGAAGAAAGGAAACAATTCATCTATTCCTATTCTTCATCCCTTTTTAAATTTCCCTTCTCTCTTTTATATTTTGTCTCTTTATTTCTTTCCACTTCACGAATGGTGGTTGTTCTTTAATCACTATTCTGGATCTGCTATGCACTAAGTATATTTTAAGATAAGTAAGTTTAAGAATCAACCTGCTACCTTACCCCCATTTTAGCCCCTTAATAATTTTTTTTAAAAAAACACACAACTGCTATCCTTCTAATCTAATTTATATGACTTTGGGATGATTCTTCTTGGAAACATATAAATATCACAACATTGTCTTTACCACCATTGTCCAGACTCGGGTCCTCAGGATAGATCGCGCCTACTTTAACTTACAGCATGAATTACTCTATCCTGTGACGCACAACAATGTGTGAGCATCTTGCCGCTTGAAAAAGCCCATGTATGGCGAAACAGATCGGGCCCTGCAGTTCAACCGTCGCGGCGTGCCCCAGCGTCTCTTCGCAACTTTGCCGGAACACGTTCGCCCACGCCACGGTGCCCACAGTGGATTACAATTGGTCCTAGCGCATTGGCGCTTTTTGGGAGCAAGAAGAAGTGCATTGGCACTCTCTTTGTCACAAAGAGGATACGGGATTTGTCTGAGCGCATTGGCGCTGATTGAAGGGATACGGGAAGGAAAAGGACACTAATGCGCATTGGTGCTAACTCAACATCTCGCTCTACTTACCTTCAATCCTGTGGACTTCTCCCCTCCCTAGGACATCTTTCCTCTTGCCCCATCTTCGGACTTCCGTATGACCACACTGTGAGGTACTGTGGGCAGTGCTTGTCTATATTGTATGCACTATTGTGTATTTTGCACTCTATGTATAATATGCAGTTTCACTATGTGTACGCTCCGAGTTTTGCACTCTATCTTATCGTAGATTGAATATAGAAAGAATATTTTCCTATATTTTGTCGTTTCCAGTAATGTTCTCTAGATACTTTCTACAGCATATAGTTTGTGCATGAGCAGTCTTTTCCAGGAGCATTGCCCCTTGATTATTCCATTTGTCTAATGAAATTAGCATCTGTAGTAGCAATCTAAAACAGTGGTGAACCACTTCAGTGATCCATGGATCAACTCCCCCCCCTCTCTCTCATGCACTCACACACACACACACACACACTCACACACACACCCTGCAGACCATCTGTGGTATTTCATGCTTCCAAAAGCCAGTGTCAAACACAGCAAGTGAATATTTATAACTATACAAATAAATAAATGAGCAAAACACACAATACTTTTACAGAGGTTTTCTCAGAGTGCCATTAAATTTTAGTGACAAGCTGTAAATATTCCTTTTAAAAAGCAGGAAATACTCATATAAATAGCCATCAGTGACTTGCCATCAAATTTCAATGGGACAATTTTTGATATGTCTATGAAATCAGCCTGTGAAGGCAGGGTGGGGAGACCTATGGATTGTGTGTGCTCCAATTTGCTTTAAAATCTTAGTCAGAAGTCTTTCTGGGATCTCTAATTACACCAAAATGAGCTAAAAATTACTCAGAGTTACTTTTTAAAAAGGCAACAGGATCAAGAAATAGTTTCCAGGAGATTAAACCCTTTCTTTCTATGTTACCGTCCCAGTAGACACTCCCCCCCCCCCCACGCGCCATTTAATTCCGTAAGGAAACTCCCATTACTCCCAGAAGACAAAATGAGACAATTTCAATTTGCATATAAAGCATCATGTGCAGTTTGGCCCTGTTTAGCAGGAGATGATTCTGAACATGAAGACTTTCTACCAAAAAAAAGTCATATAGTAGGTTTCTCTCATTTCTATGCTATTTCATTGCTTTTGGGTTGCTGTCAGTTCAGCACCTCCAGTGCTTCTTCAGGCAATTCAACAGTCAGCATGCTTATATGTTGCTGCAAAATGTCCATATTGCTGGCAATCAATTGGAATAGAAATAGCATAACATTCTGGTGGCAGAAACAACAAAGGAAATTTGTGGAACTTTCACTCCTGGCAAACATAGGTTTCATCTCTTTGCCATGTCTTCATATCCATAATTTGTGGATTTATCTGGTTTACAGAATTTGCTTAACCAATGAATTATGTGCAGTACAACTCCTGCATCCAAAAGAGATATGTTCCCTGACTTCATGTGGCTATGCAAAACTGCAGGTAATTGTGATCCCCATTGAAGTAAAGGACATCTAAGCCCTCCAACATGAGCCATTAAAGATAATTTAGAAAACTGCCCAGAAAAGACATATTTCATTGGATGTTGATAAACAGAACCAACGTTAATGATCCCGCAGATTAGGGGTCTTGATTTTAGGCAATTATATTAACACTAGGGCTTTAAAAGAAGAAGTTATTTTTGAGGGACACCAGACAATACTTAGCATGCACAGAAAAGTATGATCTATTGATTCAACTCACCACAGATGCGTTCAAGACAACAGAACCCCTCTATTGTCATTATCATATTGTACAACCCCAGCATTTATGAGTACATTGTACTTCTAGATCAACAACACAGACTCTACTGCTTGAGACAATGACAAACTGAATTGTGTTTCCTTGGCTTGCTTTCCCTATGATCAACTTAGAGTGGTGATCCAGATTGGGGTCACTCGCTGGGGGAGTGTGGAGGTGCCTCTTTTCCGTGCTAAGCCAGAAAATCTGGTCTTATCTCACACCAACCATCAGAGCTAAGACTGGTTTAAAGGCATTTAAACTTTAAATACCTTGTTCTTTAAACTTATCTAAACACCTGAACAGTATTTAAAGAGCAGGGTGTTTGAACTAGTGGCCAAGAAAATTGTGTAGGCTTGTATTTTAAGGTTATATTGTGAATTGCCAAACACTATTGCCTTATAATTTACCTATGATTAGAATTGAATGGATCTGAATTGGGCTTTGTATGGACATCAGGAAAATGTTTAACTGGGTACAAAATGACATTTGTGGGTACGGGAACAACCCTAGCATTTCCTAAATGTGATCCCAGAATGGGGGAAAAAATTAAAATGTAGGGATGTAATTCTTTATTACATTTCTTATTGAAGGTTGCAACCAGTAATTTCAGAAATTTTATTTTCACTAAAATAACATGTTTGGAAACCCTACAGTTTTTAAAAGGCTATTCACAATATAGAACTAATTTGGACAAAATTCACAATTCTGCTCAAAATTCACAATTTGGAGCTTATCCTGTACAAAATTCATGGTTGTTTTGCACTGGTAGCCATATTTTCTGTGTCACAAATAACATACTTTCTATATTTATGCTCTATTGTATTTATTATACTATATTATGCTTATTTAGTTTATCCTCAGTTAATTTCAGTTGTTTATAAGTTATATTTAGTTTAGTTTATTTCATGTTTCATCGTGACTGCTACTTGTTTGTTTCTGGCATTGAATATTTGTCATTTTTGATATACATTGGAAACCACCCTCTCTCCCTTCAGGGAGAGAGGGTGAGTTATAAATAAAGTGCTGCTGCTGTTTTTGTTGTTGTTGTTGTTGTTATTATTATTATTATTATTATAGTATATATGAAAAATAATATTTCCACACAGGAAAAGCTGCTTCCTATTCAAATCTCTAGCTGGCATGACCAGTGGCCCTAGTGAATGGTGTCCAGCAAAGTACATTTCCCAAGCTCTGGCAGCCTATATGTCAGTGCTAATCAAAGTGATGGCCTATGGAACACAGCCAGTCTGCAAGCTCTTGGCTGTTGATCCCCAACAAGTTTCCAAGAGAGAAAGAAACAGATGTAGTCAATGGCTACAAATACAGTCACAATCCCTGGCACGTTCGGAGGGTGAGAATCCTGATAGTCCCCATCCCCCCCAAAGTCCAAAACACTGCTCTAAATTAAGGACTAAATTAATATAAGTAATAAGTAGCTCCAACCAGTATCAAACATATCATTTTGTAATGTTTTCTCTTGCCAGTCTTATCTTATGTGTTAGTTTTTTTTCTGAAAAAGCTAGGAACTATATCTATTTATCTACTTTTGGACTAAAATGTTCTCAAAAGCTTTCCATGCTTTATGGGAATCCATTGACAAGGTACAGTTATGGGAATCCATTGACAAGGTACAGATCTTACTTTTTATTTCTGTTTCAAATTCCAATTTAAGTTATGAACTTTTATATCCATTAATGTCACTGGGCGAGATTTTAACTTGCATTCAGAATTACCTCTGATGGAAATATAATGGGATGTACTAAAATATATAACTGATTATCTTATAATTCTATTCTCTCTGTTTACACTTGCCTTTCAATACACTGATATTTTGCTAAACTTTAGAATAGCTCTCTAAAGCTTACTGAGAAACTGTTTTTCCAACTCCCTATTTTGATTGGATGATCTTTTTATAGCAATAAGCTAAATAAGTTTGTCTAGTTATTAATGTCTGGGTGGGAGACCACTAAAAAGTGTCTAGATGTCCTGCAAGGAATGATTTGTGCAAGTGGTTTCATGCCAATTCTTGGCTAAATGGGCCAATGATTTCACTCAATACTGTGTCAGCTACACTATGTAATGACTATGTCTGACCAACATGCATAGAAGGTATGCATTCCTGTTCTTCTGAAAGAAAATAACTTGAAATAGCCTCAGCTTTAACAGTTCCTCTAGACCCATGGTTCCCAAAGTGGGCAGTACTGCCCCCTAGAGGACAGTGAGGTGATCCAAGGGGGCAGTAAGAGGCTCAGGAGAATTTGGAGGGCACTGAAGCCCTGTAAGGGGGGAGTGGCAGGATTCCAACTTGCAAGCACGTGAGTGTGCGCCTGCCAGTTGGAAACCCCATGCAGGCGCTACCTGGAAACCGCAGTGCATGCCCCCTTCCTCCCTTGGAAGGAAGGGGCAATACGGGACTGCGCCGTTGGCAGAGTTGAGGAGAGGAAGGGCGTGCGTGCTTTGGTTTGGGTTGTTTGGGTTCAGAGTGCTCTCCAAATGTAGGTGAACTACATCTTCCCTAAATCAGTCAATTCCTCCCAAACCTCTGTTATTATTATTATTATAGTATATATGAAGGGGGCAATACAGGACTGTGCCGTGGGTCATAGGGGTTCTGTGTGCTAAGTTTGGTCCAGGTCTGTCATTCATAGGGTCTCGGCTGTAGAAGTCAGAGCTGAATCGATTGAAGGTACCGAAATCCCATCATCCGTTGTCCATACTCCCCCAAACATATTGTTTTTGTGATTAATCACTATGCTTTAATTATGTTAGATATTTGCATTAGAATTTATAAGAGTAGCAAAATTATTTATGAAGTAGCAATGAAAATATGGTTGGGGGTCACCACATCATGAGGAACCTTATTTGGGGCTCACGGCATTAGAAAGGTTGAGAGCCACTGCATTAATACGTATATATTTCTGTTTAATTGCTATTACATATTTTTTAAAATTAATTTCTAGGGGGGCGGTGAGTAATTTTTTTCTGGAAAGGGGGCAGTAGGCCAAAAAAGTTTGGGAACCACTGCTCTAGACCTGATGATGATTATGATGATGATTTTGTTATCCACCTCTCCTTAAGACTAGAGATGGGTACAAAACATTTAAAACGCAAAGATAAAACATATAAGATAAAAATACATAAGGTCATGAAAAAACATATGTTACAAGACAGACATAAGGATAAAACACCTTTAAATCATTTTTATTAATAAAATGTAATTTTAAATTCCTACGTTATAATTGACTGGGTATGCCTACTGGAAGAGATAGGTCTTTAATTTAGCTGTCAAAGCTTTTCTGGAAGGTCATTCCAGTTGAGTTTTTTAAAAAATTCCACAGACTTGGGGCAGTCGATGAAAAGATCCTCTGGGGGACAGTTGCCAGTCAGGTTACGGCTGGTTGGAATAGCTGCCCTGCAGAGGATTTCTGTGTTCTAAGGGACAGATTGAATGGGAGAAGGTGATCTATACATAACCGGGACGCAAACCATGTAGGGTTTTGAAGATAAGAACCAACATTTAATACTTTGCTCGAAACTAATTGGCAACCAGTGGAATGATTTTACCCATATTTTGAACTAATTGGAGTTTCAAAATGCAGCACAGAGGTAGCCCAATGTACAAGAACACTTTGGACATCCAACCTTGAGGTTACCAGTGTGCGCACTACCATCTGTAGGTCTTCCTACCTAACTAGATTGAAATCTGACTCAAATGAGTATTATGGAGGAAAAAGAACAGTGGAAATGAATTTGTGACTACTTCTTAAACTTAAAAGAGTAGCTTATGTTCTGCAAGTATCTCAAGATCTATATATTAACTCCCTGACCTACCCAATAAGAGTGTAAATTTACTTTTTGCAGAGAACTAATTAATAAATAAAAGAGAAAGGCAGAGGAATGAATCACAGCACATCCCTAGCAAGTAACTATAAACATGTTTGTACTCTGGGGCTTGAATGAATATTAAAAGAGTTTCTTAAAATTCACTTTATAAAATAACTTCTGATCTATTTGTCTATCCTAAAAAACATTTTAAAAATTCAGGACAGAACGGAGTTGCATTAAACCTTTATGATCGTATTAAATGTTACATTTTTAGATAGCTGTAATAAAAGGAAGTTGATAAAACTTCATTATCTGTGGTGTCAGAGGAAGGATAAAATCTAATATCTACAAAGTTTGTCCATAATATTGGCTGCAACAGTGCTTGGGGAAAAGCCTTCCTCTAACTGCATTTAATTTTGAAGTTAACTACAAAGAGAATGTGGGGGAACATTACTAAGCAGTTGGGTCATTGTTACATTACTTGAATAGAGGTGGATGAGGTTCAGAATATCAACTGCTAGCTGTATTAGTAAATTGTCACCAAGTAAACATCCCTGTAGTCTGAAAGTATGAAAATTAAATATTTTCTCCTTTTAAAATTAAATACAGCATTGCGTGAGATTTTCAAAAAGAGGTTGAATGTGCAGTCTCAGACAATTTATTGAAAGATACACCCACAGATTTTAAAATCAGGAATATTAAGGCAAGAAATTACAAACAGTAGAATCAAAATGGCACAAAAAGCAGATGATCTTGTTTCTGATATCTTAGGGTAACATTTCATGCCTCTGAACTATTGGTCACTAGATACTTTCACTGCCTTTTAGGTGGTTAACAACACAAAGTGAACTACCATTTGCAATAATCAAAAGAAGCGTTGTGATTTACTAGTTATAAATACTCCAAAGGCAGTGCCGTAGTCAGGATTTTGATTTGGGAGGGGCTGAGTTTGATTCGGGAGGGGCTGAGTCTGAATGAGAGAGGGGCTACCCTAGCCAACCGTTTGTATCGTCATCCCAATACACATATGGGATATAATGAGCATGGTGATCAGATCATGATATGAATAAACATAACAGTTTAAATAATGTAATTCTCGCAGACCACTCTGAGAATGGGGGGGGGCTGAAGCCCCTCAAGCGCCCCCCAGCTACATGCCTGACCAGAGGGGTGCAGTGCATGCAAGCAGCACCAGGGGACCCCTTCAGGGAGGTGTCACCAAAACGACTGACTGTAACATTATTCGTGCAGTGTTTTAGCAGAAATTTAAAATGAGATATCCATGTAATTAGATATCATTAAAACATTTTTCATAAACCCAGTCTACATGTGCTGTATCAGTTTACCTACAAGACTAAAACTCTATGTTAATTTTCTTTTTAAGTACATGCCCTCCAATCTGAGCTATCATTATTGCCCAAATACATTACATCACATGATTTCAGCTGCACACATTAGACTGGATATGAAAAGTGCTTTCCAATCATATACAACTAAATTTACACATCCAAAGTGTAGGAGAGTAATTTGGCATGAATGAACAGTTTTCCCCTGCAATTACATTAGCTAGATTCAGAGGGGCCTCTTTAGAGGAACACTGGTGTCAGTACATGCAGCCAGCTCCGGAAACCTTGGAACACACACTGGTGTAATGCTGTCTTTTCAACCACCCAAGACATAAATTTATAACACAGATAGAGGGAGGCGGAAAAAGTAAACAAGAAACATTTTCTTTGCCATGTACCTTAAAGCCATTTCTAACTAGGGGTGTCACCGCAGTGTTTTCTTAGCAAGCTTTGTTTTGAGTAAGTTTGTCATTGCCTTACTCCAAGACCAACTGGTGGTCTTGGATGACACACACTTCCTTGACCGATTTCAAACTGGCTTCAGAGCTAGACACAGATCTTAGATTTCTATGGTTGCCTAAGTACAGTGGTTCCCAAAGTGGGCGGTGCTGCCCCCAGTGGGCAGTGGGATGATCCAAGGGGGCGCTGAAAGGCTCAGGATAATTTGGGGGGGGGGGGCGGTGAGCCCCTGTAAGGGGCGGTGGTGTGAGCCAGGTTACAGGCTCCCCGCAGGACCCGCCCCCTGCCTCTCTCTTTGTTGCGCCACCTCCGGCTCCTCCCCTTCAGCCTGGCATGGAGGGGCTCGAGAGGCAGGTCGAGAGGGAGGAAGAGGAAGGAGTGGCAGCAGCAATGGCATCGAGGAGAGGAGGAGGAGGCCAGGAGACAGCGATGTCACTGCAGGACCTGCCCGCCGCCCTCATCGCCTGCAACCTTTCGCTGGCTGTCTTCTTCCCTGACAGACCTTGCAGGCTGAGACTCCATAGGCTTGCCTGCCCCACGTTGACGTTTTGTGGGGAGCCATGCTGCAGAGGCGCTTATCTGGAAAACTTGGGCCCTCCAGGTGTTATGGACTTCAACTCCCACATTCCTAACCGCCTCAGGCCCCTAGATATTTGCATTAGAATTCATAAGAGTAGCAAAATTATTTATGAAGTAGCAATGAAAATATGGTTGGGGGTCACCACAACATGAGGAACCTTATTTAGGGGTCACGGCATTAGAAAGATTGAGAACCACTGCATTAATACATATATCTTTCTGTTTAATTGCTATTAAAAATTTTGAAAAATAATTTCTAGGGGGGCGCTGAGTAAATTTTTTTCTGGAAAGGGGCGGTAGGCCAAAAACGTTTGGGAACCACTGCCTTAGTAGATGATCTCCATCTTAATACTGACAAAGGGAGTGTGTGTCACTCCCTGCAGAATCTAGCCAGCAACTCAGACCACTCACAAAGTTCTCTTTGTGAATTGGGTTTATTGGTCAGATTTATACAGTTCAAATAAAACTCTCTAATGGCATACTAGCCCCCAAACCCCTGCTTTTCCAACTATTCTCACTACCTCACCCCAGCCCTTATCACTATTTTCCCCACAAGAAAAAGTTAGTCCATCCAGCTGCGTTGCACTTTGACCCCCACTGCTGGCCTCAAGATGTCACAGAGATTTATGGTGAACTTCTGAGACAGCAAAAATTGTCTCCTGACAGTGTGCCTCTGTTGGTGCTTCTAGACCTCTCAGTAGCTTTTGATACCATCAACCATGATGTCCTTCTGGAATGTCAACTACTCCAACCAGTCAGAACCCAACTGGCCACATTCATCCAGAGGACCTTTTTATCAGCCACCACAAGACTATGAGAATTTAAGACAACTGAAAACTCATCTGTTGGGGGGTACTTTGATTGTGCTTTTCCTGCATGGCAGGGGGTTGGACTAGATGGCTCATGGTCTCTTCCAGCTCTATTATTCTATGATCTCTTCAGGCAGACCTACTCAGTCGGTTTTAAGTTGTGAATTTTAATTTGCATTTCATCAGTGGATTTTAACTTCTATTTTAATTCTGTGTACCTTATTGTATGTGTTTTAATAGTGTTTTATCTCTCCTTTTAGTAATGTTTTATTCCACCTTAAGCTGCAGGGAGAGGCGGGCTTTTATTATTATTATTAGATGGGAGATTGCCAAAATGAATACCGAGTGCTGTAGGCTATGCTTCTGAGGAAGAAATAGAGAGAATCACCTCTGAATGTTCCTTACCTATGAAAACTCTGTGAAATGTGTCATAAGACAACAGACAACTTGAAGACACACAGAGACACAAAATTATAAAAAATAGTTTTGTGTGAATCTGTAATTTAACTATACAATACAGGGTAACTTTATCCAGATATATACTAAATTGTATTTATATGGAGGGTATTCCGTTTCTACAGCACTAATGAAAATTTTAAACTATGTTAAAACAAATTACACATCTTTAAAAAGGGAAGAAAAAAGGAAGCTGTGATAGCCTTGGTATTCAAAGCGGGCTTTGAAGACTCATTTGCTTCAAATGAGTTTTAACTGATGTTAGCTGACGTTGTTGGACATGTCACTGATTTATTGCTGTGGTTTGTGGTAATTATTTTGAGCTGGCAGATTTACATCGCAGAGTGTTGTTGCCTATTTTGCACTTCTGGATATTTTTTTTAAAAAAATCACTATTAAATTTTATGGTTTGTTTCTGCTGTAAGCCACCCTGCAGCCTAAAATATTATATATTTTTTTTAAATAAATTTTTATTGTGAAATTTTTTTCAATATTGCAGTGATACATAAACGACAGTGCAAGTGAGGGGGAAAAAAGGAAGGGAAGGGAAGGGGAGGGAAAGGGAAAGGGGTGGGAGATGAAAGTTGGGGGAAGGAACATCAAAACAACACAAACATACTAAAAACAAAATCACTTCCCGTATTTATACAGTCTGTCAAGTTCCCTTGAATTTCTTTAAGTCAATAGTCTATTCACAATAAATGGTTACATCATGAAAAGTTGTTTCTTTAAAGGTTACATTCAATATCGCTGCTACAATTCTTTCAACTTACTTTGTAGCCTTCCCTTCTCCCGGGGGCTATACAAGTTTACTGTGCCGTAATGTTACATTAGTCAGACTTCAAATAGTCTTCAAATGGGGACCAATCCGTAGTTTTGATTGGTTTCCCACTACTCTGTTTTAAGTAAAAAGTCAACTTATCCATATTCCTGATTTCCCAGATTTCTTCCTGCCATGTGTCCATATCTGGCGTCTTCTTTATAATATTTTAGACTGTTCAGTTCAGCCTAAAATATTATAAACAGATTAAATAAGTACCTTTTTGTAATGTCACTATTTGCCAGAGACAACCTTAAACAGGAGGTGTTTATTTCTGTTTTTTAATAAATGGATGGGGAGCACAGAAAGAAATGTAGATTCAGAAAGGGGGCTTATCTACATTGGCTAGAAACTCTGAATTGGACCAGAACTTTATTTATTTATTTATTTATTTATTTACTTCATTCATATTACGCTCTTCTCACCCCGAAGGGGACTCAGAGCGGATTACAGTACATATACATTGCAGACAATCCCTGCAGTTTTTAACATATATACATTATATTGACGAACATAGGTGAACAAAGAGGCAATTTTTTCTGGTAAACTTGTGACAAACTTCTGGCCACCAGGGGAAGCTCACACACTCCTCTTCTCTTTCAGTGTTTTCCAGCTTCCCTTGTTGTTCTTCCGCATCCCTTTTCCGCGATTCCTGGAGTTCTTAATGGGCTCATAAATCAGTCAAAATTTTCCTCCCCACTTAATGTGGTACCTATAAGATGTCCAAGGACTTCCTGCCCACATTAGTAGAATCCAGTGAATACTCCAGTGTTTCACCAAAGTTCCAGGGCATTCCTCCAGTTAGGGTTTGTGTGAACAGCTGGATTAGTACTAATTTGAACTGGTCCATTGTCCACATGGGCCAGCATCACCACCACCCCTCTCCTTGTACTCTGTGGTACAGGGGAAAGAGGATGGAACTTAGCTCTGCTGTGCTTTGCCACAAAGCTCTGAAGTGCTCGTGGCTGTCACCTAGTGTCTTTGTTGACATCAGAAAAGGTGGTCACATGACCTGGTTAAAGAAGGTGCTCAAAATGCGATTTTCCTGCTTCTTGGCAGGGGGTTGGACTAGATGGCCCATGAGGTCTCTCCCAACTCTATGATTCTATGATTTTAAGGCAGATATCTCTAATTTACTATAAGAATATATCCAGAGCTTGAAATGCTACTTCTTAAAACATTATTTCTTACTCTGATCACCCAACAGCTCGTTATTTGCTTTTGTTATAGCAGTCCATGAAGTAACTTGCTAGATTATTCATTAGTTATATATTAGCATAATATTACAATATAGTGGGGCATTGGTATCAGCTGGAGTTTGATTCTAGGACCTCCCGTGTGTGCCAATGTCCATTATATAGAATGGTGTAGTAAAATGGAAAAATCAAAGTTTGCTCTTGGAAATTTTATTTTGAATATTGTCAAGCTGTGGAGCAGGAGTTGGGAACCTTTTTGACTAAGAGAGCCATGAAAGCAAAATATTTGGAAATTTATTTCAGTGAGAGCCATATAATATAATAATGCAAGGAGCCCCCTTTCCTCCTTCCCGATGCCTTCCTGAACTTTAGGGGCTCCTCTGCCAGGCAAACTCTCCCAGCCGCCTCTCCATTTCCCCCCAATCGCTGAAAGCAAGGGCTGGGAGGAAGCAAAGAGGAAAAAGAAAGAGAGGAAAGTAGATCAGAGCCTACCTCTCCTCCTGCGAGAACTCACCTGGATCCAGCTTAAGTGCAAGAGCCTCCCCAGGACAGAACTTCCCTTCTTAAAGGGCACATGGTGTGGGCTTCTCCGGGAGGCGGGGGCCCTTCTAAGGAAGGCGAGGCCCCGACCTGCATCCAGCCTCTCTGTTTTAGGCCATCGCCTTGGTCCCTGCGACATTTCACAGGTCCCTTCCTGCCCAAGAAGTTGCCGGAAAGTGGTCCTGGGCTGTGGAACATGCCGTGTGGCGGGCTCTACCGGGCCCAAAACCTGCAGCTAAGGAGGTGGGGAGAACCGGGGAAGGCCGAGACCATGTGGGCCAAGACCCTCCCCTGGCTGACCGGAAACCACAGGCTTCTCCCTGTCCAAGGAGTTGCCGGAAAGCGAGCTCTGCGGCTTCTGGTCAGGCAGGGGAGGGTCTCGGCCCACCGTCTATGCAGGCCAGGACTGCTCCGGTCCTCCCAACCTCCCTCGCTGCAGGTTTTGGGCTCGGCGGGATCCGCCATGTGGCATTTTGCAGGCCCCTTCCCGCCCAAGGAGTTGCCGGAAAGCGGCGCTTCAATGCTGGTGGTCTTTGCTTCTTCCAGAACGCTGACATTTATCCGCTTGTCTTCCCAAGAGATTTCTGGCATTGGGTTGGGATTGGCTGGTGACTGCTGGAAGAGCACTTTGGTTTTCTCAATGTTCAATGACAGGCCGAGCTTCTCATATGCTTCTGCGAAGGTGTTTAGAGTGGGTTGTAGGTCTTCTTCTGAATGCGCACAGACATTGTCATCTGCATACTGGAGTTCTATGTTAGATGATATCTATATATATAAAGGAACAGTCGTCATGTGAAGACTACCTCAAACAGAGAAACCTTACAACGCAGAAACACAAAACTTGCCAACAGAAATAGGCCTCAAGCAAGGTACGTTTGTAGCAAAGAAACTTTCCCCCCCAAAACCTAAAAGGCCCCCAAAACAACGAGTAAAAATAAAACTACATTTCCCAGCATCCTCCGGGGCTGCCAAAGACTCCCAGCCTCTACATTCTGACAACATGATTGGCTGCCCAGAAGGGCGGAATTGCATAACTGCTGTACTGGCCAGCCAACATGAACATTCCGACCCATAACAAACTGTCAGATAAGTGCCACAGCCTCCTCCAACACTTTCAAATCAGAAGTGCAAAAGACACAGAGCAGGACATCTTGAAAAAGAGAGGAGCAGAAAGTAAGCTAGACATGAAGATCTTGAGAAAGGTGGCTAAAAAGGATACGGAAAGGATTTTTAACAGTCCCCCAACAGACACTGGACGCACCTGTGAAGATAGAGATCCCCTGACAGGACAAGCCCTCCCCAAGCTGATCCGTCCTGGCCATGGTACAAGTCAAACCCGAAGGACTGCAGGCAAAGAGCTGAGGCCCAAACATAAAACACCCAATTCACTAACAACAATTCCAACCCTTACATACTCAGACTTTCTCGCATCTCCTAAATAGGGCACAGCAACGCGTGCCGGGTACAGCTAGTATAATATAATAGTTCTGTGTTCGAGGCATTCACTGTCGGTGTTGTCCATCAGTGTCCATAAGTTCCATGTTCCAAAGTTCATTTTTCTTTTTTGGTCACAGGGTGGCGACCCCACTGGATGCGGCAGTCCAGTCAGGGATAAGAGAGGCAGACTATGTTTAGGGCACCTTTTCTAGCCCCTTCCTCGTGTGGGGTGAGCAGAGCGGATCCTAAAAAGGGCTGCTGAGTCACCTGCCGAACTACTCAACTGCCTCGGACCTTGAGGTAGAATGACTGAGTCTGTATCCACCGCCCATGTTCCAGTGTGTGACTAGGAACTTCCAGATTTCACAGTCCTGCTCCCGTTGCCACTCGCTGATCACCATGAGACTTTTCTTGGTTTGTTTTTATTTTCATTGAAAGACGCCTGTGTGTGACTTTTTAAAAATGTGTGCAGGTCAGTGCACAACTGAACAACACACAGTCTTCACAGAGTGAGGTCCCACAGAGGCATGGTTAACACAACGGCCATGGCTTCTCAATCTGTTGCAGCCTTCTTCCACCTTCACAGCCGTTGTAACATGAACCATGTTATCTTCCTACACACAAACCACAAGGGTTATAAATAGACTGAATTAAACAAATTCAATATAAAAAATATCATATATTGGATTCCTTAGTTCAACACATTAGATATCCATTAATAGTTCTACACAGAAAGTACAACACATTGAGTACAACACATGAAGGTCAACACATCAAAGTTCAACACATGTTAAGTAGTGAGAAGACCAGGATTCAAGTCTATCATATCATGTTACTCAAACCTATGTCAATTACTGAGTTCCATAGAATCACTGGTCTTCGATAGACGCCAACAGTTCCAACTCATATACATAGTACCTTAGGAGTGCCAAGCACAGTGTTTCTCAAAGTGGAACAGATGGTATTGGAGGAAAAATCCAAGGAGAAAACAATGTTTGTAGCAAGCAATTCTCAGTAGCATGGACAAAAGGAGTGTCGTCCTCAAATGTTATCTTCCGCCTGCTCCGCTGTTGGATCTTCGGACTGCAGAATGCATAGATGTGGAAAGCTGACTGTACAGGCAAATACCCTTTGGATTTCCCAATCTCCAACCATCATATTCCTGAGTGGGATTTCATGTCTGGACTATGCATGCTCATTGACCTGCACAGCCATAACACAGTACCTATAGGCACCACAAAGAAATTCAGGACCAGGTGGTGGGGACATGGAAGCAGTAGCTTACCCTTACTGCATCACCCCTCTCCCCAAACAATTCTCTTAAAATCTTATCTAAACTGCTATCAGCAGAGAAACATCAGAGGGGGAGAGAGGGAGCTCTGCTAGTTTCAGTAAAATCCAGTCTCAAAAGACAGTGATCTTCTCCCATCCCACAGCCATGCATTTCCAGAAGTCGCTCCACTTGTAGTGTTGTAGAAGCCTGAAAATGCAGAATTCAACTTTCAAAGGTTAAAAAATAGAGCTAACATCAGTTTCTACTAGAGTGAATAAGAAGACTAATTTAGAAGTCACGCAATAATGAATAATACCTAGCAACCAAGATAAATTTCACCCTTTTGCCTTCAGTATTGCAGGCAAAAAAAGTAATACTATCTGATTCCTAACCTATTAGTTCGAAAAATAACTAAATAACCACAGTATCACTTTGCAAAAAGCACACCATTTCATAACTGTCATGGAATAGATGCTTACAGAATTTATTCCAACCCTTTCCTCCTGTAATATTTCTTTAAAGAACCATTTCTGTACTAGATTTATCATTTTACAGAATTTTTACAATAAGTCATAGTCAACCTGAGCCTAGGACAGTAAATTATATGGATCAGCAATAATTTCGGATACAAATGGTGGTTGTATTATTAGGTGGGAGGAGTAAATAGGGCAAATGAGAAGGTCGAAGTAAAGTGGATGGATGGTATCCTGGAAGTGACTGACTTGACTCTGAAGGAGCTGGGGGTGGTGACGGCCGACAGGGAGCTCTGGCGTGGGCTGGTCCAGGAGGTCACGAAGAGTCAGAAGCAACTAAATGAATAAACAACAACAAATTTTCACTCCAACCTGACTAATACTTCAGCTTCTGAGCAGGAAAAAGAGACAGGTTTCTTGAATTTCTTGCAAATGTGCATTTAGGCCAGCAGAGGGGCTTCAGGTAATAGTAGGAGATATGAAGGAACTTTTGACATTACTATGAACTGATTTGGCTCACTGGCATTGGCTCTAGCAAGAATGAACATGAACTCTAGAAGGCATTTGGTTCTGCTACAGCAATGCACTCCTGATGTAGAGCAGTGATCAATGATTTACAAGGGCTGGTCAATAAGTCCGTGACTTTTTGAATTTTCCACCTCTTAACTGAAAGGGCAACACTGCTCCTGTCAACAAGCACCTGTCAGTTGACTCCTGTCAAAATTTGAACAAACTGCATCATTTAGTTTGTGTTTGACAGCCACTGATAGCAGACTATTGAGAAGAAAATGGAAAAAAGTGAATTTTGTGTGCTCATTAAGCATTATTTTTTTGCGGGAAAAAACCATCATTCAAACCAAGGCTAAGCTTGATAAATACTATGGGGACTCTGCACCGCCGATTTTAATGGTAAAAAAGTGGTTTACTGAATTTTGTTGTGGCCGTACAAGCACGGAAGATGCCAAATGTTCTGGTCGCCCAGTTGAGGTCTCTACACCCAAAACAATTGAAAAAATTCATAATATGGCGTTGGCCGATCGGAGATTGAAAGTGCAAGAGATTGTGGAAGCCATAGGCATCTCACATGGCTCAGTGGTTTCAATTTTAAATGATCACTTGGGTATGAGAAAGCTTTTCGCAAGATGGGTGCCGCGTTTGCTCACAATCGACCCCAAATGCAATCGTGTGACAATTTTGCAGGTGTGTTTGGCGTTGTTCAACCGCAATATGGACGGGTTTTTGCACCGTTTCGTAACCGTGGATGAAACGTGGATCCACCACAACACACCAGAGACCAAACGGCAGTCAAAACAGTGGGTTTCTCGGGGTGAATCGGCGTCAAAGAAGGCCAAGGTGGGTTTGTCAGCCAATAAAGTCATGGCAACGTTTTTGGGATGCTTGCGGTATAATCCACATTGACTACCTTCAAAAGGGTAAAACAATCAATGGCGAATATTATGCCAACGTATAATTTAATGACGTCGATTTAATGAGGATTTGAAAAAAAACATGACTGCATTTGGCCAAGAAAAAAGTTCTTTTGCACCAGGACAATGCAAGGGTGCACACATGTGCAGTTGCCATGGCAACAATCCATTAACTGGACGCAGAGGATGTTGACAAGATTGTCGCAGCTCTTCGCCCCCCCACCTGCTCCCTCGACCCGTGCCCCTCCACGCTGATTCGAGCTTGCGTGGAGGGGTTACGAGGCCCTCTGTTGAATATAGTCAACTGCTCCCTTGAGCAAGGAGCTTTTCCAGAGGAGTTAAAAGAGGCGGTGGTTAGTCCATTGCTGAAGAAGCCCGGGTTAGATCCCGCGGCTCCCTCCAATTACCGCCCAGTGTCCAATTTACCGTACCTGGGCAAGGTAATTGAGAGGGCAGCAATGGACCAGCTGCAGACATTCCTGGATGATGCAACCTGGCTTGACCCCTTCCAGTCCGGCTTCCGTTCAGGCCATGGGACAGAGACCGTCCTGGTCTCCATCACAGACCTACTCCGTTGCCACTTGGATCGAGGCGGATCGGCGCTGCTCGTGTTATTGGACCTCACGGCAGCGTTTGATACTGTCGACACCAACTTTTGACACACCGCCTCGCGGTGGCGGGTGAGGGGGGACAGCCCTCAACTGGCTGTCCTCCTTCCTCCAAAACCGCCTGCAGCGAGTGAAGTGGGGAGGGGTGGTCTCCGTGGGCTCCCCCCCTACATTGTGGAGTTCCTCAGGGGGCCATTCTCGCCCCGCTGTTATTTAACATCTACATGCGACCACTCGCCCAATTGGTACGGAGTTTTGGGCTGGAATGTCACCAGTACGCTGATGACACCCAGCTCATTCTGAGGATGGACCCCGGGTGGAATCTGTACCCGATAATTTCCATCTCTGCCTAGAAGCCGTAACTGGATGGCTGCGAGCCAGTAAGTTGAAGGTGAACCCGACGAAGACGGAGATCTTGTGGCTGGGCCGCCCGGGGGGTAGAGACCCAGTTGCCGACGTTTGATGGTGTGGCACTTCGCCCACAGCCCCTAGTTAAGAGCCTTGGGGTCCAGCTAGACACCCAACTGTCGATGGAAGCGCAGATTGCCTGCGCTTGCAAGACAGCGTTTTACCATCTGCGGCAGGCGAAACGTCTGGCTCCTTACCTCTCCCGCTGCGACCTGGCCACGGTGATCCAAGCCACGGTCATCTCGAGGCTTGATTACTGTAATGCGCTGTACATTGGCCTACCCTTGTCGGTGATCCGGAAACTTAAGCTGGTGCAGAACGCTGCAGCGCCCTGCTGTCGGGAGCCCCAAGATCTGCGCATGTGACCCCACTCCTGCGTGCACTGCACTGGCTTCCCATCGAATTCGGTCTCCTTCAAGGTGTTAGTTCTAACTTTCAAGGCCTTATATGGTTTGGGGCCAGTGTACTTGAGGGAGCGTCTTACCCCATACAAACCCAGAAGATCACTGCGCTCAGAGGGGCTTAATCTACTAGAGGTCCCTAGTATTAAGATCTGTAGGCTGTCGAGCACCCGGCAGAGAGCATTTACAGTGGCCGCTCCGACCCTCTGGAATTCTCTGCCGGAGGAGATACGAGCACTACGGGGTTTGTTGGCCTTCCGCAAGTCTGTGAAGACTTGGCTATACAGGCAGGCATTTGGTCCCAACTGATGCCTCCTTAGTTGCCAGCTGCCAACATACCGTCCTGCCATGTATTGCCTCTGCGTATTATTGCTTGCCGGGATCATTTGTGGGGAGGGGGCTTTTGGGTATACGTCTTTTATCTGTTTACTGATGTTTTATTGATTTTATGCTGTAAACCGCTCTGGGCTCCAGAGAGAGCGGTCTACCAAATCGAATTTATAAATAAATAAATAAAAATAAATAAATAAATAAATTAAGATACAAGTTGCTCCCTCATCAGCCCTATTCTCCGGATTTTGCCCCGAGTGACTATTTCTTATTTCCAAACCTAAAGAAATGGCTCGGCGGAAAGAGATTTGACTCCAACAATGAAATTATTTCACAAACAAATACCTATTTAGATGACCTCGACAAATCTTATTTTTGGGAAGGGATAAAAAAATTCCAAAAATAAGATTTGTCGAGGTCATCAAAATAGGTATTTGTTTGTGAAATAATTTCATTGTTGGAGTCAAATCTCTTTCCGCCGAGCCATTTCTTTAGGTTTGGAAATAAGAAATAGTCACTCGGGGCTAAATCCGGAGAATAGGGCTGGAAGGGATTAAAAAATTGGAGAAACATTGGACAAAGTGTATAGAGCTCAAAGGAGGCTACGTTGAAAAATAAAATGATTTTTTTATCCAAAAACCTGTGTTTCATTCAAAAAGTCACTGACTTATTGACCTGCCCTCGTAAGTACAAGGGATTTAGGTTTTGCAGGATTCTTGAGCAATGATCTCATCACAAAGGCCTCCAGAATTGCCACACATCATGGCAATTCCAGCGGTTGTATACATTGGGGGCATGTGAAACCCGTCACCCCATGCCCCTCAATGCCCGACTCACCCAATTCACCATCCTATGGAGGGAGCATCAGCCACCCGGCTTCTTCCCATTTTTCCTAGTGAAACATAGGAAGTCTTCATGTTGTTGCCACAGTGGTATACTCCACTTCACCTTCCCTTTAAGCATGGAGCCCTGCCAGAAGCAGTTGTACTTTGTGTAATAGAAGCCAGCGGGGTCCATGCTTAAAGGGAAGGCAAAGTGGATCATGCTGATTAGGTCATATGATATTTGTGCCCTTCCTTGAGAGGGTCCATTTTCTTTCCACTGATGTTCCACTATGAACCAGGTCCTTGCTTTCTCTGCCTGGGCTCCATCTGCCTGAAAGGAGAGGGTAAGGTGAGCTCTGTGATAGGAGCAAGCAGTACTGACTGCTGGTACTGCAAGAAAGGGAAGATGGAAGAAGAAAGGAAAGGTACACATCATTAGTGTCCAGATGAAAGAAATGAAGATGATGATTTTATGCACAAAATAGTCTCATTGAGGGGACTGCAGTCACAGGACAGGCCACTGTTGCCACCCAGTGGTGGTAACCCAATTGCAAAAAGTATGGCTGAGAAAGCGTGCCTGTAAAGGGCACAGGCAAAAAAGACCGAGATTGTTTTGAGAGGGGTTGGGAGGGAGACTGCAAATCTCAAAATAGATTGAGCTTATCACAAGGCAGGTGTCACAATGAAATAACACTCAGCAGGTCAAGGGCATCCAGTGAATCGGGGCTTCCTTGGCTAGAATTGGCAACAAATTAGAGTGTGGGAGAAAAGAACTTGATAGGAGGAGGAGACTATTAATGATAGTTATGATGACTTTGTTCTGACTCCTGGATCAGAGGTTTAGGCAGAGAGCTATTGGTTTCCTGCCCTGCTTCTTCACCCAAATTGGAGGGAAAGGATATGGACCTGATTGGCATTACTAAGCACGGCTACTCATGAAGAGTCATTGTTTACTTGTTTGCTTATTTGAAGTATGCACTGGTTTATTATCATCAGGATTTCCATGACCCTAGAAGATGTACTTCTAACACTGCCCAGCTGTGATGTGGAATTTGGCTATACATAATAAGCTTTCCTCAAAGCCACAGCACATGGATTACTTTTCTTTGATATATACAAATACCATGATTGCTCTTGGAGCCCCTGGTGGTGCAGTGGGTTAAGTCGCCGAGCTGCTGAACTTGCTGAACAAAAGGCTGGCAGTTCAAATCTGGGAAGAGGGGTGAGCTCCCACTGTTAGCCCCAGCTTCTGCCAACCTAGCAGTTCAAAACATGCAAATTTATTTATTTATTTATTTCATTTATAACCCGTCTTTCTCTATCCCCGAAGGGGGACTCAGGCTGGCTGACAAAAGGCAACAATTTGATGCCGTATACATAAGTACAAAACTACAACACATCAAATACAACAACAAATTAAAATCAATTAAATATCAGAACAACTTAAATAATCAGTCCAACTCCACAACATTGTCATTACTCAATTGTCCATCAACATCAACCAAACATCCGGTCCCAAAGCCAGAAAAGGAGGGAAGAAGTTGATCTTATTTCACTGGGGAGCGATGGCTTTATCCCCGCCAAGGTCAAATTGAGACCAGCACATTTGACAAGTTGTAAATGGCTTTAAAGGTCAAAACCAGCACTGTGAATTATGCTCAGAATTGGATCGGCAGCCAGTGGAACTGACACAACAGAGGAGTGGTATGCTCCCTGTATGTCGCTCCAGTTAGTAACCTGGCTGCTGCCCGCTGGACTAATTGAAGTTTCCAAATATTCTTCAAAAGCAGCCCCACATAGAGTGTGTTACAGCAAATGTGAGTAGATCAATAGGTATCGCTCCAGTGCGAAAGTAACAGCACTCCATGCAGTCATGCGGGCCACATGGCCTTGGAGATATCTATGGACAATGCCAGATCTTCGGCTTAGAAATGGAGATGAGCACCACTCCCCAGAGTTGGACACAACTAGACTGAATGTCAAGGGGAAACCTTTACCTTTACCTTACAATAGCTCTTTAAACCCGTGTAACCAGTTATTGCCTAGCCCCACCTTTAAAAAAAAATTAAGAGACTGACAAATATTTTTCCCTCTGCAAAGTTCAAAACTTGGTTCTATTAGTATTACTAATCTTTTATCAAAAAACAATAAACCCAGTTAATTAAGAAATTTCAACACTACATTATATATTCAAAACGAGGTGCTTTTTCAAAAGGCAACTTTAACTTGCAGCACAAGTGTGTGAGAGAGGGAGAGGTGCCAGTCTGTTTTTTAATGGGCTGGTAGCGTTACTTCTCTGTTCCAGCCTGCCAAAGCATCATTTGGACTAGTTCAATGCTACCACAGTTCAGGATGAGTGCTGACAATAGTTGACAAGGGATCACAGGGGATCCGCAAAGATGTTAAGAGAATGGTCCTATGAGGTAAACCTGAGCTTGTTTTAGAAGATTAACTGGAGTCATGCTGATGGTGGGGTCCAATATTCAAAAGGCTCTCAGATGCAGAACTGGAAACCATTGATCACCATAAGCTATGGAGTCAAAAGCATAGCAATAGACACCATTACTGAAAGGTTTGGTTTTTTTTGTTAATTCAGTTCAATGTGTAAAATACCAGATGGGCTTGGTAAAACTGTCGTAAAAAGATGGGTGAGACTGGCCTTTGAAGTTTATTTATTTCAAAATGGTCCCCTTTATGGACTTGCTTTTTTATGGTCAAGGGAAAAATGCTATGGCCCATCTCAGATGCCTTTCTTCATGTCCATCTGGCATATGGTTAACCTGGGCAAAGTATGGCTCTGGGGGCACATTTCTCTCCAGGAATATTTATTTATTTATGTTTCAAACTTCTATACTACCACTCCCCGGAGGCTCGGAGCGGTTTACAGTTTGATTCATAATACAATAACAATACAGAACATACATTATATAGAAGCAAGACAGGGGTGGAACATTAATAAGGGAGGAAACATAAGGATCACATACATTTGGCAATGGAATGGGGATAGGGATTGGATAGAACCAGGGTCCATACCGATTGACCCCTTACTGGGGTTGTCCTATGGTGGCAATTGGCAACCATCAAAGGGAGGCAGCCGCGGGGCTCCCAAAGAGCTCTGTATGATCACAAGGTTGGGAAGAAGACCCAACCCTTGGGCCTTGTGTTCTCAAAGGCTGTCTCCTTACAAGTCCAGCGACCTGACTCGAGGGCTGGCACATCTCTGAAGGACATTTCGAAGCTCCAAAGTTTGAACTCCAGAATGTCTTCGAATTAATTGTCCTCTGGGTCCCCAAGCTAAACACTCTGGTCCTCTACCGCCGTTGAAGACGTACAGCATTCACAGCAGTCCTGGGGACTCTGTGATCACGATGAGTTGTTGATCTGGTCCTTGGCTGGGCTATCTGGTTGGTTTATTTATTTTTTGAATATGCTCATTTTAAGAAAAAAAACAAGGCGGGGTAGGGAAAGGGGAAAGTGTGGATGGGAAGTTTACTCTTTTGTCTCTTTTTCTTCTGCTGTCGTTTTCACCTGGTGAAATTTTTTTTCAAATTCCTGGGCCAATCAGCGATGACTTCGGTTTCGGTGGGAGTTTGCTGACAATTTCCGGTCTTTGTCTGGAGAAGATATCTGGTCTGATCCGGCGTTCTGATCCGGCGTTCTCAAGGCCATATTCGAATGGCCCTCGACCATCCACCTCGCCCCCCTTCCAAGATCTCTTCGGTGGGGGGAGGGGACCTGGGTGGCCGACAGGATCTCCGAAACGTCCAGCGCCGGCACAGAACCACCAAAGGCAGGTCGGCTCAAGCCTTCTCCTGGTGGCGAACGCCCGGATGGTGGGCCAGAGTCTGGTCCTGGGTTCTGGTCAGCTGCTGAAGGTGGGTGTCCATGTGTCGACTCACTGGTTCCTCCCATGTCATGAAGGGGTCTTTGTCCAGGGTCTATTCCTTCCCTAGTCGTCCTCTCTATGTTAATACGGGTGTTTTGAGCAGCAGTCAATTCTGTCTCCCCTCTGGTCTCCGGGCAATCCATATCAGTCCAGTTTGGAAGTCCCAGGACTTACTTCATTTATATTACGCCCTTCTCACCCCGCAGGGGACAAAGGGCGGATCACAATGAGCAGGCATTTAGACACACAAACACAAGACAGACAGAGGCAATTCTTAACATCTGGCCACCAGGGGGAGCTGTCACACTCCTTCATTCCTCAGCGTGTTTCCTGGAGATCATTTATGGCCTCTTAAATCTGTTAAATTTAGCCTCCCCACTAAGTGCTCCCTTAATTTCCTGCTTGACAGATGCAACTGTCTTTCGGGTTGCAAAGGTCGACAACAGGCTACACAATAGGCCGAGAGCCCACCTCGACCCGGGCAGGCCTCGAACTCATGACCTTCTGGTCAGTAGAGATCTTATGCAGCTGACACCCAGCCAGCTGTGCCACATTCCTAGTGCAATATCTTTGAAATCCCCATTCCCTTCAGATTCACAAACTGCCCTTATCCTGCCCGCTTCAAAAGTGAACTCTCTGGAAGACTCCTGGACACTAAGCCACCTTTAAATAGGGCTCACTAAATAGGAGGGCAGTTTCCAAAATTAAATTAAATAGGAGCCACGGTAGCGCAATGGGTTAAACCCTTGTGCTGCTGAACTGTTGACCTGAAGGTTAGCAGTTAGGATTCGCGAGACGGGATGAGCTCCCATCTGTCAGTTCCAGTTCCTGCCAACTCAGCAGTTCAAAAACATGCAAATGTGTGTAGATAAATAGACACTGCTTTGGCAGGAAAAAGCAAGAGATGCTCCTGCTACACAACCAGGAGGCGACAATGCTTGAAAATGGAGAAAAGCACCTCCCCAGAGCCAGAGACGAGAACCGCCTCCAGAAGCCAAAAATGAAAGGAGAAGCCTCTGCCTTTGTGTGTGTGTGTGTGTGTGTGTGTGTGATTGTATATGATTGTAAAGGCATTGAATGCTTGTCTATTTAAATGCTGTCATCCCCTAGGGAAGAAGAGCGCGATATAAATAGATGAGAAGTCATCACAATAGATAAGGTTCTGGCCCAGTTTATCTGTCTGAACGTGTTCTCCCCTACGAACCATCAAGGACTTTAAGAAATTCCGAAGAGGCCCTGCTCTCAGTTCCACCACCTTCGCAAGCGCATTTGGTGGGAACGAGAAACAGGACCTTCTCTGTGGTGGCCCCTTGGCCCCTCCCGAGTGAGATCAGATCTGCTCCCTCCTCCTGTCCTTCAGGAGGCTAGTAAAATCCTGGCTTTGGAAGGAAGCATTCCCAGAGTTAGGACCGAGATTGTTTTTGGATAAAGTTAATGACCACATATATTGGATTGAGTTGAAGTTGATTTTATCTGGCGACTTGGCTTTAATGTATTTTAATGCATTTTATCTATATGTGTTTTATTTTATTTGTATTTTATTTATGTGTATTTAACTTTGTATGGTTATATGATGTTTTAATTTGTATCAACTGCATTGAATTCTTGCTGTAAGGCTGGTCTGAGTCTGTCTTCAGAGGTGAGAAGATCGGGATATAAAAGTTTAAAATTAATTATTAATTAATAAAACATTAAAAGGGATAAGGAAGACCCAATGGAGGTTACTTTCTAGGGGTCTTGAGGCTTTCCCCAACCTATGGCAATTTCTCAGGATCTTTCAATGAAGAAGGCCGTGAATGATGATTCTTTCTTTAGAATCTGAAATCCTTAAACGTGTGGCACATGTCAGCATAGTAAAGTACTCTCCACCTACTCATCACTTATTTTTAGACAGTCTCTGTTTTGTTTTTGTTCATGTGCACCTCAAACATTGATGGTACAATCTACACACAAGTGTCTCACACTTGTTTAACTCAATGATGATTGATTATTTTGTAACTGCTAATAAAAACCTCAAAGAGAAAAAGTGTGAAAAGAGACAGCATGCACTGCTTTGAGAAATGTGGATTGTAAAAGAATTAAGAAAATGTGTCAGAGAAGCATTTCTGTAAAAGGTAGTGGAATTTTTGTTTATTTCATTCTGAAAGATTGTATGAATTTTCACAAGAGTAAGTAGACATCAGGGGTGGTCTAAGGTAATTTTATATGGTAAGCGAACATTATTTTGGTGCCCCCCCAAACATTATTTTAGAGGGCCCCCCCCATGTAAAACAAACATAAAATTATAATATCACAATACCATTAGTAGTATTATACTGTATCAATGTATATACAATATATTATACTACATACTCATACTATATTATATCACAATTATATTATACTACATTACAATATAATTATATAATAATATATTGACATTATAATATAATATAACATTCTATTATATTATTATTATTATAAAATAATAAATAAAATTATTTATTTAAATAAAATTATCCTCTACTAAATATTTTCATTACTCCTATAAAACTCAAATAACCCAAAATAAAGTAAAATAAAATATTATATATTACTATTTGCCTGCACAGTTGCTCCTGTCTCTCCTTGATGCTCCCGGCCAGCGCGCGCGCACACGCGGGGAGGTGGGCAGGTGTGGTAGGGTTCACATGTGATTGGGCCTGGCGAGGGAGTTCGCCTCAGCACGCGACTGCTACTTCCAGTGGCGGCTGTCAGGAGGCAATACGTCACCAATACCCCTTTGGCTCCCCAGCCGCGGCACTGTCTGAGGAACATCCCAGATGGCGCCCCTTCCCAGATGGCGCCCCATGCAGCCGCTTCCTTGGCCTACCTGTAGGACCGCCCCTGGTAGACATGTACACATCCATTATGATATTAAAAGCATTACATTCATAGTATTCATAGCATTCATAGCACTAAGAAATAAAACTAATATAAGCATTTGGAGATGTGGGCAACACTGTTTATCACTTGCAATGTACAACAGGTTCTTATGACTGCCTATTCAAACAATATTGCCAACATTTTCCTAGTTATTTTCTCTGGCATTACTTCGCAAACAAAGATTCTTAGGAAGGACTCATCCCACGCTTTTGGCGGGACTGAGAGCAGGGCCTCTCTGGATGATCTTAAGCATCTCGATGGTTCATAGGGAGAGATGCGTTTGGACAGGCAAGTTGGACCAGAACCGTTTAGGGCTTTAAAGGCTAAAGCCAGCACTTTGAATTGTGCCCGGTAGCAAACTGGCAGCCAATGGAGCTGGCACAACAGGGGAGTTGTATGCTCTCTGAATGCCGCTCCTGTTATCAAACTGGCTGCTGTCCGTTGGACTAGTTGCAGCTTCCGAACAGTCTTTAAAGGTAACCCCACATAGAGAGCATTGCAGTAATCTATACGGGATGTAACCAGAGTGTGGATCACCGTGGTTAAGACAGACTTCCCAAGGTACGGGCGCAGCTGGCACACAAGTTTTCACTGTGCAAATGCTCCCCTGGTCACCGCCGAAACCTTGAACTGGGTTATCTGAGTCCACACTCAGATAATGTGGGATTTTCTGCCTTGATATTCTGGGATATAGGGCTGTGTGGAAGGGCCCCGAGACTGTTTTCAGGTCAGCTTCAGTTTGAACAAAATGAAACAGCTAGGCTGCTAAGCAGTGCATGCTGGTGTGATCTTTATCATTATATGGATTTTGAAGAGGCACAGATAGAAGGAGAAAGGGAGAAACATGCCTAGAGGAAGGCATGTCAAGCAAACCCTCATCATGACAGCTTTCCATTTGGAAATCTGTATCATCATTGCAAAAGCCAATGCAGATCCTGAATAGGCTTCTACAGTGACTTATGGACCCACCGGCAATTCTCTACCCTTGGAAGACAATTAAACTAGGCCATGAGGGTTTACCTATACATCTTTATCATACGTCTACTGAGAAATCTACTTTAGTAGCCACATTTTACAGGCCCCATCAAGGTGTTTGATGCAACTGTTAAAACTTTTATAAGTTTAGGCCCAGAGGTGTACTGTCTAATCATGAACCTGCCTGATTAGTAAGAGAGAGTTACTGGAATCACATTACTAAGAGATGCCTGTTAGTAGGTGCACACAGGAAAAGGCTGTTTATTATCTTGCTCGTAAATGACAGCATAATTTCCTTTCAGAATGAATATTAATTTCAGTTTTTATTTATTTATTTATTTACCATATTTCTAACCTGCCCTTCTCAAACCCAGAAGGGGGACTCAGGGCGGCTTACATTCAACACAAAATATCTATAAGGCTACACCATCAAAGTAGGCTCAAGATAAGGTTTCTAAAGCCGATGCAGTCTCCCCGCAAACAATATTCAAAGAAGCTTGAGTGCTTTGAAAAATATATATCAAATATTCATATCAATTAGATATATCATGTTACAACATACAGTGAGCATAAATGTACATATAGCAATATACAAACAAGTTGCAGAAGTTGCAGCGTATGGTATCTGTTGGGGAGATAGTCCTGTAAGGCTGGGAGAGCCTAAAATGTCAGTAAAGTCTAAAGTCTCTGGACCCTTACCCTCATGGGTCTCAAACTACACAAGGAAGGGAGTCGGCATCTCCACCAGATGGTTAGATAGCTGGAAACACGCCTACGGCTATAGGTCAAAGGATGCCACAGTCTGGCCATTTCACGTGGTAAACACGCTTCGTCAGGGCGTTCCGGCTTCGGGACGCTCCTCCTTGGTATGGTAGTAGAGCGAATTATGCTGGTTCGTCTACTAGAAGAACATCTGGACAAATATAGGTAGCCACCAGTAAGTATCAAGTACTACCATGGAAGAAAACAGTCCCACATGAAACATACATAACAAATACATGTTACAGATTCAGTAGTCAATGACTTCACAAAGACGTATCTTCTAGGGCTGGATACAGCAACCCTAGGTTCTGAGAAGGAGGTTTATATATTGAATATGACCAAGTGGACTTAATTAAAGTAGCAAAGTTTGGACCGAGAGCCCATCATTGAGACCTCCTGGGGTTTCTGAAGACAGAAGCAAGATCCATTTTCTTTCTGCCCGCAGCAGATGTTTCTGCTGGTCACAATGCCTTGGAAATTTAACTCTTTCCAGTCCCATAATCCTTAGAGATTCAGGCGCAACCTTGGCTTGCGCACAGTGTTGGTAGAAGGCTGAATCTTGTGCCCCATATAGAATGTGCGACAAATGCTCCATAATGCGGATTTTTAGACTCCTAGACGTCATACTAATATAGTGGCGAGAGCAGCCACACCCACATTTGATGCAATATATAATCCCAGTAGCCGTGCAAACAATGTCATCTCTTAATTTGAGAACCCGGCCATTACTGTTGTTGGTGATACTCTGGGCAGGGTCTATTAATGGACAAATTTGGCATCTGCCGCATTTTTTAGAGCCTGGTCTAGAGGCTACCACAGGCTACTACAGGCTGGGTTGAATAAATGAACCAACTTATATGAAGGTTTATTTTTCCTTGCAGTAAAAATATTTGGCTCCAGTAAATTAAACTTTGTCTTTATATGAGCTGCACAGGTATTTAACAGCTATATGTCAGTGTAATATTAACAAGATTCTTAAAGACCATGTGACTTTAACAGAAGTCTATGCCATCTGTGCTACTCCAATTAGAAATGCAAACAAATATGTATTTTACAGTAACATCAATTAAATGTAACACATATGTGATGCATCTTTTTTGCCTTTAAGAAACAAATCAGGCAAGCAGCCTTTTTTGGAAAGATGAACATAAAGAGAACTTATTCTAGGGACCCAAAGAACCTGCCACAAACAGTATGTATGCCATTTCTCAAATAGAACAGAAAATCTGTTAAGTGTAAAAAAAATTTTTTGTCATTTTTGTTCTACAGAATGTCATGATTAAGTATCTGATGTTTAAAATATTTCAGTAGCATTGCAGCAAAGTTAACTCTGAAATATTCATATTGGGGATGGTCAACTTTTGATACACAAAGGCATATGTAGATAATGGTTGTGAAAGGATCCATTCAGCTTAGTTCATCATCAGTTTCATCATCAGTTTAATACTTGTTAATCGCCCTCCATCCAGGATGCTCTGGGCGATTTACATAAGAGCAAAGTTAAAACAAGATAAAATATTACATAGACCAAATATTAAAAAGTTAACAATTACAAAGTTGCGTTTGACACCTTTTCTTGGGTATCCCAGCTTTCCCCACTCCAGTGAGTTTGGAGTGATGCGGTTGCTGGGCCACTGGAAAAGCAATGGGGAAGCACAGGCACAGTAATGAATCAGCTACTGCAGCCAGTGAGTCATACAGTACAACCCCAGTATCTGTAGGGCTGGTACCTGTGATTTCATTTGTCCATGTACAACAAAATAATGCTGCTACTCCACCCATACAGAATCCAAATGACAACCAGAGGACCTTTTCATCAGTTTCCCGAAGACTATGGAATGACCTGTCAGAAGAGCTCCAACAGCTAAATGAGCTGTCAGGATTTAACACAACTGAAGACTTATCTCTTTCAGCAGGCCTACCCAGTCAATTTTAGCTATGAATTTTAAAATCACATTCTATTTTTATTGTATTTCAACTTTGTAATATTGTATACTGTAAAATATGCCTTTATGCTTGCATTTTAACTATGTTTTAACATGTGCTGTTAGTCTTTGACTATGCAATGCCCAACAGTATTATTGTGATTAACAACAATGCTAATATATGTAGAATCACAGTAAAGATGATAATGAGACTCCCAAAACAGTGGTTACATTTTTTGTGTCAGGAGCGACTAGAGAAACTGCAAGTCGTTTCTGGCGTGGGAGAACTGGCCATCTGCAAGGACGTTGCCCAGCAGACGCCTGGATGTTTGATATTTTACCATCCTTGTGGGAGGCTTCTCTCATGTCCTCGCATGTGGAGCTGGAACAGACAGAGGGAGCATATTGTTGTTGATATTGTAATCTGCATTTATATCCCATATTTTCCCCAAGATTGGTACGAGGGCAAGTCAATAAGTCTGTGACTTTTTGAATGAAACACAGGTTTTTGGATAAAAAATAATTTTATTTTTCCTTTGAGCTCTATGCACTTTGCCAAACGTTTCTCCAATTTTTTTATCCCTTCCAAAAATTAAGATTTGTCGAGGTCATCAAAATAGGTATTTGTTTGTGAGATGATTTCATTGTTAGAGTCAAATCTCTTTCCGCCGAGCCATTTCTTCAAGTTTGGAAACAAGAAATAGTAGCTCGGGGTCAAATCCAGATAACAGGGTGGATGAAGGAGCAATTTGTGTCCCAATTCATGGATTGTTGCCATGGAAACTGCAAATGTGTGTGCCCTTGCCTTGTCCTGCTGCAAAAGAAATTTTTTCTTGGCCAAATGCGGTCGGGTTTTTTTTTTTCAAATCCTCATTAAATCGACCCAATAAGTTGGCATAATATTCGCCATTGTTTTACCCTTTTGAAGGTAGTCAATGTGGATTATACCGCAGGCATCCCAAAAAAAGGTCGCCATGACTTTATTGGCTGATAAACCCACCTTGACCTTCTTTGGCACCGATTCACCCCGAGAAACCCACTGTATTGACTGCTGTTTGGTCTCTGGTATGTTGTGATGGATCCACGTTTCGTCCACGGTTACGAAACGGCACAAAAACTCGTCCGTATTGCGGTTGAACAATGCCAAACACTCCTGTGAAATTGTCACATGATTGCGTTTGTGGTCGATTGTGAGCAAACGCGGCACCCATCTTGCAGAAAGCTTTCTCATACCCAAGTGATCATTTAAAATTGAAACCACTGAGCCATGTGGGATGCCTATGGCTTTCTCAATCTCTCGCACTTTCAATCTCCAATCGGCCAACACCATATCATGACTTTTTTCAATTGTTTGGTGTGTAGAGACCTCAACTGGGCTTCCAGAACGTTCGGCATCTTCCGTGCTTGTACGGCCACAACAAAATTCAGTAAACCACTTTTTTACCATTGCCCTTTCAGTTAAAAGAGTGGAAATTCAAAAAGTAACTGACTTATTCACCCGCCCTCGTACTATAGATGGCTCACACATTAAAAAGATTGCAATTTAAAACATGAAAAGCTACATTATAACTGAACTACATTAAGGGCTCATATAAAAACGAATTCTAAGAGGCTTTTAAAAACAATAAACAGTTTAAGAGAATACAGGACTCGCACCCCCCTTTTCAATGCAAAATTTCAAATTCAAACAAGGAATTATATTCAAATGGAAGGAAACAACAGCTTCTCAAATAATTACCAAGAATATACTCTTCAGTTTATAAAGTAAAATAGCTTTATAACAGCTTGTATGAATCTAAGTAAAATGGAATTTAAATTTGCACAGCTTGTCTGTCTATATTTTCTTCTATATTAATTCTGTTTTCCATTGTGGAACAATTGAATCTATGTTATGGAAGCACTTAAACACAATAACTTCTCTCTCCACAATAGCAGGAGTGGTCCCTGAGCCTTGCTAATGAAGGAATAATTTAGTTTGATCATCATCTTCATTTCAATTTTATCTCAGGTGGTGAGATTAATCAAGCATGTGCTTCCCTTGACTTAATTATTGTGTGTACATACATGAGCTCTGCTGCAATTAATTCCTTATATTTGTAGATATGGAAGAAATGACAAGCTCATGAATTGAGTGTATGTCTGTGTGTTTATGCGCTGTATCTTCAGTCCTACCATGTATGCACAATTTTGATAGACTAATAGTTTTTCATAATACATTCTGTTATACAGAATAGGAATAAATGGATCTTTTCTGTCTCCTTCCACAATAGGTTTTTCAATAGATTTGTGTTAGAATACTGGAAGCCTGGTAAAAATAAACCTTGTGCTACGCTTTCAGTGATGTTCTATGGATCACAAACGTCTTCCTTTCATTTAGGAAACCACGGACCTTATCACAAAGGAGACAATGGTGGGTCTGACATTCTATGCATATGAGTTTGACACTGTGATCACATGATGCCTAGTTCCCTTTGTGTGCATCCTGTTGTGACTTATGTGCCTCGAGTGTGCAGCCAGGATTAGACACTTCTCCATTTTAAACACAGGCTGGAACATGCCTGGTACCTTTTCTAGTCTTTTACCAATGTTCACCTCTCCATTGGTGCCCACTTGTTGTGGGGGAGACGCTTGCGTACCTTAATGAAGTTGTGAGCTATGCTGGCAGTGGCATAGCCACCGATAGGGCCTCACATGCCAGACAGGTCACAACCGAAGGGTCTGACAAAGAGCGTCAATGGGTAGGATGGGCTCTCTAGCCTTTTGGCAACCATCCTAAGAGAAGGAAAACTCTAATTTCAAACCCGGGCAGATGGTGCTCGTCTATCCCGTAAGGTCAACCATCTAGAGAAGGAAACTCAAATCAAACCTACGACTTGAGGACCTCGCTGCCACCGTCCTAAGCTTGCTAGGCCTTGGCAGACGAACCTTTGGTTTAAAGGGTGAGGCCAGTTCTGTGCACACTGCGCTCCACCAGAAAAATCCATTGCACAGGCTCGAAGGACACATCCAACCTCCTTAATCATCAACGCGCTTGTAGAAAGCATGGGATGAGCCTTCCTAAGAATCTTCATTCGCGAAGTAATGCCAGAGAGAAACCAATGTTCATAGCTATCTTGTATGGCTTCAATTAGTTTTAATCCTGTATTTTAATCACTTTTAACTATTGCTATTTTCATCCAACTGTGTGTTAAATCAGTCAGCCGTTGTTAATCTGATCAAACTTGGATATTTCAAATTCAAAGTGCTGGTTTTAACCTACAACACCCTATACGGTTCCGGCCCAGTTTACTTATCCGAACGAATTCTCCCCTATGAACCATCAAGAACATTAAGATCCTCCGGAGAGGCCCTGCTCTCGATCCCGCCATCTTCGCAAGCGCGTCTGGTGGGGACGAGAGACAGGGCCTTCTCTGTTGTGGCCCCTCGGCTGTGGAACTCCCTCCCAAGCAATGTTAGATCTGCCATCTCCATGTTGTCCTTCAGGAGGTGGGTGAAGACTTGGATGTGGAACGAGGCCTTCCCAGATTGATTTCAATCGGAAATGGGTGACCACTTTTATGGACCGAGTTGAATGTGGTTTTAATGGCAATGTGGTTTTTATGTATCTCTGTTTTTATGTATTTTAATATGCTGTTTTAAGATGTTTTAAATTTGTATGGCATTGTATTTTTCTGTAAGCTGGCCTGAGTCCCTCCATGGAGGTGAGAAGGTCGGGGTACAATTTTTTAAATAAATAAATAAGTAAATAAATGTTGTACACTTACGAAGCAATAAGGGTCTTTGGACCATAATGAAATGTTGTTGTTGAGTGTGCACCCTGTACTTTTAAGAAAATGCTTTCCTATGGATTTTTCTATGACTTCTCTAGATATATATATATATATATATATACATACATACACACACACACACACACACACACACAGTATATATATGTTTAAATTCAGACTTATATACCGCCACTTTCCGAAGGCTCGAAGCGGTTCACAAGCAACAGCACAAACAATATCATTTAAGAACCAAGTTAAAATTACATTAGCAAGATTCAAATGCTTGCTGAAACAGGTAAGTTTTGCATGCCCTATGGAAAGTTGACAAGTCACGGATATGATCGTATCCCCGTATGCATCGTGTCAGCTGAGGCATGACGTGTCTCTCAGGATGTGTTTGGAGGTTATGTCTTCCTACCGGTGGGTTCTGCTTTGTTGAATTGTTGTACACTTCCAGTGGCAGTCAGAGGAAGATATAATCACTCAAGGAAAGCCATTCAGATTCTCCAATTTCACAATAATGATATATATATCAGAATTATACAGTTCAGTAAGAGGGAGGTTATGAACTTCCACACTTACACAAGATCCACCATTTTTATTAAAAATACAGGACGGAAGGCAAAGAGGCAGATGCATGTCTGGTGACTTTACCCTCCTTGTTCTTCTCTCCCTGGGAAAGGGCTGGTGGGGGGAGGGCTGGGCGATAGGCCTGGCACCCTACCCTCGTTCCCCACTCCCACAAGCAGAGCTGGGAGGAGCGGAGATGTGGCATTGTTTCTCACCACCTCTTGAGGCAGCACTCAGCAACTCATGGGCAGGTTTCTCAGCCCCAAGTAAACAACACAATTTGTGATTCTTCTACAGAATGAGCTGTGCTGGCATTTCGCCTTTGATGCTGCTGTCAAAATGGCAGTTGTGTCTCACAGCACACTTCAAACACAGAAAAAGAGCATTTAAGAGGAGAGGGGATATGTGTATTGGAGGGACTGAGAAAGAAAAGGATTTCAAGACTGCGGCCAGAGGAGAAAAAAACTCATCAAGAGGGTCAAGAGAGACCAGAGAAGGAGGGAATGGAGGTCTGCACTTTAGGACAGTGATTTTCAACCAGTGTGCCGCGGAACACTAGTGTGCCGTGAGAGATCATCAGGTGTGCCGTGGGAAATTATTTTCGAACTTGATTCATATATAAACTATAACAGGGATGCTCAGGACGTCGATCGCAATCGACTGGTCGATCCTGAGGCCATCTGGAGTCGATCCCAGCTGATGCGGCACTTCTAGAGGGGGCGGAGCCAAGCCGTGCCAGGCCCCGCCCCCTCCTCGCCGGCTTTAGCTCTACCACAGCTTCTGCAGCCTTGAGAAGGGTAGAGGAGGGTATTACCAAGCCAGTGGTGGCTAGCTATGCCATCACTAACTTAGCATACCCCCCTCTGCCCTGGAGAAGTTGTGGTAGAGCTCCAGCCAGGGGGCGGAGGGGGCGGAGCCAAGTGGCACCAGGCCACGCCCCCTCCCCACCAGTTTAAGCTGTACCACAGCTTCTCCAGGGCAGAGGGGGGTATGCCAAGCCAGTCGTGACATAGCTAACCATCACTGGCTTGGCATACCCCCCTCTGCCCTGGAGAAGTTGTGAGAGCTCCAAGAGAAGTTGTGAGAACCAAGCCGCACCAGGCCCCACCCCCGCCCCAGCTCCGCCCTGCTTCTCTCAAGGTAGATCTTTCTGTCTTAGATTTATTATAAGTGCTCGCATGCTGAAAAAGTGTGGGCACCCCTGAACTATAAGGTGCATCAATAATAAGCAACTATGGAATGGGTGGGGGATGGGAAGGGTCAACAGAAGAGGTTACAATAAAAAGGACCTCAATTTTACTCAACAAGAAATGAAAATAAATGCATACTGTATGTATCCCATCTTCAAAACTCGCAGAGGTAACTTGTTTTCCATCCAATAAGGTCCCATCTTATAGCAGGCATAGAAATGGATAGCTCACAACCCTGCCAAGACACAGGAGAGAAAAAGGCAGAGTTTGGTTCCACGATTTTTAGAACTGGAACACAGCTTAGAAGTAACATGTGGCAAGTAACCTGTAGCATAGGAGCCCCCGGTAGCACAACAGATTAAACCCTTGTACCAGTAGGCCTGCTGACTGAAAGGTCAGTGCTTCAAATCTGGGGAGCAGGGTGAGCTCCCATTTGTCAGCTCCAGCTCCTCATGTGGGGACATGAGGGGAAGCCATTCTGCCAGAGTAGCAAGATGTGTTTCCTTCTCCTCTGCAACTTAATTAATTTATAAACCATTCCCTAAAAATATTTCAGCAAAGCAAAAGCAAGATATTATCTGCTAGGGACTGGGGGAAAAATGAAAAAGCTTCATTAAAATAATGAGAAGTGTCCTGGACGTAGATAATCCTATTAAACAATAAAGCAACTGTAGGAAGGGATCTACAGGCGAGGAGCTCAACAGTTGGAAATATGGGTCCGGCTCAAAGAAAGGATTCATCACAGCAAAACAAACACTACGAGGTTGTTATTCCTTCTGTGTGTGTGTGTGTGTGTGTGTGCATTGTTCCAACTAGAATTTATATTAACAGAAGTAATATAAATGTGGACTTACTGAATTACTATTGATTCAACATGTCTGCTCTAACTGGAAATAACAATTGTATGTAGCCCACCAAGAATGAAAGTGAACTGGTATTTTATGTGAAAGAACAAGAGTCAGGAGTGTTTGATGCTCCTTAAACTTGTGTACAGTAGATATCATAAGGCCATCATGTTCAACACATATAGTTTCTGATTTTGTGAGCTACTGACTGTTTCAGAATTATGTAATTCATCATAACGGATAATGCAGCCAAGAAATCCTATCTTTTTTTTCCACCCAACTTGTTCTACTAGTCAGGATACTTTTGCTCTCAAGCGTTGCATTCCACACCCCACCCATCCATATACTGTATGTATCTTACACATTTCAAAGGTTGTGTCCCCTCCCAAAATTAAGTGCCTTGAAGCTTTGAAATTTGTTGTCATAATTTTTGTCTTCATTTTAGTAAGGTATATTTTGCTGTGTTTCAAACAAAGCTAGACTGTATGTCTAGCTTTGTTTGAAACACAGCAAAAATATACCTTTACTACAACCAACCGAGTTCATTTCAGTTCATTTGTACTGAAAATCATGTTGTTATGGGAATACTTGGCAATTCCTTCTTTTACTGTCTGACACTCCTTGTCCAAATACTCGTTAAAAATCTCTTGCATTTTCCCGTTTTGGCTTTTTCCACCTTTGTAGTGTTTCTTGACCTTTTTGCCTATGGAGTCATGAATGAACAATTATTTTCTGTTTCTCAAGCAATGGGTCTGTGACATGCCTTTTCTTCCTTGTTTCCTTCCAATGAGGCAGACAATGGTACAAAGGGAAGTGAACCTGTATGACAGTGAAGCTTATTTTTCTTAGACGATTGTCTTTTGTGCTATGGAGAAGTTCTGAATAATGTGTACTGCTTCATTCTTATGCTCCTGTTATGGACAAAATACTGTTTTAACTTAAGAGAGTGTGTATGATGTGTTAATGTTAATTATTTTAAATGTGTTTTAATGCTGTGTGTTTTGGTTTTATATTGTATTTATTATGTTGGCATCGAATTGTGCCTTTTGTTAGGCCGCTCTGAGTCCCCCCTCAGGGGTAGAGAAGAGCAGGGTAGAAATGTTGGAAATAAATAAATAATAAATAAATAAATTCTCTCTTTTATAAAGGGAGATTTGGTCTATTTTGGGGGATAATCAATTTTTTCTCTCTAGAATTTTTTTACATAGATGTAGGGACAGGCCTGGATTACCCATAAGGCCACCCTAGGTCATGGCAAAGCCGAGGGGGGCGCAGGTCACGGACCAAAAAAAAGTTGAAACAAAATCGCAACGCCTGGCATGGAGATGACTCTCTCTCTCTCTCTCTCAGGGGAGGGTGGGGGGAGCACTGTGAGGGGGTGGGGGAGGAGGGAATGGTGCCCCCCCTCGCCATCGCCCCCACCCCCTTTTCAAGGAAGGAGGGTGCGAGGAGGAGGCGGCGGAGGGAAGCCCTCGGGGCCACTGCCGAGCATGCGCGGCACCCAGGAACATGGCGGAGAAGGCAGAGGCGGCTTGAATCCCGGCGCAGTTGCCCCCCCCTGCAGCAGCCTTCACGCCGAAAGGTCACGTAAGTGCAGGAAGAAGGGCTCAGAACCTGCGGGGGGAAAGGAGAAGCAGGGTTGGAATTAGGCCAGGATTCTCCTTGCTCCTTTTTCCTTTTTGGGGGCAAAGCGCAGGCAGTGGTAAGAAGGAATGTGGGGGGCAGGGGTGGTAGAGGTTGGTTTGGGGGCGTAATTCCAAAGTGTGGCCTAGGGCGCCAAAAGGGGTTAATCCAGGCCTGTGTAGGGATGTCCAACAACTTGGGACTGCTTTAAAGGAAGATTAGATAAATATATGTCGGATAAATCTATCAATAGATATTGAGCATTGTGGTTATATGTTGCTTGCCTCAGTACTTGGAATGTTAGGTTTGAAAATGAATGTGAAGCATTAGAAACTGGAATTTTTCTTATTATTATACAGGCAAATTATCTTATCCATTTAATTCATTAAGTTATCATAAATCAGTTCATGGATCAAGTGAGCCATACCATACCATGGGATTAACAGAGAATGGCATGGAGATTGTCAATGAAAACTTTAATGGAACACAATTTGTTACTGGCTGTTACAAGTGCTCTTCTTGTCATTGGCTTCCTCCAACCTGGAATGCTTTCTCTCATAGGCTACAAAGTTTGTGAAATGTTGCCTGAGATGGTAGAAGACTAGCACATCTGGGAAACATTTGACTGTGGAAAGCTGGCACAAAACATAGAATCTTACCTTGCAATTCAGTTGGTTGTAGTTCAGTTTGCCATGTCTTCAGTTCAGAATCTCCTTTCTTTCCACACCTGACAAAATAAACACTTCTCTCAGTTTTCAAATGTCTTTTGGTAAACATTATTAAGGAGTGATTTATTCCATTCAGCCACCACAAATGCAACAATAAAGGAAGGATGCAAAGATTGGACAGTGAACCAATAGTGGAGAGTTCTTTATTTGAAAATTTGAGATATACAGCACATTGTGAATTATTTCATGCTTTCCCCAACGGAAATCCCCCCCCCTCAAAAAAAATACAGGGATCCCAAATACAGTGTCGAGTATCTGCTGTTTTAATACTGATGTATCTGCTGTTTTAATACTGATGTCTACAGACCTACATTCCCCTAGACTCATCTTATTTATTTATTTATTTATTTCCACCATTTCTACCCCGTTTCTTCTCAACCCCCGAGGGGGGACTCAGAGCAGCCTAACAACGGCAAGAATTCTATGCCAACACAGCATACATATAATAAAAACCCAAAAACAGTTAAAATTAAATACATTAAATTACAGCTAACATTAAAATTCCTTAAAATACAATTAACATTAAAATACATCATATATAATCACATCAGTTAAAACAGTATTCCATCCATAATTGAAGCATTGGGTCTTGTCCACCAGTTTGCCATTTCAATCCAATCTAAAGTGCCGTATCGTGCTAATATGCAAACGCTTGGTCGCATAACCAGGATTTCACTTTTTTTCTGAATGCCAGGAGGGATGGGGTTGATCGTATATCCATGGGGAGTGCATTCCACAGACGGGGAGCCACCACCGAGAAGGCCCTGTCTCTCATCCCCACCAACTGCCTTTGAGAAGTAGGCGGGAGCGAGAGCAGGGTCTCCCCGGATGATCTTAAATTACGAGGTGGGACATAGCGGCTGATGCGTTTGGACAAGTAAGCTGGGCCAGAACCGTATAGAGCTTTAAAGGTCCAAACCAGCACTTTGAATTGAGCTCGGAATTGGACAGGCAGCCAGTGGAGCTGACACAACAGGGGCGGTAGTATGCTCCCTGTATGTAGCTCCCGTTAGTAATCTGGCTTCCGCCCGTTGTACTAATTGCAGTTTCTGAACTGTCTTCAAAGGCAGCCCCACGTAGAGTGCGTTGCAGTAATCTATTCGGGATGTGACCAGAGCATGGATGACCGTAGCCAGATCAGACTTCCCAAGGTATGGGTGCAGCTGGCGCAGGCGTCTTAACTGTGCGAAAGCTCCCCTGGCCACCGCCGAGACCTGGGTTTCCAGGCTCAGCAATGAGTCCAGGATCACTCCCAAGCTGCGAACCTGCGTCTTCAGGGGGAGTGTAACCCCATCCAACACAGGCTGTAACCCTATGCCCTGTTCAGCCTTTTGACTGACCAGGAGGACCTCTGTCTTGTCAGGATAAAGTTTCAATTTGCTAGCCCTCATCCAGTCCGACACAGCAGCCAAGCACCGGTTCAAAGTCTGGACAGCCTCCTTAGTGACAGGTGGGAAGGAGTGACAGATCTGGACGTCATCTGCGTACAGATAACACCTTACTCCAAAACTCCAAATGATCTTTCACAGCAGTTTCATGTAGATGTTAAATAACATCGGGGACAGAACTGAACCCTGAGGGACTCCACAAGACAACACAATACACCTTCTGGGTACGACCCTCCAGGAAGGATTGGAGCCACTGCAAGGCAGTACCCCCAAGCCCCATATCTGCAAGGCAACCCAGAAGGATAACGTGGTCAATGGTATCGAAAGCTGCTGAAAGGTCCAGCAGGACCAACAGGGACACACTCCCCCTGTCAAGCTCCCGGCGGAGATCATCTACCAAGGCGACCAAGGCTGTTTCAGTATCATGTCCCGGCCTAAAGCCAGACTGTGCCGGATCAAGATAATCAGTGTCTTCCAAGAACCCCTGAAGTTGCGAAGCCACCACACGTTCCATGACTTTGCCCAAATAGGGGAGATTGGAAACTGGCCAATAGTTCACTAATTGAGTGGGGTCCAGTGATGTAACTATGTAATTAACAGAGGTTGGATAAGAAAGAAAAGGAGGACTTCAAAGACATGGTGGGGAGAAGAAAAAACAGACAGAAATGGGGAATGGGTTTGAAGAAACATTTTCACTCAATTATCCAAGGGTAATATATAGAAAAGGGTCTAAATAATTATAATAAAACACTGTGAATTCCACTTTGGGAGAAAGTTGAGATATTCAAACATGTTAATATCAAACATGTTCATAAATCTGCAATTTTTAGAGAGATCAGGCCTCTTCCTTGTTTCTATTTTCAGCAGGAAAAAAAGGAATTTTGTGATTTCAATCCAACAGATTTAACTATTTTAATTCAATAGTTTAAATTATTTTTGTTTTTATTTACACTTATTTTGATTGATTGTTCTAGGATGCTTGCAGCCAGCGCTTCACCTGCCATTTAATGGAGCCCCAGTGAGAAGTCGGGCAGCAGCATTCTGGACAAGCTTAAGTTTCCGGGTCACAGACAGAGGTAGGCCAATGTAGAGGGCATTACAGTAGTCTAATCTTGAGATGACCGTGGCCTGGATCACCTTGGCTAAGTCATCTCTAGACAGATAGGGGGCCAGCCATCTAGCCTGCCGCAGATGAAAGAAGGCGGTTTTGCTAAAGGCGGAGTTGCCTCTGCTTGCTTCAGTACAGGGGTGAGCAAGCAGAGTCTTCTTTCTTCACTTGGCAAACCCACTGAAGAAAGAGATTCCGTGCCTCTCCTCTTGTTGTGCTCTATACACCAGCTTGTGAAGACACAGCAGGAGATGTGTTAACCCCTTTATCTTCTGATGCACTTTCCTCACCTGGCAAGGCCGCGAGAGAAGAGACTGCAAGAAAACACAATTCAGTTGCTCTCTGCCTCTGTGCTCCTTTTAATGGGAACTGTTGTCTAATGGCAAACCAGCTCATCCCAGTAAAAGTCCCTTGAAAGGGACTTGCTTCTTGTCCCACTGGGGAGCATCTGGTCATTACTCTGGGCACTCTGGCATTTAGCGTTCAAACTCATAAAAACTAGTGATGGGTTGAATAAAATCACTACTTCCATTGGGAATGCCTCCTCCCTACCTCCAGTGCTTCCTTATGGAACCAACTCTTCCAGTTTATATAATGAGTTCAGAAATAAACCCCTCATGTAAATTGAGACCTGCCTCTAAAACAGAACAATAACAACAAGAATTAAAAAGAGAACAAAGTAATGAGATTGAAGATGGATCACTGGGAGCTACTGACATAGAAATATGAGTATATAGATCAGTGAAGTTAATATAGACATTTGGTTGATGAAGATATATTGACAGGACATTCAAAATGAAATTGCATGATGATGCTTGCTGATCAACAAATTGAATAAGAGAAAAACAGTTAATTGAACGGATAACATCATCACTACTACTACTACTACTAAAACAAATTATGTTTATAGTAAGGATTAGCAGTTATAAAGCATTTGATTATTTGCATAGATTGAAACATAACGCCAAATTTTACAAACCATCAAAAGCTGCGAGGCCAAAAGCGGCTCAAAAAACAATGCATATGGGGGGTGAGCGAAGGGCCCTGCACCACTCCCCCTCGCCCACCCCGCGCTGCCTTTTCATACTTCTGCCTCTGTCAGGAGTAAAGCTGCAATGCGAAGGCTTGCTAACTGCCCCTGTGCAAGCAAGTCCAGGAGAGCCTTCCATTGCCCTCCCTGGCAATGGTCATGGCATGAAGGCCTGGGTCTGCTTGCACAGCGGTGGTTAGCAGGCCTTCACACTGCAGCCTTGTTCCCGACATAGGCAGAGGTATGAAAAGGCAGAGCGTGGGGGGAGGGGGAGTGGCTTAGGGCCTTTCACTCATCCCCCGCATGTTGCTTTTTGTGCCACTTTTGGCGCTTTGCTGGCCCTGCAGCTTGTGGTGAAGGGGAGGCGGTGGGCCTTTTATTCCCTCCCACACTGCCTTTTTTCACCGCTTTCAGCGCTCCATCGGCCCCGTGGCCAGTGGGGAGAGTGGGGGAGAGAGAGTGAAGGGCTCGCTTTCACCCCGCCCTCCCCACTTCTCATGGGACCGATGGAGTGCTGAAAGCGGTGAAAAAAGGCAGCGGGAAGAGAATGAAGGGCCCATCACCCCCCTCTCACCTTCCCCGCAAGCTACGAGGCCAGCAAAAGGCAACGTGTGTGGACAAGCGAAGGCCCCCTCCACCTCCCCCTGCACACCATCCCTGCAGTCTCCCCAAGTGGTATGAATAGCAGGGGAAAAGTGAAGGGACCTCTGCCGCTCCCCCTAGCCAGGCATGCAGACTTGGGGGCTACAGAACGTCATCAAAGATATTTCAATTTTAAAGTAAGTGCTTAACACTACTATATATCAATATAAGTATAACAGATGATGGGATGTGTAATACTTTCAACAGCATCATCTGTTGTCATACCCCAAACCCCTCAAGTATTTTCTGTTGGTCATGGGAATTTCGGAAAATTCCTTTATTGGTGGAGTTCAGAATGCTCTTTGATTGTAGATAAACCATAAATCCCAGGAACTACAACTCCCAAATGAGAAGGTCTATTTTGTCAAAACTCCACCAGTGCTCAAATTTGGGCATATTGAGTATTTGTGCCAAGTTCCGTCCAAATCCATAATTGTTTTGGTTCATAGTGCTCTCCTAATGTAGGTGAACTACATCTTTCCTAAATCAGTCAATTCCTTCCAAACCCCTCCAGTATTTTCCATTGGTCATGGGAGTTCTGTGTGCCAAGTTTGGCTCAATTCCATTGTTGGTAGAGTTCAAAATGCTCTTTGATTGTAGGTGAACAATAAATCCCAGCAGCTCCAACTCCCAAATGACAAAATCAATCCCTCCACAATGTTCAACTTTAGGCATATTGAGTATTTGTGCCAAATTTGGTCCAGATCCAGGGTTGTTTGGGTTCAGAGTGCTCTCCAAATGTAGGTGAACTACATCTCCCCCTAAATCAATGTCCTCCCAAACTCCTCCAGTATTTTCTGTTGGTCATGGGGGTTCTGCATGCCAAGTTTGGTCCAGATCTGTCATTCACAAGTGTCTTGGCTGTGGAAGTCAGAGCTGAATTGGTCGAAGGTACTGCAAATCCCATCATCCGTTGTCCATACTCCCCCAAACATATTGTTTTTGTGATTAATCACTATGTGTTAATTATGTTCAATTTATGACAATGAAATTTATGACATCCTGCATATCAGATATTTACGTGACAATTTATAGTAGTAGCAAATTTACAGTTATGAAGTAGCAAAAAACATAATTTTATGGTTGGGGGTCACGACAACATGAGGAACTGTATTTAGGGGTCACGGTATTAGAAAGGCTGAGAACCACTGATCTAGAAGGACACAGACTAAGATTTGGGTGGTACACATGTCTATGGTATGAAGGAGAGAGAATAAATAAGGCTTTTAAGAAACATATAATTAGAGGAAGCCTCATACATGTCTGGAACAGGTACAAGTTAGTCATGGAATAGAAAACACCGCTGTGGCTGAGACCAATAGAATCTATTGCGAGACTCACTTTCAAGGATGATATAAGAACATATGGGGAATTACTTATCAGATTTAATGGCCAATACCCATTAAATTTGATAAATTGGGTATCAAAGATTGGTTTCGCCGTCATCAAACGCGGGGCACTGCGGGAACGAGGGAGCGCGAGGCCTCCGGAGGGAGCGCAAGGCGGGCAAGCTGCCGGCGAGAGAGGGGCAGGGTTCCTGCAATGCTCTGCAGAAGGCGCTCCCTCATTCCCGCAATGTTGCGCGGCGGCAGGGGCGCGTGCGCACGCGGCGGCAGAACAAAAGACAGGCTGCAATTGACCTCATTTGGACTCACAATCAACTCGTCGGTCGCGATCGACGTCGTGGGCAGCCCTGCTTTGTAGGCTGCAGGCCTGGCTTGGGATAGGCTGCAATAGGCCACAGGTCGGGCCTAGATTCAAGGCCTAGGTGTAGGCCTTAGGCCTTGGGAATCCTTTGTTTCCTTCCTGCAGGCCTGGAGTCTAAAGGTAGGGTGCAGGAGATCTTCTTGCTTTAAATTTTAGTTTGAAGACTTTCCTTTACTTTCTTTAAACTTGAAAAAACTTTACTTTCAAAAACTTTAGGAACTATGCTTTGGAAATCCAAACCCAGCTGAAGCAATGAAAATTGCTAGCCTTAGTTCACTCTTCTGCCTTCAGGGCCTAGAAAATGGGCTTTAAAAGGATGGACATTGCAAGCTGTGGGCCCTGAAGGTAGAGAAAAGCTGTCCCACATACAGGAAGACCTGGAATAGCTTTAAGAATGAGTGCTAGACTCAAAATAATGAACCAAAACAAAAATTTATTGAATAAGAACCAGTAAAAATGATGCCCAAAATGCTTGAAGTAGGTTGCTAAAAAAGGGTCCTTGAAAAAGGGGACAATCACTTGCCTCTTGTTTGCAGAGTGATGGTGCTTTCTTTGATTCCAGGTTCCTGTTGCCTTCAATGGTTCCTTTGACTCACGAAATTCTCTGGATCCCCAAAATCTACAGGCTATGTGTGAAGGCTGACCTTCCTTTGTCCCTGTAAATTATGGCTGAAAGCGTAGGTTGGCTTTGTAGCAGTGAACTAAGATGTTATGTCCCAGCATGGCTTAGATTTCACCTTGCTGTGTCCATGTGCTCTCTTGGAATGAGGCCAAAGAGGAAGTCCTGCCTCTCATGTGACCTCTGGAAGAGGAGGAGTTGGGGGCAGTGACATCAAGTTTGGAGCCAAGACGTCACCCTCCCATTTGTCCACATGGTAGAAAGGTGAAACAAAGGCCCATGCAGGTAAAGGGCAAATATGTACACAATACAAAAACAAAACAAGCCCCGTGAGGGCGCCACACACCTGATCCCGTTGTTAAATATAGGACTTTTACAATATAATCATATGCTCTTGATACTGAACAGAGCTGGCCTGGGCAAACGACAGCCCTCCAGGTGTTTTGGACTCCAACTCCCACAATTGGGGAGTTGGGAGTTGGAGTCCAAAACACCTGGAGGGGCGACATTTGCCCAGGACTGGAACAGAGTATACTGTTAGTTTGGTGTGTTCTTTTAATTGTCTTAAAATGCTAGCACCTGCCAACATTTTCAGCCAGTCAGTCAGTAGCCTTTATTTCAGTCAACAAACCATCGGCTAAGGGCCAACATTTTCAGGGATAAGGTAGAACAATTTTAGATTTTCCCTCCATGACCTTTAAAAAAAGTTCTGTAGTCATTCAAGAGAGCTAAACTTTGGATGGAAGAAAAACGCTGTTTCAAAATGTCATCAAAGATGATAGAAAGTTTCCTGTCATGTTAAATATCAAAGATAAAGCTACTATCATATGTTAGTTATTGGACTTGAGAGCCAAGTACTTTTTATTATGCACCAGGTGAAGAATACAGTATAAATCACAATAACTCCTGACATGCAATAACACCCAGCTTTATTAATATAAATGACAGGGTGTTTTTAAAATGTCTGTTGATAAAACCAACCTTTGCTGAAAATCCTGGCACTCATTCATCCCCTGCAGCTTTGCATATCGCTTTTAACTGCTAAAGGAGAGAGGAGGAAAGCACACTGGAACTTCTATAGCAGGGGTGCCCACACTTTTTCATCATGCGAGCTACTATATGAATAATCAAGTTGAAAAGATCACCTGTTGTGCACGCTCCTACTGCAGCCTTCCGTCCGGGGGGCTTATTAGCCTGCCCAATTGAACTCGCCACCAGATGGGAAGGGGATCCTCCTTGCCTGTGCGAGGTCTCTCTTAATGTCAAATATGCCTTCCTCCCTTCCTGCTGGGCTGGGAAGAGGGGCCACCTGGCTGCTGCCTGGGCCAGGAAACTCAACCAAGAGAGGGACCCACGTGAGGCTGGAGCCTCCCCATGGCAGCCTCCCCCCCTCCCTCCTCCCTCAAGGCTTCCTTACCTGGGCAGGAGAAGGAAGAGTGGAAGAGGTGCTTCCCCAAAGTGACAGATGCAGTGGGGGGGGGGCGCCCTTCCTTCCTTTTGAGGGTGTCACTCAGAAAGGACGCCCAAGTGGATGGCTGGCAGGAAGGAGGACCCCTCCCACTGGTGGCAGTCCATGCCCACAGGAGAGAGAGGGGGGGGTGGCTCTTCCTAGCCGGCTCTGAAGAGCCACCCTCTCTCTCTCTTCCATGGGCCCTCGCTGCCTTTCTCCTTCGAGGGCGAGGGAGGGCGAGGCGGAGAAAGGCGGCGAGGGCACAAGCAGCAGCAGCAGCAAGTGGAGTCTCCATCCCCACAGGCCCCTCCTCCTCGGGTTCAGCCCCAGGAACACAGCAGAGCCCTCCCTCCTTGCCCCCAACCAAGGAAAGAAAGCAGCCCCACACAGCTCGCTCGCCCAGGTCTTGGCTTGGAATGGGAGTCCCGAGGGCAGCAGCAGGGTTTGCAGCGGGGCTTGCTTGGCTTTGCCCCACTTTGCCTGGCCTCCTTCACCTCTTTCTCTCTCTCTCTCCCTCTCTCCTTCCAGTGCCCGCCTGCCTGCCTGCCTGCCAAAAGGATCCGAAAAAGTTCTCTGGATTTCTTTCTTCTCTCCTTGGCTCTCTCTCTCTCACACACACATTCCCTCCATCCCTCCCACAGCCTCGCATCCTATCCGTGCGTGTGCCTTCGCCTTGCTCCCCCCGCAGCAACCAATGGGCGGTCATGTCACCACACTGTGCATGGCAAGACGAGCGCCAGGGCCCGCCCACTAAAGCCTCATTTTGGCAAAAGAAGCCCCGTGAAGGGGGCGGCGGGAGCGCATGTGCGCGCATGGCAGGAGCGCGCCATCCGGCTGGTGAGGCCCAAAGATCACCTGGAAGAGGGCCGAAGATCACCTAGGTGCTCCCGATCACCGTAATGAGCACCCCTGTTCTATAGCATTGCTTTCCACTAGCCCAGTGTTTCCTAACCAGTGTGCTGTGAGCGATCATCAGGTGTGCCGTGGGAAATTGGCACTCTCCCCCCTCCTTGCAGCCCCCTCACAGGTTTCCAAGAAACAAATTGACCGTCTCCGCTGGAATTTTTTTTACTATTTTACTGGATTTTTGAGAGTCCCCCCGGCCAAGGAATTGTTTATAACAGCTTCATGACATCCATAGTTAACTGGAAGCAAGTTTCACTCAGGGTGAAATTTCACAAAGGTCTGGAGAACAAGCTCTATGAGGAGCGGCTTGAAGAGCTGGGCATGTTTAGCCTGAAGAAGAGAAGGCTGAGAGAAGACATGATAGCCATGTATAAATATGGGAGAGGAAGTCATATATATGTTGTGTTCATCGAAACAGGCCCAGGTTTCACACTGAGTGTATGAATACATTTAAAAACATATTAACTATATGTATTTCTGTGTTAGAGTGTCATTTTTGTATCATTTTGATTGGTGGTGTGCCCCAGGATTTTGTAAATGTAAAAAATGTGCCGCAGCTCAAAAAAAGTTGAAAAACACTGCACTAGCCATTTTTCGTCTTGTAGTGTCTCACATTAATAAAAATCATCATGTCTACATGTAATCTCAAGGAATGTCCCAATCAATATTTTCTCCACATTTGAACTTGATAGAGACTTGGTCATTGAATAATGGTGACTGAAAACCAGATGTATTCTTCCCAGTATTTGTGATGGGAAGACCTGCTAATGAAAAAGAAAATAATCAACTATCCTTGTTTTATGGCCATCTATGTGAAATATTGCTTTGAATGCCTGATTTGAACTGAATTATATGAGGCCTCTTCTACACATATTATCGGCTTTTAACTGGATTATATAGCAGTGTAGAAGGGCCCTTAGCCCCCTTCCACACAGCCCTATATCCTAGGATATGATCCCAGATTATCTTCTTATCCCAGGTTATCTGGCAGTGGAGACTCATATAATCCAGTTTATTTATTATTTATTTATTAACTTTATTTCTACCCGCACCCATCTCACTAAGGGGGCTCGGGGCGGCTTACATGAGGCCAAGCCCAATAACACACAACAAAACAATAGCAATCAAAAACAACAATACAATCAATAAAAAATCAACACAAGCAATAACAGACAATTGAAAACCATTTCGGGTGGGCCAAATGTGAATGTTAATTTTTTAAAAAATAAATAAACACTGGGTGCAGATAGTGGTAGTTTGCATATAGCAGGAAGGCTTCAAGGACAATATGGGGCAGACACACAGCAGGTAATTAAAGTGCTTCTGAGGACTTTGCAGAGAATGAACATGGCAGGGCATCATTTACTTTATTCAGGGAAGACACATTGGAACAGCCACGTCTTCAGGCTCCTTCTAAAGACTGCCAAAGTAGAGGCTTGTCTCATATCCTTGGGGAGCGCATTCCAGAGTCGGGGCGCCACTACAGAGAAGGCCCTCTCCCTCGTCCCCACCAACCGTGCCTGCGAGGCCAGTGGGAGCAAGAGTAAGGTCTCTACAGATGATCGGAGAGATCGCCTGGGTTCGTAAACGGAGATGGGGTCACGTAGGTAGGCAGGTCCCAAACTGATCAAGGCTTTGTACAGTAGGTCAGAACCTGCACCTTGAATTGGGACAGGAAGATGAACAGCAGCCAATGGAGCTCTTTTGACCGCTCCCTGTAAGTCTCTCCAGTTAGCAATCTGGCTGCCACCTGTTTGACCAATTGAAACTTCCAGGCGGTCTTCAAGGGCAGCCCCACGTAGAGTGCATTATAGTAATCCAATCTGGAGGTGGACCACCGTGGCCAGATCTGACTTCATGAGGTATGGTTGCAGCTTAAAGCAGATAATCTGGGATCAGATCCTGGAATATAGGGCAGTGTGGAAGGAGTTTTAGACTGTAGTGGGGGAGCCCCTGACTTCTCGATATGGACACAATTACTTGCTCTGCTCTTGCAATTAATTTGAGATGAAAGATGCTTCCATGAGAGTTCAACCACACTGCTGAGAAGTATATTCACCTTCCATGATACTGGTCTTAGGTAATTTCAATTTATATTTATATTCCAGTCATCTTCTGGGAATGCGATTGTTTCACTGTTGTCAATGGTTTTAATGTTTTTATTGGAAAATATTTTTTTATAAACTGGCAGTTTTCTTTTGGTCTATTGATTTATGTGCCTTTATGGTTCTGTCTTTTAATGTTTTAATGGCGGTGTTTTAATGTGTCTGTTAATGGCTTTAACAAGATTGCTTAACTGACTATAGTAAACTACCCTGGAAGTATAATTTCTCAAGGAACTTGGTTCAAAAATTATTAAAAATTAATGTAACATTTTAAAATATTGTTTTTCTTGGCTCAGCTGCTGAGGTCAACAGTTACATGTCAAACTCCAGCATTGCTGAAATGATTTTAAAAACACATCATTTGCACTGATCCATAAAGTAACCTTTTTGCTGAAGACAGGGGCAGTCTAAGGTAATTTTAAATGGTAAGCGAACATTATTTTGCCCCCACCCCAAAACCCATTATTTTGGCGCCCTCCTCATTGGGGGCTTCTTCACAAACCAGATTAGCAGCCAAGGTGAGGGGGGGGGGAGAGAAAGAACCCTTGTCTGCTTGAGGCAAGTGTGAATATTGCAATCGGCACTTCTACACGGCTGAATAAATGAATGCAGCCTGGCCTGGCTTAACTGCCACGGGGTCCTGGGAGTTGTAGTTTGGAGAGACACCTGCCATAGCCTAAGGGCCTTATTGGGAGAGAGAGAGAGAGAGAGAGAGAGAGAGAGAACAAACTCCCTGGGACCCCTGAGTCTCGCAAAGGGGAGAAAAGCCCGCCCGCCCCATCCATCCATCCCTTTGCTGCTGCTCTTCCAAGAGAGAAGGGGGTCCTGGAGGGATACCAACTGAGCCAAGGAAGGGAAAGAAAGCAAGCCAAGGGAAGGGAAGGGAGGCAAGCCCGCCTGGCCTCACCTCCTCGCGGGCACCCTCCGCTGCCTCCGTTGCCTCCTCCTGAGGCACCAAGGTGCTGCTGCCTCTCTCGCTGCTGGTGCAGGCCAGGGCGGCCACCGAGGCCAGGGGGAACATGGCGGAGGCAGCGGCAGCGGCAGCGGCAGCGGCAGCAGCAGTGACTCGGGGCCTCTCGGGTCTGCAACTTGCATTATTATGACTAGGAGCGAGGAGCCGCCTTCGCCACCCTCTTGCTGTGGGCCCTGCAGTCTGAGCGGGTGGCTTCGCGCCTTCGCCCAGCTGGTGGCTTCCCGTCTGAGGGGCCGCTCTGGTGGAGAAGGTCAGCCGCATGTGCAGCCCAGGGATAGCGAGGGGGGCTGTGGTTGTGCGCATGCTCCGGGAGAGGGAGAAAGGGAGAGGGAGGCCGGACGCTGTCTGGCGGGCAGGGGAATGCGCCCTTACCCAGATGGCACCCCACGCGGCCGCTTCCTTGGCCTACCTGTAGAACCGCCCCTGGCTGAAGAGCAAGAAAGACAGGAAAGAGTGTTTGTGAATGTACATGTATATGTGCATGACCACCTTATCCCCTTTTTCTATTAAACAAATGCATTCAAGTCTATATGAGGCTGATTGCCAGAGAAGGACTTGTGTTTATGCTGTTTTTTTGGGGGCTTGTTTTTTTTAAGCAAAACTCTGATATTTAACTTTGGAAAAGAGAAGTTTGTCAACTGGAGATAGTTTCAAGAAAGCAATTTCTGCAGGCCTGGATCTACACTGCCCTATATACCAGGATCTGATCCCAGATTATTTGATTAGAACTGGATTCTACGAGGCCGCTTCTACACTGCCAAATACAATCCAGATTATCTGCTTTGAATTGGATTATATGGCAGTGTAGACTCATATAATCCAGTTCACAGAATATAATGTGGATTTTATATGGCAGTGTTGATGGGGCCTCAAGCGGTGGAATCCCACTGAACGGCCTTGGGAAAATCATATGCTCACAGTCTCCGAAAACCCTGTAACAGGGTTATTCTCAGCTGGAAATGACTAGGAAGATGTAAGTCTTGTGCATTTGCATTGAATTGCTATCCGTTTCTGTTTGTTTCATTTGTAAGGCTCCATTTTAGTTTTTGAATGACTCTCCCATAAATGAGCACGTTTCCAAATGAGCTTTTTTATTCCAGGTCCAAAAAAAACAATTTTTTTAGTATCACTGGCCAACATGGGCGGCCTTCCCAGGCTCTCTTTCTCCTCAATTTTAGGGTTAAGGGGGTGAAAAACACCACACATGGAGGGCATATCTACCACTCTTGGCCCACCAAGTTTTATAATGGTTGGGTTATCCTGCCTTCTTTCGTTTCAATCTAATGTTCAGTGGCGGTGGTGGTGGTGGAGTGTGTGTGTGTAAGGACTCTCTATATTTCACTTTCAACTGTGGCAGGGTAGTTTTCTGACCACTAATTTATATAAAGACTTATCTTATTTCCACTTGCTGCCATCATATAATGTAATAAGTATTCACACAGGTCAGCTTTCCCACTGACCTTTTGATTACTGTGTCAGGGCAGGGTATCTCTCTAACCCAAACTCCCACTGACACTATTTGTTAACTTTCGCTGCCACCATTCACTATACTTGGCTGCCCACTAAGAAGAATTTGTTTTTGAGGCTTGTGTGTGAAGTAACTATGCGGGGAGATATCTTTGTTAAAGAACTGCAAAGTTTATTCAAACAATATTCTAAGCGTGGAGGTTTCAGAGTTCAGAGCTTAGGTGGTTACAGTATCTTCTTAGAGGCATGTATCTTTGGGTTACAATACACTAACTATGGAGATACAACTTGATACTATATAGCTGTACTCCACGAACAAATAGCTCAGCAGTCTTTACACTAACTGCTTGTCCTTTAAATCCAACTGCTTTCCTAGCAGTTCAAACACAGCTTTTCTTCTACTCTCTCACAGAGTAGAGTCAGAGTCCTTTTTAAACTAGCTGACAGCTGTCTAAAATGGACCCTCTCCTTCGACTTCCACTGCCAACTGCTAAAGTTTGAATTCGAAGATTCTAAGACCAGTTGCAGGCTCCGCCTCCTGTTTCCATGGTAATGGAAACTCCTTGGAGGTTCTGCATGCTAATATCTCTGTTAACCCTTTAGGGTTTGCTAAGTTTTTACCCCTTCAACATATATGCATATATATATAAATATCAACCATATTAAAAACCTGTAATAAAGAAATATGACTTCACCACAGGGGGGTGTTCCTGTTTTATGCTCTGGTCTGAAACAAAAGGAATGAAAGAACGAATCAAACGGGAGAAACGAGTACTGTGCACAACTCTAGAAGGCATACAACAAACAGACCTTGTGTATGCAAAGTCTTCTGAATACTTGTTGCCATCTAGTGGGCAGAGGTTTCAACAAACCTTAGCATGCTTTTTGAGCAGGATCAGGAGTAATGTGGTCCTCTTAATGCTATAACATTGGAGCTCCCATCATCCTATGTGCAATTATATTAAAATAGATATACAGTTATTCTCTATAATATATTCTGTAATTAGAATATAACATTTACAAAATGTTCCACATAACTTTGAACTTTTGCTTTTTGTTTTGGAATTGTTGTTGGGTGCACAGTCTGTTCGCAGAATTTTTTTTACTCCTAATAATATTCTTTCAAGAGGTATTTGTTTGGCTGATGGGTGAAGGCCATACTAGGATTTTATATGCATCATGTTTTATACTTCAATGATTTCCTCTAACAATCTTTACTTCATGGGCTGGAGTGCAATATTTGCTCCAATTGCTTTTGGATACAAATAATACATATATACATACATACATACATATTACTGGAACCACTTTCCCAAAACAACATGTACTAGATCAAAATATTTTTTTTAAGATTTGCAGATGGTTTAACAGTTTCTTTCCATAAACAGCAGGTGTCACCATTGTCATTCCAAATGGAAATAGGAACCTAAAAGACAATTTTGTATGTTATGTTATATGATTTTTTAATTAAAATATTTAACGAAGTCACCACAAACTCTAAATCTTACATAGAAAGCATTTATAAAATCCATATTGGAGGACACTTCTTAAACAGAACACTGAACAACACATAAGATCTGAGAAAATATCTGCTAATATCCTTTTCTGTTAGCTAATTTGAAGCCAAAATAATATTCTAACTTTTTTTTAAAAAAAACAACAACAACCCCAAATGTGAATATGTAGAAATTTCTTGGTCTTAAGAAAGTAAAGCATTTTGAAAATAGTCTTCTCAAATTGTTTGTGTACATACCATAACTGAGAGGGGTAAATGGAGCATGGATGATACCAACAAACTATCACCTTTTCAGGCAGGATTTATGTGTTGTCATTATTGTTGCTGCTATGTGCCTTCAAGCCATTTCAAATTTAAGGCAACCATAAGGCCCCTTTTACAGTGCCATATAATTCAGATTATCAAATCAGATAATCCACATTACCTGCTTTGAACTGGATTATATGATTCAATACTGCCATATAATCCTCTCAAAGCAGATAATCTGGATTCTATATGGCAGCATAAAAGGGGCCTAAAACAAACCTATCATGAGGTTTTCTAGGCAAGATTTGTTCAGAAAGAGGTTTCCTTTTGCTTTCCCCTGAGAGCTTGTGACTTATTCAGGCCACACCCAAACTGCTATATAAATTCAGATTATCTTCTTTGAACTGGATTATATGGCAGTGTGGACTCACATTATCCAGTTCAAAGCAGATAATCCAGATTATTTTATTTGATAATCTGGCAGTGTAGGTCCAACCTCAGCCGATTTCTACGACTAAGCAGAGATTTGAGCACTGGTTTTCAGAGTTGTAGACCAATGCTCAAACATCCAAAACACCGACTCACTTCATGTGTATATGACCCTGCAAATTGAATTCCTCACCCTGAGCACCAGTTAAAGAAGAAACATTGAAGACCTTGATTAATTTATAGCTCTTCTCTGAAAACTGATTCATAAGACAGTCACCTAAACTCTGTTTACAATGCGTGCTTTGTCCATTGCCATTCAGTACACAGTTACATGATTAACAATCCAATCTGCCTCACTGATGTGGGGTCAACTTTCTGGCACCAGCATTCGATCCCAGTCCACAAACTACTGATACTAGGACCTAAATTAATGTCTGAATCTTTCTCTCTGCAAGATTCAGACAGACTAGCACATATTAAACTGGAGGCGAGGAGAAATCTTAGGAGGGCTTCGGGGGAGCGATGGAGAACGAGGCATTGTATCTCATTCTCCAAGGATGCATATGCAATGTTAGCCTACAGGAGATGCTGTGGGGTTTTTTTTTTCCTCCTTTAGTTGCTTCAGCGAAAGTTCTGATTCTCCATGCTTTTGGTCCTTTAATGACAAACTTGCAGAGCTCCAAACCACCTCTATTTTTCTCTTCCTCCCCATGCCTCTAGCATACCCAAACTAATTATTTCCCCAAAGCATTTGGCATGTTCATATAGTTAAAGTTTTATTCTGCTTTTTAAAATGAACCCCCCTCCCCCCAAAACTGTTTTGGCTGGCAAGGGTGAAATAACTTCATGACTGTCACAGAGAACAACCAGGCAGCATTTTCCAAAGCCATTTGTGAAAGAAGGGGTGGTGATTTGATTATTGTAAAGAAGGTTAACCATTCAGCACTCTTTACTAGGCATGGTTATCTCCTATTTAAATTTATTTGAAATCAATTATTTTTCTTATTTAAAATTATTTCCTTTACCGACCCTCGGGCCCTAACCAGGAAGTATAATTTCTTTACCGAACCTGGGATGGCAATTTTTCTTGAATTTTTGTAATAGATTGTATTTTCCCCATCTCCTCTCGCCAGCTCATAGATTCTTCTAACAGGAATATCAATCTTCTCCAAAATTGCTTTCTATGGGTGACTTACATACACATCAGAGTCCTGTGTTGGCCTTCTGCATGTTCGGAGGAAGGAGGGAAAGCGCGCGGCAAGGCTTTTCCCAAAACAGAAGCCGCAGACCCGAGCAATTGATTGCCAGAGAGAATGGATCGGATCCATTGCTCTGGCAATCGATTGCTCGGGTCTGCGACTTCTGTTTTGGGAGAAGCCTTGGCGCGCTTTTTTTCTCCTTCCTTCGACCAGGTAGAAGGGCAGCACACTGCACAGCAGCACTCTGATATTTCTCTGTAAGTCACCCTGAAAAGCAATTTTGGAGAAGATTGATATTCCTGTTAGAAGAAGCTCATACTTTATCTGTGAATTTATTTGCATTAATTGATTATTTGTTGATATAGCTTGCTTCTATGATGTTGTTAGTGGGGTTTAGGACTGATCCAGGCTTGCCCTCCAGTCTTCCCTCCCAGCTGAGGTTACGAATAATAACAAATATTTGTTATTAATAAAGTTTTAATCACGATTTTTTTGGATTTTTTTTTGTAAGTATTTCAATTACTAATAAAAAAATCCCCCCAATAGTAGTTTAGAATCAAAAAAAATTTATGGGTCAACCAACCCTACTCTTTACATACCTGGATTCTGTTAGAAGTCTGAATTCTTGAGGTCAATTCTCTGAGGAAGGTTATTTGCATGTCTTAAAAAACTCACACTAAATTATAGTGGAAATTCAATATTTCTTCCATTCTAAGATGCCATTGATTGGAAAATGACCACTAATTTCAGTCCCATCAAGAGAAAAAAGAGCTTTTTTTACATATAAAAAAGCAGCCACAGTTCCAAGACATACCCTATTTTTAGAGGTGTTTATACATTTGGAGGGGGTTTCCTTTTATACTTTAAGAAATATAGCAGTAAGTCAGCTAATTTTATAATGGTTTCTGGGTTGTTTACATGAAGAGAAACCAGAGGAAGCAAGTTACAGGCAATTACGTTGTTTGGAAATAGTTACTTCAGGAGACAGTAACAAGATTGCAAGTGAAATTACTTTTCAGTTTTCTTTATCGTCAAAGGTCTTCGTGTGTGTGAATATTTTAAGGTTTGGACATGGATTTTTATGCCATTCTTTTATAAAGACAACTGTCTTTTTCTTCTATCTATGACCGAGATCTATGTGTGAAATATATAGCCTCTGCTAATATTGTCATGAAGATTGATATTGGGAAATGAATCTTAACTTCTGACCTATGTGGCTCTAATGAAACAAGTGTAACAAACAGGGCGTGGTGCTTAGTAGTATCAAACAAACACATGAATCTCGAGGAGGTCAAATATTGTTATTATTGTAGCAACATTCAAAGAAAATACGTGTTAATGCACACACAAAATAATCACTGGCAAACGTCCATTTGTAATCCAAACGCCGTTGTGTTAAATAAATTGTAATCCACACGCTGATGCGTGGTAGTGGGTAAACCCCGGGTGGGGTGATCGGTGGTGTTCCGATGTCGTAGAAAGCCGACGAGGACGCAGGTGCGTGGGCCCTTTCCACGTTTCGACCTGGCTGGTCTTTGTCAAGGCTGTGCGACAAATGAGTAGAGGTGTCCACAGAGGTAGGTGACCAAATAAGTCTGTGAGAAATTATACATGATGAGTCATCTCGACATACATAAAGCATTCCACAAAGCATTAAAGCATATACATAGTAACATAGTATTCAATCTCATAATACACCATATATGGCAATCTATTAAACATGGTCAGAAGAGGCAGCTATCCACATATAATACAGGGCAAATAAACATACCTAGAGCATAGGGTGAGAGGTGTGTCCCCCTATGTGGTCACGGCAAATGCAAATAATCAAGCCAAACAATACATTTAAGTACACACTGGAGATAAGGAGCACAGGTGAGGATGGGGAGCCAAGAGAAGAGCATCCAGGAGAGTCTTAAAGGGTCAGGTCATGAATTCGTAGTTTTTCATTGAGGCCAGAAGGCTGCTCGCTATTGAGTTTTAAAATCCAGGCCGCTTCCACACGTCTCAATAGTAAATCCGCATTTTGATGTGGTGGGACAATAACCCGTTGTAGGCCAAAGAATCGCAGGGAGTCTGGTCCATGATTTTTGTCTTTGCAATGCGTGTATAATGGAGAGTCTTCAGACAAACAGCGGATCCTGGAACGGTGTTCCGATACCCGCTGGCGGAGACAACGTTTAGTTTCGCCCACGTGCATTATCACGTATTTTCTTTGAATGTTGCTACAATAATAACAATATTTGGCCTCCTCGAGATTCATGTGTTTGTTTGATACTACTAAGCACCACGCCCTGTTTGTTACATTGTGATTCGGGCTTCAACCCGTGGGCTTACTATGGAAGAGGCTACCAATGCATTTTCTGAGGCACACATAAGCGACCTTTTGCAAATTTGGGCACCAGTGGTCTCCAATGTGGCCGACTCTACTGAACCTGAACCCAAGGAATCTGCCTCCCTTAAGAACCTTGTAAATAAGGAACTCAGGTTCACCAGAGTCAAAACTAATGCAGGCGCATTAGCCGACTACATACGCAACAAGATTATACCGAGAGGTTTGAGAGTCAAAACACCTTCTGGTTCCTACAAGGAGGATCCAACATTCCTCAAAAGTTGGTACGCTATTCTGGACAAATGCGGGACTGATCTTATGGTCCTTTTGATAGAACGTTCTATGAAGGAACTTGAGGAGATTAAAATTGACATTCAAACTATCAAGGAAGACCTCAAAGATACCCTCACACCCACGGACCTCAATTCCATCAAGGACCAATGTGACAAATTATATTTGGAACTGAAGAAGGATAAAACCACCAAATTCAAGCGGGACTTGGAGGACTTCAAATCCGGCACGGCTTACACCAGATACCATAATAGACCAGGCTCTAACCGGGCCACACGCTTCTCCAGGGAGTCCCTGTATTTCCAAATCCTCCAACGAAGATCTGGCAGACCCCCCCCCCCCCACGAACCAGGAAGAACCACAAGCTCAAGATCGCTACAACTTCCGGAATCGCAAGGGTCCCGATCCAACCACCAAACCCAAGCAAAATTTTCGGGGGGCCAAGACGAGAAAAGGCAAAAGCTGATAGTTAATCTATCTAACTACTGCTTCTCCCCGGAGGAAGAACACATACTCAACAAAGGACTTTCGTTTGTCATGACACCCAATAATCGCTTTATTGATATCCGGAGAGACCTGGCCCATCTATTTAGGTCCATACGACTCAAAGAATTCTTCACACTTAAGTCAGATGATCCGGTCACCTCTGTGGACACCTCTACTCATTTGTCGCACAGCCTTGACAAAGACCAGCCAGGTCGAAACGTGGAAAGGGCCCACGCACCTGCGTCCTCGTCGGCTTTCGACGACATCGGAACACCACCGATCACCCCACCCGGGGTTTACCCACTACCACGCATCGGCGTGTGGATTACAATTTATTTAACACAACGGCGTTTGGATTACAAATGGACATTTGCCAGTGATTATTTTGTGTGTGCATTAACACGTATTTTCTTTGAATGTTGCTACAATAATAACAATATTTGACCTCCTCGAGATTCATGTGTTTGTTTGATTCTAATGAAACAAGCCCATAACTTGTTTCTGTCCCTTGAAGGCGTGACAGAATGGTTATGCGCGAGTAGACTGAAGGTGAACCCGGCAAAGACTGAGATCCTTTGGCTGGGTCGCCCGACGGAAGTGATGCGTCTGCTACCCACTTTTGATGGGGAACCTCTATCTCCATCCGCTACCGTCAAGAGTCTCGGCATGGTACTGGACTCATTGTTGACAATGGAAGCCCAGGTTGCTGCTGTCAGTAAACAAGCCTTTTCCCATCTATGCCAGGCGAAGCAGCGAATGCCTTATCTTTTGGAAGAGGCCTTGGCAACAGTGGTCCATGCCACGGTCACCTCGAGGTTGGATTATTGTAACGCACTTTATGTCGGCCTCCCATTATCAGCAACCTGAAGAATTCGTCTTGTTCAAAATGTGGCTGCCAGCTTACTGACGAGAACATCTATGAGATGCCATATAACACCGATTTTACAGCATCTATACTGGCTGCCAATTGAATACCGGATCTCTTATAAAATACTGATCTTGACCTTTAAAGTCTTATATGGTCAAGGGCCGACATACCTCAGGAACTGCCTACAAGGCGTAGGGCCTTTTCGGTCTCAGCTCCAGTGTTGTGGAACTCGCTGTCACCCTGTACGAGAGCTATGCGTGACCTACAATCTTTTGCGCAAGCTCTCAAGACATGGCTCTTCAGCAGAGCATCTCATCTGCAACTAAGCTGATGTCTTTGTTTCTGTATAAGTTTTTGATTTTATTGTTGCACTGCTTATTTTATACTATGTAAGTCGCCCAGAGCACCTTGGTGGAGGACGACTAATCAAATATTAAACGATGATGATGATGATGAAAACAGATCTGGGGATAAGGAAATATCAAAACTGAGAGTCAGATTTTAACCAGGAAAAATCACTACATCAGGGATCCAAAAATGTTTATTAAAACGTTGTGCCTCTTCCCTTTTTTCAAGCCTGTTCTCCATCTGTTGCTGGTTTGCCATGATTTTGTTTACCAATCTTTGCATGATTCCAGCCACTAGGAACCATTCAGCTACATAATTAAAAAGCCAAATGTGATCTGTTTTGTGGAATGTATGCATATTATTGTCATACATTCTAAATTTCCCCAAAACATCCCTCAACATTGTGCAGCATGAGGAAATACAATAGAATCCTTTGAATCTCAGTACATTCGTGGCAGAAGGTTGAGAAGGACCACCTTCTGGAAAAAGCTCTCCAAATGAAGCCTCTCTAGAATGACTATATAGATTGTGAGCATCAGAGTATGTTGAGATGGTTAAGAGATGGGTAACACACTCTTACACATTTTCAGTTTGGTAGCTTTGGAATGGAGGTAAAAAACCAATTTCATCTGTACTAGATTTGATTTGCCATTACCTATCTGAAGCCATTGAACTGTATTTATATTATGTACTAGCCATCCTTTGCCATGTGCTGCTGTGACCCAGTCTGTGTATATGTGTTTTGTGTGTGTATATATATATATGTGGTTTAGTAATGTATTTTTGTTTTTTGGCTTTTAAGTCTTTTCTGCTGTGTTTTTCAGTATTTTTTTCTGAGTGATGGTCACTTGTTGGCCTGATAGGTGCATTGTATCCAAATTTGATGTCAGTTCGTCCAGTGGTTTTTGAGTTGTGTTAACTCCACAAACATTACATTTTTATTTATATATATTTGTTCACCTATGATTTTATTTTCAATGATAAAAAAGGAGTAGTCACCATGATGCAAGAGTCTGAAGGTTAGACTAAGACACCATAAGACCAGGATTCAAGCCCCTGCTCAGACATGGAAGTCTACTGGGTGCCCTTAAATATCTCACAAAATCCCAGTCATAGAAGATATTGCAATGGTAAACAGAAATTGAATAAAGCTTGTCAATAAAATCTTACAATAGGGTTGAGTCAAAGTACAGAATAACAACAGCAAAAGTAAAGGAAGGATCCCATATGGAGTCAGGAATGCTTCATTAAACTTCACTGAAAGAGATTTTAACGAAACGCTGATAATTGTATTTTTATGTTTATAATTGTTAATTATTGTTGTTTATATCAGTGTTTCCCAACCTTTTTTGAGCCGCGGCACACTTTTAACATTTAAAAAAATCCGGGGGCACACCACCAACCAAAATGACACAAAATGACACTCTAACACAGTAAAGAACGGCTGGGGGATGGTGGCCTGCTGGGAGCAGCTGCTGGGAGTGCCGAAGCCAGGGGAGGAGCCAGACCGCACCATGCCCCACCCTCTCCCCCCGGTTTCAGCTCTCCCTCAGGTTCTCCAGCCTTGAGGGGGCAATGCCAAGCCAGCAGTGGCAGAGCCAGCACAATCCTGGCTTGGCATTGCTCCCTCAAGGCTGGAGCAGCTATGGGAGAGCAGAAGCTGTGGGAGGGGCGGAGCCAGGCCACGTCATGCCCCTCCCCCTGGTTTCTTCCTCCATGCGGCTTCAGCGAGCGTCATGGCAGGAGTCATGGCAGATTGGAGGCTGGCTGGGGAAACGGCCAAAGGAGGCGGCGCCCCGGCCCCTTCTTCTTTTTCTTTGCCACCACCCAGCCCTTCCTCCTCCTCCCCCAAGCAGCAGGAGTTCGGCAGGAGGAGGGGGAAGGAAGGGGGGCAGAGAGCTTTTCTCCCGGCACAGCAGGCGGTCCGTCACGGCACACTACTGTGCCATGTCACAGCGGTTGGGAAACACTGGTTTATATGATTATTGTTTTAATTGTTTTAATTGTGTTTTATCTGGAGGGCAGTAATTGCCATGTAAACTCCCTCGAGTCGCCTTCGGGCTGAGAGGGGCAGTTTAAAAATGTAGTAAATAAATATTTTTTTTGGCTGTGTTCACAGCATGCTTGTAACATACAAATAGGAACCTATTACCATATCTGCTGCTTTGTCCACTTATTCATCCTGCATGCAATGTTGGTATGGCTTACAAAAGATGAAATCGCCTGAGAAAACTTAGTGGCCTCCTCCTGATGCAACCATATTAGGTTGAAGAGTTTGCAAAATCCACCTAAGGAAGATTCATTGTTACAGCTAAAGTTCTAGCATATACTTCCTTTTAATCAGCCCACAAGTCAGAAAGACATGCACTGTTAGCGGACAAATAATTGTTCTTCCTTTAAGCTGTTTAGATTGTTATTTACCATTTTCAGATGTGGGTTGTGGAAAGAAATCATGTGGCTTGCATTTTGTTGAGGACGACTAATAAGATGCTACTGATTCTTTAATTACAACACTGCCAATGTTCATTAGGGTTAAACTAAGCAATCAAGGCAGGTAAGCACATAAGGACGCCTGGATTACAAATGTAAAGCATCTTCTGGAAATACACATCCTTTGTTAATCCTTTACATTTGGAAAAGTGCTTCTTTTTTAGCAATGTGTAAAATTGTGAGACTTGCCACTGTCAAGCCCCAATTTCTTTCCTTTTGCACCAATGAAACAAAAGGCAAGGTTACACGTTTGGATGTTACCCAGAAAAACTACCTTAGTTACTTTACAGAATCAATCAGGTCCCACACAACTGTATAAAGAGTCAACCCTTTTGTCCTTTCTTCTGTCAAATCTACTTATCTTCTCCAGTCCTCATTAGGCCGCTAACTTATGCTTCCAGATAGGTCAGAATATATTCAAAAAGTTCACTGTTTTGCACCTCAGACATCACCATTTTAACTGAACTAAATAAATTCAGGTCATTAAGCAAACATCAATCATGAAGACACTATGAAAATATGATAATGCTTAGTAAAGTGAGAAGCTGTAGTAATAGAAGACTGTTTTACAGAGGCATAGACACAATGAAGGAAGCCAGAGCCCCGAGTCTGCAAGATCTTAATAGGACTGTTAATAACAGGGTGTCTGGGAGGATTGGCATTTATAGAGTCTCTATAAGTCAAAGTTGACTTGGAAGCAATTAACAACAACAGCAATAAAACATCTGAATCATTTTAAACAGGCCCTGTCTTATTCATTATAGAAGATGGACAGGCTTTAGATCTATGGGATATAATAACCTTTAGATGAGTGGCTCTCAACCTCTTAATACAGTTCCTCATGTTGTGGTGACCCCCAACCATAACATTATTTTAGTTTCTACTTCATAACACTAATGTTGCTACTGTTGTGAATCGTAATGTAAATACCTGATATGCAGGATGTATTTTCATTCACTTGACCAAATTCGGTGTAAGTACCTGATATGCTCAAACTTGAATACTGGTGGGGTTGGGAAGTTATGGATGTGTTCATTTGGGAGTTGTAGTTGCTGGGATTTATAGTTAACCTACAATCAAAGAGCATTCTGAACTCCACCAACGATGGAATTGAACCAAACTTGACACACAGTACTCCCATGACCAACAGAAAATACTGGAAGGGTTTGGTGGGCATTGACCTTGAGTTTGGGAGTTGTAGTACACCTACTTCCAGAGAGCACTGTGGATTCAAACAATGATGGATCTGGACCAAACTTGGCACGAATACTCAATATGTTACTGAACAGAATTTGGGGGGTCTTGCCATTAAGGCAGACCAGCTAGACCCACCAAAGCGGATCCATATTAACCCTGGTGAGAAAGGAAGCCCTATCCCATTTTTTTCTTAGAATTTCCCAATAAAAAGCTCACCAAGTTGAAGGAGTACCACCGAGGTGTTTATTCAGACCAGCTGGAAAGGATGACAGCCACAGTCATTCGTCAATGCTGACATAAAAGTTACATTGGAAAAACATGACATTTTATAAGGTTACAGATTCAAATTTCCCACTTCCCGCCCCCAGATCAGCTTTGTGTTGATTGGATGGAATCTTGCTGGCTGGCTGGATCTTTTTTCGGTTTCCAGCCAATGGGGGCAAAGAGGTGAGTGATGAGTAGAACAATGAAGGCAGAAAAACATTTTGATGGGATTAAATATGTAGATCAAGTGGCCAAGTGTTCAGCAAGAACCCTCTTGTTCTCAGGTTGAGCAATTCTATTGTCTTTTGGTTGATGATCAAATGTCCTCATCTGTGTTTTTTTTCTGTTTGATAGACACAGATTAAAATATTGCTGCTGGGTCTCAGTTCTTTGGATGGTAAACAAATGAAGAAGCTGTAGCCATGTATCAGTTTCCGAGGCTGATAGAGCTGGCCGTTTATGAAATATAGAAATACTTTTGCCTGTGAATCAACGGCACAAAGGTTGACGAAACTCAGATGCCTTCGCCTGTTGATTAGCAGAAACCAGTTTTGTCCCAAGGAAAAGATCATTTTGGAAAAGGCTGGCTCCTGCTATAGTCATGCAAATGAGGCTAGTGGAGGGGTGACTGAATCACAAGCTTGCAGCTGGCAAGCCTCACCCAAGGTAGCTGGCTAAAGGTAAACAGTGGAACTTTTATATTTTTAAAATTACATACATGGGGAAAACATGAGGGGAGATACATTGGGGTTTATGGGGAAAATATACCATCCTGATCACCCCTGCCTACCCACCAGAAAGATACACAGTTTATTAGATTCATAAAAGATAGCCCAAGGGGTCCTAGACAGAAAGGAAAAAGTATTTGGGGATGAGCAAAAGTCCATAAGAGTAATGCAAAAGGAAAATAACTGGGTGTATACATAAAGTGTGGATTTTACAGAGGCATTGTCATGTGGGGCCATGGGGCCATGGGAAGAGCCTTAGGTGTTCTTGGGAAAACTATGAATCCCTTGGTTTTAAACTGTCTTCTACAGAGCCTACGAAAAAGGGGGGGGGTCACCTCCGATATCAAATATGCACAAATGTGAACACTAGTAGATTTGGGGGGAAATAGACCTTGACGTTGGAGAGTTGTAGTTGCTGGGATTTATAGTTCACCTACAATCAAAGAGCATTCTGAACCCCATCAGTGAGAGAATGGCGCCAAACTTTCCACACAGAGCCCCCAAGACCAACAGAAAATACTTTGTTTTCTGATGGTCTTTGGTGACCCCTCGGACACTTTCTTGCAACTCACCCCCAAGGGTCCTGACCCCCAGGTTAACAAATGCTTCTTTATATCCTTGTAGCTGGGTCCTGGAGCAAGAAACACATATGCAGAAATGGAAGCCAGCAGTTTGTTTTGAGCAACCTTCACATAGCTGCTTAAATAAAAGTGATCTTTATCTGATTTGAACGGGATTATATGAGTCTACACTGCCATATAATAGGTTCAAATCAAATAATCTGGATTTTATATGGCAGTGTAGAAGGGGCTTTAGACTGCTATTGTGCGGATAGAGACTCACTGCCCACTTCTGAGAGTTTATGCCACAGCACTGTCTAATGTGGGTATCTCCCAAATTCAGGAGAAGAAGGAAGAACATCACTTTAACCCAGGGGAGGGCAATTATTTTTTCCAAGGGGCCACACGAGAGCCAAAAAATATTATGGAGGGCCGCACCTAAAGGCTGAACTACATTCTAATCTACACAATTTATTTATTATAGTATATATATAGACATTATAATAACTTGAAATTATAATATAACATTATTATATTATATTATTTATTATATTATTATAAAATTATTATAAAATTATAAAATAATAATAAAAACCACTAAAATAAAATAAAATTCAAGAAGATAAGGTGCGAACTAAGATAGAGGCTGACATCCTCAAGAGAGAAAGGATCCCAAGATGGAATGGCCAATGGCCCCAGCCCAGAGGATGGCAAAGCAGATCCAGCGTGTGTGGCCTGCCTCAGAGAGACTGCCTGTCTGCCTTCTTTGCTCACCCTCTCTGCTTGCCTGCCACTCACCCACCGGGGGTGGGAGGCTCTGAAGGGAGCTCGGAGGAAGGCGGGGACTCTTTGAACATCGCCTGAGGCCTCCATGACCCGCTTGGGGTGGGAGGAAGGTCTTCCTAGCCGCCTCCCTCCTTCCTTTCTCCGCCCTCCTCTCGCCCTCTCTCTGCCTCCACTGCGCAGGCGATCAAAGAGGAGAGCAGCAGGCAATCTGGGCCTGCAGCGGGAGCACTCTGCGACCTGCAGGAGCTTATCGCCCTGGCGACCAGTCTTCCGGGTCGCCAGGGCGATAAGCCCCCACAGGTCGCGGAGTGCTCCCGCTGCAGGCCCAGATCGCCTGCTGCTCTCCTCTCTGATCGCCTGTGCGGTGGAGGCAGAAAGCGTGGAAGGGGAGGAGGGCAGAGGGGAGGAAGGAAAGAGGGAGGCGGCCAGGAAGACCTGCCTCCCACCCTGAGCGGGTCATGGAGGCCTTGGGTGACGAAGCGGCCAAGCTCCCGAGGGGCCGCTGACCTCCACATTTGGAGTGCCAGGGATGAAGGCACTCTAAAGCCGCCGCTCCTCTGCCTGTCTGCTGACGCAGAGCCCGTGATGGGATGGCGGCAGCGGCACCCCGTCCTCTTGGGCCCGCTCTTGACGCCCTTCTCCCCAGGCTGGACAGAACTGGCTGCCGGGCTGAATCCGGCCCACGGGCCGTAGGTTGCCCACCCCGATGCTTTAACCTCTCTGGCAAACCTTAGTAATGCATGCCTTTTGTGAATACCTTGCTTGGCAGTGGCTTGTTCACCTTCTCAGCCATATTAAGTTCTGATACCCTGGTGATACAATCTAACACATTGTATATACTAAACTATCAGTGTTACTATCTGGTCTCCCACTATATGACTAAAATATGTAAACATTTTACTGGCAGAACAGGAAGTACATCGCATACAACAGTGGCTCCCTTATCAACAACAAGAAGCTCTGTTTTAATACTTTTATTTTATCTTCCCAGTCTTTTAAAAAATATCAAAGCTAAGCCCGGCATTTAAATCTACACAGCATCAATACACCAACAAGCAGATTTTATCAGAAATGCAAGCCCTTACATAGTTTCATCGGACCACATGAATTATAATCCATTGAATGTTACAAGCAAATTGCTTCTTGGATTTCAATCAGATTTGTAACAGCAATAGCTTCTTTGCATATATTCAATTTCTATACCCTCATGATAGAACTACATTGGTACTAGTTGCATATTGTATTTGTTCAATTGCTTTCTTTAATAGGCCTTATATTCAGTCCAGTGAACAAATTATTCCAGCTGGAGTACTTAGTCTTAAACCGATTTCTAGCCTGATCCTAGTAACTGCTATAGCGACAGAAAGCATGACATTACTCTGATGCTATAATGTTTCTCTGAGACCGGGCGTTAAATTTGATCTTTTTTTGTTTTGTTTTTTAAAAGACCCTGATAATTTTCAAGTCAGACATGTTCAAAATTCAACTGAATTCACCTGAGCTTTTTTAAAGACTACAGATAAGCAGGCAAAACTCTTTTTATTCTGATAAGCTTTTAAATCAGAACATTTTAAAGAATGGGCTGAGGGTGCTGTATTGTGTTAAACCAAACTGTTTTAATTGCTTTTTATCTTTTAAATTACATTTTATCTTTTTAAGTGTAGGATTAAATTGTTTTCATACTGTGAATAATTTAAATTCATTTTGATGCTCACTTTTTGTATGCTTTTAGTTACACCTGTCTTTTAAAAATTGTAACCCACCCTGCATCCCAATTATGGGAGAAAGGTGAAATAAAAATAAATATTGTGATGATCTGTTCGAAATCTCGGATGTCCTCTGCAAACTGTTTTTCAGGTTTCTAACCTGAGCTTGCAATTATCGTGAGTCATTTTGGGATATGGATCTGACACATGCATATTCACACAATTGTAAATTATAGAGTGAGGGTAGGTTTTGGTGAACACAGCCTGGACAAGTGTGTAATGTTTCCTTCTGAGTGCACAGAGAAAACATCTTATTAAAAAGGAGGAGAGGAAGTGTATACACACACACACACACACACACACACACAGAGGGGGGAGGGAGGGGGAGAGAGATATGCACTTTTGGAAAGGCCCTATATACCAGGATCTGATCTCAGGTTTTCTGTCTATCCCATATTATCTGGCAGTGGGGACTGATATGTTCCAGTTTAATGCAGAAAACTTGGGATCAAATCCTGAGGTATAGGTCCTGTCTGGAAGGGCGATAAAGAGTCTGATGACAGTGAAATCGAGCACTAATTTGGAATGCCTTGCCCTGGAGACAGAGACTGGCCAGATCCACCAAAGAGGATCCTTTCACCCTGGTGAGAAAAGAAGCATGCAAAAAGAATTTTCCCTGAATTTTCCCAAATAAATCTCACCAAAGGTGAAGAAAAGGCACCGAGTTGTTTATTTCATTCCAGCTGGAGTCAAACTGCAATCATTTGCCAAAAGCCGACATAACACGCAAAGTAAAACAGTACAGTTTTATAGAGAAAACAGAACTGTCAAATTCAATTTTCCCGCTCCCACCCCCTTCGCTGGCTTGACGCTGATTGGATGGAGTCATCAGCTGGTGGGAAGTTGAGGCTGGCTTGGCTGCGCCTCAGCCAATCAGCGAGCCAGCGCCACTTTGGCCTCTCAGCCAATGAGAAGGAAGGAGGCAGTCCGGGCAGGAAACAATGAACTGAGAGGAGGAGATGACAGGATTAATGACTTAATGTTTGGATAATTGCTGGCAATATCTTTCTTTAGCCCTCAAGCCAGCTTGGCTTTGTTCTGGGTTTCTGGAAAATACAGTACATCTTCATCTGACTCGAAAGTTAGACCCTTTGTAATCCTTGGGTCCTGGATATGGGTTTAATGATGATATCTGAAACTGGTATTGGCTGGAGGAATGGAGACAATGAAAAGAGGCTGTGGTGAAACCTAATCCCTCGCAGGCAGAATGTCACGTTTGGTTAAGGTGATTAAATCGTCCACAGGCCATATCTCTCAGATGGGTAGCCTAGGTACTCTGAGGTCTGAGCGAATAAGAGCCTTTGTTTTATTTTTCATGCAAAGAGTTCCTGGTGAGTCCTTTTGTCTAAGGTTTAGCTGGCTTAGGAAATGAGAAAAAGGCTTCCTGAAGCCTCGAGGTGCTGGGTTCACGAGGTGACATTTAATAATATTTCATAATATAGGCATACAAATACATATGGGGATATGGGGAAGGATAACATGTAAGGGGTTCATAAAGGTACAGAGAGCCATGTGCCAAACCTCCCCTCCCCCCAGAGTCCATAAAGAAGTTCATAAAAGTATGGGGAGCATAATAAAAAGTTCATAGGGGAAGTTTCCAAAAGTTCTATAACGTTCTCCAAAGTTGTCAAAGGTTGGTAAAAAGTTCCAAAAGTTTCCCAAAAGTTCAAGAAAAAGTTGAAAACTTCACGAGAAAGTGGGAAATGTCCATAGGAGTCCATGGAGTGCACACTGAGATCATTGTGGGCGCTGAGGGTCAGCATCCATTCATTGAAGAAAGGTAAACTATAAAACCAATGTCGTCCAAGGTCCAGGGTGGCCGGTCAGGGGTCTGGGGGGTCCCAAGACGTGACTGCAGCAGGCCCCCAGGGTTGGCAAGCTTCTGGACACTCACAGGACAGAGGCAGGAACGATGCTGCAGCATGGAGCCATGGATTGCAGTCAGCTGGTCTCTATATGAGGTTTTGGGTGAAAAACAGTTATTCCCGGGGTGCAGGGGTCCATGATACAAAAAGTGAGAGATCAGTTAGTCTTAGAATTAGTCTAGGAGAAGAATGGCACCGGTTTGGAGTCGATCCGTTGACCTGCGGATACGGGGGCCCAATGGCTTTTCCTATCTGCGGTTCAGAGGAATGCAGTTTCAGCCTCCCCGGGACGCTGTAAGAGCATCCTGAGCAAGCCAGCAGCGACCTGCGGCTTGGGAAAGGGAAGGTTCATGTTAGAGAGTGTTAGAGGCAGTAAGTGGACACAATGTATCACTATAGAGTGGAAAGAGTTTCAATCAGAAAATACTTTATTGGGGGATTTGTTTCAATGTTAGGGCAAGGGAGAAGAAAGCAAGGCAAATGTGGTTCTTTATAGTTGAGCTGTTGCTGTGGCTAGAGTCCCTTCGATGCTGGCCCAAATGGACATTCTGGAACCACGGAACACCCTGCTGCAGGGCAGATCAGCTTGAAGGCAGGGGCCTGCGTGTTAAAACGCAAGGAACTAGAATTAAACTCTGAAAGCACTATCAATCAAAACTTTATTACGGTCACAGACCAGCACAAAGTGGGCACAAGCGCCCTAAGAGGAGAAGCTCTGAAAGCACTATATCAGGGCTGTCCAACTGCCGGCCCTGCTGGTGTTTTGGACTTCAAATCCCAGAAATCCTAACAGCTGGTAAACTGGCTAGGATTTCTGGGAGTTGAAGTCCTAAACACCTGGAGGGCCGGCAGTTGGTCAGCCCTGCACTATATCATAGTATAAAAATATATTGTGCTATAGTCACCAATGAGGCAGCCCCCTACAAGGGGGAACAAGTATATAAACAGTGCATATACACGTGCAAAATAAGCAAAATGTGTTTACAAATAATTCATATAATCAAACGTTGTTACAAATAAACCGCCGCAACAGAGGTACCTCCAACCGAAATAAAGGGAGAGCAAGGCAGTAAGTCCAAGGTACATCCAATGAAGTTTCAAACACTATTGTTCAATGGGGGGGACAAATGTCCAAGCTACCAAAGATAGTCCAGTGGATATACCAAACGTGCTGGAGGTAAGCCAGAGATGGAAGCGGATGATCAGGGAGGGGGGCTGCGCATCAGAGACACCGAACCCAAGCCGCAATGGTCGAACTGCAAGGCCTGATCCCGTTTCGTCACACAATGGGGCTTTGTCAAGAGGTAGGTCTACACCAGGGGTGCTCACACTTTTTCAGCATGCGAGCTACTCTTAAAGCAACCAAGTCCAAAAGATCTACCTGCCACCGCCGCCGCGCACTCTTGCTGCCGTGTGCTCTTGCCACTGCGCGTGCTCCTGCTGCTGTTTTCCGCCCACGCAGCGCTTCTTCCTTTTGCGGGGCATTGCAGGAAGGAGAAAGCACGAGGCGGGGCATCCAGAGGGAGCGCTCCGTTCTGCCTCTCTCACCGGCAACGGAGGCTGCACAGCTGATTAGGAACAAGAGGCAGGGTGCTCCCTCCAGATGCCCCGCCTCGTGCTTCCTTCTTCCTGCAATGCCCCGCAGGCGAAAGAAGCACCACAAGAGCGGAAGCCAGCAGCAGGAGCGCGCGTACGTGCAGGGTGTGCACGCGCATGGCAGGAGTGCCCCATCCGGCTGGTGAGGCCCGAAGATCACCTGAAAGAGGGGCGAAGATCTACTAGTAGCTCCCGAGCTACCTAATGAGCACCCCTGGTCTACACAGAAGCAAAGTCAAGGCATACTGCATACACAGGTTGAAATCAAAGTGGAATTAGACATGGTGTATTCAAATCTAATACTGTTTTTGTCTCAATTACCTCACGGAAATTAAAGTGTGTACAAGATTGGCATAATGCAGTAACCTTTGTGCTGAACCAAAGCCAAACGGGAAGCTTCTTCAGGAGCACTTGGAGCTCCTCTTTGAGGGATGTCATCTCGAATTTAATGTCCAGGGCTCAATGCTATGAGATGGATTTGTAGTTCAGAGGCATCAGTATTCTTTGGCAGAGAAGGCCCCTCCATGAACCAGCTCGAACCCTCAGCTCTTGCCAGCCTCACAGACTCATCTGGTGGGCACAAGGGAGAGAGCCTTCTCCTCTGTGGCCCCCCGACTCTGGAACTCCCTGCCTGGAGAGATTAGGAAAGCCCTCACTCTGGGAAGCTTTAAAAAGCACCTTAAGACTTGGCTTTTCCACTTTGCCTTCGGAGAGTAGACATTTAGTTTGTTCTTGCTCTCCTCAGTGCTCTGTTTCGGAGTCCATTAATTCCCCCCCCCCCAATGTTTACATATGTTCTCCTTTACAAAGAATGCTACCCCGCTTATCTCACTAGAGTTTTTAACATTTCTTATTTGTACGTGCGGCCCGCCCTGTCATGTGTGATTTTACATATTGTTTGTATATTGTTCTTTTACTTAGATGTATGTAGTTTACTGTGTGAATTGTTGATGTATTGATTTTGTTTTTATTATAATTTGTTGTTTGGGCTTGGCCCCATGTGAACTGCCCCGAGTCCCCATTGGGGAGATGGTGGCAGGTAATAAATAAAGATTATTATTATTATTATTATTAGACCTTTACAGCGACACCAGCGGTCAAAGGAAATTTAGTGCAATGCCAAGTTTCGAAACTTTGTAGTTTATATTTATACATTACTAGCTTGGGGACCCGACGGTGCCCGGGTTATTTGAGAAAGGCATTGTGTGCCAAGGTTGGGCTTTATCAGTTGGTTATGTGGCTTGCAGTGGTCTCTGGAAGTTGGTGAAGGTACTTCAAGTCCCATAATCCATGGTCCATCCTCCTCCAAATTGCACCAGGATGTAAAGTGGGGCATGGGGGCTGTGTGTGTGCCAAGTTTGGTCTTGATCAGTCATTGGATGAGGGTCGCTGCAGTCTTGGGAAATGAGTGAAGGTACCTCAAGTCCCATCATCCGTGGTCCACCCTACTCTGAACTGCACCAGGATGTAAAGTGGGTCATGGGGCTTTGTGTGCGGTGTGGTCTTCCTCAATTACTGGATGAGGGTTGCAGTGGGCTTGGGAAGTGAATGGAGGTACTTGAAATCCCATCATGCATGGTCCGCCCTCCTCTAAACTGCAGTCGGATGGAGTGTGGGTACATGTGGGCATTGTGTGCCAAGTTTGGTCTTTATCGGTCTTGGTTCTGGGCCGCAGTGTTCTGTGGGGGAATGAAGGGTTTGAAAGTACTACAAATCCCATAATCTATGGAGGTACATCAAGTCCCATCATCCATGATCCACCCTCCTCCAAGCTGCAGTACAATGTAGCATGGGTCATAGGGGCTCTGTGTGCCAAGGTAGGTTACTGTCAATTCAGGACATATGCAATGTTCCATGAGCTGAGGCCTACTCGGGAAAATCAAGTTAATGTAGCCTTACTGTCAATTTTGGGCCTGGTCTGTGTTTGGGAAGTGAATCAGGTGAAGGTACTGCAAATCCCATCATTCATGGCCCATCCTGCCCTAAACCACACCAGGTTGTGAAGTGGGCAATTGGGCCCCTGTGTGCCAAGTTTGGTCCTGATCAGTCATTGCTGTTGGCCAAGGTGACTGCCTGCCTGAGGCCTTTCCTATTCCCTCTGCGTCACCTTAGAATGTTGGATTGGCGATGGCCAATCGGAGTCCTTTATGCAAATACTCCCTCCATGGCAACGATGCCCCCCTGTCTGGCGCCTTAGAATTTTGGAGTTCTGAGGCTGGCCAATCAGAGTCCTTTATGCAAATAATCCCACAGTGGCAACCAGTCGAAACGCTGGCACATATTCCTCCCTCCGCACCACCGCCCGCAAACACTGACTTTTATAAGATACATAGATAGCTGAATTATCTTAATTCGCTTCTGACACAATAAACAAACAAACATGAAAACGCCTGAAAGAACAATCATTTCGAGGGAGCAGCCTAACGTCTTTCAGTTATGAAAAGTGTGGAGTGATTGACAAGTGGGAGCCCCGAAGGATGCCAATTGACCCTTTGGGCGCGTGCGTCGAGCCCCCTTTCCTTTTTGCCAAGCCTTGTGCTTCCCTCTCGTGCGGCCCGGCGCGCGCTCTTCCCAGCGCATGCAGTGGCGCGAGACCTGACCGGAAGTCGGCGTTGCCCGTAGCAACCAAGGGACGCGAGGAGGAGGAGGCCAGGTGCGGCGGCGGCGGTGGAGAGAGACCATGGAGGAGGCCCCGACGATGACGACGACCTCGGAAGGCACTTTCTGCCTGCACCGTATCCTTCCCTTCGCCTTCTCGCCCCATATCCTGGGTTGGGAGGGAGCCTCAGGGCCAGGGGAAGGGGAAAGGGAAGCAAAGCAACCGCCGCCGCCGCTCTTCCTGCCTCCTCCTTCCCTCCCTCGTCGTGCATGTAGACTAGAGCCCTGTTTCCCGAACTTCTGGCCTGTGTGGACTTCATTCCCCACAATCCCTGCTCATTGGCCAAGGCGCTGGAGGCCTCTGGGAGTTGAAGTCCAAAACACCTGGTGTAGGTTGCACCCTAGGCTGAGTAGAATGAATAGAGTTTGGCACCACTTTAACTGCCATGGCATCCTGGGAGCTGTAGTTTGGTGAGGCACCAGCAATCTTTCACAGGTGACCTCATCTTGAAAGAGTAAGGCCCCTTCCACACAGCTGAGTAAAATCCCACAACATCTGCTCTGAACTGGAATATATGGCAGTGTGGACTCACTATTGTAACTCTATCTGTTCTCTTAGGGCCCTTCTACACAGCCCTATCTCACAGAAAACAAAGGCAGAAAATCCCACAATATCTGCTTTGAACTGGGTTATCTTAAGTCCACACTGCCATATATTCCAGTTCAGAGATATTGTGGGATTATCGGCCTTGATATTTTGGGGGTCCTTCCACACAGCCATATAACCTCGAACATCAAGGCAGAAAATCCCACAATATCTGCTCTGAACTGGAATATATGGCAGTGTGGACTCAAATAAAGCAAGGTATTGTAACTCTATCTGTTCTCTTAGGGCCCTTCTACACAGCTGAGTAAAATCCCACAATATCTGCTCTGAACTGGAATATATGGCAGTGTGGACTCAAAGCAAGGTATTGTAACTCTATCTGTTCTCTTAGGGCTCTTCTACACAGCCCTATCTCACAGAAAACAAAGGCAGAAAATCCCACAATATCTGCTTTGAACTGGGTTATCTTAAGTCCACACTGCCATATATTCCAGTTCAGAGATATTGTGGGATTATCGGCCTTGATATTTTGGGGGTCCTTCCACACAGCCATATAACCTCGAACATCAAGGCAGAAAATCCCACAATATCTGCTCTGAACTGGAATATATGGCAGTGTGGACTCAAATAAAGCAAGGTATTGTAACTCTATCTGTTCTCTTAGGGCCCTTCTACGCAGCCCTATCTCACAGAAAACAAAGGCAGAAAATCCCACAATATCTGCTTTGAACTGGGTTATCTTAAGTCCACACTGCCATATATTCCAGTTCAGAGATATTGTGGGATTATCGGCCTTGATATTTTGGGGTCCTTCCACACAGCCATATAACCTCGGACATCAAGCCAGAAAATCCCAAATATCTGCTCTGAACTGGAATATATGGCAGTGTGGACTCAAATAAAGCAAGGTATTGTAACTCTATCTGTTCTCTTAGGGCCCTTCTACGCAGCCCTATCTCACAGAAAACAAAGGCAGAAAATCCCACAATATCTGCTTTGAACTGGGTTATCTTAAGTCCACACTGCCATATATTCCAGTTCAGAGATATTGTGGGATTATCGGCCTTGATATTTTGGGGGTCCTTCCACACAGCCATATAACCTCGGACATCAAGCCAGAAAATCCCACAATATCTGCTCTGAACTGGAATATATGGCAGTGTGGACTCAAATAAAGCAAGGTATTGTAACTCTATCTGTTCTCTTAGGGCCCTTCTACGCAGCCCTATCTCACAGAAAACAAAGGCAGAAAATCCCACAATATCTGCTTTGAACTGGGTTATCTTAAGTCCACACTGCCATATATTCCAGTTCAGAGATATTGTGGGATTATCTGCCTGATATTTTGGGGTCCTTCCACACAGCCATATAACCTCGGACATCAAGCCAGAAAATCCCACAATATCTGCTCTGAACTGGAATATATGGCAGTGTGGACTCAAATAAAGCAAGGTATTGTAACTCTATCTGTTCTCTTAGGGCCCTTCTACACAGCTGAGTAAAATCCCACAATATCTGCTCTGAACTGGAATATATGGCAGTGTGGACTCAAAGCAAGGTATTGTAACTCTATCTGTTCTCTTAGGGCCCTTCTACACAGCCCTATCTCACAGAAAACAAAGGCAGAAAATCCCACAATATCTGCTTTGAACTGGGTTATCTTAAGTCCACACTGCCATATATTCCAGTTCAGAGATATTGTGGGATTATCGGCCTTGATATTTTGGGGGTCCTTCCACACAGCCATATAACCTAGAATATCAAGGCAGAAAATCCCACAATATCTGCTCTGAACTGGAATATATGGCAGTGTGGACTCAAATAAAGCAAGGTATTGTAACTCTATCTGTTCTCTTAGGGCCCTTCTACACAGCCGTATCTCACACAAAACAAAGGCAGAAAATCCCACAATATCTGCTTTGAACTGGGTTATCTTAAATCCACACTGCCATATATTCCAGTTCAGAGCAGATATTGTGGGATTATCTGCCTTGATATTCTGGGGGTCCTTCCACACAGCCATATAACCTAGAATATCAAGGCAGAAAATCCCACAATATCTGCTCTGAACTGGAATATATGGCAGTGTGGACTTATATAACCCAGTTCAAAGCAGATATTGTGGGATTTTCTGCCTTGATGTTCTGGGTTATATGGCTAAGTAAAGAGTGCATTCCCACTTGAAATCCCAGGCTTTGCTTGAGCTTGCTGACCTTTGTTCAGGTAGATCATAGTAAAATAATATTATATGAAACCAATCTGTGAATTCATTCAGCAACAAGCGTCTTGAAGAACTGGGTATGTTTAGCCTGCAGAAGAGAAGGTTGAGACTGAGGATGTTCATATTTTCATATTTTGAAAATATAATAGATGTCCTAATAGACTGTGTGCAGCTTAAATACATTGTATTTCTATTTTAATAAAAAAAATCAAAAGAGAAGATTGAAAACAGACATAATTGCCATGTATAAATATGTGAAAGGATGCCACAAGGAAGAGGGAGCAGGCTTGTTTTCTGCTGCCCTGGAAACTAGAACTCTGTTGTAAGCCACTGCAAGTCCCCTTGGAAGATGGGGCAGTGTATAAAGGTTTTTTTATTATTATTTATTCATTAGGACTTGGAACAATGAGTTCAAATGATGGAGTTTCCTCCTGAACACGAGTAAGAACTTCCTGACCGTCTGAGCTGTTCAACAGTGGAACTCTCTTCTCAGAGTGTGGTGGAAGTTCCTTCCTTTGAATAATAGAATCACAGAGTTGGAAGAGACCTCATGTGCCATCCAGTCCAACCCCCTGCCAAGAAGCAGGAAGCTTTGAAACAGAGGCTGGATGGCCATCTGTCAGGGGCAATTTGATTGTGCTTTTCCTGCATGGCAGAATGGGTTGGACTAGATGGCCTATGTGGACTCTTCCAACTCTGACACTATGTTTTTCTACATATGTTCTAGAGATCCAACATTATGAGAGACCTAATTGTAGAATGCCCAAATCACACATCGGTGTATCTTACAACCTCATCATTAGACAATGGATCCACTTTAAATATAATCTCTGCCTCCTGTGAATAGATGCATAAGGAACAACAACTTCCAGGATTCCATGGTACTGAGCCAAACTGGTGGCAAACTGCATTCATTCTATAGTGTAGATGTAGAGAAAGAGATAATCTCTGTAGATATCATATAGCTAAATGCTTGCAAGGAAGGGGGGAAAGGATTTGGGTATTTTTAAACACTACTGAAAAACTGGATAACAAAAGTTTGCTCAGGACTGGGGTTTTGTGTTGTTTCCTGGCTGTATGGCCGTGTTCTAGAAGCATTTTCACCTCATGCTTCGCCTGCTTCTGTGGCTGGCATCTTCAGAGGATCTGAAATCACATCCTCTGAAACATAGCTTAGTGCACCTGGGATTTTTTGTGGTCTCACATCCAAGTATTAACCAGGGATTACCCTGCGTAATGTCCAATATCCTCTGAAGATGCCAGGAACAGATGTAGGCGAATCGTCAGGAGAAAATGCTGCTAGAACATGACCATACTGTCTGGAAACCACACAACACCCCAGTGATTTTGGCTGTGAAAGCCTTCAACAATACATTAATCAGGACTGTAAATTAATTGGGAAAGTAGGTGGGTTTTGTATGTTTGCACCTTAAAGTTGTCTGTCTACCCCATCAATCTTTCACAGGGTTTCCTTAAGACAAGGGTTTGTCAGCCTTTTCCTCTGAAACACATCTTAGAGGACCTTGGATCGTTTTGCAATCTCCCATCCAAGTATTAACCTGGGCTTACCTTGCATAACATCCAATATCAGATAGCATCTGAAGCTTTAAGGGTATTAATAGGATTGTGCTCTACACAGGGTTTTCCACTTTCTTAAAAAGTATAAGTTTCTCTTATAGTTTTGCAACATTTTTATTACTATGGATTTTTTAAAAAATCCTATCAGTCCTTCACCTTCATGAATTCTGTATTCAGACATCCATGGCTTGGCGAATATCTCTCCCTGCTAAAATTCAAAACTATAAAATGGCAAAATCAAGCTTATTTATCTCTTATAAGTAAAAATATATTTTAATTTTTTTAAATGAGAAAATTAATCTATGCTGTTGAATTCATGAGAGGCAGTGTATGTATGGACTTGGATGCTGGATTAAAACTATGGAAACCAGGTTTCAAATATCACTTTGCCATGTAACACATCTGTACAGTAGAATGAATACAGAATGACACCCCTTTAACTGCCATGGCTTAGTGTTATGGAATCTTGGGATTTATATTTTGGTGAAGAACTACCAGTCTTTGATAAAGAGGCCAAAGACCAAATACCACAACTCCTGGGTTTCCATACCATAAAGCCAAGACAGTTAAAGTGGTGTCAAACTACAGTAATTCTGTAGTGCAAAGGCACCTCTAGAAACCCATTAAGTGACCTTGGGCAAATCCCACTCTCCCAGCCCCAAAGGAGAGTATGCATAAACTTCTCCTAAAGAAATCTTGCCAAGAATACCCTGTGATAGGTTCACCATAAGTCGGAAAATATTGGAGGCACACAACAATCACAACATGTTATTAAACACAGTATATTGTTTATACAGTTTATAAACAAAATTAAAACTGCTGGTTTTATTTTTTCCCAATTGATACCTCTGTTTCATTAATTTTTGCAATAGTAGTGCAAATAACATCATATTTATTGGCTTGTAGTTTTCTAATTCCCCAATCAGAACATATTGAAAGTGTTCATGTTGACAAACATTTTTGAATGTTTTTGTAGCTTTATGGCCTTTGTTTTTAAAAGTCTCACAATGTTGTATAAATCTTCTTCCCACAGATAGTAGAGTTGTTTTTCTTGGTCTGGGAATAAACAACCTTTTTTTTACTTTGTGTATCTATAAAGAATATGAGGGAGGATACTTTTCCTAGACTTTGGGCCCTTCAACACATGTCTAAAAACCCAGAAGTAACCATAAAAGGGAGGGGGTGGCTAAACGATGTTTAGTCAAAGTGCGGGTAGAACAGGGTAACGGCTGAAAAGCATGTGTTTAAAAGGTGCACTTAAAACTCGATTTCACTCCAAAAATGTGCATCTTTGCATGACTATATAACACCCCTGCAGTCATGGAAAACACATGACTTCCATTCCATCCTTCTGTGTGGACTGCACCAGCACACACACACACATTTTAAAAGCCTGAAACAGCTGATAGGTCAGCAAAAAATAGAGCCACAGACATACAGGTGGCTAAAGACAAGCACACTTGGAAAGCAATTAGAACTCTCAGCAACCATTCCTTTATTTAGATCTTTATAATATTAAACAGTGCTTGAATTTATAGTTGGGTGAAGAGAATAAGAAATTGACTTGTGTGTATGTTGGGATCTCTACTTGAGCACATATGAAGTCCAGTGTATCTTGGAGAGTTTTTTAAAAAACCTTCCCCAATCCCCTTCCATTTTGATCTACTTCAAAGAAAGTCTTGAGGATGACAGGGGATCATTTCCCAGGATTGACAGGTCTATGTGTGGACTTTATGTGCGTGGCTGTCAGGTCCTGGGATTTTTTGCTTCACTTTTATTACCTGCATTTTGACGCTGTCTGGAGACGCTGTTTATTAAATTTTGTCAAAATACTCTTAAGGACACCAAATCTGATTTTGGAAGTTAAGCAGGGCCACCCCTGGTTATTTATTGGATGTGAGTCCAAGGAATACCAGGTATCATTGGCTATATTCAAAGCTGGATTTACACTGCCATATACAGTGTTCCCTCACTTATTGCTGGGGTTAGATTCCAGGACCTCCCCCAATAAGTGATAAACTGTGATATAAGGATACTCTATTTATTTTAATAGGTATACATTATTTTAGTAGTTATACACTATTTTAAGTCTTTATAAACTTAAAATAAAGTGAAGGAAAGGCTCTTCAAGGCTGGAAGAAGGGAGGGAGGACTGAGGAGGGAAAGTGCCTTGGGGAGTGGCAATGGCAAAACCCCACAAAACAGTGAAAATACCATGATATATATTTTAAATTAATATTTTTTGAAATTCGCGAAATAGCAAGTCTGCAATAAGCAAACCGCGAAGTAGTGAGGGAACACTGTAATCCAGATTGTCAAATCAGAAAATACACAGTGGAGGAACTGACCATCATTCCTTTGCCATGGACCGACCACCACCTGATCAGGTTTAGACTCACTGTGCCTTTCCACCTCCGCAGGGGTGGTGGACCTATTAGAATGGTCCGCCCCAGGAGACTTATGGATCCGAATGGATTCCTGACGGCTCTTGGGGACTTTCCCGCCTCCTCGGTAAGTGACCCTGTCGAGGCTCTTGTTTCTCTCTGGGACAGGGAGATGACAAGGGCTATTGACACGATCGCTCCAGAACGCCCCCTCTTGAGTAACCGAGCTAAACCAGCTCCTTGGTTTACTGAGGAGCTGGCAGCAATGAAGCGAAAAAAGAGGAGGCTAGAGTGTGTGTGGCGTCGGAAGCGGAGCAGATCAGCTCGTGCGCGCCTGGTCCTTTTTTTGAGGACTTATGCCGCAGCAACAAAAGCCGCACACAAAAATCTATCGCGGCCAAGGTGGCCGCCGCGAAGAACCGTCCAGCGGAACTGTTCCGAGTCGTTAGGGGTCTTTAAATCTGCCACAGTGCGAGATCCCTGATGGCTCGGTGGTACGCTGTGAAGAATTTGCTAAGGTTTTCGTGGATAAAGTGGCGCTGATCCGTTCCGATTTCGATACCACTTTAACGGCAGTCTCTGAGGATGTGACACGAGCATCTGCTTGTCCGGTTTTAATGGATTCGTTTCAATTGGTTCAGCTCGAGGATGTGGACAAGATCCTTGGAGAGACGAGGCCCACTACATGCATCCTAGACCCCTGCCCATCCTGGCTGATAAAGGAAGCCAGAGGGGGTTTGGCAGAGTGGGTGAAGGTGGTGGTTAATGCCTCCTTACAGGAGGGCAAAATTCCAGCCAGCTTAAAGCAAGCTGTTATAAAACCGCTGTTGAAAAACCATCACTGGACCCCACTCAATTAGTGAACTATCGGCCAGTTTCCAATCTCCCTATTTGGGCAAAGTCATGGAACGTGTGGTGGCTTCGCAACTCCAGGGGTTCTTGGTAGACACTGATTATCTTGATCCGGCACAGTCTGGCTTTAGGCCGGGACATGGTACTGAAACAGCCTTGGTCGCTTTGGTAGATGATCTACGCCGGGAACTCGACAGGGGGAGTGTGTCCCTGTTGGTTCTGCTGGACCTCTCAGCGGCTTTCAATACCGTTGACCACGGTATCCTTCTGGGTCGCCTTGCAGACATGGGGCTTGGGGGTACTGCTCTGCAGTGGCTCCAATCCTTCCTGGAAGGTCGTACCCAGAAGGTGTCATTGGGTGACACCTGTTCGGCTCCACAGCCGTTGTCGTGTGGAGTCCCTCAGGGTTCAGTTCTGTTCCCGAGGTTATTCAACATCTACATGAAACCGCTGGGAGAGATCATTCAGAGTTTCGGAGTAAGGTGTTATCTGTACGCAGATGACGCCCAGATCTGTCACTCCTTCCCACCTGTCACCAAGGAGGCTGTCCAGACCTTGAACCGGTGCCTGGCCGCTGTGTCGGACTGGATGAGGGCTAGCAAATTGAAACTAAATCCAGACAAGACAGAGGTCCTCCTGGTCAGTCGCAAGGCCGAACAGGGCATAGGGTTACAGCCTGTGTTGGATGGGGTTACACTCCCCCGAAGACGCAGGTTCGCAGTCTGGGAGTGATCCTGGATTCATCGCTGAGCCTGGAACCCCAGGTCTCAGCGGTGAAGAGTGCTCTAATCTTAGACCCTTCCAACACTGGTAATCCCTGCCAGGTGCGACCTTGGAGGCAATAGCAATGCAAGGAGTGAGCCTTGAGCCACACCACACCAACATGAGAAGCACTGCCTTGTAATATGCTGACTTAGGGAGGATATGACTGAATATCCATTGGACAATTGGACTCATGACACTAACTCTGTGACCCCTGGGGTCATGCCCCAATGGACTACTGGGATTGCTGAATCATTTGGATCTGATGCAACCTCTGTTAAGCATTGCATGCTAGGGGGGTTGGGTCTTTGGGATGATGGACAGATGGTGGAGGCGGAGACTGTATATAAACTGTGTTGGGTTCTGGGAAAGGCAGATCTGGCTTCACAGGTTTTGATACCTGGAAAATAAATCTGATAGGACCGAGTCGCCGTGTGCTGTCGTCTTTGCAGGGATGTTTCCAGCGTTCATCACAGAAAAGCCAGATCTCCTCATAAAGCCTGTCGTGGAGAAATTCATTGAGGGCTTATCCAGTAAGATGCCATCCGTAGTGCCATCCTTTACCGAAGTGGAATGGGTGAGTCCCGAGGAGTTTTGGGAAGATGCGGATGAGGACGATTCTTGGGTCCCAAGTGAGGTGGAGCAGCAGCAGGCTAGAAGGATCCTGCAAGGCTTGTTCCCTCACTGGGTGATGGAAGGATCGTCAGATGGTGCCCCTTCTTGGGAGAAGGAGGAGGAAGATGCACCCAGAGAACCGGAGGGGCGCGCCGCCTGGCAGAGGATCCGGAGAGGGTTGGAGCCAGAGAACCGGAGGGCGAGGAGCGCCGCCTGGCAGAGGATCCGGAGAGGGTTGGAGCCAGAGAACCGGATGGGCGAGGGCCTGGCAGAGGAGAGGGTTGGAGCCAGAGAACCGGAGGGGCGTAGGAGCGCCGCCTGGCGGAGGATCCGGAGATGGTGGAGCCAGGGTGACTGGGCCAAAGGACAGGCCAGTTTGGAAGGACCTGGCAGAGTGTGGCAGAGGAGCCACAGAGCCTGAATCAGATGGGATGAAGGCTGAGGTGACTGGGCAGGAGAGAGCTCAGTTTCCTGTATGGACCAGAAGTGAGGTGGTCCAGGAATTGCAGTGGTGCTGTTGGAGGATACAAGTATTGCAGAAAGCTCTTCATTGTGGGCGGCATGATGTGAGTGTGCTGCAGGAGGAGATGGATGTTCTGCAAGAGAGAGTCGGTAGGCTCCAAGAATTGATGTGTCTCCAAGGATGGATGTGTCTCCCAGGTGAAGGGGATGGACGTTTTGATGATGCTCCGGAAAGGAAAGAAGTCCAGCCGGAGGCATGGAGTGTGTGTGGGCCTAAACCAGTTGCAGAAGCCGTTTTACCAGAGAAATTTGTGTGGACGGTCGAAGAGATGGAAAAGTGCCCTGCTGAGATGAAAGCCAAGCCTCTGGAGGAAGAAGCGACAGAGGAATGTTTTCCCTTTGATGTCCCGGCCTGCAGTAAAGGAGAAAGCGAAACTGTTTTAACTACAAAGGCCTTGGGAAGTTTGTTGGCGTGGGGAGTGATTTTGCAGTCCCTTGAAAGAGTGGAAATTGCTGCAGAGAAGAAGCTCCCTGGCAATGACTGTCTTGCAGAAGTTGAGGTGAAGCTGCCAGTGGTGTTGGAAAATCAACTGACTGGTAGTTTGGAAGTCCCTATCGCTGATGGTGAAGACGGGTCGGAGCTGGAGGAAGATGCCTTGCCGGGGAGGATACTTCCCGTCCTGGAGGGTGAGGCTTCCAAGGAGATTGAAATTTTAGAGAAGGCTTCTCAGCCGGAGAAGCCTGGGAAGAGCCCAGAAGACCCCCTCCTCCAAAGCGTCTCAATTGCGCTTGCTTGGTCTGCCACTTTATGGTGGCTGTGCCGGGAAGAGGTGAGTGGGAATTCCCATCAAGTTTGTGAACTCCCTGAAGAGAAGGAGTCGGCCGTGCGGATGGAAGCAGCAGGAAGAGATGCCTTGACTTCAGAGAATGGTTTGGAGATTGTGTCAGGAGAAGAAGGCGTTCAAGTGTCCTTGCTGCCCGAGGCTTTCCTGGATGATGAAAGGAACGAGCAGTTGGTGAGATCCATGATGGCTGATCCTATCTTGAACCAGGATTTCCAGTGCAGTGAGGTCCTGAGTTCGAGAGAGAATGCTGAGTCGGAGTCTTGGGAGGTGGTGCTGACTGATCTGGTTCCGAATATAACCCTATGGTTATTTGGTCACTCGGGGGGTGGTTGGAATCAGGGGATGTTGGAACATGTTTCTCCAAAGAAGATTCTGATGACTGAACTTTGGGTGACATCATCGGAGTGGCTTGAACTTCGAGAACTGTTGAATCTTGAGGATGAACTATGGGCCAGTTGTCCAGTAACCAGCATATTAATTTTGACTTTGGGAAAGAAGGGTAACATGATTGTATTATGCTTATTGTGGAAAAATGTTGTTATATGAAAAATGTCCTTAAAGATTTAGGGCTGAGATGGTCTTAATGTTGGGAAGAGGCGTCACTTAAATGTATTGCTCTAAAGATTGTGATCAGATGATTTTGTGGTAAAATTGACCCTGGAAGGATAGATGCGGTGATATGATGTTTAAAGTATTATTCATGTTGATGGGGGTAGTATTGCATAAGGTTAAGGTAGATGCTATGCTTACATGTGTTTTGTAGAATGTAACATGGTTGGGGAATGTTTAGACATGCATTCATTGTTAGAAATGTTAGATGGGGATGAGATTTAGAATGTGTATTCTGCTGTTGTATTAGGGATTTTGGTCCCAGTGTTTAGAGGAATAGGTACAGCCTTGTTGGGATCTGCAATGAGGTTAATTGCGGCAGGAAGGTTGTTTGGTGGAGGATAGGTTTTGGAGTTGATTTGGTAATGGTATTGCCTCCTGTTGAATTGGCCAGGAGGAGGGTGATTCTGAGTTATGGTTGTTATGGTGTGAATGTGTTGTTTATGCGCAGATGGACATGCCTGCGTTCAAGGGTTGGAGTTCTCCTTTGGAGGGATAGATTTTAGAATCAGAGTGGAAGTTTGTGTTGCCTTCCTGGAGAGGAGGGGTTAGCTGGACCCAGATGGTTGTTCCTGGGTAGGATTATATTGGGTTATAGATGTGTGCGATAGTTAAGATGAGCTAGAGTGGGGAATTGTAGGTTTCCTAGGTGCTTTTCCCCATGTGAGGGGGAGTCATAGTTTGTTCAGAGTAATAAAGTGCTAGGATTGTGTGTTTGGTCGCATGGGAGATTGGTATGTGGCCTTTGCTAAGGTGGCAAGGGTATTAGATTTCTATTATAAAAGTGCTTGTCACGGTTGAGTGATTCTGTGTAGCTGGTTGAATAGTTAAAGTTTGCTTGTAGTAGTGTTTTGTCCCTGTGTCAGAGGTTTTTGAAGATGTGAGTGATTTATGGTTTCCTTGGACTTCATGGCTGGATGCCAAGAGGAGTTAGGTTACAGGGGAGTTAGTAGCCTTTGTATTGCCTGCTGATTATGGATTACAGACCTCCTGCTTATGCAGTGGAGAGAGTTGCAGTTTTCTCAAGTGCCTTCTGCCAGAGCAGTAAGGATAGTGAGTTTCTGTTGGTTACTTGTTGGACACAGTTGAGTTGTTCCTGTGTCGCATGTAGGGGTGTAGTTTGTTAGAGGTTTTGGGTTTTGTGAAAGAATGGTTTAGGTTGGTTGTTTGCCAGTGAAGTTGTGTGGTCACTTTAGGTTCCCCGTGGAGTGACTTGGTAAGAGGTTTAGTTTTAAGAGTGCTTTAGAGGGAATGATGTTGTCTCCTGTTGAGCCTGCCAGGAGGAGTTGGTTCAGGAGTTAAGGTGTGAGGAATGTTTGGACGCAGATGCTTATGCCTGCGTTTTGGTGGCAGTTAGTGTTTATTGGGAGTTATGGGGCTTAGAATCCTGATTGTGTGTTACAGATATGGTTGTGTAGTTTTGTCCTGGGGCCTCCTGCTTTGGGCAGTGGATGGTTTTGGGAGTTGTGGGACTTAGAATCCTGGCCGTGTGGTAACAGATGCGCAGTTGATTTGTTCCTGTGCAATGGACTGTTGGGATTTGTAGTGATGAATAGTTGCATGGGAAGTGTGATTCGGTAGGTTGGTCCCTTGCCATGGCAGTGAAGGGATGGAGTTGTTTTAGATTTGAGCAGGAAGAGATAGGATTTAGCCTTGAACAAGCTGAGCATTTTGTGAGAGAAATGTCTGGTTATCTGAGTGTGGGGAGTTCCGGGTTAGTATGAGGAATGTATAGCAAGGCTTTGTCCCAGTGTGTTTAGCTGGAGAAAGGCTGAGGTTGGCTCATTTTGCCTTGTTTCGTAGAGGGGGTTTTGACTTTTGTTTGGTGTTAGAGTAGGATTGGGATAGTTGAGTTAAATGATATTTTCAGATCCTTTTCCTCCCCGGGGGGAGGGAAGAGGGTATTTTGTAAGGTTCTGTCAATTAGAGCGAAGAGTGCTCTAATCTTAGACCCTTCCAACACTGGTAATCCCTGCCAGGTGCGACCTTGGAGGCAATAGCAATGCAAGGAGTGAGCCTTGAGCCACACCACACCAACATGAGAAGCACTGCCTTGTAATATGCTGACTTAGGGAGGATATGACTGAATATCCATTGGACAATTGGACTCATGACACTAACTCTGTGACCCCTGGGGTCATGCCCCAATGGACTACTGGGATTGCTGAATCATTTGGATCTGATGCAACCTCTGTTAAGCATTGCATGCTAGGGGGGTTGGGTCTTTGGGATGATGGACAGATGGTGGAGGCGGAGACTGTATATAAACTGTGTTGGGTTCTGGGAAAGGCAGATCTGGCTTCACAGGTTTTGATACCTGGAAAATAAATCTGATAGGACCGAGTCGCCGTGTGCTGTCGTCTTTGCAGGGATGTTTCCAGCGTTCATCACAGACTGAACATTGTTTTAATCCAGAGTGAATGTGTATGGTGCTAATGTAGTTGTATTTTAATGTATTTTTAATGTATTTTAATTGTTGAAGTGTTTTGGGGTTTATATTGTTATTATGTGGGCATCGAATTGTGCCATACTGTAAGCCGCTCTGAGTCCCCCCTTGGGGGTTGAGAAGAGCGGGGTAAAATCCCGAAATAAATAAATAAATAAATTTTTTAAGGTAAAGAAGACTTAGGCCCCTTCTACACTGCCATATAAAACCCAGATTATCTGCTTTGAACTGGATTATATGAGTTCAAAGCAAAATAATATGGATTTATATGGCAATGTGAATCTGGACTCAGATGCAGGAACTGGCAAAACCACCTCAGAGACCACTGTCATATAAAATCCAGATTATCTACTTTGAACTGAATTATATGGCAGTGTAGATTCATATAACAACAAGAACAATAATAATATTAATATATATCCTGCTTTTCTCCCCAATGGGGAGCACATTTAATATAAAATACAAGACAAAGCAGAACAACATCCAGAAATAAGATATAAATAAACATTAAGCATTAAAAACATTCAAAACCAATTACAATGATTGTGGAGACCCATCAATCAAGTAGTATATTTCACTAAGCTCAGTACAAATCGACCTTGCTGTCATTAGAAATTGAATTCATTCACCAAAGCTTGCTTGAACGGGTAGGTCTTCAACTGGTTTTTGAAAGATAACAGGGAAGGGGCAGTTTTAATCTTAATGTGGAGAAAATTCCATAGGGCCAGAGCACCTACTGAGAAGGCCTCTCTCATTGCCGCCAACCATATTTGTGTCAGCAGCAATGAGAGAAGGGTCTCCCCTGAATGATCAGGCAGGTTGGTAAGAGGCAATGGAGCCAGATAGGTAAATTGGGCCTGAACCATTCAGGGTTTTCAATGTGGATTATCTGATTTGATAATCTAGATTATATGGCAGTGTAGAAGGGGCCAGAAGCCCCTTCCACACTGTCTCTATATCCCAGGATCTGATCCCAGATTATCCTCTTATCCCAGATTATCTGGCAGTGTAGAGTCATATAATCCAGTTTAAATGAGATAATCTGGGATCAGATCCTAGGATATAGGGCTGTATATAAGGGGCCTGAGTCTTCTTTACTTAAAAAAAACCCCTGTGAATAATTCATAGGATCACCATAAATCAATAATACTTTGAGGTTACACATAAACACACCAGGCTTTATTGAAGGGTGCTGAGGATGCAATCCCATTTATCAGGGAGTAAGACCTACTGAACTCAATGAGCGATACTTCTGACTAGAAATGCATAGGATTGCATTGCTGATCAGTTTTGTAAAGCGCTTCCCATCCATTCCCTTCTAGACTACTTTCAGGATTTTTTTTTCTAAGATGAGTTGAGATGTGGCAGGAGTCTCCATGGCAACTATTTGCATTTTGCAGAGGTCTTTTAGCCCAACCCAACACATGCTTACTCAGAAGTAAGTTAAGCAGGACTTGATCCAAGATCAATAAGCATCAGTTTACAGCCTTACAGACTAAGTCAGTATAAATTTTCTCAGAATTAAATCACTAAATGTAATTATATTATAAAGTCGGTATGGATAAGTTTGCAGTGTTAGCATTTTATCTTGTGAAGAGAGGGAGTGAGACAACTAACAGAGACACTTGAGGCATTGGCTTGTGAGCAGAATTTTGATTTTAAAACGATCAAAGAATAGTGATTTCTTCAACTTTTGCTTTTATCTTTTTATCTAAAACTAAATTGACCCCCACAATGATTGTAATCTTTCAGGGATTTTTTTAAACCCATGGAATTCACAGCCCATTTTCCGTGAATCAAATTTCAGCATAAGGAGCAGAATACAAGATGGATTAGTGCATCCTTTTACAATTTTTAAACTAATGTACACCTCATCTATTGTAGAATCTCTGTTCGCAGTTTATGCATATTTTAAAGTGTGATGCAATATACAGTATCTGCCATTCAACCTTAATAAATATATTTTAGATTAGGAAATACTTTAATGTGTTGTTTAAAATACAAGAATCTTACAGGAAAGCAGCAAAGTTGTTTCTGCATTATATTCATTATACTTGCTCTGTATATTGATTGCTTTGGAGCAGTTCACAGATAATAAGGTTCCTGAAGCAACTATGCATGATATTGTCAAAAGTGTTTGCTGACTCATCTGATATGTATGATACTTCTTGCCACCTATGCCTCTCTTCCCCATAGCTTACCTGGGCATTCAATTTGCTGTTTTATTAGTCTCCTTGTCAGTATAATCAGGGAAATGAGATAAATTCAGACTCATAGCCAAAAAAACAATTGGAGAGGGGCATTGAAATTTTTTTAATTTATGTTTTGTTGAATGCTTTCACAGTCCAAATCATTGGGCTGTTTGATCTCGATCTTGACCCCTTGTTAAAAGCTTGTTTAACTTTGGGTATAATGTGGGTTGTATGCTGTATGAGTATATGTCAAGTGTGTTTGTCAAGTGTTTTGATACGGCCGATGGGCTAATCAATACAACTGGGGTGTTGTATGGTTTTCAGGCTGTGTGGCCATATTCTAGCAACATTTTCTCCTAATGTTTCACTTGCATCTGTGACTGGCATATTCAGATGATCTGATGGTGGTAAAGGAAGTGGAGTATATATATATATATATATATACCTGTAGAATATCCAGGGCAGGAGAGAGAACCAATGTCTATTAACCCAGTGTTTCCAAACCTTTTTTGAGCCGCGGCACACTTTTTGCATTTGCAAAATCCTGGGGCACACCACCAACCAAAATGACACAAAATGACATTCTAACACAGTAATACATAGAGTTAATATGTTTTTTAATGTATTTATACACTCAGTGTGAAACCTGGGCCTGTTTCGATGAACTCAACATAGATATCCTGGCAGGAATGGCAGAAAGACACAAACTTCCCACACAGAACTCCCATAACCAAGAGAAAATGCTACAAGAGTTTGGTGGGCATTGACCTTGAGTTTTGGAGTTGTAGTTCACCTATATCCAGAGAGTACTGTGGACTCAAACAATGTTGGAACAGGACCAAACTTGGCATGAATACTCAATATGCCCAAATGTGAACACAGATGGGGTTCAGGGGTAATAGACCTTGACATTTGGGAGTTGTAGTTGCTGGGATTTATAGTTCCCCTACAATCAAAGAGCATTCTGAACCCCACCAATGATAGAACTGGGCCAAACTTCCCATACAGAACCCCCAGGAGGCAAGAGGAGGTCTCTACTTGGGGAAAGGGAGGTGGGCCTTCCCAATGCATGGAGAAGGAGAGACCAAGTAGACAACGGGTGGGGAGGGGGTGTTTGTAATTTTGTGCCTTAATTGAGGTAGGTTTCTTAGGGTTTTTATACTTCCAACACACTAGACTCTCCCCCTTCCTGGAGGTTCCAATTTCCCACGGCACACCTGATGATCGTTCACGGCACACTAGTGTGCCCCGGCACACTGGTTGGGAAACATTGTATTAACCAAGTATGAAGGGTGCAATTAGCAAGCTTGATTTGCAAGTGTTTGAGACCTATCCATCTATTTATTTTTTATTTCATTTTGTGGCACAGTAGTTCTCGTTTGTGCCTGGAGGACAGGGGCTAGGACCAGGGGTCCCATTAGCATTAGGGCCTGCAGCAGCAGATCCAGATTCAGAGGATGAGCTAGATGACTGGGGTGCGGGGCAGATTCCCTCCGATGGGCCTCATTCACCCACAGAGAGCTTAGCATGGGAAGAAATGTTGTTTGGCCCTGGTGAAGACTCAGATTACCAGGTGCAGATGGGAGATAGTGATTCGGGGAGTTATGAACACCTGGGTGGGAGGAATTCGCAAGAGCCTGAAAGTGAAAACATGGAAGAAGGCGACTGGGAAAGTTCCAGGGAGGAAAGCTCTCAGGGAGATAGCAACACAGCTGCTGAGAGACAAGGTCGAACCTTTGATAGGAGACGGAATATCGAGTCTAGCATGAGGGATTGGTCCCGGGCCCTAGACCGGCTGAGGTCTGTCAGCAGGGATTGGAGACGAAGAAGCCTAGAGCGTCGGGGACCTCGGCCGAAGGATTAAGTATAGGATCCGTGGGAACGAATCCTCAGTTCTCCGGCCACGTCTCATCTGAATAGGCGTGAAGCGGAGTGCGACCACGAAGCTAGTTAGCCAGTGGTCATCAAGCCTTGCCTTGCCTTGCCGTGCCTTGTCCTGATCCGCCTGGTTGAGCGGAGCCTTGCCTTTGTTCCTGATCCACATAGCCTTGTGGAGCCTTGCCTTTGTTCCTGATCCACAGCTTTGTGGAGCCTTGCTAAGCTTTTGGCCTATTTGCTACGCTACCTTGGACATTGTTACTTCAAGCCTTTTGGATTGCTTTTATATTTCTATTGGACAATATCTTTGAACTGTTTTTATATTCAATAAAGTAGTTAGCCTTCAGTACGTCTCTGTGTGTGTGATTAAGGGGCCGGTCAGTCCGTGATCGTGACACATTTGTTTTAGCAAATCATGAAGAGTAGGTACATTATACAAAATAATTTAAATTCTATTATTCATTCTATGTTTTATATAGACTTAATTTTAATCAAATTTCTATTTTAGCTACACAGTTTCAAGTCTAACAAAACCCTGAACATGACTCTTAATTGGTAATTTAATGGTTACAAAAGAATACCACAACGTCTGTTGGAAACATTTGAAAATTTTCAACAGAAATCAGGCTTCATCAATAAACTTCAGTAGACACTCAAAAGTGCAAGTCCAATCGGTCTTTCTTGTTCCATTGTTTTCAAATGTTTAAGAGTTGAAAACAACCTTTCATTTGTAGCTGCTGATATTGACAATGTTGCAGAAATCTGAAGAAGTTTTGTCACATTCAGAAAAAAACCCCTCAGTCACAGACAAGATATGCTTCCAGTGCATTTTATGGTTTTTCTACAGATGAAATCTTTTTCCATTTTTTACACCAGTCAAATTCTTCCATCAGTGTTTCAGTATCTTGAATGAAATAATTGTAAAGTTCTGTGCACTTGTTCAAGTTGGATTGTAAATGGCCACAATTAATAGGGAAGAACTACTTCCTTGTGCCTTGTAAACCTTTCTAGAAGCTGACTGCACAAAAAGTCCAGAATGAGATGCACACATTTAGCCTATAATATTCCATTGGTGTTGGTGAAGTTGCTTGGATGTTGCGTTTGCAAATCTGCCTTGAATAGATGCAAGGAAACCTAACTTGTCCACCCATAGACTCTACCACTGATATTGCTGTGTCAAAGATATCCTGAAATTCTTTCACAGATTCTGTGTGTATTTCCCTGGCTTTTTCTAAAAGACTGTAGACATGTTGCAGACTACAGAAAATGTCTGTGTCTACTCTTTCAAATGTTTTGCTAACTCTTTTTTAAATTAATAATTTTATTTGAATACACCGACTATGTACATTATGGACATATACACATACACATATACATATACACATATACATATCTAGACAACCCGCCACCTACAGTACCATTACCCCTCAACCCACCCCTGATGCTACCCACCTCCTTGGCTTCCATCACTGATCCAGAGTTTACCTTATTTAACCCTTTATATTTCTAGTTCTCTTATTCCAGGAGGTTCAACAACACTTACCTTACTGAGATTGATAACTGTACTGAGGTACTCAGATCCAAAGTTTCAACTGCCAAAACAGAGAAAAACTGTGATGCATTATAATTTTCAACAATTTTGGACTATCTTGTCACCAAAATGCTTATTGGTTCATTCTGTATTTGAGGACTAGTATACTGGGCATTCATAACTGCAGTTTTGAGATTACTTTTCAGGTCGGTGTCTTGTGATCTGACATGAGATCTCAACAAGGCCCTGAAATGACCATCATTGTGAAAATGTTCTTCGCAGGTAATAGATACTGAGTCATTACTTTAAGCCAGTTATTGTCAGCAATAGGACAGTAATTTCCACAATTGAAAGAAGTTTCTTTCTGGTTTTTTTCTGGGTTTCCCCCCTTATTTTCTTTATGACTGGTTTCATGAAGACTTTTTCACTATGAATTAGCAAGAAGTTTTCAGCCAAGTACAAATTGTTCAGACGATACTCTGTTTTTGGTGTCAATTGAAGACTTGTATTGCATCTTTCGATTGGACAAATGGTTTAGCAACCAATGCATCAAGCTTTTGATGACCACCTTTTCTTCCAACTTCTCCATGTACAAGTGCACCTTGTACATGAAATGAGTAGGCTAACCAGGGAAATCTGTTGAACCATTTGGGTCGAAGATTTAGATATCTCTTCTTAACCTGGCAATGGAGCCTGTGGACTTTGTATGAATTGAGCTTTCACTTGGTCATCAGAAACAGTCTTTTTATAATGTCCAAGGTCTAGCAATGATACAGTTTCTTGTCTTTGGTGCTGTACCATGGTTTCCTTGGCATGGCTTCTCAACCTGTAAGCACAAATTATCATAGTTTTTATGCACCCAGAAACAGCATAAATTGTATTTAAATTTAAGTTTTTCTTATGGAGCTTAACCTGGGGTGTCTGATTTTGATGTCACTTTTGGTGTATTATGTCATCTTCACATCACAAATATGGATTAAACATCCCTGATATCAAAACTTAGTCATTTCCAGTATGCCAGCTTTTATAAAAACCCTGAAAAGTGTGTGTGTGTGTGTGGGGGGGGGGGGGGTTGAACCCATAACTCACCCCCCCTGGCTATAGGCTTGGATGAATTCCATGGATAGTAGGAGACTGAAGGAAGGTGGGCTTTTTCCCATGGTGCCTCAGCTCTTTGTTGTAAAATTCAAATGACCATGTTCTGATATATTCTTCCAGTGCAATATATTTCTTTTCTGTGTATGCGAGTATATAACTCAAGTAAATGCCAAAAGAGACATCATAAATATTTTGAGAACACATGGAATGTGGCATTTAATATCAGTCAGATGGAAAGGGTTGAGATCAGACTGACATTTGTAAACTGTCACCACAGGCTCCACGCTTGAGCTCTTCAGCTCTGGATTTGAGTCTTAGGAAACCACTATTCTTTTATTTCAAAAAATGGATGGGGTGGGGCAAAACTAAAAAATAGGGTGTCATAAAGTTGTCATTTTTGAAATTAGAGTGATTAAGAGTATTGGCACTCCCTGTATGCCTTTAACTCATTTTAAATAGTTTTACATAAACCAGTTACTTGCCTTTTTATCTGTAGGACTGTCAATTTGCATCAGAAACAGCTGGCATCTCTGGCTGACTGTCTTTGACTGTGTGCCAAATTATCTTCCTTGGGGAAATTAGTATTTGGGGGTAATAATAAATAATAAAAAACTTTATTTATATCCCTCCACCATCTCCCCGAAGGGACTTGGGGTGGCTTATAAAGGCATTCCAGGGTGCATATATAATATACAATAGGTAAAAATGGTACATGAGTATAATATAAGTTATAAAATTATAACAACAACCCCTGTCAACACAAATAGCATAAAATCAAAATAATACTTCTTTTTTATAACCCCCAGTAAATACAACTAGCTGCCATCAATTCACAAAGTGCCAAATGTCAACTTCATATGGGCCCATTCAGCCTACCCGAGGTCTAAAGCTTGTTTGAACATCCATGTATTCAGATTGGAATTGAAGAATTGAAGGGTGGGGCTGATCTAATCTCTTTTGGGAGGGTATTCTAGAGCTGGGGGGCCACCACGGAGAAGCCCCTCTCTTTTGTCCCCACCAACCGTGGTGGGACTGACAGAAGGGCCTCCCCTGTTGATCTCAGAACCTGTACCAGTTCATAGAAAGAGATGCAGTCTCGAATATAGGTTGGGCCTGAAGCATATTGGGCTTTATAGGTAATAACCTGCACCTTGAATTGAACCTGAAAACTTGTTGGAAGCCAGTGGAGCTGCTTCAGCAATGGTGTGGTATGTTAGTAATATGGCAACTGACCTTTGCACTAGCTGTAGTTTCTGAACTGCCTTCAAAGACAGGCCCATTACAGTAGTCCATTCTGGATGTAACTAAGGCATGGACCACTGTTGCTAAGTCAGGCTTTTCGAGGTATGGTAACAGCTGGTGTACAAGTTTTAACCGTGTGAAGTCTTTTCCGGCCACTGCCGACACCTGAGCCTCAAGCGGCAGCAATGAATCCAACAGGACGGCCAGACTGCTGACCTGTATCCTCAAGGGGAGTTTAAACCCGTTGAGCACAGGTTGCCACCCTATACCCCAATCGACTTCGTGACTGACCAGGAGGACCTCAATCTTTTCTGGATTAAGTCTCAGTTTGTTGGCCCTCATCCAGTCCATCACAGCTGTCACTGATCCAGGGAGCTTCCTTGGAATGAGATGGATAATAATAATAATAATCTTTATTTATACCCCACCACCATCTCCCCAAAGGGGACTCAGAGCGGCTTACACAAGGCCAAGCCCGGTGATACATTATAGCAAAATAAAAAACAAGAACAGCAAAAAATAACAACACAATAAAATAACTAAAACATACAAGTAAAATAAATAGTGCAAAATAACAAAATAGAAAATCAAACACAGTGGGCGGGCCAAATGTACAACATGAAATGATAAAACTCTGGATGAGATAACAATGAAGACAGTATATTTCTAAGGGAGGTAGAGCAGTAGAGTTGAGTGTCATCTGTATAGAGATAGCACCCAACTCCAAAACTCTGAATGACCTCACACAGTGGATTCATGTAGATATGAGAACCATGGGGGAAAGAATGGAACCTTGCGGGACCCCACAGGCCAAAGTCCAGGAATCTGAGCAGGTGTTCCCCCGCATCACCATCTGGGTACGATCCTTCAGGAAGAAGCGGAGCCACTGTAATGCAGTGCCCACAAGACCCATTCCAGAGAGCCAAAGGATACCATGGTTGATGGTATCGAAAGCCTCGGAGATGTCCAAGAGAACCAATAGGGATGCACTCCCCCTGTCTAGTGCTCTTCAGAGGTCATCCACTAAGGTGACCAAAGCTTTCTCCATACCGTTACCAGGCCTAAAACCAGACTGTGATGGATCAAGATAATCTGTTTCTTTCAAGAATCCCTGGAATTGAGAGGCCACCATCCACTCCAGGACCTTTCCCAAAAATGGGAGATTGGAAATAGGCTGGTAGTTATTTAGAAGAGAGAAATTCTGGGATGACTTTTTAGAATAAGTTTTACAATTGCTTTCTTTTAAATTATATGGAATTTTTTCCTGCTCCAACGAGGCGTTGATGATTGTTGTGAACCACTCAGTCATTCCCTCACCGGCAAGTTTGATATGCCAGGAAGGGCAAGGATCTAAAGCACAGGAGGTTACTCTCATAGCTCCAAGAATCTTGTCCATGTCATCACGCCAAACAAGCTGAAATAAATTCAACAAAATAGGACAGACAGGTGCCTCAGATACATCCACTGGAACTACCTAAAATCTAACATCCAGGATGGAACGTATCCAAGCGACTTTATCTGCAAAATGATGGGTGAAATTGCCACATCGAGTCGCTGAGTGGTTATGGATCTCCTGGGACCTAGGGTGGAGGAACTCCCTGACTATTCAGAATAACTCCTTAGGTCTTCCAAATACAGAAGGCACTAAGATGTACTTCTTTCCATCTCAGTTCAAAGAAGCTAATCTAACCTGGCTCCTGATTTGAAGCTTAGTTCAGATAAGACAGAGGTGTTCCTGGTTAGAAAAGCAGATGAGGAATAGGAATTCAGCTTGTGCTGGATGGATCTACTCTTCTCCTGGAAGTATAGGCTTACAGCTTCGATGCACTCCTGGACTCAGCCTTGAGCCTGGAAAACCAGTTTATGTTCAGGAATACATTGTGAGCCTAGAGTTCTACCTTTTCCTAGAGACATCAGATCTGGCCAGATGTACCACATTGACTTTGGATGTAACTACATAGGGCGGCACTGGAAGAGGGTTTGGAACTTCAGCTGTTCCAAAGGGGTATAGACAAATTGTTTACTGGAGCTGGCAGGAAGTACACAACTACTATGTCACAACATTTTCACTGTTCACTCATCTCCATGTGAGGAAAATTTTAATTGAGTGCAACAATCATTTAGGTTATCCCAAGAATTGTATTCTCTCATGTGAGTTTGTGTGTGTTTTGAGATCTTCTGGAGATGCTTTCTTGTTGTCTGAGTAACTTCTCAGGTTCATCTTGTCAGAACCTAGGAGAGGGTCTCTTCAGTTGCTTCTCTCAGGCTTTGTAATTGCCCATCTAGAGTGGTGATCTCCTTGCTGTCCTTTCATAGAACGATGAAAACCTTTTAATTTTGGTAGGTCTTTGAGAGCTGATTGCTCAGGCTAAAGTGTTTTTCAGTCTGTAGTTGTCATCATAGGTTATTGGGCGTTGTTCTGAGTTTTAAATTTTTGTATTGTACTATGTGTTTATTTTATGTGTTGCTTTTGGGCACCTTGGGTCATATATAAGCTCCCCGAGTCTTCAGGCGGGGTAATTTTTTGTTGTTGTTGTTGTTGTTGTTGTTGCTATTTGCTTTGCATTCATATTTGTTCTTTTTAACTACAGTTAATTTTTTATAGAGTTAGATTGTATTTTTAAAGCTTCTATATAATGTAGTTTTGGCAGCATTTATCTTAGCTTTGTAAGCTGTCTTGAGTCCCAGACTGGATATATACTCCAAATGATACTAATAATGATAATATTAATAAAAGGGGGGCATACAATGTTTCCTCTGATTCATTGTGTCTACTGTGACTGGGATTTAGGTGTATTATTGTACAGTTGACCCTCCATATCCACAGGTTCTGTGTCCACAGATTAAACTACCCACAATTTGAAAAATATTTTTAAAAATCACAATCCCAAAAACCAAAGCTTGATTTTGTCATTTTCTATAAGTGACACCATTTGACTATGTCATTGTATATAATGGAATACATACACACACACACACACACACACACACACACACACACACACATACAATAATATATATATCGTGAGGGAAGTATTACCCTGATTTCCCTGACTGATATCTAGCCTCCCCTACTCCCCAACGTCTGTTAGGTTCAGGAGATGACTTCTTTTTGCAACCAGGAATTTAAGGCTTTAATCAAACAGAAATTTTTAAAACACAGAAAGTGGTGGTGCTATGAGCATGGAGGTGATGTCCCCTTGAGCCTCTGATTGTTGTCCACTACCATTACAGTGGATTAGAATTGGGAGCAATTGTGTTTATAGAAATGCCTGTCAGCCAGGACAATTTTTTTCTGGCTGATCTTTTGCTGACATCAGAACTGCGCCTCTGATGAAATGCAAAAAGAAATGCAAAAAGAAAAAAGAGTGGAAATGTGTGGGACAAGAGAAGACAAAGTTAAAAGGAGCAGCTGCAGCAATAAACCAAAGAAAAAGAGTCTCTCCTGTGAGCTTCTAATAAGAAAGAAGTTGAAAAACAAAACACTTCAAAGAGTCTGTCTGTGAAACAGTTTACTCCATACACGTGGTGTACAAAGCAGTTCAAAAAAGGTGTATAAAAGAAACCTAGCATTGATTTCACACAGGATTTAAATGTAAAATAAATTCAAAAAATAATAATGAATTATTTACTTCCAAAGGAGGATATTTTCTTTAACGTGTGTTCACAGGTTTCTTGTTGTATATTTATATAGATGTAGCACATTCTTGTCCCCGACAATATTCCCCTGGTAAATTCTTTAAATATTGTTTCAATACACTTCATCGAGGGTTTATATTAGTTTGGCTTGCATCCATATAATTTCCATATAGTTTTAATTTTAACTGCTTTTTGATTATCTATTGTAGTAGTGTTCCTTGGATTCTGGTAGCTTTAGAAAGAGTCCAAGGAACACTATGAGGATACAATAGATAATCAAAAAGCAGTTAAAATTAAAACTATATGGAAACTATATGGATGCAAGCCGAACTAATATAACCCCTTGATGAAGTGTATTGAAACAGTAGTGTATTGGGGAATATTGTCGGGGACAAGAATGTGCTACATCTATATAAATATACAACAAGGAACCTGTGAATACATATTAAAGAAAATATCCTGCTTTGGAAGTAAAGAATTATTTATTCTTATTTTTTGAATTTATTTTACATTTAAAGCCTGTGTGAAATCAACACTAGGTTTCTTTTATACATTTTTTTGAACTGCCTTGTACACCACATGTATGGAGTAAACTGTTTCACAAATAGACTCTTTGAAGTGTTTTGTTTTTCAACTTCTTTTACTTTGGGACAAGAGAAGAACCATTTCACTAAATCCATTTTTGGCCCAGTGATATTGCCACAGTGCAGGAAATTTTAGTCCTAAATGATTCTCAACAATTCTCAACATTTATAAACAGGGAGGGATTTTGAACATAGGACCTCATCACACACATCCTGGGCTCCATTTCCATGCACTTTAGAAATGTAGTCTCATGGAGGCCATCACATGCCGTAAGGACACTTCTGGTAGGACTCCTTTTCTCCAGCACATGGAATGGAGCCCATAATGTGTTTTCAGGAGCTATGTGTTGCCTGACTCCAAATGGTTTAAGATGACAAAAGACAGAAAAAGGATGTAGGATGGCTGGCCATCCCAGAAGACAGACTGCAACAGAAAGGAATGAAGTAAGAAAGTTCACTCTGCTTTCCCCCTCTTTCCCATCGCTCATAGGATGAGGTCTCTAGTTTCAGTTTGGCTAGTGTTGCCATTATTGGACCCTGCTTGATCTACCAGATGGATTGTGCTTTAAATTAGGATTAACCGTTAGGATTGTGGTGGCAGATTTCTCATGTAGAATAACCTGTTAGAGTGTGTAAGCATTTGGCAGCCTATGGTAATGAAGTAATGAGAACAGACTCTAATTGAGAATTTGTCGAAAATAAAATGAATAAAGAGAAAATATTATCTAAATAGTGTTTAAAAATGTCAGAGATAGATTCTGTATCCATATGGATAGTTGTGGCATTCACTGTTTTCTATATAGGCAGTCAAGCAGCAAACTGATAAAACCGTTTGGAGTTTATTGTACAAAGAATTGCAGAGTGTGTTTTGCTTAATATCACTCTGAGAGTGTAAAATGTGGAATATACATTTGAGAAGAAAATTAACTGTGCTGGGAAGCCATGTTTGAAACTAATATGATTTGCTGTCTTAGACTTAACTGAGCATGCAGAGGTTACAGTAACAGAAAGCTCTGAAGATGACTATCAGTATGAAGAGGTAAGAAACAGGCAGAGCAATGTAGTGGGAAATGAAGAAATCAGAGCAGAGATGAAGCTGGAAGGCAGGATGGTCAGGAGAGATTGCATTATTTTCCTACCTATTTTGCCTTTTCAGGTGGCTTTAAAAATGGTCCCATTATCTCAATCAGAAGGAATAAACTAGTCTGACTCCTGTGTTAGCATTCCCCCTGTCGCCATATTTCAGGGGTATACATAAAGGAGGGCTTTGATTTCTCCTGGCATGTCTCATTTTCCACCTCTCTAATATTAGAAAAGTAAAATTTGCAGAACATGTGGCTACAGAAAATGTTTACAGCTAGCCATCCTCATTCACTGGGGTTAGGGACACAGAACTCCTATGAAAGTGAAAGATCATGAATACAGAAATGGCTAATTTTTAATATATGAGAAAACACCTCTCTAGGATTTTTTTAGGTTTTAAGGTTCATTTTTGTAACTTTATCAATTGTTTAATTATATTTTAAATTATATACATATACTTTTATTGAAGCATTCATATAATTTCATCTATATTGAATCTCCCCTTCTCCTTTCCTCTCTACTTCTTGGCTTCCTCATCCAACAGCTTTTGAGGAGGAACAGATCATTCTTTGCAGGGATTCATATTTAACACTTGCCAGAAATTTGTCCAAAATCCCCCACTCCATACATTTGTTAGTGGATGCACTGGATGAACTGAAGAAAAAAAATAGGTGTGAGGACCAAGATACCAACAGCTGCCTTATATGAAGTCATGTGATTGCTCAATCTAGCACGAACCACCATTGGTTTCTCAAACGGTAGCTCTCCCAATATCAGAAAGAGGGATTGCTCTGACTCTGCTGACTAAGTTCCTTGTATTTAGATGCTTAATACTGAAACAAGGATGCAACAATGTAATGACTGTTCTATGATGAATCTGTGCCTGCCCACCTTGGTTCTCTGGTGACATTGCTGAATTGTAGCAATTGCTTACAGTGATTAAACCTGAAACAGTGTTCGTGTATGCACAGGACTCATATTTGTTTACAATTATGCTTTAGGTACCAGCAGACGATGAATTCAGTGTGCAGGAAGGTGATGAAGATTTGGCAAAAGCATTACAAACTATGCAAGAACAGACTGTTGATGCTCAAATTATGGTATACACCCTGCTCCTAAATATATATGTCTATCTTGTTTCATGCGACTTTACAATGAATAATGTACTACAACTGGTATTTTGTCATTTGAAAGGTTATTTCAAGTTGAGAGAGCAAATAAGTGGTCTGAATTGAACTTTTAGATTAATAAGGGTCATATTTCCTTGGATTCACTGGAATAAAACATGTAGTCTAGATACAGTTGTATAATTGAATCAAATAAAATCTCATATTTGGCAATATATAATGGGAGTCCAGAATAAAGGCTGAAGTAAACGTGGGCTTTTTAAATTTTTTTAAAAATGGCTTTGGTAATTTTTTGAATAGTCTCAGTAAAAACTGGTTTTGCCCTTTATAATAAATCCAATGGCATTGTCATTTACATACTAAAGGGTGGAATTCAGATACATTTGGTAGTTTTGTGATTGCTATTGCTCTATATGTGAGATAGAGAAGGTTTGTCTAAGGGAGGTACTCAACATATCCAACATACAAAAAATGTGCTTGAAGAGTATAGAGCTCAGAAGTGGAAACGGATTCTGGTTGATTCTGGGTTGCATTTTTGTGTGAAAACGTATTGATGCAGTCTGGTGCAAGGCTGCAGTGTAGCCTTTCCTCCTCCTGCAATTGCCAACTCCTGCTCAACATATATGTTTTAATAACCATCCTCTGGATAGTTATGCTTGTACACATTATATAAAGATGCAATTTCAGGTTTGTTGAACAATACATTAAACTAATTAAATTTAAATAAATTGCATTTTGAAAGTTTTATGTGGTTGTGCTTTGAGGTAGTGAAAGAAGCTTCACAATAAATCAGCCTATTAAAACAAATCTCCAATTCGTTAAAAAGTTTCTTTACCCAACTGAGTAAACTATTGTTATTGATGCTGATTATTTACTAATTAATTTTTTTTGTTGTCTTTACAAAAAAGTATGGAGTGTACAATAAAATAATAAAAGCATATATAATATCAGCCGCCACCAAAGAGTGAAAATTGCAGTTGCAAATGACATTGGATAAAACTGAGAAATGTGGAATCTGAAGTTGCATGAAAATGAAATGCTTCACAGTAATCACATTCAATCTATTTTTATGTGCTATATGAACAGGAGCGTCTTGATTAGTTTCTCCATTGGTGCTGTTTCCTTATGTACATATAAGGTGCTAATATGTAAGAGTTTTAAAGGGGTAGAAGTGTTGGGATTTTTTGCTTTATTTTATTTGTCTATTTTAATTTTTTATTCTATTCCTCATTATTTAAATACTTTTAAATCCTGTAAACTTGTGTTTGTAATTCTCATTTTAAATATAAGTGAGTTGAATTGTATTTTAGCATTTTTATTGAGCATTTTAATTGTATCTCTCTCTCTCTCTCGTGTGTGTGTGTGTGTGTTAAGGCAGTGTTTCCCAACCAGTGTGCCATGGCAATCATCAGGTGTGCTGTGGGAAATTGGAACCTTAAATACTCTTTCTTCCCCCTCCTGCCGAACACTTTTTCTTCTCCACTCGGGCTCCCTTCTTCCCAGCCTTGTTCAATGCCCACCAAACTCTTATAGTATTTTCTCTTGGTTATGGGAGTTCTGTGTGGGAAGTTTGTGTCTTTCTGCCATTCCTGCCAGGATATCTATGTTGTGTTCATTGAAACAGGCCCATTTAAAAACATATTAACTATATGTATGACTGTGTTAGAGTGTCATTTTGTGTCATTTTGGTTGGTGGTGTGCCCCAGGATTTTGTAAATGTAAAAAATGTGCCGCGGCTCAAAAAAGGTTGAAAAACACTGTGTTAAGGGATATATATATATACTGCTCTGGGTCCTACACTAGTAGAAAGGCAGGATATAAGTTAAACAAACTAACAAATAATAAACATTCATATAACTCAGAGTGGAATCTGTCTGTAGAAGCATGCATGTGCAGTTGATATGGATGCATAAATATTTCTATATCTTGCCGGTCTGAGTCCCTCTATGGAGGTGAGAAGATCGGAATACAAAAGTTTTAAATAAATAAATACATCATGCTGCCAAGATAAATTTCTTTGAAACAGCGGAGTGCATCAAACTGTTGATAAAGCAACACAAATATCTCCCTGCATTCCTTGTATGAAACTAGTTACATATTGTGTGAAGATGGGTTTGGATTTCATTTTTTAACTTTTTTATTGATCTAAATAAATATAGCAATAATCAGTACCTTTTTTCATGGATGTGAACATTTACTTATTTATTTTATATTCCATCTTCCTGCCAGTATGAGATCTAAGTCACCACACAATACACATTAAAACAAAACAAAGGTAAAAAAACATGTTTTAAATTAAAAATATTGAAAAACAATAAAGTATTTTATCTTATTTAAAATGTTTTAAACAGGCTTAAAACATTTAACATTAAACAGCACAGTAACTATACTTGCTGTCTTGAGGACAGTTTGGAATGCATGAACTGAAAACTGGAGAAATTCATGGAGGTTCTCACAAATTGCTGTATGATACAAGACCATGGGAAATAAACTGCTATAGTTAAGTATCTCACACTGTAATTTATGTATTAAAGAATCAAAATAGCCTGTGAGCAGAAATTGTTTTGTGTGTGTGTGTGTGAAAGCAATTATGAGGCATACAGATTGATTATTTTTCTAATAGCAGCTCTTTAATTTTCTTTCTAGGCTCAACGACAAGGCCAGATTGCTAAGCATTCTCTTTCTGAAACACCTGAAGTTGTGGATGACTTCCTCTGTAATTTTCTAATTAGAATGGGCATGAACAGGACACTAGACTGCTTTCAAACTGAATGGTAAATCAAATATATTCTGGCTCAGATACTTCGGTTCCACCCCCCCCCCCCCCGGGGGGTGTGCATAGTTCTATGGTCTCAAAAACATCATAGTTGGTTTTTATTGTAAAAACACAAAGGGTCATGTGAAATTATAAAATATAAAATGATAAATGTTTTCAGAAAGCATGTGGTTATTTTTAACTTTTTTTAAGTGCTGTGTTCCTTAATTTAGGTTTTATATTGCTAATTCTTATACTGTATTCTCTTCAAAACATCTTACCATAAGAGATTTGAAAGACATTATCTAACTGTAAAAATATGCCTAGATCTAACTGTAAAAATATGCAAAAGATATGTCTAGCAACAAATTTAGGAGAATGCCCATCAACCTTCAAGTAAGACACTGGCTGGATCTGCTCTGCCCTGTAATGCAGAGTTAGAATGCAGACTAACTGTATTGAACTGGGTTATATAGCAGTGTTGACTCATATAATTCAGTTCAATGCAGATAATATGCACTTTGAAACTGGATTATAGGGTAGTATAGACCCAATCTCTGTAATCAATTAGATGAATCTTTACTAGAGTGCCACCTGTAAGGCACTTTAAATGGCACTTCTTTATATGAGGCATCTTTGGTTTGGTTTTAGAGGTTCTGTCCATAAGCAAATGTTTCCCAACCAGTGTGCCATGGCACACTAGTGTGCCTTGAGCGATCATCAGGTGTGCCGTGGGAAATTGGCATCCTCCCCGCTCCTAGCAGCCCCCTCACAGGTTTCCAAGAAAAAAATTGAACCTCTCCACTTGGAAAAGTTTTGGTTTTTTAAAACTATTTTACTGGATTTTTGAGAGCCCCCAAGGAACTATTTACAACAGCTTCATGACATCCATAGTTAACTGGAAGCAAGTTTCACTCAGGGTGAAATTTCACAAAGGTCTGGAGAACAAGCTCTATGAGGAGCGGCTTGAAGAGCTGGGCATGTTTAGTCTGACGAAGGCTGAGAGAAGACATGATAGCCATGTATAAATATGTAAGAGGAAGTCATATCTATGTTGTGTTCATCGAAACAGGCCCAGGTTTCACACTAACTGAGTGTATAAATACATTTAAAAACATATTAACTATATGTATTACTGTGTTAGAGTGTCATTTTGTGTCATTTTGGTTGGTGGTGTGCCCCAGGATTTTGTAAATGTAAAAAATGTGCTGCAGCTCAAAAAAGGTTGAAAAACACTGCCATAAGCAATCATGTTAGGTTACATTAATTAGACTATTCAGATCTGCTTCCTATGTAGGTGTGAGCCCAGTAGAGGTTCCATATTCCTCTTCAGCTAATATCAGTATAGGGGAGAATATATATATATATATATATATATATATATATATATATATATTCTAGGAAAGGGGTGGGCAAATCCTGAAAAACATGAAACCCTAGAATTCCCAAAATTATTTAGAATTTTTGTAGCTCTTTTGAGGTGACCTTTCAACTGAAAACTGGTCACTACTGGCCCACTAACTACCCAACGCTCACTCAACGCAGAAGAAATGGAAGAAAAGAAAGAGAGTTAACAGTAAGTCTCTCAATATCTACAGAAAGATTTGTAACTTCGCACTAGGGAGACATTGCCCAAAGAAAGGGTGGATTAAACAGCCGAAACCCAAGACAAGAAAAATTAGATGGCGATTTGGCCTTACCATGAAATAAGAGTAAATTCTAAACCAGAGCCTTAAGATCAAAACAAGAAGGAAGAAAGAAATATTGATCTTTATTAAGCCGCTGCCGGAGAGGGGAGGAGGGACGGTGTGAAGCTGAGAGTGAGGAGCCAAAAGAGACTATTTGCTAACTGTATCAAATAAGCTTATTCGTAACCGCAGGGCACGATTGAAGAGCTGGGGGTCAGAGCCAAGAGGAGGGGGAGTCAGTTGGAAGAAAAGAAACCTTTTCAAGATGGCACTGACCTTGATCCAGGATTGTTTTGTCTACCTTCCACCTTCTTTATAAACATCGAGCGGCATCCCCATAGCTCCTCCTGGTGAGTGAACACGAGGGCAGAAAGAAGACGGAAAGGGAAAAAGGAGACACTCAACATAGAGTAGAGCTTGGAGGACCGGGCGAAGACAGGAAGTGGAGGAAGGGGGACAATATTGCGGTGGGACCGGAAGTCAGAAACCGGATCCAGGAAGTAGAGAGTGAACATAGAGCGACCATAGAGCTACAAACGCATAGAATAAGATTGAGGATTTAAAATAAAGCAACAAATTGGGAATTAGAAATATATAAAGCTACACACGGGATCGAGGACGAGAATCAGACGGGGAACCCCAGAGGAGAAGGGCCTGCGGCGGCGAGGCAAGGCGGAGGGCCGACGGACCGGGAAGAGAAGCAGACGATAACGGTGGGACCAGAACGAGAAGCAGACGAACGCTAAGTGGCGGGCCTAAGGGAGAGCAGCCAGCAAACGGTGAAGGACTCGGTGGATCCTGTAAGCGCTGAACACTGACATTGGGAAGCAGCTCGAAAGTGAAAGAGTACAAAGGACGGAAATAGCATAAGGCCTGAATTAATTCAAAGGAGAAGGCCAAAGGCTCGGAAGGAATTAATTAATTACTTAATTGATTGAATACTGCCAGGGATTTGGGTGGATCACGCAGGACTGAACTAATTGGGAAACAACTGGAATAACTGGGAAGAGGTGGGAATTGCCTTGGGACCTAAAGGGGAGGGAGTGAATTTGCACTTTAATTAATTAATGAATTGATGAATTAATTGAGATTGGGGGAGTGTTATATTGGCTAATGAATTGAATAGCATGAATAATTAATAATTGGGGGATTTATAAAGAATTGGTTAAAGGGGCGATATAATTAATTGTGTGGTGGAGGAGAAATATTAACCTCCTCAATAACTGAACAACCAATAAGTGTATTAGAGGAGCAAAAAACATGGCTGGGTCCAAAGGCAAAGAAGGGAAAGATTTTAAGGCACTACCCAGAAGAGGTTCATTCTCTGGCCAGGGACCAGAGGATGGAGGTATGAAGGAACTGCTGAGAGAAATCCAGAAGGATATACAAAAAATGGCAGTAAAACAGGAGGAGCTGGCAGAGAAACAGGATAAATTACAGAAATTGGCCGAAAAACATGAAACACAACAGAAAGTCACACAAGAAGAAATGTTATCAATGAAGAGAGAGATGAAGGAGGACTGGAGTGTTATGAAAAAAGAAGTGTCAGACGCGTTACAGGACATTAGCCAAATAAAAACTGACCAAGGTAAAATGGAAAAAAACTCAGGAGAAGATGGAGAAGAAGGTTGACTATTGAAAAGAAGAGCCTATTGGCGGAAAAAACGCAAGAGAGGTTGGAATATAGTGAGATGGAGCACCAGCTGAGACTTAGGAATGTGGTCGAACAAGAAGGAGAGAATATTAGAAACACTGTGATCTTGTTGATCTCAAAAGTAATGGACTTACTGGAGAGAGAGGTGGACAGAGAGGTGGATAAGATTTTCAGAATCCAGACGAATTATGCAAAGAAAAACAAGGTCCCCCGAGATGTGATTGTGAATTTTATTCACAAAAGGTTACGGGAGGAGGTGTGGAGAAGAGCAAATGCCAATCCAATTGAATTTAGAGACACAAAGGTGATGGTTCTCCGGGAATTCCCCATTTCGATGTTAAATAGAAGAAGGAAGTATTTCTTTCTTACTAAAGAATTAAAGAACCTGAATATTAGATTCAGGTGGGAGCGGATTGAGGGAATAATGGTAACCTATAAAGAGGAGAAGATTTGGCTGACGTCAGAGGATAAAGCGAAAGACTTTTACAGGAGACTTGAAAAAGAGAGGAAAATCAGGACCCCACTCAGTTCACTAGAGAAGGAGAAAAAAGCAAAAAGGAAACGCTTCAACATGCCCGAGTCCGAGGGGGTGACCGCCCCGCTATCAGCTTTCACAGACCCACCGGAAGGAGTAGAAGAAGAATTAGAAGAAGGGGAAGAAGAAGAAGAGAATATTGAATTAGATATAGGGAACATATTAAATAAATCTCGAGATGTCTAGCTTTGTACAACAACTGAAAATATACTCAAACAATGTGAACGGTTTAAATTCTCCCAATAAAAGAAAACGAGTTTTCAACCAAATTAAGAATGGAAATTATAATATTGTGGCACTACAAGAAACACACATTAAACAAAAACATGTATCCCACTTAACTCAGCAAAAATTAGGAAGAGTATTTTTCGCCTCAGCCTCGGAAAAAAAGAGGGGTCGCAACCTACATTGATGAGAAATTGGACCCACAATTCCTTTTTAGGGATGAAGATGGAAGAATATTGGCGGTGAAAATAACTGTAGGAATGGAGACTATCATAATTTGTAACATTTACGCCCCCAATGCATCTAAGAAAAAATTTGTGGAGACCCTCAAAAAGAAAATTAATAATGAACAATGTGACCACCTAGTAGTCTTAGGTGATTTTAATGGAGTGATGGATAAGTATCAAGATAAATCGAGAGTAACAAGAAAACTAAACCAGGAAGATAGAAGTACGCTACCCAATGGCCTTATCAAATGGATGAAAGAATATGATTTGGAAGATATATGGAGACTACGGCACCCAAAAGAGAAGGATTATACTTTCTACTTGGCCCGCCACAGTAGTTGGTCAAGAATCGACATGATATGGGTTTCGAAGACCCTTTCAACAAAAGTGGAAGAAATAAAGATACACGCGAGAGATATCTCCGACCATGGTGCCTTGACAATGACAATTAATCAGAGAAGAGGGACAAGGAAGTGGAGATTGAATGAAAATTTACTGAAATCACCCGAAGATATAACAGCATATAAGGAAAAGACCAAAGAGTATTTTGAACAGAATATAACGGAAGAAACCCCTATACAGATAGTATGGGATGCCTTTAAAGCCGTGATGAGAGGCCATTTGATCCAGCATAACTCAAAAAGGAACAAAGAGAGGAGACAGAAATTAATAAAAGTGGAAGACAAACTAAAGGAATTGGAGGACAAATTGAAAAGAAATCCAGGTAATAAGAAGATACCAAAGAAATTAAAAATGTTAAGAAAGGAGAAGCACCACCTGGAGATGGCAAAACAGATGAAATATATCAAACAATCCTCCTTTGAAAATGCTAACAAAATTGGAAAATGGCTTGCAAGAAGACTGCGGAGAAAGAAACAATCCCAACAAATAGTCAGAATCAAAGTGGGGGACAAATCCATAACGGAAGATTTTCGAATAAGACAAGAGTTCAAAATTTTTTTACCAACAATTATACTCGGAAGAAAATATATGCGAGGGCAAAATAGGCGAGTACCTAAGCAAACTGAAATTAAGCAAGTTAACAGAAGAACAAAGATCTAAGCTCAATAAAGACATAACAGAGGAAGAAATCAAGAGAGCAATAAAAAATATGAAGAATGATAAGGCACCAGGACCAGATGGTTATTCGGCATGTTTCTACAAAGTAGTTCAAGATGAAATTACCCCTATTCTAAAGGTAATATTGAATAAAGCATTACAAGAGAATGTCCTCCCGGACTCATGGAGAATAGCTGATATTGTGATGATCCCAAAAGAGGGAGTAGATTCAGAAGATATAAAGAACTATCGCCCCATCTCATTGTTGAATACTGACTATAAGATCTTTGCGACAATACTGGCAAATAGGTTTAAAGAATTCCTCTCAGATTGAATCGAGGAAGACCAAAACGGATTCCTAACAAATAGGAATATCAAAGACAATGTAAGAGTAATTGTGGATGTAATTGAATATTATGAAACCCATCACCAGCAACAACTGGCCCTGCTTTCAATAGATGCGGAAAAAGCATTTGATAATTTGAACTGGAACTTCCTCAAAATACTATTTAAAGAATTAGACATAGGATTCCAATTTCAGAATGCGATAGATGCTATATATCAAAAACAGAAAGCGAAAATATGGATAAACGGGACGGCGACGGAAGAATTTAATATAGAAAAAGGAACTAGGCAAGGATGTCCGCTTTCCCACTAATTTTCGTTTTCGCTTTGGAGATTCTTCTGAGGAAAATTAGATGCCAAGAAGAACTAAAAGGTTTGAAGATCGATAAAGAAACATATAAAATAAGAGCTTTCGCGGATGACGTGATTTGTATTGTAGAAAACCCAAAAAAGAGCATTATGAAATGGCTGGACATAATTGAAGAATATGGAGAAGTAGCGGGATTTAAATTGAACAGAAAGAAGACAAAAATCTTAACAAAGAATATTACGAAACAGGACCAGTTAGCTTTGCAAGAAGTGACAGGAATAGAAATTACTTCGAAGATAAAATATCTGGGGATCTGGTTGACCACAAGGAACCTACAATTATTAAAAAATAATTATTCTAATCAATGTGAAAAGGTGAAAGAAGAAATGGGGAAATGGAAGAATATGAACCTCTCACTATTAGGGAGAATCACAGCTATCAAAATGAATCTATTACCGAAAATGCTTAATCTTTTTCAAAATTTGCCAATAATAAGGAATATGGATTTATTTAAAAAATGGGAAAAATATAATGAGCTTTGTATGGAAAGACAAGAAACCACGAATAAATTACAACGTAATGATTATGCAGAAAGAGAAGGGAGGCTTTGCCCTCCCGGACTTAAAGTTATACTATGAGGCCTGTGCACTATCATGGGTTAAAGATTGGACTCTGTTAAATAGAACCAAGATCTTAACACTAGAAGGCTTTGATCTACGCAAAGGATGGCACTCTTACTTATGGTATGGAGGAATTCAAAAGGAAAATTTTTTTGGAAACCACTTTATTTGATCTTGTCTGATAAAAATTTGGAATAAATACAAAAATTATCTTTATGACAAGACACCGATATGGCTTTCACCTTTGGAGGCGAATCAAAGACGACTGCTGGGCTGGACGGAGTGGCCTAAGTATAAAGACATAATACAAAAAAAAGGAAACACTTTCGAATTGAGAACGCAAGAGGAAATTACAAGGAAATTCAGTAATGTAAGATGGCTCCATTACTTTCAACTAAGAGAACAGTTTAATATTGATAAGACTAAAGGGTTTAGTGATACCGATAGACCCTGGGACACGATAATGAAGATACAAAAGAAAACAGTATCAAAAACATACTCCATGTTATTGAATTGGGCAACCGAGACCGATCTAGTTAAGAACTCAATGGTTAAGTGGGCACAGAACATTGGGAGACCGATCCATTTTAAAGAATGGGAAAAGATCTGGTCTAAACAATTGAAAATAACATATGCGACGGACTTAAAGGAAAACTGGCTAAAAATGTTACACCGTTGGTATATAACCCCCAAGAAATTAAATATAATGTATTAAAACGTTAGTAATAATTGCTGGAAATGTAAGAATCAGGAAGGTACCTTTTTTCACATGTGGTGGTCATGCCCTAAAGTAAAAGAATTTTGGCAAATGATACATGAGGAATGTAAAAAAATATTACAAGTAGAATTCAAGATGAGACCGGAACTGTATCTAATAGGGATTATAGAACAAGGAACATTTCCGAACGAAAATGTGGAGAAACTCTGTGTGTTCCTCTCAACAGCAGCAAGAATGGTGTTTGCAAAATTATGGAAGCAAAACCTTCTCCCCACAAAAGAGCAATGGCTAACTAAAATTATGGAGATAAAAGATATGGACGAACTAACTTATTGGTTAAGACAGAATCATGGTAAAGGTGTTATAAAGACAGACTGGGCCGTGATAGAGGAATATCGAAAAGAAATGTAAATAAAGAAAGGAACACTGTCGGTGGTTAATAGTTAAGAAGAGCAACGGGAATGTCTCGTGTATGAGAAAGAAAACCTTGATGAAAATGTATGATTAGTGCGGAATGAGAATGGAAGTCAACATACCCTTTTGTATCCTTGCCCCCCTCCCCTATTCCCTATCCCCCTCCCTTCCCAATGTGATGATGTATGTCTTATAAATATAAAACCTTTTAATAAAATATTTCAAAACAAAAAAAAAAACAAAACCTTGAGTAGTTTCAAACCTTCCTCACCACAAAAGCCCTCACAAGGGCTGAAAATCACCCCAAGCAAACAAGGGCTGAAAATCAGCCAAAAACCCAGCTGGAGGTGACATGCCACTTTTGATACTTGAAAATATGACGCCGCCTTTTCTTTAGCTGCCCATCCGTGTTCTGGGGCTATATGTCTTGATGTTCAAGCAAATGACCTTTATAAGCAGCTGGGTTACAAGCAGAGGTAATAATCGGCTCTGTTTCAAGTCAGTTAGAAGATGCATCTCATATCTTTCTTGTCAGGGCTTCTCATTCAAATAACATGTACATAATAAAGTGCTGTCAGATTCAATAAGAGACCCTTTGATTCCTTCCTTTGTAACTGGCTAATTTATTTAAATGAGTTGGACTACATTTGGAAGAAGTAGAGGGAAGGAGCAGGGGACAATGAGTTTACTGACGTTTTCACAGCTTCCTTATAAAAGCAGGTGCCACTCTCTGTACAGTTTAAGATGCCCCCAGATGAGGTATGTCTATTGGTTTGGGTATGCCCATTTCCACACAAACTATTTCTCTGTGGTTCAACAAATGGCATTCTAATGCCAATGAGGTGACTTGGAACTGAAATGTGACAATGTGGAGTTTAGGAATGAGGATTAGGAATTAGGAGTGTGGTGGAGGTTCCGTCTTTGAAGGCTTTTAAACAGGCTAGATGGCCATCTGTCAGGGGTGCTTTGAATGCAATTTTCCTGTTTATTGGTGGAAGCTGGACTGGATGGCCCATGAGGTCTCTTCCAACTATATGATTCTATGATTACAAATTCTCCTTAATTTTGCTTATAATATGAAGCTGCCTTTGTGAATCTGACCCTTCACTTCGGTGAGCAAAGGATTCTAGTATGGTTTGCCCTAATTTAGAATGTAGTAGTATCTTTATTTTAGCTATTCTACTTATAAATGAAAGTATTCATTTCTTATAGCCAACATGTGCATTGTAATCCATTTTAATTAATAGTAGTTATTTTCTTTAGAAGAAGAAGTAAGCCAATTGCTTGGGGATATGGATGTGCAGTTTGAGAAGCATCATCCCGGCATATAGTGCTTGGGAATATGGATGTGCAAGATTTCAATAAAGAATATATCACATTATATCAGCATAATTGTGTACAGAAGTAAGGTTGTTTTGAGGTATAATCTGTGATGTATCATGATTAATGTTAAACCTGATATCCTGCTAAAATTTGGTAAGAATGCCCTTTTCCTGCCTATGCAGTGGGCGGGGAAAGGTAATTGCCTCCTCCCACGAAGGGAGACGATTGGTTCTCTGGATGGAACTTTCTGGGGAGTGGGCGGAGGCTGCCAGTAGTGTGGGGGCAGCCTCCTGCTTCATTCCCATTTGAGGTGTTGACCCACCACTCCCACCTTGTGACAGTATAGCGGTCTGGATAGGAATTTTCTCCCCTTCTACATTCTGGGGGGGGGGGGGTTGCCTACCCTGTACTGTTACTGGGACTTTCTGGGATGGAGGTTCTATAAATAGGACAGCGTAAATAGTTTAGGGTAATCCATAGACCCATCCATATTCACTCATGCACTCTTCAAAGTTGGTTGGGCCAGTGCACAAACACTCACCTGGACGGCTGTTGAAGGGTGAGGGCGATACCATTGGTCCAGAAACTTTGAGAGTCTGGTTAAGTATTTCCAGAGAGGTCTTCTTGTGTTTTCCTTGAGAGGTTGCCCAGGTTTGTGTTATAGGGGACTCAGGAGAGTTTCCCAGTGTAGCCAAGGGGTCGTTCGCTCGTGGACGCTACCTCGGCTAGGCCACACCTTGTTCCCTTGACACCTGAGTTTAGTGAGGTTAAACTTAAATAGGTAACTTTAAAATAAAGGTTGGCCAAATTTGATCCAATTACTGTTGTCTGTCTCGTTATTTCGGGGGTTGGAAGGTAATAGATATAAAAATTGAATCCCTTTTTTATGGCTTTGTTTAGGAGCAAGCAAACATTGTCTGCAAAGAATTTTGGTGGACAAATATCCTTTCCTGCCTATACTCTGTGAACATTTGAATCTGTTCAAAGAATCAATAGTAGGGATATATCTTTAAAAATGTACCATATAGAAACTGCTTATTTCACCTTTTCAACATTGGGAATCCCAGTAGGGGCTGTTGCATAATTTACATGTTTGCCACAGCTTCCTTAGTGCTTATCAATGTTTTCTGCAATAAATTCATGCAGTATTCATGCCACGTCTTTTAAGTATTTAGAGAAATGTATCTGTTATTCATATCTCAGTTGTTTACTGTAGAAGACATTGGTGTAGCTGTGGAAAATAATTACCAAATAGGCAAGGCAAGGCATGGAGACTTTGTTGTCCAAGCTGGGGTTGACAGCTTTTGTTTGTGCTCTGTTTTAAATCTTTTTTTAAATTTTTTTTTTACAAAGTATATTGTTACAATAGCTGTTTTACTGGACAGCCACTAAAAATAACTATCTTAGAAAAACTCTATTTAGATTATTCTCTTTTCCTAATCTTGAGTTGAGCAAAAATAAGTGATTTGTCATTGAAGTAGAAGCCCTGCGTCATACTTTGTCTTTTAGAGCTATGGTGGTAGGGCGTTATGAAGAAATTGCATTAAATGGGTGAAGGGCAGTATAAAATATAGTTTAAGTTACACACTTTCACATTGATCTTTGACATTCTCTGAGAGCTGGAATCCAATTTTAAAGGCCGTGATGTTACCAGTCAGTTTTAAAAAGATTATTTGCTTATCAATTGAGGGAATAAATAGGAACAAATTATTCTGGATTACTGTTTACAATGATAAATCACCATATTTAATTGTTTGTGAGTGGGTGTCCTAAACATGCATTTTATAAATGTTTTAAATTTGCTTTAAATTGCTAATTGGCATCATTAATAAGTGAAAGCAAATTATAGTTATCAAATTTCTCTTTGTACAAGTATTTTTTTTCCTGGCTAATATACAGCTGATCCGTGCTGTGATCAAAGTCTAATGAGATTTGGAATGAGAAAATAATTAATGCTGAGAAAGTTGATTCATTTACACCTATAAGAGCTCAGCTCATTTATTAAATGACCCTCTTAGATCTGAAAGTCTGTTTGAAAATTAATCTTTGATTAAATTAGGCATGATAATTGATGTATTTATAACACAGCTAGGAAATTCTACTGCATTTGACTTCTTGAATATCTAAAAATATCATTTTGCTTTCAGGTAAATGTATCAACTGAAATATAACATTATTTTTATTTATACCACGGCATTGTATTGCAGCGAGCCACATGCAGAAATCCATTTAAGTATACATTTAAAACTATACTTAGAAATATATTTTTAAGTTTGGAATCAGATGAAGTTGCATATTTTCCCCACTGGAACAAATAAGCCATATTGGTCATGAATCAACATGGAGGCTTTTAAACAGAGGCTGGATGGCCATCTGTCGGGGGTGCTTTGAATGCATTTTTCCTGCTTCTTAGCAGGAGGTTGGACTGGATGGCCCATGAGGTCTCTTTCAACTCTATGATTCTATGATTCTATGAATCAGAAATCATCAGTACCTTATTACAACCCTTTAACTCTTTAGGATATCTGTGCCATTCCATTTAGGGCCAGTTATGCAGCCCCATTCAGTTTCACATTCCCAAACAACAATATTTGTTCCTTATCTGTCTTAAGTTTTAGTGTCTCACACTTTTTCAGTATGTGAGCTACATATAAAACAAGGGATTCATAGTTCACCTACAATCAAAGAGCATTCTGAATCCCACCAACAACATAATTGGGGCAAACTTCCCACACAGAACCCCCACAACCAACAGCAAATGTTCAAGGCAGAGAGGATGGAAGGGAAGGAAGGAATGAGGGAGGGAGGAAACAGGAAGGAAAGAAGGCAAGGCAAGAAGGAGGGGAGAAAGGAAGGAAAGGAAAAAGGAGATGAGGAAGGAAGGAAGGGAAAGGAGGGAGAGAGAGAGGAAGGAGGGAAGAACAGAAGGGAGGGAGGGAAAGAAGGGAAGGAAGAAAGGATGGGAAGGAAGGAAGGAAGGAAAGAGGAAAGGAAGAAAGGGAAGAAGGAAGGAAGGAAGGAAGCGAAAGGAGGGAAAGAGAGGAAGGAAGGAAGAACAGAAGGGAGGGAGGGAGGGAAAGGAAGGAAAGGAAGAAAGGAAGGAAAGGAAGAAAGGAGATGAGGAAGGAAGGAAGGGAAAGGAGAGAGAGAGGAAGGAAGGAAGTACAGAAGGGAGGGAGGGAAAGAAGGGAAGGAAGAAAGGATGGGAAGTAGGGAAGGAAGGAAAGAGGGAAGAAAGAAAGGGAAAAGGAAGGAAGGAAGGAAGGGAAAGGAGGGAAAGAGAGAGGAAGGAAGAACAGAAGGGAGGGAGGGAAAGAAGGGAAGGAAGAAAGGATGGAAAGTAGGGAAGGAAGGAAAGAGGGAAGGAAGAAAGGGAAGAAGGAAAGAGAATGGGGGAGGGACAGGGAAAGAGAAAAGAGGAAGCCCCTTCACCGGCTTACCAACAGGCAGCTCCGAGTTCTAGTCCATGCTGCAACAGCCGCAGTTGGAACTGCCTCTGGCCATGCCCCTCCCCGTGCCCTTCTTCTGGCAGCTGGGGGGGCCTTGGGGGCAGGGCTTATGCCCCCTCTCGTTCCCGCCAAAATGATAGGGAAAACGGCGTGCGTGACGTCATGGCGGTGGCGGAAATGGCATGGGAGCCATACACACCATGTATGGCTCCCATATGGGCCATAGCGACGCCAGTCACGCCGCCACCATGCTGACTGGCCGGCAGTGGGAGCCTGCGGGGCAGGATTGAGCATTCCTCCCGGCCGGCCTGCGATCTACCATTACACCCTCTGCGATCAACCAGTAGATCGCGATCTACCTAATGAGCACCCCTGATCTAGAGCAGGGCTGTCCAACTTCTACTGGACCAGGGGCCGGAATTCCGGTCACTGATCACCTGGGGGGCCTAAGGGTCTGCCTCTGCCCCGGCTCCGCCCCTGCCTTGGCTCCGCCCCCTCCACCGGCTCCAAATAAGGTGCCTCCACCACAGTCCTGGGCAGAGAGTTCCACTGCTTTTTATTGCTTCCCCCTTTTTAATTATATTTAATTATATTTTTAACATCAATTACAATACAATTATACAGTAATAATAATAAAATAAAAGAATAAAAGAGAGGAAGGAAGGAAGGAAGATGGATGGATGGAGGAAGGGAATACATAAGGGAGGGAAATAAATATAAATACATAACAGAAACACACAAAGAGAGATGGATGGAGGTGGAAACTAGGCAAATGGGGTTTATATATCTGTGGAACATCCAGGGTAGGAGTAAGAACTCTTGTCTGCTTGAGGCAAGCGTGAATGCCGCAATTGGCCACCCTGATTACCATTTAATAACCTTGTAGTTTCAAAACCTGCCTGGGGGATCCTTTCTTGGGAGGTGTTAGCTGGCCCTGATTGCCCCCGGGCAGAAATCAGTCAGGCTTTGAAGCTACAAGACCATCCACTGCTATCAAAGCGACATTCTCACTTTCCTCAAGTAGACAAGAGTTCTTTCTCCCACCCTGGACGTTCCACAGATACATAAACCTCACTTGCCTAGTTTCCAGCAGACCTCACAACTTCTGAGGATGCCTGCCATAGATGTGGGTGAAACATCAGGAGAAAATGCTGGGCTGTTGTAAGTTTTTTGGGCTGTATGGCCATGTTCCAGAAGCATTCTCTCCTGATGTTTTGCCTGCATCTATGGCAGGCATCCTAACAACCTTAGAATTATAGAGTTGGGGGAGAGAGACCACAAGGGCCATCCATCAAGTCTGATGATGATAATCAAGGAGCCCTCAGTGGCGCAGTGGGTTAAACCGCTGAGCTGCTGAACTTGCTGACCGAAAGATTCGAATCTGGGGAGAGTTCCCACTGTTAGCCCCAGCTTCTGCCAACCTAGCAGTTCAAAAACATGCAAATGTGGGTAGATCAATAGGTACTGCTTCTGCGGGAAAGTAATGGCACTCCAAGTAGTAGTAGTAGTAGGAGGAGGGAGCCCTCCCCGCCGTGAAAAAAATATATTAAAAAAATAATAATAAAAATAAAAAATATTTTTTTAAAATTTTAAACAGCCAATTTCTTTTTTAAAAGGGTAGGGGGGCGTAGGGAAGGGGCTGGGGGGCCATATACAGCCCACGGGCTGCCAGTTGCACAGCCCTGATCTAGAGAATAAGACATGTATGACAGAGAGAAAATACCGGAGTTCATATAGGCAATCTCAAGGATATGTGAATGAATGGATTATCCAAATACTGGAATCCCAGATCAGGTCTGTAAAGCAAAAAATTTCCCTCCTAGTTTTTCTGCATTCATAAATGCTTCATTTTTGTAATTTTCACTAGATTTAACTTTGTGCTGTTTTGGGCATAAAAATATCCTCTCTGAGTCCATTGTAGCTCTCACTATTTCTGCTTCTTTCAAAACTTAAAGCTTGCTGGCATAGTGGTTCATTGAATTGATGCCACATGCAGCTGGCATCTGCTATATAATAATAATAAGAAAGAAGAAAATAAAAATGCCTCTGAACACATGCAGAGTGCCTTTGCCTTTCTACCCAGGAAGTGGCAGCCTCTGCATCACAGGAAATTAAATAGAAGGGGTAATAGCACAGATGGTAATATTTCACATAAGTTCTTTGGCCTTTGCAGATCTCTTTTTTCAAAATTAAACATTGGTTCTACTAAGACAAGCCCAGTAAGCATCTTTCTTTTTCAAAATTAGGGTTGAAAGGTCTAAGAAACATCATCTTGTCCTTTCTTCCAAACGGCACTGCAGTTTTTTCGTCTTTTGTTCCTCCCTTCAGTAGCTGGCTTTTACACCTTTCATTCCCCTCACCATCAGTCTCTAGAATTAGTACTCAACTTCTGAGCTTTATTCCATTCTGATGTAGAAAGTCTATTTGTAGATGTAGAAAGGAGAGAATGAGAGAAGCCAGCTCCCAGTAAGTAGACTTGGAGAACTGAAGAAGGTCTGCAGAATGTCTGAAAGGAAATGTTGAAATTGCCCAGTACCTTTTTTCATCCAATTTTGCCTATGATGAGGGACAGAACTAAAGTACTTTATTATTTAATGATTAATAAAGTTTAAGAATAGAATTAAGGCTATGTTCTATTTGCTTCATGCCTCATTAAGTCAGGCAGTCAGAAGCTAAGGATAATTCCCAAATTAATCACAATTGCTCTAGTTATTGGTGTCTCTTAAAAGCCATTGCTTACAGTCAGAACTACAAACATTACATTGTCCATTAGTGGCAATAGTACTTCCCACTTCCGAGACCTTAGAGAAATCTCCTCTTTAATTTTTGGAAGTGGAGATGTTATCTAAGCTTCTAAATACCAATCTATATCTTTAAAACCACAATTTAGAATTTTAGCAGTTTGACAACATTTTAACTACCATGGCTCCTATTTTTTTGGGATCCTGGGATTTGTAATTTATTGTGGCACCAGAGCTCTGACGGAGAAGGTAAATATCTCCCAAACTACAAATCCAAATCCTAGAAATTCTAGCATTGAGTCATTGGTGGTCAATGAAATGTCAAACTGTTTCATTTCTGCAGTGGGGATACAGACTAAAAGATACAGAACTTGCCCAGCAACTAAATGAGTAGCATAAAGACCCCAAACAAAACACAGTCTTTTAAATATTAAGTTCCCAGCCCCTGCATTTCTCTCTCTCTCTCTCTCTCTCACCCAATGTGGCTGTCACACAACATCTACTCACAATAGTCACTCTGTTCTCTTTTTTTCATCATCACCTTTCCATAAACAACTCTGTATAGCTTCTGGACTAGTCTTGGCTTCCTCTTCTTTTCTTAAGATGGTGTCTCCCACCATTCTGCCATTTTTGTCTCTTTTCTTCCTGCTCCCTCCCTGTTGGGTCACTATCACTCCCAGCCTGGTTTTCTCCAACTCCATTTGAATTTCCTAGCTCTCACTGATCCCCCTTGAGTTTCATCAACTTAGACTTTTTGGCATAGTATCTACTTTTTTGTTGTTGACATGTCTGGCATTTTTAAACAAAATCCCTACTCAGGGTCTTTTAGCAGATAAATTATACATGACTAGCTGTCCCCTGCCACCTGTTGCTGTGGCCCAGTCTGGTGATCTGGAAAATAAAGTAATGAGAAAATGTTGGGTTTCTAATATATGTATTTTCTGTTGGCCATGGCGTTCTGTGGGGGAAGTTTGGCCCAATTCTATCGGTGGTGGGGTTCAGAATGCTCTTTGATGTAGGTAAACTATAAATCCCAGTAACTACGACTGCCTAGTGTCAAGGTCTATTTCCTCCAAACTCCATCTGTGTTCATATTTAGGCATATTGAGTATTCATGCCAAGTTTGGTCTAGATCCTTCATTGTTTGTGTCTGCAGTGCTACAACTCCAAAACTCAAGGTCTATGCCCACCAAACCCTTCCAGTGTTTTCTGTTGGTCATGGGAGTCCTTTGTGCCAAGTTTGGTTCAATTCAATTATTGGTGGAGTTCAGAATGCTCTTTGATTGTAGGTTAACTATCAATCTCAGCAACTACAAATCTCAAATGAGAAAATCAATTTTTTGAGTGATGGTCACTCCTTGGATTAGTAGGTGTCTTGTGGCCAAATTTGGCGGCAATTTGTCCAGCGGATTTTGAGTTCTGATGTCACTCAAAATGAACAGAGCATCTAGATAGATAGATAGATAGATAGATAGATAGATTATTTTTGGTGATCCTGAGAGTATAAGAAACACCTTGCTGACTAGGATAAAAGACTCCCACATTCAACATACTTCATAATAATACTAATAACAGATATGTCTCTCTTTTATTATCCATGCAAATTATGAGGGACTTATTAGTAGCACACAATATGTTTTGCCAATGTCTGCTTTATTAGTTATAATTTATCTCAACAATCTTTGGCATACAGTGTGGAAGTACACATATCCCATGTACTCTAAGCAAACAAAATGGATTTTAATAATACCATGATTTTTTATCACACATTAGAGATGGTATGGCATCAAACTTGGTTCATTAATGATTTTCATCTGACTTATTTCCTAACTCACAAATCTCAAAAGTAATAAGAGATAGTAGTATTTTATTAACATTGTAGGAAATAAACATGCTGATTGTATTTGTTTGACATTTCTATTTCGGAACTGACTATCTGGTAGTGGCTACTTAGACTGGTCCTTAGTCACATGATTTATTTGTTGCTGCACTGCGGGTAAAAGCTTCCATGTGTTGTGGGTCTTTTAAATCTTTAAGGAAAAAAGAAGGAACATGTTTTCATTTATTTAATTTCAGGTACGAACTGATGCAGAGAGGTATGCTTGAACCCAAAGACATTGGATTTGTTCCAGATGCATACACCTGCAATCAACAGCTGGAGAGGGAAAACAAACATTTAAGGAAGGAAATGGTGAACTATAAATTTGCAGCCAAGTATGTTGTTGCTGTTGTTAATAGATCTTCTGTTTTTCATTTGGGGCTAGAACTTGCCAAATTAAGAAAATGAAGTCTTTTTAATTTCTTATGTTAATCTCTGTGAGACTTAACCATTTGCACAATTTAGAGATAAATTTTACGGCAAGGACTCCAGACAGTTAATTGAGGTCAGTGGCATGCTTAGGTTTGACTGAACTGTGCCCACTTAATCAGTTATAATGAAGTGCCAACTGGACAGATTTATGGAAACCATGAATCACATGGAAGGGACAAGACAGATTTGAGGTATCCCAAATAATTACAAAAATGTCTTGGTGAATTGTTCTTAACCTTTAGTACTTCAGATGTTTTGAACTTTCACTGCCAGAAACCTCTGGTGGAATTTTCAATGGCCAGGGATTCTGAGAGCTGAAGTTCCAAATAGCTGAAGGTCTAAAAGTTGAGAACCACTGTTATTGACTCAGTTGGTGTATCCAATCCACAAACAGAATTAGTTAAATGGAGTTTAGAAAACAGAGCAAAGTGGAATTTAACAAAGTTAAATTGCTATCTGGATCCAGATAGCAATGATAATCAGAAACATAAGCGGCTTGGCCAACAAAGCTATAGTTTATGCTTTTGAGATCTCTTATAACTTATGATTGAATGGGTATCTGGTAATTACTTTTTATAAATAAATACAATAACTGATCTTCCTTTGACTAAAAAAAAGGGTAATGTGCCTTCCCTGCTTTATACTGGTGTGTATGGAATATCAGCAAGGCAAACAAACTGAGGAAGTAGAACTAAGCAATAGTGTAGTCTCCACTGTAGTAGACATGTAAACATTATTGAAGAGAAATATTGTAGTGTTGAAATTCATGGGGGAGTAAGCTACTGCTACTGGAAAACATGCTTGTGTATTCAATGAGTGGGGAAAGATGCAATATTATCTTAGCAAGAAATTGTATTTTCAAAGATGCTATCAATCGTTTGTGCCCGAACAAAATATATGGACCAGAAAACATAACTGTGCACAAAATAATATACCAATAAAATGTACCAATATTGCACATTGTATTAAAAATTCCCTATATTTTCAATTTTGTATTGTTTTTTTAAATCCAAGATGTCTATACTGCATCTTTCTCAAAAAGAAAGGAGTGTACGTACAATAGAAGAATGTAAGTTTCATGAGAATAGGGAAATTGGTAGCATCATTTACTCTCTCATGTGCATGTACTAAAATCTTTCAAAATATGACATAATTCACATTTTATATGAAGGGTAGAAATCCATTATGCTGCAAAGGGTTAGTGGTAAATTGTCCTTTAGAGATTAATTTGTCATTGAAAAGTGTTTGTTGTGTCTGTCTCTGTGTTCATTCCTGGAAGAAAATGAACTTTCCAGGGATCAACAAAAACATTATTGTGTATGTGTGCATGTGTACATAGGGCAATAATGATTTTTGAACCAAGCATTCTTTTGGAATGCATTTTTATGGGGACAAAGTGCAGATGTGTTAATCATTTGTGGCTAGACGAGGGGTCCTCAACCTTTTTAAGCTGAGGAACAATTCACAGTCCCTCAAACAGTTGGAGGGATGGACTATACCAGGGCCCCCCAGCCCCTTCCCCACAGCCCCCTACCCTCCTGCAAGATATCTGCTTTTTAAGATTTTTTAATAAAAAAATTGGTTTTGGAATATTTTTTTGAATATTTTTTATTTATTTTTTGCGGCGGGGGGAGGGGCGGGGCGGGGCAGGGAGGAGGAGGAGCAGGCTCCCTTCCTCCTCCTCCTCCTCCCCTCCCTCCCCCCTCTCTCCCTCCCTCCTTCTCTCTCTCTTTCCCTTTTTCATTCCTTCCCCCTTCCACCACCTGAACAAAAGAGGGAAGGAGAGAGAGAATGCACCGAGTGAGAGGGGGCGTGGCCAGAGCAAAAAGGGGCGGGGCCGAGTTCAGAGCACGCAGGGGGTGCTCATCCATTCCCTTTCCGGCTTCCTCCTCTTCTGAGGATTCGTGCCAAGTTTGGTCCTGATCCATCATTATTTGAGTCCACAGTGCTCTCTGGATGGAGGAGAACTACAACTCCCAAACTCAAGGTTCAGTACTTTCTGTTGCTCTCATGAGAGTTTAGTCTGCCAAGTTTGATTCAACATGGCTGAGGAATGCTTTGATTGTGTTTTCCCCTTATGGCAGAAGGAGGTAGGACTGGATGGCCCTTGGAGGTCTCTATTCTAGGAACCCATTGTAATTAATATTATTATCATCATCATCAGAGGCTGAATGGTCATCTGTGAGGAATGCTTTGATTGTGTTTTCCCCTTATGGCAGAAGGAGGTAAGACTGGATGGCCCTTGGAGGTCTCCTATTCTAGGAACCCATTGTAATTATTATTATTGTTGTTATTATTATTATTATCATCATCAGAGGCTGAATGGTTAGCTGTGAGGAATGCTTTGATTGTGTTTTCCCCTTATGGCAGAAGGAGATTGGACTGGATGGCCCTGGATGGCCCTTGGAGGTCTCCTACTCCAGGAACCTGTTGTTGTTGTTGTTATTATTATTATTATTAGCAGAGGCAGAATGAATATTATGCCTCATCATTCAGGGTTATAGGCCTGTGCGGAAGGGCCCTGGCTTCTTATTTGACTTCCTTTCCACACATCTGAATAAAATCCCATGTTATTTGCTTTAAACCAGATTATATGAGTGTGGACTCCGATAATCCAGTTCAAAGCAGGTATTCTGGGTTATATGGCTGTGTGGAAGTGCCCTAAGTCCACACTGCAATATAATCCAGTTCAAAGCAGGTTTGTGGGGTTTCCTGCCTGGATATTCTGGGTTATATGGCTGTGTGAAGGGCCCTGAGTCCACACTGCAATATAATCCAGTTCAAAGCAGGGACTGGGACTTGAGACTGGGATTTTGGTGTTCATCTCTATCTCCAAGTCAAAGCCCCGGTGTCGTCCACAGACACCTCAAGGCGGGAGGGGCGGAGCCGGGAGGGCAGAGCCGGGGAGGGGGCGGAGCTGGGGGCAGAGCTGGGGAGGGGGCGGAGCCAGGGGTGGAGGCAGACCCTTCGGCCCCCCAGGTCATCAGTAACTGGAATTCCGGCCACAGGTCCGGTAGAAGTTGGACAGCCCTGGACTATACTTTGAGAAAATGTTGAACGATCCCTATGCACTTTATACATATCTTATTTGTAGTGCAAAAACCTTGAAAGAATAATAAATATTTTAAATGATGAATAATTTTAACCAACATAAACCTACCAGGATTTCAATGGAAAGTGTGGGGTTGCTTTTGGCTGATGAGAGAGTCAATTAGGATTGTTGTTGTTATGTGCTTTCAAGTCATTTCACACTTAGGGCAACCCTAAGCCTAAAGTTGCCCTAAGCAACCCAAGAACAAGCATGTATTAAACAGGATAAAAAAGTTTTGCTATTATTGAATACAGGACTGGACAACTCCAAGACCAGTGTAAGGAACAAGGATAGAAAATATTTGCACATCAAATGTGTCAGAGAAGATATTTTGTGACATTGCCTGCTCTAAAACCCAAGTCAAAGAGAAGTAGTAGACTGGTGTGTGAATTGTTTGTCCATGCAGCACCTTGGTTTCAGTGTTTTGTATCTAATCCTAGTGATTTGCATCTAGGCATGTTTAGGTATAGAAAACAAAGGCTTCTGCAACTGCTTCAGATATAAGCTTGCTTTGGTTTAGAGCTTTGAATTGACATTTTGCTTTATTTCATATTTGGAGCAGAGCTTGGTTTCTCTAGTTCAATCTTTGAATGTCTTTCCTGCTGAAAATAATAGAGTGGAGTGGGGATGGGGAATGAACAAATGGCTGTACTGGCACTGATGTACACTTTTAAAGTTCTGAGTCTTCAAGGCAGAGTAAACAGCAAGTCCATTTCCATAGGTTTTCACATTCCCTACATTGCCTAGGTTACCAATCTGTGATTTGCCCAAAGAGACCACTTAGGGCCCATCCAGATAGGGCTTAAAAAAGCACAAACTTCTGCGCTTTTACCAGAGGTGTCCAAATAATGCCTCCGGTTAAAGAGAAATAATTTGTGATAAAGCAGGAAAACCAATGTTGTACTAGGAGGCGGGGGGATCACTCCTGGCCCCTACGCTTCCTGGCGCAACATTGGTATGTACCCATAAGTCTCCAGACCTGCCTAAAGGAGGGGGTTGGGGTTGTTTCCATTCCACTGCAGTAGTTATTGTGCTGCAATGGGGACAACCCATGGGAAAATTTGTTTGTTTTCCCAGGATGTGGGGACTTAAACCTCCTTTGGAGCAGGTTTAATATATGTCTGGAAGTGCTCTTAGAGATTATGGTAACAGCTGGAGCCACTGTTGTTAGCTAAATCAGATCAGTCTTTCCCACAAGGTCATGGAATAAGGAATGAGTAGGCCATAAAGACATGGGAAGACTGTTAATTTGAAGGGAAACAGCAGAGAAGGTTCTCTGCTTAGATTTGTGTGCCCCAGGTAGGCTACCTTGCTGTTTTGCTCACTCACTGAAACTCACTGAAACATAACTAGCTAGAACAGAAATTCACAGCCTGACCTGAATCCTGTCTTCTCCTTGGATTGATTTTAGTTGAATTTTGTCTGTTTTGTGTGATACTGAGAATCCTCATATAAAATGCTGTTTTCCTGAAAAAAGATTATACATTTATTGAAAAAGCCATAACTTCTTCTTACTTCTTGCAGCAAAGCTAAAGAAACACTAGTAAAGCTGCAGAAAGAGCGTGACTTCCATCGAATGCATCACAAGCGAGTGGTCCAGGAAAAGAACAGGCTCATTAATGACATTAAAAGGCAAGCAGTTGCAAACTTGGTTGTAATCCAACATCATTTTCAGAAAAAACCAATTCATTACTGAAGAAGTATGTATATAACTTCATAGAGTGTGCCTGCTCAATATGTTACCTGGAATATTATGCTTTCCCCCCCGGATATTCCATCTCCCCCCCCATTTTCTGATCATCATCCAGTTTACCAAGCTCTCAATGCACTGCAGCATATTGAATATTGTGCCAGTATGATCTGCTGATGGTGGCAATGTGCCACCTTCATTGTAGCAAACTTATTTGCGATTTGGCTTATATTGGCTCCTTGACTTTCCATCAGCTCAGAGCCCCTCCCCCGGCACCAACTGCTGCTCTGGGCCAGAGTCAAGGCATCAGCTCAGAGCCCCTCCCCGCACCAGCTGCTGCTCTGGAGTCAAGGCAGAAGGGAAGAAAGGCAGCTCCATCTTGCCTCCTTGACTTTCCATCAGCTCAGAGCCCTCCCCGGCACCAACTGCTGCTCTGGGCCAGAGTCAAGGCAGAAGGGAAGAAAGGCCTCCATCTTGCCTCCTTGACTTTATCAGCTCAGATAATTGCTATTAAATTATTTATTTAGAGAGTCATTTTATTTGCCTTTAAATAAATAATGCTATTTATTTAGATTTTATAGAAATGCTATGTATTGTAATGTAATAATAATATGATATAATGTAGTGTTACATTGCATTATAATTTAAAATAATTGTTTAAAATGATTCTATAAAATTATTTATTTAAATAAGTAATTTTATTTTGTTTAAATAAATAATGTTATTTATTATTTTAAAGATAATATAATAATATATAATATAATATAGTGTTACATTGCATTGCAATTTGATATAATATAATGTCAATATATTGTATTATGTTATAGTATAATAATTGTAATGTAATAATAATAATAATAATAGTATGATTATGGTATGGTATGTGGTATATGCATTTGGTATTGGTGGTGTTGTATTGTAACACAGTATAATACTGCCAATGATAATGTGATACAATAATTATATCGTGATATTATAATTTATATATTTGTATTACATGCAATATTGCTAACAATATTGCGATATGTTGTAATGTTAATTGTTGTTTTTTCAGTTTGTTGTAAGCCGCTCCGGCAATATTGTTATATGTACACTATAAGCCACTCTGGCAGTATTGTTGTTTGCTGTAAGCAACTCTGAGTCCCCTTCGGGGTTGAGAAGGGTGGCATATAAAAATAGTAAATAAATAAATATGTATTTTACTTATATGTATTTTAATCTTATAATCTTGTATTTTTGTAGGAGGTTTTAATTTTATTATTAGCATTGAATCTTTGCTGTAAGGGAAAGTGATTTCAACATGACGCTGAGAACTGTAAAGTTTTTAAATTGCTAATTGTTGCATTATATGGTTATTGTTTTGTTTGTTTTGGTTGTGTTTGTTTGGAGGGCAGAGATTGCCTTGTGTAAACCACCCTGAGTCACTTTCGGGCTGAGAGGGGTGGTATAGAAATGTGATAAATAAATAAATAAGCCGGCCTGAGTTCCTCTACGGAGGTGAGAAGATTGGGATATAAAAGTTTTAAATAAATAATAAATAAATCAGCCTTCTCTGTGTATAATAAATTGTACTGACACTATCTGCTGTTGGTGACAATATCTTATATCACAGAATCTCAGCTGTAATAGTAGTTTACACATCTTGCTTCAGTATGATGATAACTGCAGTACATATCTTCTACCTTCTCTGCTCTTGTTTCTCTGAGCAGACCTCTTTCAGTTTGCCATCTCTATGTGTCAACACTCTTCATTGATATGATAAAGGCAAGTCCTTTTTTTTTTACAGTAATCTAGAATATATTAGGCCTAAGAAGAAAACTGGGAACAAATCCTTCTGCTGATGTCTTTCCTCCAATTTTGTCATGGAAAAAATGAAAGTTTGGGGCAGCACTGTGAGAAATCCATATAAAATTAGAACATAAAATTACTAAAAATGTTAAGTTAAAATATAATTGAAACAACTATAGAAAAAATAAAACAAAGTGCTCATGCAGTTAAAAGTCATTTCTGGAGCAAGTGAGGCTGCCAACGGCATTCTTGAATAAACGTCCTTTGCTTGCAGAATGACAACAGATTTAAAGTGAAGGTACTCCAAATTGATACTCAACATTCACAACACATATACATGCATTAATCCTCACACACCCAAATATTATTATATCCTTTTCTCCCTCCTTGGAGATGCACCGGGTAGGCCAGTCACTGCTTTCCTTCAGCCTGCCAACTTCCATAACTTCCATAACGCCATAACTTCAAAACTTCAAAATGTATCCTTTCCCTAAGCACAATACCAAGGACCAAATCTCTGTTTTCCATACAGCAGAACCTGACTCCCTGCACAAAATCTAAGACTCCAAAAGCACACTTCTTCCTCTTCCCTTGAGAAAGAAGCCCCAAAATGACCAGACTGCTCCCGTGCAAATCTGCCACTCTCCATAGATACACTATCTCTCTCCTTCCCATGGAGCAGAGCATAGCGGGTGAAACAGACTTCTCAGGTTGGTCACACTTGAACATTATTAGACTGAGTCTTTTATAGGAATATTCTTTTGATGTCGTCCCAAAGTTGTAAATAAATGATAGACATCTTCCATCCTGGCTCCATCTCAATTTCCTGGCCAGATGTTGATCTTCTTGATTGGTGTTGACAAACACAAGGCTTCTGTTGACTTCCTTCTTAACATTGTAAACATGTATTTTATCACTGTCCTGTTCTTATCAGAGTTTACTTTTCAGTTCTTTTTAGCAAGTTCTAATCACAGTTTAGCAAGCAGGCAGTTAGTCATTGCAGGCCTTAATATTTTACTGGTGTTTCCAAAGTTATTAACCCATCCATACATCCTTCTATTCTTCCATTCATACCCACACATCATATTGAATTCATATTTGTCAAATCTGCACATTTAATTTATTGTGACTGTATCCTTATTGGTTCTCCTGTACCTCTTGGCAGGTTTTGATACCATCAGCCATGGTATCCTTCTGGGATACATTGCTGAGATGGGACTTAGAGGCACTGTTTTAAACTGGCTCTACTCTTTCCTGAAGGGGCAAACCCAAAATGTGGAGCTTGGAGACTCCTGTTTGAACTCCTGGCCATTGCCCTGTGGGGTCCCCTAGTACTCTGTTTTGTCCCCCATGCTTTTCCACATATAGTTTAAACTGCTGGGGCATCCATAGTTTGGAGTGCAGTTCCATCTATATGCAGATAACACCCAACTTTACTACTTCTTTCCACCCAAAGCCAATCAAACTTAAGACTTAAACCAGTGTCTGTGATAAATAATGTACTGGATGACATCCAACAAATTGAAAATTAATCCAGTCAAAACAGCGGTACTCTTGATCAGTTGGAAGGCAGATCAGGGTTTAGGGATCAAGCTGTGTTAGATGGGGTTCTGTCTGAAGATTGCCAACTGAGCCTGTTCCTTGAGAAGTTGGATCTAGTTATAGTGGTACATACCTTAGTTGCATTTTGTTTGGATTACTGTAACATGCTCTATGTGAGGCTGCCTATGAAGAGTAAACATGGCCAGCAGTCTGTTTGGTAATGGTTCGGTTGTTGCTGGGAGCAAGTCTCCAGCAGAGGAGAAGTCTTCCCAGTTTTGCAGCAAACTTGTGAAGGGTTAATCAGACTTTGGAATTAGGGTTGCCATATGAATAAGGGACAGGTACCTAAAAATAGGGAATTTTTCACAAAAATAAGGGACACTTCATAAAAACTTGAAAATCATCAATTGATTTTCAAGTTTTTATGAAGTGTTCCTTATTTTTTAATATTTTTTTGAAAAATTCACTATTTTTAGGTACCTGTCTCTTATTCTTTTATCTTTTACCTGTGAAGGCTTGCTGAAACAGGTGGCAGTGGAGACCTCGTCATAAAAGGGCCTGGAAAAGAAGGGCTCTTGGTTGCAGATAATTTTTGTTCTCTACCTTGGCTCTGCTGCCTCTGGGTTAAATTTCTGGACTGTCTAGAGTCTTTAGGTTTTATATTGCATATTGCATTATTTTAGCACTGTTTATCGCTCTGAGTTCATTGAAATGAGCAAATGAAAGTCTCCAAACCCCACATTCCTGGAGAAAATCTCCATTAGTCCAAAGGTGGCGATGATCTCTTCAGGTGGTGGATTTTTCCTTAGGAGCTTCCTGAAAGAAATACCTTTTCATCATCATCTTTCTGAGGTTCTGGACTTTAAGAATTAAACAAGGCATTATTCTAGCAGATCACTTTGACAGAACCCGATGATTGCGACTAAACATTCTACATGCCATGACCAGAGGTTTGTCTTGCCTAGCTTAGCTGGAAGGAGTCAGTCTGACCTTCCTTCCAAAGGAATGCATCCCAGACTTCTGTGATGATCTGTACAGATACAGAATCTACCCTAGCAAACCTTTTGTATCATTATTCCAATACCCCCATGCATATGGAATATATTGAGCATGGTGATCAGTTTAAATAATGTACCAGTAAGGCCTTCTCGCAGACCACCCTGAGAATTTTGGAGGGGGGGGGCTGAAGCCCCTCAAGCCCCCCGGCTACATGCCTGTTGTTTCTGTAATCCTGTTTTGGATTCTGCCACTCTTGTAACCTTCTATTGGATCTTGTTTTCCGAACCCTGGAATCTGAATCTTGGACTACCTTCCTGGCTTTGAGGTATGAAGTTGGCATTTACTTTGACTGTTGACAGTCAGATTTGATTTTGGAACTATGATAGCACTGTGTACTCTTGAATTCTGGAACATTATTCTAAGTGAATTTTTGGCATCAGACTTTTGGACTGCAAACTGGACTTCTGTTTTTTCTTACTCATGAACTGGCTTTGTAGTACTCTCAACATAATTGGACTCTTGACCTTGATTTGTGTTGCCCCAGTCGTGTGCTCTATTTCTGTTTTGTTAGTCAGACCTTTGAAAGACTCAGGATTTTAGTTCTTGGTTTAAGTAAATGTGGTCTTGCCACATCCTGTGTTTGTTTGATAAAACTCCCCTGAACATGACACCGCAGTTGAAACAAGTTTGCCTTTCAACTGCAGTGAAAGGTTAAAGGCTAAAGGCAACATTTCTTGTGCAGTGACTGTGATAATAGAAGCTTATAGTTCTGTGATGAATATTCTGCTTTATAACTTTAATTGCCATGCATTAAAATATGTAAGCTGCTTGAGTCAAGAGTGGGTGAACATCATAGGATGGAAAGTTAGTGATGAGAGGATCATCGGTCATTTGAAGGCATTGAAAGCGCCTTAATCTGGCAACTCCTCAGAAAGTAAGAGTTCTTTGTTGATATCAGAACAGCTGGTTGGAAGTAATTGTGCATCTTGAAATCTGAGGCTATGGCTTTAAAGAGAGTCAACATGAACAGGTAACTTGTAGGTGTTTTAGAGATCTAGACATTAATTTTTTTATTACTTTCAGCCAATTTATGTTAAACTCAGAAGAAAGTGTTCATTTGAATATATGATACTCATGTTATGTATGAAATTGTTTCTAGGGCTTCCTTAAATTAGTAATGAATAACATCCATTTAAAGGCAATCTTGTCCTGTACTCTGGCTATAGTATCATGTATCCCCAGCTGAAGGATGGTGAGGAAAAGATTCCCAACAATTTGGAATGTGATTCTGCCTCTTTGTAAAGAGAAGATACCAAGATCAGGACATTTTCTTTGCATATTGAGGGAGTTAAAGAAAATGAATGCTTGTCATCATAAATCACTTCTAGAGTTGGAAAGTTGCATGAAAGAAATACAGTGCAATCTCAATTTTCCTTCAAGGCAATCAGAAATTCAGCATTTACAGTCATGATACATATTTTTCCTCTATTTCTTTATTGTGTATAGGATAAAGGCACATTATGCATCGTATGAACCAATGTTAAGGCAGCTGAAATTAAAATACGAACATCTACTAAGAGAAAAAGTGCTTACAAGTTTGGAACGAGATAGAGTTGTTGGCGAGGTAAAACTGTTACTGCTTTCTACTTAAACATTCATGAAAGACATGGATATTTTGAGGTTTTCCATTATAATTTGTTCAGATGATTTGTATTAAACATAGACATATACCTTATGTTTCCTAAACATAAAATACTCAGGATTATTACAATTTATGTAATACTAATTTTAATATGGTAGAATAGATGGAAAATACTGTTTTGAACATAGAAGCCAAATTCACCATTTACTTTATTATAATTTGACTGATGTAAAAGTCTCACTGAAAGGAGTATAGGCAATATAGCAATAACTCTTGATAATTTGTAAGTCTAATGACTACATACTGTATGTCGTCAGTGTACAACAAAACAGTTATGCAGAGTAAGTTTTGATAGATATTTTGTTGAAATGAAAGTAACCTCATTTTGAGATGTAGAGAGTGAAGTGGTGAAAGGAGTATTCTAGTGTTGGACAGAATGTGATCATATATACCATATACATTTTCGTCCCAGTCAGACACAACTGCTATGCAGTTGAAAGAAGGGCCATACAAAGGCCATTCTTATTCAGTAAGAATAGGTTTTGAGGTGCTCAGACCTGAGTATTACATATTCAAGATAACTGTGTGCTGAAAAACTGTCATTTACAGAGTGAGAAAGAAAGGACAGTTCCTGCCTTGCTGAGCAAAGATCCTGAGTGAAATGGGAAATAACGCTCCCCCCTCTTTCACTGCACTGACTGAATGTATGGAAGAGTTGATAATGTACATTTTGATGGATTATTAATCTGTGTTTCTCAGTACAGGATTTTAGATTCTTAGCATATTTATATATCACATACTTAGTATTTTTCTCAGCAGGAGAAATGTAAGTAAAATTCTCTCTTTTTCCTTTCCATTTCTTAGATTACAGGCTTGCAATCCACATTACAAAGCTTAGAGTGTGGCAGCACCACTCACATTCCTGTGACTAGAGGTAAGCTTCTCATTCTTTTCAGAAAGTCAGGAGTTGGAGAAAAATGTTTGGATCTGAAATATTCAAATGAATGTAAATTTTGGTTCCTTTCTTGTACATTAAATACAGAGACCATTTAATGAACGATACAATTTGGTGTGTTTATTTAATTTACATCCTACCTTTCTTCTAATATGGTACTCAAAGTGGCTTACAACAAACATTAAAAATATGGATAATAGCCTGATTTTTTTCATGTGAGGAGCGACTTGGGAAATTGCAGGTAGTTTCTGGTGTGAGAGAATTGGCTGTCTGCAAGGACATTGCCCAGGGGATGTCTGGATGTTTGATGTTTTACCATCCTTGTGGGAGGCTTCTCTCATGCCCCTGTATGTGGAGCTGGAGCTGACAGAGTGAGCTCAACCCGCTCTCCCCGGAAATGGATTGCTGACCTGTCAGTCAGCAGTCCTGCCGGCACAAGGGTTTAACCTTAATTTAAAATAGCATAAAGTCATTAAAACATAACTATAAGAATAAAATGTATAGCACACACATCTCAATAAATGACCCTTTGTGACAGATCATTTGTTCCAGGCTGGCCGCACAATTCCAAATCTGAGAATTCTCTGGTGACCTTTCTGGATTGAGTTCCTGGACCTCAGGGTGACTCCTTGAATGTGCACATGTGGCTGTGGTGTTGTAAAGGTTCTTTATAATATAGAATCATTATCAGGTTTGATATGGATAACCAAAGAATAACAAATGTCAGTTTATTGGAAGACAGCAAGAAAACACACTAACATCTGGATGTTCTATTCTTTCAAGGCTCCTGAGGGTGGAGCCAGTTTTCCTTTCAGATTAATTGTCCTGCCTCTGCAAAATTGGAGTTATTTATTATTATTTATAATCCGTCTTTCTCTCTGTAGAAACTCAAGACTGCTAACAATCCACACGAAGCAAGTTTAAAAGGTGCAATACAAAAGTTTAGAAAACAATTAAATAACAATGTGGTAAAAACAGAATTGAAATACAGTAAATACATTAAAATGCCTTTTAAAATTCATATCCCCCCCCCCCAACCTACCCCACCTCCCCAAAGCCCACGCCTTCCTCTTCCCCAAATGCCTTTAGACATAAAAAGGTCTTCTCACCTATCTCCTCTGTCAAATTCACCCTGTCTCTGTCAAAGCCAAATCTTCTCTGCTTTTCCAGGGACAGGATCTATAGTTTTGTCACATTCTTTTCACCCCTTCACAGCACTTCATGAGCTGTGATTGAGACCCCTTCCACACGTGTATAAAATCCACGTTGAATGGGATTAAATGACAGTGTGGCCTCATAAAATCCAGTTCAAAGCAAATATTGTGGATTATGTGTCTGGATATTCTGAGTTATATGGCTGGTGGAAGGACCCTGAGTGTCCTCTGCCAGATTCGCCCAGCACCTCCTTCATACCTTTAATTAGCAAATGCATGTTTAAATAGAAAGAGCGTATGGGGCATCCTAGCCTCCTTTGGAGAGGAGTTCTTCAGCAAGGAAATAGCCACTGAAAGCAATTTCTTGTAAACATTGAACAGTATGAGAGACAGAAATGAGAAACGGGTCATTAGCAAGAGTTTTTGTGATGGTGCAGCAAGCACTACTTCTTTGTAAAACTTCAAGTTGCAATGGTTTGCTCTGTTGTATTGTGTTTCTGCAAGCATGTTCAGTTTTGCAAAGGTTTGGTAGCATTGATTGGTTCTTTACACCTGCCAATCATTGTTTAATAGAGCCCAGTTGAGTTTGTTCTGCCCCTTTTACTAGGAACTTGGGAATCTAGCCATTTTGTTTACAGAGCTTTCCTGGATCTCTTCAAAAGAGGACATATTTGAAGGTTTGACAGGGCCAGCCTTGGTCAAGCCATCTCTCAACACAGACAAATTGACTTTCCTTGGGTCTCATACAGAAAGCCCAACATACCGGATGGTTGGGTAGCTCTGAGGAGACCCAGGTGCCTTCAAACTAGTTGGCTGGCATCCAGAGGAAGGTCCCATACCTTCAATATAGACCAGCTGGCTGGGGTCTTGAGTGTCCTTAACTCGAGACCATAAAGACAGAGAGGATTTGGAGATCCATCCGGCTGAAGCTTCCTGGGCCCAAAGCAACTAGAGACTGTAAAGTATTTTTCTTTTGACCTTTTGGGAGAACCAAGTAAGGTGCCTGAGTGCAAATAACTCATGTTTTGTACAGTAAAGCCTGTTTTAGTTAGCTATAGTGTCCAGCTTGGTCCTTGGGAGCCCCAAGCCTCTAAAGAAAGGCAAGAAGCAATCCCCCGGTAGAGAGAGTCTATGTCCTTGCCCTTCCTGAGTATATATAGACCGGGTGTGATGGCACAGTTTTGAATAGAAATCCCTCAGCACCATCTTCTTGAGTTTGTCCATCAAAGAAGGATTGGAACCACTGTAAAACAGTCTCATCCCAGAAAGCTAGCCCAGAAGGATACCATAGTTACGAAGTACAGTACAGTACAATACCAAAAGGGGTAGCCTTAGGAGATTTCTTCTTGGTTGTGTCTAATCTTTACAGATTTCTTCTTGCTTCTATGGAAATCTGCCTTTGCTTCTATGTGATGGAAAATCTATTTTTGGTTTACCCCTCTGCCTATGTTTAAGAAGTTCATGCATTGGGTTGCGAAACCTGCCCTGTTTCCTGATCCGCATTGGTTTGCGGAGCCTTGCCACGCTTCAAGCTATTTGCTACGGAACTTTGGACTACTTGCTTTATACTTTGAACACTTGCATATTATTGGACTATTTACCTTTTGGAACTGTTTTTATATACTCAATAAGGTAGTTAGCCTTTGCTACGTCTCCGTGTGTGTGTTAAAGGGGCAGTTCTAAGTCGGTGATCGTGACAGTTCATAACTTGTGGGCTGTCACTAGGCGTGAAGGAGTCATCTTTGGATGTGGCAAAAGACAACCTCAATGTTGTTCTATATGGAGTTTTTTTTAAAGGTCCCATATGCTTAAAGTTATGAATGCAGAGCTTGTGCATTCTTGTAAACATTGTAAAAGGCCCTGTGTGCAAAGGGCTAATGTGGACATGACCTCTGCCTATCACTCTTAATTGCTACTCTGATAAAAACCCTGTAATTTATACATAGCCACCTCTTAAGGCAGTTAAAAGGAAAGGAAGGTCCATGTGTCTTTTGTATCTGTACTCAGCTAACACTGTTATGTTGAATGTAGACTTAAAAGGTGTCCTCAGATCTTTTGTTCATTTTAATGGACTACTAGACTGTATAGACTAGGGAGGTGGAGTGTGGGATATGACACCATTATGCCCCGTGGGGATAGCTCTGTGCACAGGCTGGACTCTACAGAGCTTTTCAGTTGCTAAGAGCACGTTGCAGAGTTTAAAGATAAGACTCAAGCAAAAAGTGGATCTGGTAATACTGATCATTTTGAATGGGTGCTTTTTGTATTAGCAGATAAAACTTACTAAATTGAGAAACTGGGACCTGACTAAAATGAGTATGTATTTTTATGTTTGGATTGAGACTGACGAATCAAAATAGGAAAACAAAATGCTGTGTATATTGCTATGCTACATATGCTGTTTTTGATTAGCTGGAAAATGGACTGGTAGCAAATCATATTATTTGCCAAGTTTTATAGATTTAGATTATGAACATTTCTTTTTCTTTAAATAGTTTTGTGAAATATATTTGCAAGCCTGGCAATTGATTAATGATATGTTTATCCTCTATACTGGAATATTCTAATTTTATTCACCTTCCAGTGTTTAAACAAAAAAGACATGCTATAAAAATAAATATGAATTCCTGTGAAATATGATTAAGCTGCAGTTCTGAGCATATTTAGAAGGAGATCTCATTGAACTCAGTGTGACTTTCTTCCAGGTAAACTGGCTTGGGGTCAGGTTACAATTGCTCTATGGATACATTGCTAGATCTATTTTGTGTGTAGTTTTGTATAAAATCAAGTGCCTAGCAAGCAAAACAACAGTGCTGATTTAAATTTTAGCTACTTACTCTGAATTCCAGAATGTTCAACAAGATGTAGTGTTTTAGGTGTTGGACTCTTAACTCTAGAGATCAGGATTCAAATTGCTACTTGGACATCATGCTCTCCCAGCCTGTGGGGAAGCAAAGGAAAATCCTATCTAAGCATACTGTACCAAGAAAAGCCAAGATAGGTTTGACTTAGGATCACCAAAAGTTGGAAATGACTTGAAATACACAATAGCACAATGACAACAATGTCTTTCTGAAATAATGATTCTATAGTTAACAGTAATTGTGATTTCATGATGTATGTCATTTCACACTCTTAAACGCTTGTGCCAGCAGGACAGCTGACATTTAAATAGATAACAGACAAGTCACTGCTTGCAAGTTTACAAAGTTTCATGACAGTCATGCAGAAAAAGTGCTCACAATTTTTAAAAAGTTTTATTTGGAATGCCATAATAGGAAAGGCAACCGTTTTAACCTTTGTCCGACTGAGTAGGTACAATTGTAACTATTCAGTTTTGAAATTGCAATAACTTTTTTTTTGAAAAGTCGTAGAGGGCTGAAATTTCGTGACATCTCTGCATTTTTGGTCTGGAATATATTGGCCAAATTTCAATAACATATCTCCACCCCCTTCCGAGATAAGGGGTCGAGATATTTTTGCATCCATAACAAGCTGCATAGGTACAAATGTCCCCTCATATATTTTGAATGCAAGGAAAAAAGAATTATATTTTTTTTAAAGATAATGCTATTTTATTATTAGAAACAAGTAACAAAACTGTTCATTTACATTATAAAAGAAAATGTAAGAAACTTATTTTATTGATTTTCTTCGCAAGTAATGCATGTTGTCTTTGCTACCGAGTGTTCATCGCAAATGGGTTTCACACAAACCACACAAGACTTTCTAGTCTTACGTTGTCTTCGACCAATAGGAAAATTGTAACAGAGCCACCATCTTTATTTTGTGCTAAATATAAGTAAAACATCGTAAAACAATATGTAGATACTAATTATTATCCATTTTTTGTATAAAAATCATACCTATAGTGATGAGTTTCATACAAAATATATGTAAGCCAAGTCCAGGCTCAAAGACAATTTCTGACTGTTCTGTCCCCACATGAAGGTATAACTGGCTGTTGGATGCTGTGAGACTTTCCTACCATCGTATCGAAGAAATTGAAGACTTCACAAGCCTAGAAATGTGTATGCTCACAGCAAAATGGCTACTGAGAGGAGGGAGGCAGGAAGAGAAGTAGAAGCCACTCCCAGTTTGAATCAACTTAAATGGCAGCAACATAAGTGAGCAGTAACAACACTGGCCAATAGATATCAGCATAACATTTGTAGCTGAATGAACTTTAGTTTCTGAAACCAAGTAAAGGAGAAAGTCTTCCCACAGTGAAGATATATATGAAGGTACAATTGTACCTCTGCAGCCTGTTAACGTTGTAAAAATATGCAGCCTGACGAAGGTTAAATCTTTCAGATAGCCCTCTGTCTAAAAGACAATTGTAATAAGAAGTTCCAAGCATGGATTCTGAAGATCTTGGAAATGGCTGAAATGATGAAATTATCTAATTTGATCAAATAAAGATCAAATAAATAAGGACTGGGTGCTGTCTTGACATATATAAAGAAGGGAAGATTACACTTGAGGGATCTGAAGATTGATACAGGTTCAATATCCTATATCAAAAATACTTGAGACCAGAACTGTTTTGGATTTTATTGGTTTTATTTACACAATTTTGTAGATGGGACCCAAGTCCAAACACAAAATTTATTTATTTTAGGTACACATGCTATGTATAACCTGAAGGTAATTTTATATGATATTTTAATATACTTTAATGCATGAAACAAAGTTTGTGTACACTGAGTCCAGAAAGCAAAGATGTTACTTTCTGGGCCACTCCAATTTCAGATTTTGGAATCTTCCAGGTCTTCAGGTTAAGGGACACTCAACCTGTATTCTATATAGATATATGTTTTTGCTTTAGTCAGAAGAAAGTAGTTTTGTTTGATATGAAAAAGAAGTTTAAGAAGTTGACAGACTTAAATATTTGGTTTGGTTTTTGTAGAAAGGAAAGCCCAATCGAAATACATACAGAACTTCTATTCATGGGACCAGGCCCTGAAGAACTTCCCTTCTGACAAAATCAATTAAGACATTAAAAAGAATGCAAAGCATTGAAGTTTTTTGTATAACTATTTGATTACTTTGTTTTAAGGGATGCATATGGGAAAACACTGTTCCTTAAACCAGTTCCTAGTCTTATGAGTACTTTAAGAACCAAGTGTTTCAACATGGTAAAAAAAACCTTGAATATTTCCGTAAACATTACACATTGCAGAAATGTATTTTTTGTTTGGAAGTGTCACTCACAGTAGATCATGACTAACAGCTACATTGCTCAGGGGACACTGTGTTTGTTTCTACTTGTGAAATTAAACATACTTGCAAACTGCTACAGAATTATAAAAGCCCAGAGGTGTACACAGAAACTGCTGTTTGAACACATGCTCAAGTTCTACAGAATTATTGTGATACACTAACTGATATTTTGAGACTTCCTGTTCCCTTTTTTTCTATTTCATTTTTTGAAATTCACAATCAAAGCACTTTCAAAAAATGGCACCCAGCTTCTGTTCAACAACAACAACTATAGTTTTATTTGGTGCTCAACTCTCATGTTGGCTTGAGGGAAGAGCACAACATAGGTAAAACATATCACTATAGAATACACACAATGAATAGATAGATAGATAGATAGCTACTAGGCCTGGTTGATCCATAAAAGAAATGGTTCAAAACTTGCTTTGGATGTAGGGAGTGCTGGCGCTTCAAATTTGATTGACTTCCAAAAATTTCTGGGAAAAATTCAAAATTTATTCGGAAAAAATCCAAAACTTCGAACACACATATTTAACCCAGTTTGGACGTGGATTTCTTCCCTCCGCGGTGAGAACTGGGAAGGAAGCCACGTTCCCCCCAGTTCTCATGCGGAGGGAAGGAGTGGGCTTTCAAAGTAGGTTAACAGGGCTCTCCCCCCACATCCTTCTTGCAGGAGAGAAAGATATGGGAGGGGGGAAAGAGAACTGTGTTAACCCACTTTGCAACCAGATTTCTTCCATTCCGCATCCGGCGCCTGGGGAAAAAAGCCGCGTCCAAACCGAACCCTTTTTGAAAAAGGCAGATGCGGCTTCGAATTGGCAAATTACTTCCTGGTTGCTTAAAGTGCTTCAAAATCATGTCAAAAAAGAATTAATTTAAAAATCTAACCAGAAATGAATTTAAACACTAAAAACAAAGCAAAAATAAATTCAACCAAATAAATATAGTAAACACCACACACAGTGTTCCCCAAGCTTTTGGGACCAGGGAGCATATTTGGAATGTTGAGATGGTGCCATGTGCTTCCCTGTGATGGACAGAAGCCATTTTCATTGTGAGAGTTAGTTGTCTCTTTCTATACCCTTTAATATCATTCTAATATCATTCTGTCCATTGTAGCATTTCTGACAATTTTTCAGTTCTCTTTTGCTTTGAGTCATGCTAAATAACTAAATAAATATATTCTTTCAAGATTTCTGATGGCATCCTATGACACTGGAAGGGAAGCATTTCTGGCTTTATGGTTTGTCCAAAGCATGATGTTGGGTTCTGGGAGTTTGTGATTTTTGTGTTTGTGTTATTAACTTTTATTGGAAGTCACTTTGAGAATCATTCAGTTGAAAGGCAAGATAGACATCTTCTAATTTTAATAAGTTTTTTTCTTTTCATTGGTTCTTTAGTCTGTATATGCTAATGTTTATGTTGATTAAGATTATTCTTCATTTTAATTATTGTATTGTTCTTTCATGGCTTTGCCCTATGAATAAGATATGTGCAGTGTGCATAAGAATTGGTTCAAGTTTTTTTCCCAAACTCTAGTTCACCTCCCTCCCCAAAAAGTCTGAGGGACCATGTAACCAGACCTGTTTAAAAAGTTTAGGAGTACTTTTTATTATCTGGGCAGAGGCCACAAGGGGCAACTAGATAGAGAAGGATAGTCCATTTGGGGAGGGGGGTGGTTTGAAGGAGTTAAGTCATTTCCCCCTGTGTTCCTGACACCCCCCCCCCCCATGCCACCATTGTCAAAACAACCATTATTTATGATATTGGAAGGGGGGGGGATAACCAGCGAAAATGGGGGCAAATGATTTTACTCCTTCAGCACTCAGATGGGTCTATGGACCATAATAAAATTGTTGTTGTTGTTGATCCCTTCCGCAGCTCCCCCATAAAATTGATTATCCTTCTCTATCTAGGTCCCCTTTTGGAGTTTGGCCAGATAATGGAATATTGCCATTTGAGAACCTCTGAACTCATGATTCAAGTTACCTGTCCAAGTTGCCTGACCAAAGATGTTACCTGTTACTACTTCTACATCTTTAGTGAGGGATATAGTATTAGTTGTCACAAATGTTCAGAAGAATTTAGTGAAGACGCACTCATGCCCCCTGTTTAATTTGGGGGCCCATATGGAAATATTACTACTTCAGTAAGAAGCTGATTGGTCTGAAATAAAAAAATAATTTAAGTGAATAAGATACTGATGATATTTAAAATTAAAATATATGTTGTCTTCCTATGAAAAATAAATGCTGAGACTTTTGAAAAAATATTATAGCAGGTCATAGATGTGAAAGGGATGAGAGGTTGGAAGGACCATCCCAAAGAGCTCTCAGAGAAGCCAAGGACCAAAATGTGTATTCTGGAGTTCATCCCTATGATCCGGCCAAAGATTCAACAAAACAGATGGGCAAGAGATTTCCAAAGGTATGAAATTTTCTATTTGCTCAACCTTTGCTAGATGTGGCCTGATATTATGTGATTTGTGAAACCACAGATATCACTATACTTGGCTTTATCAGAGCTTGCTATAAGAATTTGCATATTTCTATGGTGTTCATCTTATAGTTCTGAAGCCAGTCTGAAATTCCTAGGGAAACATTAATGCTTTGCAGATTTAAATCTTGGCTTTGGAACTATTTCAGTGGGAAACTTTAGTTACTTTCACTGTGTTAATTGGAGGTAAGGTAGTCTGGGAGCTTGAAAGTATGTTGAAGTATTTGAAAGGTGATTGCAAATGTGGAGGAGTTATGTGAAATAGCTAATTGGGAACACTGTACGGAGGGGCAATGAGAAAGAATAATAGTTATTAGTGTGTGGAAAAACTGGTAGTATGATTAAATATCATAAATCAAAAGTCCACTGTGTAGCTTTGCCTTATCTGCTTCTCATATGTTAGAGATTCTAAATCTCCACATTTTCAGGAGTGAGCAGAAGCTGAAAAACCTTACACTTGTTCCTCCACAAGAGATTTTCTGAAAATACAACTTCTGCATTTCTTTTATTTTATTGATCTCTAATAATGGCTGTTTATGTCCTGTTTCTTTGCTGCCGATAGTAGCTAATAGGGCTATGCGATAAATGAAAAACATGTTTCAATACGCATTACAAAATTGGGGAAGGGGTGAATTGTTTTTGAGGGTGGTTCTGAAATTATGGATCTAATTTTTTTGTAACTCTAACAAAATAACAAATTTTTCATTACTTTTTCTGCTAAGTAGTTGAGCAAGTGGGGAAACTTCAGGGGCTAATTTTCCCTCATTTGAAAATTTGCTATAATTGTACCACACATTTTCTACTGTTATCCTACCAAATTTCAGAACATTACACTCATCCACTAATTTTTGAATTTTTTTACAAAGAATGTTTTAAGCAAACTTCAAGAACTATCTAGTTGAATTTTGTATACAATGGACAAGATAACCAGGGTATCAATCCCCTGAAGTTTCGGAAAGATTCATGTATCCTCTAAAGTTTGGGGATTTGTAGTAGTTTAGACAAAAACATTTACCCTCCAAAAAGCCACAACAGCAATCCCCTTGAATGTCTAACAGTGTGTCTATATGATTTAACCATAGAACTTCAACTTAGTACATATTTATACTATTACTTACTTTAGTTCTCTTTTCAGATTCAATAATTTTATTTATTACTAGCTTGGGGACCTGGCGCTGCCCGGGTTATTTGAGAAAAGCATTGTGTGCCAAGGTTGGTCCTTATCAGTTGTTCATTTGGCTCACAGTGGTCTGAAGAAGTGAGTGAAGGTAAATTGCACCAGGATGTTGAGTCCCATCATCCATGGTCATCCTCCTCCAAATTGCACCAGGATGTAGAGTGGGTCATGGGGGCTCTGTGTGTCAAGTTTTCTTATGTTCTTATGGGGGCTCTGTGTGTCAAGTTTGATCTTGATCAGTCATTGGATGAGGGTTACATTGGTCTCGGGAAGTGAGTGAAGGTACTTTAAGTCCCATCATCCATGGTCCACCTTCCCTCAAATCACACCAGGACGTAAAGTGTGCCATGGGGGCTCTGTGTGCAAAGTTTGGTCCTGATCAGTCATTGGATGAGGGTCACAGCGGTCTCAGGAAGTGAGTAAAGGTATTGCAAGTCCCATCATCCATGGTCCATCCTCCTTCAAACTGCACCAGGATGTAGAGTGGGTCATGGGTACTCTGTTTGCCAAGTTTGGGCCTGGTCTGTGATTTGTAGGGGCTGCAATGTTTTGTGGGATATGAATCGGGTGAAGGTACTGCAAATCCCATAATTTGTGAGCCATCCTGTCGTAAACTGCACCAGGTTTGTATCGTGGGCCATTGGGCATCTGTGTGCCAAGTGTGGTCCTGATCCATCATTGGTGTGGGCCACAGTGCTCTAAGCAAGTGAGTTAAAGTACTGCAAGTCCCGTCATCCATGGTCCATCCTCCCTCAAATTGCACCAGGATGTAGGGTGCATCTTGGGGGGGGGGGGTCTGTGTGCCTAGTTTGGTCTTGTTCTGTCATTGTTGGGGGTCGCAAAGGGGTCGTGAAGTGTTTTGGCCTTAAACTCCCACCATACCTGACTACCTCAGGCCTTTTCCTTACCCCTCTCTGCCACTTTAGAGTGTGGGAATGTTCGTGTTGGCTGGCCAATCAGAGGCGTTATGCAAATAATCCCACAGTAGGAGCCAATCAGAAAGCTGCCACATTTCCGCCCTCTGCACACATACACACACACACATACAAATATATGTTTATTATATATGCAGATTGTTAGACTGACTAAACGGCTAATGCATTGGGGCTTTCTGATGCTTAGCACTGCATTCTGGGAAATGTAGTTTAGGGCAGGGCCTTTTGAATTCTCTGCCACAGGGGGCCTCGCCTTTCCAAACTACTTTTCCCAGAATGCTGTGTTCTCAGTTAGCTGCCCTTCCCTATGGTGACCGGCAAGCAGCCTCCATCTAGCAATGGCGTCTTTGGCTTTACCAAAGTTGCTTAATGCTTATACTGAAAATTAAATTGACTTTGAGAGGCTTCTGAATGGTACAGAATTGGTGACTGTTTCAAATCTTAATTTTTTTCTTCCCCCTTTTTTGCCATGTTTTTTTTAATATAGATTCATTTGCACAAGCTAACGAATTACTAATGACTTACGGGACTAAGGATAATTTTGCACAGCCCTAGTAGCTAAGTTTCATATGTCTTTTGTGGGTGTTAAATGTTTGTTTATTACTCTAGGTCCTGTAAAGTTTATATGGGCTACAGAATAATCTTTAAAAGAAATTACAAAGCTAATTTCGATAGACACTCACAGATCACAGCTCAATTTCCAAATTAAAATTTTAAAATCAAAGATACAAATAAGAACAAGAGAGAATGTAAGAGCTGGTTTGTATCTGCATGAAAATGAAACTTCTCCAGCTAACCTGTATATCTTTAAATGTAAATTGACCACTCAGAGACAGTGACCAGCCTTTTATTCCCATCTGGAGAAGGAGAAATACATTCTTAACAGGGACTTCACAAACTTACTTTTTATCATATGTTTCAATAAATTTTGCTGGTGCTACAACTGTATGACCCTTAATCACGACAAAATCTGCTATCAGTTAATTGGAATCAAACCAAAAGTTGAATGATTCAACTGACTGAAAAATTGTGTGCTACTAATAATTGACTACTTAATCATATAAGTCTAGCTGATAGTTTTGATACAAATTTAAATCATGAGGGGAGTGGAATATCTGGGTTCTGGACTCTTCTCCCTCTCAAAAAATGTGGACATATTATCTGTATATATAATAAAAGTCAATGTTTGTATGTGTGTATATGCGCGGAGGGCGGAAGGATATGTGACAGCTTTCTGATTGGCTTTCACAGTGGGATTATTTGCATAATGCCTCTAATTGGCCAGCACCACCAACATTCCGACATTCTAAAGTGGCAGAGGGTGGGGTGGGGGTGGGGGGTAGGAAAAGGCCTGAGGCAGTCAGACATGGTGGGAGTTTAAGGCCAAAACACTTTGCCACCCCTTTGCGACCCCCAACAATGACAGAACAAGACCAAACTTGGCACACAGAACCCCCAAGACCCACTCTACATCCTGGTGCAGTTTGAGGGAGAACATACCACAGATGATGGGACTTGCAGTGCCTTCACTCATTACCTGAAAACAATGTGACCCTCATCCTATGACCAATACAGACCAAAATTGCCACACAGAGCCCCCTTGACCCACTCTACACTCTGGTGCTGTTTCGAGGAGGACGGGCCACAGAGGATGGGACTTGGAGTACCTTCGCTCACTTCCTGAGACGGGTGCGAACCTCAACCAATGACTAATCAAGACCAAACTTGGCACACATAACCACCATGACCCTCTTTACATCCTGGTGAGGTTTGGGGAAGGACAGACAATGGATGATGGGATTTGTAGTACTTTCACACCCTTCGGTTCCCACAGACCTCTGTGGAGCCCAACAAAGACCGATAAAGACCAAACTTGCCACACAGACCTCCAAAGACCCTCTCCACATCCTACTGCAGTTTGGAGGAGGCCAGACCATGGATGGTGGGACTTGAAGTACCTCTAAACACTTCCTGAGACCGCTGCAACCCTTTTCCAAAGACTGATCAAGACCAAACTTAGCATACAGAGCCCCCATGACCCACTCTACATCCTGGAGCGGTTAGGAGGAGGGTTGACCATGGATGATGGGACTTGAAGTACCTTCACTCACTTCCCAAGACAGTTGCGAACCTCATGCAATGAGTGATCAAGACAAAACTTGGCACACAGAATCCCCATGACCCACTCTACATTCTCATGCAGCTTTGAGGAGGATAAACAAAGGATGATGGGACTTGCAGTACCTTCACTCACTTTCGGAGACCACTGCGACCCTCATCCAATGACTGATCAAGACCAAAGTTGGCATACAGGGCCCCCATGGCCCACTCTACATCCTGGTGCTGTTTGGAGGAGGATGGACCGTGGACAATGGGATTCACAGTACCATCACTAACTTCCTGAGACCACAGCGAGCCACATAAATGAGATACCAACCTTGGCACACAATGCCTTTCTCAAATAACCCGGGCACCGCCAGGTCCCCAAGCTAGTTATACATAAGTCTCACAAGCACTTTTACCCTGTATGTCTCATTGTTGATGCATAAGTGGTACTATACAGCACTTTTGAGACCATATTTTAGCAAAACCATTTGTAAAATACATGGTCTTTGTTGATACTTTTGTCATTCGATTTCACAAGTTCAGCTATTATGCTTTGATGAGAAGAACTTCTGTAGTATAAAATGTACAAAAGCGCAAACAGATAACTCTAAACATATCTGAATTGTATTATAATGGCCTTAATAGTAGAGTGAATGATGAAACATATACTTTAAACTGAGACTGAAATTGGAAACCTGTAATCTTAGAGTTACAAGGATATGTGTAATAATAATTGTGTTCAATCTATTTTGCTGAGAAATGTGACAGAATTACTTTAGTGGATGATAGAAATGTTCAGAAGAGGTCAAGCTATTTTCTTACATGAAAATCAATCAGTGATTGTACTTCTCTCAGAATCCCTTTGGAAGGTATTCACATATGTTTGATGTGTCTAGATAAAAGCACAATTCCCATGTGGTTACTAGATAGGCTAAGCAACAAAACCTGGTTGGGTGACCCTTTGACCTAAGTATATCATGAGGAGGTTGCATACAACCATGTTTTGCAAAAGACCAGTGTGGGACTAGTGGAATTTGCTGTTTTGTGGCTAGAACCAGAAGCATTGGAATAATTGTTACAATATTATAATATTACCTCTGTAACGTAATGGGCCCACATATTATGTAAATTTCCAGTGTAGAGCCCCCCTCCCCCCCTCTCTATATGCATAATAGCTTGAAGCCTTCTTCTGGGGAGAGATTTCACTGGTCAGCTTCCACCTGACCACAGATTGTGGTATCCATGGGTGGTCCTAAAGGCAAACCTCAGCAGATACCAAGAACTCAATGAAAACATGGAACCTCTGATTCTGATCTATCTTCTAATAATGGGATGATGGTAGCTGATCTGTGCATTGGAATTAGGATGATAGACTGTTTATTAATGTTTTTTGCCATGCCAATCAATACACTCACACCTGGAATAAAATACAACATTTTATCGTGCCTGCTTGTAATATTAATAGTCAACTAAGTCTCTTGTAATTAAACCAGGTACACCCATACACCAGAAGAAGGGGGGATTGAGTAGATTTAGTGAAATTCCCAGGTGTGCAATTGTATATTCTATCATAATCTTTTTGGGATAAAAATTCCCAATGTGAGGCATAAGAAGATATCTATTGTATCAAGCATGTCTGGTCCAGTAATCTATGGTCAGCTGGTTGCCTATGGACATCCTTTATTAAAACTAGGTGAAGGAAGTAGTGAAGGAATGTCTGGCTAATAAATGATTCCAAGTTTCCAGGCCAGATGAACTACATCCAAGAGCATTGAAGGAACTAGCAGAAGTCATTTCAAAACCACAGGAAATAATATTTGAGAATTTTTGAACAGAAGTCCCAGCAGACTGGAGGAGAGCAAATATTCAAGAAGGGAAAAAGAGGACCTAAAAATTACTGTCCAGTTATCCTGACATCAATAGCAGGAAAGATTCTAGAGCAGATCACTAAGGAGGCAGTCTGAAATTATTTATTTATTTAAAACTTTTATACCCCGCCTTCTCACCTCCGAAGAGGGGCTCAGACCGGCAAACAGCAAGTATTCAATGCTGACATTTAAAATCTAAAACATCATAAATGTACAATAAAATTATCAAATACAAATACAATAAATACATTTAAAAAGCCTTTTGCCAAAGTAAAATCAAGTCCTACTCAAGCTGTATATTTGGTCCGTATCTAGTGGTTAGCGACTTTAGTTGATTCGCAATCTCCTCCTTCATTCTGTGAAGGCCTCATTGCACAGCCACGTTTTCACCCACTTCCTAAAAGTCAGGAGGGAGGGGGCAGATCTGATTTCATTTGGGAGGGAATTCCACAGCCAGGGGGCCACCACAGAAAAGGCCCTGTCCCTCGTCCTCACTAGCCGCACCTGCAAAGGTGGTGGGACCGAGAGCAGGGCCTCTCCAGACAATCTTAATACTCTTGACAGTTCAAAGGGAAGAATACGTTTGGATAGGTAAACAGGGCCGGAACTGTATAGGATTTTGTAGGTCAACACCAGCACTTTGAATTGTGCTTGGAAGCTAATTGGCAGCCAGTGGAGCTGGCGCAACAGGGGAGTTGTGCGCTCCCTGTACCCCGCTTCCGTTAATAGTCTGGCTGCTGAGCACTGGACTAATTGCAGCTTCTGGGCAGTCTTCATAGGCAACCCCATGTAGAGAGCATTGCAGTAGTCTATATGGGATGTAACCAGAGCATGGACCAACATGGCCAAGTCCGACTTCCCAAGGTATGGGCGCAACTCGCGCACAAGCCTAAAGTGTGCAAAAGCTCCCCTGGCCACCGCCGAGACCTGGGGTTCCAGGTCCATGAATCCATGAGTCCAGGATCACTCCCAGACTGCAAACCTGTGCCTTCAGGGGGAGTGTAACCCCGTCAAGCATAGGCTGTAACCCTATGCCGTGTTCGGCCTTACGAATGACCAGGAGTACCTCTGTCTTGTCTGGATTTAGTTTCAATCTGTTAGCCCACATCCAGTCCATTACAGCGGCCAAGCACTGGTTCAGGACTTGAACAGCCTCCTTAGTAGCAGGTGGGAAGGAGTGACAGAGTTGCACATCATCTGCGTACAGATGACACTGCACCCCGAAATCATTTACAGTAGAAAGGAATGCTGTGATCACTAAAAGTCAACATGGATTTCTCAAGAACAAGTTAATACCAGACTAATCTTATCTATTTTTTCGATAGAGTTACAGGCTTGGTAGATACAGGGAATGCTGTGGATGTCGCATATATTGAATTCAATATATTGAAGTGACTAATGGAGTGCCATAAAGAGGGTTCTGTCCTGGGACCAGTGCTGTTGAACATCATTATTAATGACTTGAATGAAAGTTTAAAGGGGATGCTTATCAAGTTTGCAGAAGACACCAAATTGGGAGGGATAGCCAATACTCCAGGAGACAGGATCAGATTTCAAACTGACTTTAACAGATTAGAGAGCTGGGCCAAAACTAACAAAATAAATTTCAATAAGGAGAAATGTAGGATAGTACACTTAGGCAGAAAAAAATGGAATGCACAGATACAGGATGGGTGACACTTGGCCCAAAAACATCCCATGTAAAAAGATCTTGGAGTCTTTGTGGACAATTAAAAACCAATGGAATTTTGGACTGCATGCAAAGGAGTTTAGTATCCAGATCAAGAGAAGTAATGGTGCCCCTATTCCGCTTTGCTCAGATCTCACCTGGAATACTATGACCAGTTCTATGCACCACTATTCAAGGGTTATATTGACAAGCTAGAACGTGTCCAGAGGAGGGCAACTAAAATGTTTAAAGTCTGGAGACCATGAATCCCTATGAAGATTGGTTTCAAGAGCTGGGGAATGCTTAACTTGCAGAAGAGAAGGCTAAGAGGAGACATGATCTCCATGTTAAAATGTTTGTAAGGATGACATACAGAAGAGGGAGCATGCTTGTTTTCTGCTGCCCTGAAGACTAGGAGCAATGGGTTCAAATTACAGGAAAGGAGATTCCACCTGAACATTAGGAAGCACTTCTTGATCATAAGAGTTGAAACTCTCTGCCTCAGAGTGTGAGGGAAGCTCCCTCCTAGGAGGCTTTTAAACAGAGATTGGATGGCATTTTTTTTGAGGTTTTGATAGTGGTTTTTTTTTGCATTACAACGGTATTCTCCTATATGGGTCTGAAACATGGGTCACCTATCGCCAACACCTACAACTCCTTGAATGCTTTCATTAGCGCTGTCTTCGCACAATCCTAAATATACACTGGACTGACTATTTGACTAATGTTGCTGTCCTTGAGCAAGCAGGGATCACCAGCGTTGAGGCCATGCTATTGAGAACACAGCTGTGCTGGGCAGGGCACATCTCTAGGATGGAGGACCACCGCCTCCCAAAGATACTACTCTATGGTGAACTTGCCATGGGTCAGCGCAAGAGAGGTGTCCCCAAAAAGAGATATAAGGACTCCCTGAAACAACACCTCAGGCTCGGCCAGATTGATCACCAACAATGGTCCACCCTGGCCTCACATCGGGTGGCATGGAGACACACTATCCACAATGCTGCGGCCTCTTTCGAGAAGACACGCCGAATGGGTCTCGAAGAGAAACGACAACGCAGAAAGAACCGCAACTTGGAAACAACATGACCCAAGGAGACTTTCTGCTGTGCTTTCTGCAACCGAACGTGCCTATCTCAGATTGGCCTTTTTAGTCATCAATTCGCTTGTAAAAAGCATGGGATGAGTCCTTCCTAAGAATCTTCGTTTGTGAAGTAATGCCGAGACAATGGTTGAACTAGTGCAACCATCTTGGGATCCCATTCATAAAACCTAGAAGAGGCTGGACATCCTCAGTGTCCACAGGGTTCCGGCTTGATGATTGGAGGAAAGAAAAGGGAATGTAACTTAGACTTATTATAAAAGGTGATGTGACTGGCTGACTGAAGTCCTGAATAGCAGCATGTCACAGTACAGTAATTTGGTATGTCAGCTTCACTTGCCCAATTTGTTTCAATTACAACCTGCCTATGCAGTAAAACAGGGGTGCTATGATTTTTGATTTCTGGATGAATATTTAATAAGGGAAAGTACAAATATCTAATTATGTTTATTTCTTTTCTTGCATTTTGAACATATTGCATATACTGGCTTTTAAAAATTATAGTAGCAGTGACATGATAACAAGACCAAATGTCTGTTTTGTATCATCCTAAACTATCTCCGTTTCCATTTTAGCCTCCACTGTGGACTTTATAATTTAGCTCGGAGTTTTTGGGATGTGATTGCAAATGTGGCAACCTTTAATGTTATATTTTTTGGAATGATCTGATAACTACTGATTGTTGGCATGCTGCCCTTTCTTCCTTAAAGGCTCCCAGAACATTGTTTTGAGGGTCATTATATATAGGGCAATGTAACAGTTAGTGTATTTGGTCCTCTCTTTACCCAGACCCACAAATACAAAGTCGTTGGGCATGAAGGATCCCTCTATATCTTCCCTTGCCTAAGTAAGTAAGTACTTAGGGGAAAATATTGATTTGGAAAAATGGCAATTTTTATGGAAAAAAAGTTTTAAATTTTCAATAGCCGGGTCCATCAGACATAATATGTACAAAGTGTTATGTAGAAGCTATATAACTCCTGATAGACAAAATAGACAGATCTTATCAGGAAGAATGCTGGAGAGCAAAATTCAAAAAGATACTTTCTTCCACACTTGGTGGACTTGTAGGCTGGTACAAACTTTCTGGAAAAAGGTAATCAAAGAAATAAACAAAATGATTTATTTACTAAAAAGATTTGATTACTAAAAAGAAAAACCCAGAAATAATATAGTAAAAATAGTAAAGAAAACATAGAAATTTATTAATGCAGTTTTGTTGCTGCAAAATTAATAATAGCAAAGTCATGGAAGGGGGAAAAGAATTATTAATAAAGGACTAGAGAGGACAATTATTTGACTACATTCAAATGACCAAGCTCTCCAATGGCATTAGTTTTTTGTTTGTTTGTTTTTTTAGAAAAGGGTGGCTTGCATTTGAATATTTAGAAAGATAAAGGTAGACTTCAAAATAGTCACAAGGGGAAGATATTAATATAAAGATAAGGGTAGGTTTTAATGAGATATTAGTTTCACATTGAGTGGTATCAGAAGTCATGGGTGTTCGTTCACAGGTGGGGGTGGGTTTAGCAGACAGATTTATTTCTATTATGTGTATTTTATTTATTTCTCTTATTTTTCCATTCTTTAAACCACCTTTACACAATAAAAATATTAAAAAATGGTCCCATAATTTTGAAAATATGACATATATGGCTTTAAAGGTTTCTCCTAGCTGTTGGCTGTCTGGCCTATGCACAGCCCTTCAAAATCAGATCAGAGTTTGGGAATTCATTAGTCAATTAACTCATTATATAAACTCATTGGAGTTTTCTACCATCATGACTTAAATAACTAGATTTCCTGATTGATAGTGAAGTCAGTCCCCATGCCCCCGATTATTTAATTAATTTTTGCATACATTAGTGTTTGTTAGAATTCATTAAAGTGGGTGGAATACTTCTGGCAGATTCAGTAAGGCAGAAAGGCACTTCTGATGAGAAGTAGCAGAGCCCCGTGGAACTCTGGGAACCAGTTGAAGATAAGAGAATATATAGGTATCATTCCTAGTAGACAATGGAATGGGATGATTGACTAATTTGCTTTTTTAGCTCTTAAAATGGGGCTCTACAGAATGTCAAATATTTTAGGCCTAAAAGGTTGTCCTTCCCACCCCCGTCTGCATTTTTGTTTGAGGTGTCCAGTGTGCCTGTCCACTAGTAAACGGGCTGTAATGAAGTAAGTGGGACATAGACTAAAGCACTAATGGAAGAAGATTCAAAATAAGTCCCCCAAAGAGTCTAGTTCGAACTCATTTGAAGGCTTATGCCATGGTGGTGGCAAACATATACCATGGTGGTGGCAAACATGGTGGTGGCAAACAAATTATACTTGGATGCCAGCATTGCATCTGAACAGTGTTGTACAGTGAACTCCTATGAACAGTCTGGGGCCATTTATGTTTCTGATCACAAGAAGAAAACAAAGATTGTTTGACAGCCCACCATGAAGTATTTGCAAAACCCAAAATTGCTTGGGTCCTCTCCGACTTGGATGTTGTAGTTGAGATAGTAATGCTTATAACAACTGAGTCAGGCCCCTTCCACACTACCCTATATCCCAGGATTTGCTTTCAGATTATCTGCTTTAAACTGGGTTATATGATTCCCCACTACCAGATAACCTGGGATGAACAGATAATCTGTGATCAGATTCTGGTATATAGGGGCAGTGCGGAAGGGGCCTCAGATTGTCAAGAAGTTAACTGAAAGATTGCTTCCAGTGGTTTGACTTGAGACAGCCACCTTCTTTTAAATACAGCCAGATCAGCTAATAGCCATATTCCTGGTAGTATTTAAAGAGCATGTTTCACAGCTGGGTACATGTTAGCTTTGGCGTGTTGGCAAGGGATGGTCTGTTCCATGTGCTGAAGGCTTTACCTTTCTCAGACACTGGAAATTCTTCCTTCCACCTCCTCTTCTTGCTGAAGTGGAGGAAGACTTGGTTGGCTCTCAGACATGCACTCCTGCTATGATACATCTGTTTCATCTTCCAAGGGAGACAACTCCCAGGGGGTAGCATAGGGAGACAGGAAGCCTTTGTTGCTATTAAATAAATTACGTGAATGCCACTATGTTATAAGAATTATTGGCAAGTTTTGAATATTTTTCTTTAGCAAAATCTTAGAATGTGTGGTGACTCAGGGATTCTTGGGTGAAATAGCATATTCATTTCAGTCTGGCTTCAAGCCTGGTTATGGAAAAGAGATAACTTTGCTCAGCTTGTTGGGTAACATACTCAGGCAACTGGATTTGTGGGTGGGGTGGGCATTTTCTGTTGGACTTCTTTCACTACCAATGATCATGACATTCTTGTGTGTCCAGGGCCTGCCCTAGGTAATTTTCTAGTGTAAGCAAACCGTATCCCCCCCCCCCCCAACCAATAACTGAAAAATAAAAGGTAGAAGGTAGAGGTGAATAAAATAGTTACCTTACAAACCAGAAGTTTACTTACAACATTATGTTCATATAGTTATTGTCACGATCACGGACCTGGCGGGCCCCTTAATCACACACACAGAGACGTACTGAAGGCTAACTACTTTATTGAGTATAAAAACAGTTCCAAAGAGTAAATAGTCCAATAGTATGCAAGTGTTCCAAAGGTAATAAGCAAGTAGTCCAAGGTAACGTGGCAAATAAGCAGGAAGCGTGGCAAGGCTCCGCAATCCAATGCGAATCAGGAAACAGGACAAGATTTCGCAATCCAATGCGAATCAGGAAACAGGGCAAGGTACCGCAAACCGCTGCGGCTCATGAAACAAGGCAATTGCAAGGCAAGGCTTGATGACCACTGCTGGCTTGTGGTCTCTCTCCGCTTCGCGCCTATTCAGGGAAGACGTGGCCGGAGAACTGAGGATGCGTTCCCACGGCCCCTATACTTAATCCGTCGGCCGAGGTCCGCGACGCTCTAGGCTCCTTCGTCTCCAATCTCTGCTCACGGACCTCGGTCGATCTAGGACTCTCGACCAAGCCCTCCTGCTAGACTCAATGTCTCGTCTCCTATCGAAGGAGCGACCTTGCCTCTCGGCAGCTGTGTCGCTATCTTCCTGAGAACTTTCCTCCCTGGCACTTTCCCACTCGGATTCATCCATGTTTACATTCTCGGGCTCTTGGGAATTCCTCCCCCCGGGGTGCTCATAACTCCCTTCGCTGCTTCCCATCTCCACCTGGTGATCAGAATCTAAGATGGGCCCAAAACACATTTCATCCCATGCCAAGCTCTCTGTGGGAGACTGCGGCCCATCCGAAGGGCCCTGTGCTTCCCCCCAGTCATCTAGCTCATCCTCCGAATCCACCTCTGCTGCTGCAGGCCCTAATGCTAAAGGGACCCCAGGACCTATTCCTTGCCCTCCAGGCACGAACGAGAACTGCTGTGCTACAGTTATATTACATAGAATTAACCCCAATTAACTTTTTTAGAATGCAAATATTTTATTAAACTTAGCAACAATTTTAAGTTTTTGTTGTTATTTTGGTCTACAAGTACTACACAAAGGTTTCCTGGTCATGCTGTCTCTTCAGAAGATTTTTCAGACTTCGGGCTTGCTAATAACAGAGAACACAATCCCATGCTTGTTGAGTCTGTCAATCAGTTTTGTTTTGGAGAACGCAGCCCCAGGAGAATAGACGCCTCATTTTTAAGGAAGCGAACTCTTGTCCTTCAGAAGTGCCACGCCAGCCTGGACCATTGCAATGGGTGTGGCAACATAGCCAGCCTCTGGCCCCTTCATTTGAGTGGATATTTTAGCATCCAGTTTTCCTTAACACAAACTTGAACACTTTTAAAATAAAAAAGAGATTTTTCTGGCTTTCGATTTTGAAAACTCGTGAACTAGTAAATCTGTTTCCATTTCATCCAACAAGTCATTTTCAATGGCAAAGGTTGCTAGTCCACTCAAGTTCTCTTGACTCAAAGTTTATCTTAAGTACGTTTTTATAAGTTTTAATTTTGAAAAACTCCTTTCACCCCTGGCCACAGATACTGGAAGTGTTAACAGAATTCTCAATGCAATATAAACATTTGGGAAAGTATCCACATAACCACGTTTGGTTATGAAAGACAAGACTGCAACTGGGTGACTTCCAGGGGGCAGCATAGCTGCAAATATTTGTAGCTCATCAAACATACCATCACCGTTCACATTGCAGTCTTCTCCATTGGCCAAAATGGTTTGAAGGTGTTGACAGGCATTCTTCAATTCTGTTTCATTCAAACTTTTCTCAAGGCTTGAAATATCTTTGTCTTTGTTTAATGTTTTATGGCATTGAAGGTTTGCAAAAAAATTGGAAGCCGCCCTGAGTCCCTTCAGGGTGTTAGGGTGGAATATAAATAAAGTTTTATTATTTTATTATTATTTATCTGTGTCTTCCCTAAGGGGTTGGTTAAACCTCCAGTTTTCTAGCAACACTGAACTTCTGTGTCGTGCCACAAAGCATGCTGAAAATGTTGGAAATAGCAACTGTCCACAAGCCTCCTATACTAGTTATTTGTTATGAATAGAATTCAGATTGCTTACTGTGTTGTATATGTATTGGTATGCAGTTTTCCTTAACAATATGTTGTAGGAGGGGCTGTAGACCATGTGACCAGATATGGGACTATTCAGATCTCAGGCTCTTTTTTAGAATGTAGAAACAATGTTTTAGTGATGCCATTCGACTTTTAGACTGTAGAGACTATTAGACTCTCAGAACCCTTGGTAAAACAATTTCACTGTTCCTAGGGACATTCCAAAGTGCTGGTCATGACCTACAAAGCCATGTATGTGTCAATCCAAACTATCAGAAACATTGTCTCTTCTCATGTGGACCTGCAAGAATTTTAGAATCCATTGAGGAGAGCCACTTAGGCCTTATCCATACTTTCATATAAAATGCAGATTATCTGCTTTGAACTGGATTATATGGCAGTGTAGTCTCATAATCCAGTTCAAAGCAGATAATCTGCATTTTATATGGCAGTGTAGAAGAGGCCTTAGTCTAGACCAGGGGTGGGCAAACTGCGGCCCGGGGGCCGGATGTGGCCCTTTGGCTGATTCTATCCGGCCCGCCTAAGGGCCCCTGGCTTGCCTCCCCTGCCTCGCCTCTGCATAAAAATCTCCAGAGAAGGGGACTATAAGGAAGCATTATTTTATTTTAGTGGTTTTTATTATTATTGTATAATAATTTTATAACAATAATAAAATAATATAATAAATAATATAATATAATGTTATATGATATATTATAATTTCAATATATTATGTTTATATATATATACTATAATATAATAATGATATTAATACTAATAATATATGAATATTTCTTGATATATTAATATGTTAATATCAATGATGTGTAATATACAGCAAATATAGTAAGTGAATAAATAAATAAATTATGTAGATTAGCATGTAGTTCCGCCTTTAGGTGCGGCCCTCCATAATATTTTTTGGCTCTCGTGTGGCCCCTTGGAAAAAATAGTTGCCCACCCCTGGTCTAGACTCATGTGGTGAAGATGTGAGGGAGAGCTTTCTCAATGGCTACTCATACTTTCTAGAAATTCCTTCTGCAGAAGACCAGTCTGACCCTCTCCCAGCTCTCTTTTCAACAGTGGACAAAAACCTCATTATTTAAGCAGATTTCTAAAATGGTTTTATCAAATTGTATGTGATTATTTTTATTACGTTTTCTTATTTTATCCTTTTTGAGCCACTTTGATTCCTACTCCAAAAAATGACAGCATATAATTACCATTGTTGCTGTTGTTTAACCCAGTGTTTCCCAACCAGTGTGCCGTGGCACACTAGTGTGCCGTGAGTGATCATCAGGTGTGCCATGGGAAATTGGAACCTCCAATACCCTTTCTTCCCCAGGTTCCACACTGAGTGTATAAATACATTTAAAAACATATTAACTATATGTATTGCTGTGTTAGAGTGTCATTTTGTGTCATTTTGGTTGGTGGTGTGCCCCAGGATTTTGTAAATGTAAAAAATGTGCCACAGCTCAAAAAAGGATGAAAAACACTGGTTTAACCTACTGTTGGTCACGCAGTGCTAGGCATTTAGATAACAGAATGAATAATTTTCCTACTTTCCCATTGCCTCTGCACTTGACTTCTTTGTGCCCCCTCCTCCCCACACCTTTCCACACATACCCTTCTTTTTTGTGATTTGTTTGGCAAGTTAGAAAGTCACATTGTAATTTACCAAACAACAAATTCACCCGTGGCTAGGATGGTGAGCCACAATTTGAGGATGCCTGTATAACAAACCATCGTTTACAAATCGCCATATTTTCTATTTGTGGATTTGGTGTAAATTATGTGTGATCCTTTTTTGGGTCTTTCTTTCAGAAAAATGTTACTGAAATACTACATAAGGGCTTGGGAATCTAGAGTAAGTCAAAAAGGGCACAGGTTTTGATTTATAGCAGTATTTATTTTAGAAATTAATTGTTCTTTCCTGAATTATGGATTTTGCCTCCTAAATCTTTTAAACAATATTTAAACAAAGCTCTGAATATGTAAATATATGCCAAAGAAGTTAAAGCAGCATTAGCAGTTATTTCTTCTGGTGTCAAATCATTCTAATCTAGCACAGCTACTTTAGATTTATTGCTTCTTTTCCTGATAACTAGAATTATTTACATTGTATTTTTAAACACTGAGGTTGCCTTTTGGGAGTATAAAATTCAATCTTAATTGTTTTTAGATTATGCTGAAGTTATAAAAGCAAAAAAAAATATCCAAATCTATATGCTAGCTAATTTTTATGAAATAGTAATTAACTGGATTAGCCTGCTCTGTAGTCATCTACTGGAACATTTACTGTTTGTCATAGAAAAAACAATCTCCCTGTTTCCTTAGTTGGTTTTTATGCTTCTGTGATTCACTTTACACTTTTTTTTGCAGTATTTGGGTCACAATTTTAATATGAGTTTGTGTCCTTCCTGTCAGTTGATTTATATGGGACTACAGCTGTCCAGTGACTTGTTTTCAAGTTACAATAGTATGCTTCATAAAATAAAACCTTCCAATTTCCTAACTAACCTGGATGCCATTACTGATCTTAATAAAATCACTTTCTAGTATGGTTTCATGAGATTGGTTTCAGTTGTTGCTACCTGAAAATATGGATTAGGTACTTGGATATGTGCACACAGCTGTAAGTCGTCTTGGCCTGTGGAAATATTGGTTGACAATATAATATTGGTTTCTTACACTGATCTGAAAGGAAGCTTGCTTCTACAAACCACTGTCTACAAACTGAGCGATCTTGGCTGGGGTTTGAGCATGGGTGTCAACATATCCCTTATTTGGTGTAAGAAGAAAAGGCATGTAGAGTGTCTGTGAGAACTACTCTCACAATAAACGGTATTACTCTGCTTCCAATATTTGCTCATGATACATTGTTTTCTATTTCTGCAGATGATACTGCAGATGCACTTTTGCAGATGATAGGTTCTTGTACATCTAGAAAAGTCTCTGGCATATTTTAGGGTGGAGGAGGAGGCTGCAATCTAAAACCTGGAAGATGGAAGTTTGATGCCACTTGCTTTGGCAGGAAACCAGATCAGGTCAAAGCTTCCCTTGAGGTGCAGTAAACCTCTTCAAAATTAGTGTTCTTCCTCTGTTCGAACAACGCACACCTCCTCGTTGCTTATATATGAGCACCGGGAATGTGGTGCAGCTGGCTGGGAGTCAGTTGCATAAGATCTTCACTGACCAGAAGGTCATGAGTTTGAGGCCTGCCCAGGTCGGGGTGAGCTCTTGACCAATTGTGTAACTCGTTGTCTTTCTATATATGTTGTTTGTCTATGGCATTGAATGTTTGCCTGTATGTGTGCATTGTGATCTGCCCTGAGTCTCCTGCGGGGTGAGAAGGGCGGAACATAAATGATGTAAATAAATAAATAAATATATCTAGATCTATAAAAATGCAATGTTTGTTTGTGGGATTAACATAACTCAAAAACCATTGGGCGAATTGACACTACATTTGGACACAATACACCTATCAGGCCAACAAGTGATCATCACTCATAAAAACACTGGAAAACACAGTGGAAGAGACTTTAAAAGCCAAAACAATAAAAAATACATTACAATGCATGTGCAAAACCACACACACACACACACACACATATACATATACACAAATATATACACACACACACACACACACATATACACACACACACAACACATATATATGGACTGGGACACAGCAACGCTTGGCAAGGGACAGCTAGTGCAAAAACAACTCCCCTGGCTTCACCACTCCTGCATGAGGGAAAAAAACCAGCTGCAGGGAGTGTGGAAGGCTCCAGTGGACTGGGCATGAAGACCCTCAGCTTCCCCACGCCCCTGATTTGGGGGTCTCCCCACTCTCACTCTCCCACTCACCACTCCCACGGGGCTCCTTCATTCCTTCCTTCTCTTTGGACCTACCCTCCTCCCTTTCTTTCTTTCTTTCTTTCTTTCCCTCCCTCCCTCCCTCCCTCCCTCTTTCCTTCCTTTCTCCCTCCTTCCTCTCTCCCTTTCTTTACATGCCTGCAGACACCCACCCACACACATATGTACACACATACTCACAAACATATACACACATATATACCTGCAGACATTCTATATAAATAAAAATGTACTGTCCATTTGTGGGGACCTCATATCTCCCAAACCTTGAGAAACTACAAGTCACTTCTGGCGAGAGAGAATAGGCCATCTCCAAGAATGTTCCCCAAAGGGATGCCCAGATGTTTACCATCCTGTGAGAGGATTCTCTTTAAAGAAATGTGAACGGTTCAGGGTGGGAAAAAGTACTCTTTTCTACATGAGCCAGGTGTGAATGTTGCAATTGTCCACCTTGATTATCTTTGAAAAGCCTTGAAGCTTAAAAGCCTGGTTTTCTCCTGCCAGTGGGAACCTTTGTTGGGAGGTGTTCCCTATCCCAGATTGTTTCTTGACTGGAATTTCTTAGTTTTCTGAGGGCCACAGTAACATATGTCTGGGTACAGCTAGTAGTTTATAATCCTGGCCTATTTTAGTCTTCTTTTAACTTCCATTTCTTACTTCTTCATCTTCAGTCATCCCCCATTCGTATTTCCAGTTGTGATCTATTTCATTGATCTTTCTTTTCTTCACTTTTCACACACTCTACACACTCATAGTGACTCTGAATATTTCTGTGTATTGCTGGGAGGAAAAAGACAGCATAGGCAAGTGACAGATTTGCCAGTTCTGACTAGAAGAACCAAGCCATGTGATCTGACAATAATAGATTCTCAGGTCCCTTCTACACTGCCATATAATCTAGATTATCAAAGTGGATGATAATAATAATAACAAAAACAACTATTTATATTCTGCCCTATCTCCCCAAGAGGACTCAGGGTGGATCACAGTACACATATATGGCAAACATTCAATGCCATCTTTCAATGGACAGAGACAGACAGAACAGAAAGGAGGTATGTTGTGTTGACACCTTGGAGTTTGCACTCGAATCCAGCCATGGGGATATTATTGCTCCATACATTTCACAAAGCACTCATAATGTTACATTGCCAAAGAAACATGGCTTAATCTGCCGGGGGGGGGGGGGGTGAGAAGGGCAGGATACAAATATTTGAAATAAATAAAATAAATAATTCAACAATGCTTGGATATTTACTCTACATAGAAATGATAAAGCCAGAACATTTACAGGTTTCAAGCTGAAGTCTTATTTCTTCCCCTACCTAAGAACATTGTATAAAAATTGTCAGATCATGCTCAGCATCACCCTGCTAGTAAAATTCTCCTGACGTGGTAGACCTTGGGTGATCTCCTGTTGAAGAAACAGTTCTAGGTAACTCAGAAAACCGGTAACAAACTCACTAGTGATGGGATAGTTACTATATGAGCAGGTCTTGTTAGATCATGAAAAAACTGGCATTGCCAATGTTGGATCCTTTCTACTTCACAATGAACTAAAGGGTAAGTCCACTTTCCTGGTGTGTCACAGAAGAAACAAAAAATTGTCAGCTTCATTGCCCAAAGACCTCTGTGCCACCCCCCAAAAATACTATGATTGTTAGGGTAGTCAGGAGAACTATATTGGAAAGAGCCAGGATAATTCTAATCACTCACAAGAGACATTCAGATTTCCCAATCTTGCTGTAGATACACAGACCAGAACTTTTCCATCAAGTTCAACAGTAGTCCCCCAGGACCAAACTAACTTCAGCTTCATGTTTGGCTTTTTAATGGTCAATCTTTGACTGTAAGAACTATTGTCCTTACAATCAAAGATTGTATCCCATATAAAGTCCATAAACAAAATTTATGAGCCCTCATGAAGAGTTTTAAGTCCAGTGACTTAAAAAAATATATTTAAGAACAGTTCTTTTCTTAACTTTATAAAGGCATAATTCTTTAACCTGGTGTGCAGTTACACATTACTTTCCCCTTATTTTATATTTGGTAAAATAATTCAGAAACTGAAATGTGGAGACTGTATTTTCCATCCATAACGCAACAGATTAAAATGATGTCCACCAGAAAAACACTGTCATATAAGTACCAACAGTTATGTTGGACATGCATCCCATTGTTTATCTTAATTGGATTTCCATATTTTATAATACTTAAGAATCACAGAACCTGCTCTCTCCTCAGCATGCTAATTTTCTGGAGATGTTGTTTCAAAAATTATGTTATGTAGTGTTGTGAACTACTTCAGAATGACAATTGGTTCACAACTGCACTTTATAAAGGAGAAGCACTCCTGACAAAATTATGATTCCTTGTGAATGAAAAAGTCAATTTTTGCAAGTTTGCATTTTCCCTTTGTCTGTAAAACCTCCAGATCTTTGCAGACCCATAAAACATTTCTGGAGCACCTGTAAACAAATTGGAGCCACAAAGTAATCGAGGACAAATTGAGACTGTCTCCTGTGATTTAAATCTGCTGTGAGCAATTTCCCCAGGTTTCCTCAGGTTAACAAGTAAAGAGAACAAATAAACAAATAAATAAATATCTCCTTGTTTCGATATTTTTAAAAATTCAGTCACATTATTCCAGTCCTTTACCCTGTCTCTGTAAAAAAATTATCTTGTGCACATATTGTCCTTGAAACATGAGTAAACCTTTCTTATATTTGTAGTGAATGTCATTGGTTCTTAAATGCCGAATAAATTTCAAGTGTTGTGTTATTTTACCAGTTTAGCAGTAACACAAACAACAGTAGCAGACATAGATATTTCCATCTCTTTTAATACAAGCTGTTTGATGCATTTTCCCCAGTAGTAGTGGTTAATATCTTTTTTGTTGCCCTCGCACTGTACAAATAGGTAAAGGGCTTCTGTTAAATAGTTTCAAGGCTATTTATTTCCACTTTTTCACCTGAACAAGAAAGCCAGCTAGATTGCAGGACTTTTCTCAATCTACCTTCTTCCACTTGTGGAGAGGCTGAGGGCGCATCCAGACAACACTTTAAAAGCAGGAGCTCCTGCATTTTAAAGTAGGGTGTCCAAACGCCCCACATAAAAACAAATTCCCTGCTTTGTAGTGAATAAATTTGATAGTGGGTTTGATCCACGCCTCCTTGAAAGGTGCAGGTCGAACCCACTATGGTTGCTGTCTGGACTGCTTTTAAAACCCAGATCAGCACAGACTTACTTCCTGTCTGAAACCACCCTGAGTAAGACAAGACTTAAATAGAGCTTCCTTCAATCCCAAACTTGGTAGCATCTTGTTCTCACTTTTTCTCCACCTGAAGAAAGATCTGGATTGGATAGGTTGGGGGATACTATAGTACATGTACATGAGCCAGGCCCGGATTACGCAGTTGTGGCACCCTAGGCCACACTCTTGAAGCGCCGCTTGCGGGGGGCGGGGCCACTTACTGGGGCCGGGGCCGCTTGCGGGGGCGCCCTCGCTGCTCTCGCCAGCCCCGCCCCTTTTCCTTCACTGATTGAAGGAAGAGGGGTGGTGCCGGCATGAGCAGCAGGGAGGGGGCGGCGCCGGGACTTCCCTCCGCCCTCTCCTGCCTCTCGCATCAGGAGGGGGTGGAGGGAAGTCCTAGGCCCCCTCTCTGCTGCTCGCGCCGGCCCCGCCCCTCTTCCTTCACTGACTGAAGGAAGAGGGGCAGGGCCGGCACAAGCAGCAGGGAGGGGGCGCTTCCGCACTTTTCCCCCCAATTTTTTTGAATTTTTTTGATTTTTTAATAAAAAAATAAACTTTTTTGGGGGGGTCCGGATCTGCTGCCCCCCCAAACGTGCCGCCCTAGGCCCTGGCCTAGGGTGGCCTTATGCGTAATCCGGGCCTGATATGATGATGTGAATGAGGATGTGCATACATAGAGCACTTCGCTTATGGACAGTCAGAAATTGAGATAGGCACTGTGTTTGCCTGCTTCTGTCTGCTGCAACCTTCTTTCCCTTTTATTGGGAAGGGGGCTGATTATTACACTGCAGGAAGAGCCATGATAATGGAAGAAAGGAAGCCAGGAAGTAAAAATGGAGTAGCAGTGAAAGAGAGGGAATTTATTGTGTGGAAAACAGAACCCTGTCTGGTCAAATTATGTTTTTCTAGTTGAAAGGTAGACAGATTGCCATGAAAACTTTTAGCATTCCAACACCCAACCTTCTGCTCCTGATGCTGCAATCAGTGTCTAAAAAGATAGGTTGGGAAACAAACTTATCTGCAAGATCTTTCGTGACTTAAATAAAGCTTTGAAAAAAGGTCTTCCTTTCCCTTCATGGAATTAATTTACTTATTAATTTACTGTGTGTTTTACTATGAATTCCGTTCTCTCCCTCACCTTCTTCTCTAGAATTCACATCCTTGGATTTAGACCTTTCTTTGGGGCTTATGTTTGAGCTATTGTCTCCAATCCCTGAACAATGAGATGTTTTTTTTATTCAATATTTTGACCTAATATTTTGTATAAGAATACATTGGTAAGCAATTATAAGTTTATATGTTAGTACTCTCTTTATTCTTTTTCTGTTTTCTCCCTCCCCCCTTTTTCTCTTTTTCCCCTTTACTTCTTTTTTGTTTATTTTCTTTTTTCTTCAAACTCAATAAAAATTCATATTTTTTAAAAAACAAAAGAAATGAGTCTCCAACCATTAGTACTTTTCTTTTTTTCTTTTTCTAGATAGAGTACGCAGTTATCTTGACCCCTTCCATGGCATGTGGTATCCCTTATTGCTGGTTTTCTGTTTGAGCATCTTCACTATGGCTTATGAAATTGTCAATTTGGACCTGTCGTGAATCCCTTCTGTATGATCTGATCTGGATAGTCACTGCTCTCCAGAGTGTTACAAGCTTCTTTATTATTATTATTATTATTATTATTTGCAGTGTCTTCTGTTGGTTCAGTACGATCAGTTTTCCATGCGCTGTTTCCAAAAAGTCCTAATATTCTCTGATGCACTGAAGAAACAAGTATATTGCACTGGCCTTCTCTTTTAGGAGGGCTGCTGAGTTGCACTTTCTGCAAGTGTAGTTGGTACAATTTTCTGCAATGACGACAAATATTGCAAATACATTGCAGCAGATAGCTGTGGATCCCCCCTCTTCCATCAGTGCAGTCTTCTCTTCCTGTAAATTTTATATTGGATTAAATACTTCTGCAGATCTTGGCTTCTTGGTGAGCAGAGTGCTGCATATCTAAGTCAAGAAGTTCTTTTGTATTCTTCCATGTAGATGTTTCTTATCCTTCTCGTGCAATATCAACTGCAGCTCTCACATTTAAGATCATTCTTACCATAGACTGCAGTTACCTTCCAATGTACTAGCATGACGGATGGACAGAAAATAGTGCTTTTGGCAGATATTGTTGCAGAAGCTTCAAAACCTTGGCTACAGTTGTCAGATATTTTTTCAATTACACTACAAGTCCCTATATGTTCCTTTTGGCAAGTACATATGCTTCAGTTATGGGAAGAAACCATTCCTTTTCATGTCTCTGCCATTTAGTCTGGCCTAAGCCTGCTGGTTATGTAACCATATTAAGAAATAAGTATTTTGTTGTGGAGTCACAAAATTAATGTTCCACTCTCTTATTGGTTCAGGTAGAGTTAACTGAATGGATGTCCAACAGACGTTCCTAAGCTGGACAGTTTGAAACTGTCTTTGAACTCCTTTCTGTGTATTCTCTTAATTGTAATTGAGAGTGAAGCAAACTAGAGTAGGTTGCTGGTATCTCAAATTTTACATTGATTTGAATGGACTTCAGGTTAAAAAAGTTTATTGTGTCAGGACCACATGTTGTGAAGAGAGTTTTGTGAGTGTAGCACAAGAACAAATATTTTGAGTAGGTTTGTAGCACTTTTTAAAGTACAATTCATTTTCAGCTCACCGTGCCATCTGCTGTAGCACCCATAAATAATGTATGTTACTGTCTGGAGATTTTAGAGTGAATCACAACTCTTGAATAACAATTTACACTTAGGATAGCCACAGAAGCATATGGTATTACATTTTGTTGTGCAGAGGCCAGGTGATAATAAACTGATTTTATTCTTCTTCAGCCGCTGACCCATTGCTGTATGCTTTTCTGCACAAAGAAATGGATCCATATACACTGTAGAACACAAATGAGTGCACCCACATTCTTTGATGTTACAGTCAAAGCATTTGTGATAGGTTTCCAGAAAGTCTAGAAGGAATATAAGTACAAATTCCATTTCAACTGAGATGTAAAAGAGATGGTTTATGAATATAGATGATGTATTAGAAGCTAATTGTTCATTGTCCTCTTCCCTGTGAGCCTTCATACTGCCCCCTCTTAATATTCTCAGTTCAGTTCCTCCCAACACTGCTCTGTTTCCCAACCAGAGTATTCAGATCACTTGCTGCATCCTAGATAACAGTCAGGCATGTAGCCGGGGGAGGGGGGTGGTGGTGGTGTGTGTGAGGGGATTCAGCCCCCCCCCCCCAAAAATTCTCAGGGTGTTCTGTGAGAATGCCTTACTGGTACATTATTTAAACTGTTAAGTTTATTCATATCATAATCTGATCTGATCACCATGCTCAATATATCCCATATGCATTGGGGTATTGGGATAACGATATAAAAGGTTTGCTAGGGTAGACCCTCTCTCACTCAGACTCAGCCCCCCCCCCCGAATCAAAATTCTGGCTACGGCCCTGATGACAATAACTCCTTTTTCTTTATCAGTTAGCCCCGGTTATAGTAACTATCCTTTTTGTATGATATCGAATTGGGGAGTGAAGTTTTATCCCTTCTATCCCCACGTATCTGTGCATTTCAATAAAATGTGGGCTTTAATATCTTCCAGCAGTCCCCAAAAGCTTCAAATCAATGCACGTATGAGAGTGAAGGTGGTGTTGGTAAACACAATCTTTCAAATTTATAAAATTATCACATATTTATTTCTATAAGACTTTCTAAGGGAATGGCCATGTCAGTCTTGCAAATAGACTCTTGGTCATTTTATATACATACTCATTGTGTTTTCTTTATAATCTTCCCCTTTCTTTTAAACTTTTCTTGTTCAGCAAACCTTTCAGGGTCCGTTCCCCCATTTTTCAGACAAATGTCTGTTGGTATCCATATTGTATAAAAATAGTGTTCCCAGTCCTGAATTCCTGCTACTCCAACAATAGATTTCTGAGAAGAATTAGAAGGGGCTCAAGGGCCACTTATTTCAACCCCCTTGCAAGTGTCAGAATTCACAACTAAAGTATCTCTGAGGACAACTTCTGTTTTAAAAAGTTCCCACAAAGGAGAGGCTACCATGACAGCCCTTGTGAAGCAATAACATAACATATTAACCTAATCCCTAGAAATCTATTTCTCAGTAATCTGAAATAAACATTTTTTTAAAAACGAAATATATTGTACTGAACTTATAGCAGGTAAACATTCAGTATTGACAAATCATAATTAACTTCTCAGAACAACACACTGCAAACAACAACAACAACTTTATTCTTGTACCCTATCTCCATCTCCCCGAAGGGACTCAGTGTGGCTTTCATATAGCAGGAAGTGCCTAAAACAGAACATAAAATAAACACACAATAGAATACAATAAAGTAAAACATATAGCATATAAAAATAACGGTTTAAAACTCAGAAGAATGCCCAGTAACCTATGATGACAACTATCATAAGACATGCCCAGACTGTAAACAAGACAAGGGAATGGGATAGTGTAAATTGAAGCTAAGAAACAAGGGCATGAGATTAAAGTGCAGTGCTGTGTCATTTATTGCGGACCATTGGGGCTAGATATTCTCAAAGGCTTGTTTAAACATCCAAGTCTTCAGATCCCTACAGAAGGAGAACAGTGTGGGGGCCTACCTAAACTCTCTTTGGGAGGGTATTCCAAAGCTGGAGGGCCACCACCAAAAAGGTCCTCCCCCTCATACCTACCAACCATGCATGTTACAGAGATGGGGCCAAGAGGGCTTCCCTGGCAGATCTCAATGCTCGCACAGATTCATATAGAGGGATACGGTCACGAAGATAGGCAGGGTCTGAACCATTTAGGGGTTTATAGGTAATGACCAGCACTTTGAATTGGACCAGAAACTTATTGGCAGCCAATGGAGCTGCTTTAATAGGGGCATTGTGTGCTCCCTATAACCAGCTCCAGTTAGTAGCTTGGTCTTCATGATCTACTTCTACTCCACTGATTTTTGGAAATCATTTGAGTTATTTCTTGTAACCTGGTTTTTCATAACTAATAAATGATAATGTGAGTGATCAGAGAATCCAGACACAATTACTTGAACCAGCAAATATTTGTGGAGATGAAACCTTATAGTAGGAAATTTGCAACCTGGTAAATGGGAAGAAGAAGGACTTCTTGCCAGACAAATAGTTCCAGAGCTTCATCTGCTGCCATTTAGTCTATTTAGAACCAGGAAGAAACCTTGTTTGGTCTGTCTTGGCAGGGTTTGAATATAGCCCTGGGAGATTCTGGGAGAAAGCAGTTATTTCTTTGCTACTTGGGAATTCTCAGAGTCTTCTTTTACAGTTATTTTGGGTATGCCACTATTGACAAATTAGGCGTTGTTGGTACTGTATTAACTGGAATAGGTGAAGGTTAATATTGTAGCTCAGACAGTTCAGAAAGTATGAACTTTACCCAAAAGTCAATCCTCGATTAGAAGTGTTCAGCATTACATGCCTAATTCCACAAGCACTCCATCTCCAAGCACTCCAGTGAATCAGATCAATGGGGTCATAAGTAGTGAAGAGAATCACCGAGGTCATTAGAAGTAAGATCACCAGACTGATAATACAATTGAGAACTAGTCTTTGGGCCACAGCTTTTCGGCAGGAGTTCAGAATGTCCTCTGGCACTACACTTGTTAGAGATGAAACAATTTACTCCAAACTCTTACAGATAAGGCAAGGTATCAATCAAACCAGAGACAAACTTTCCTTAAAGAGTTTGTTTGCAAGAAAATGCAAAGGAGAAAAGCCAAGACCAGTCCATGACTATAAGAGCCAAATAGAGTTGCTAACCAGTCCCAAGAATCAAAGAGACCAATCCAAGAGTCAAGTTTCAGATATCGAAAGCAGATTCATGGGAATTGTTGTTTACCAACAGAGAATATTGAGTCAGAGCAGTTTTTTAAAAAATTGGCAGTAACCAGTTAACCTTGATTAAGGCAGCTTCTCTTTTTGCTTGGCAAAATGTTTCTACAGAAAAAAAATCACAGGGTTGATAGTGAATATGCTTGAGGGACTGCTGTGTTCTTTGGGCATAAGTAATTGTTTTTTAAAAATCAACAAATAAGAGATCTCTCATTTAAAAAAATGTTTATTTATTGAATTATTTATATTGAGAATAAAAATTTTGCTCCATAATGATAAGAGCAGGATAGAGAGAGGAGAAAAGGAAGAAAAAAAGAGTTATGTAAATCAGTAAAATCTTATTTACATAAAAAGTGTGGGAACAATGTGTTTGAGGAAAGTAGGAAAGAGAATTTTTAGGAAGTAAGAAATGGGGGTAGAAGGGGAAGGGAAAAGGAAAAAAAGAAAAAAGGGAGGGAAAGGGAGGGTCTCAAAAAAAGGGGAGTGAAGTACTTCCAGGTCTCCCCGGGTTGTGAGTTCATCTCTCTTCCTGTGCCTTAGTTTCCTTTCATTGTCGGTTTCTTGTTGCTTGGTTCTTTGAGTTTCTTTCATATCTTGCGGATATACATTTCTGTATTTTCCTTTTTCAGGAATTCCAGAAATTTTCCCCAATCCATTCTGTGTGATTTTACATTATTGTATGACATTTTTGTGAAAGTATGTCCATATTCATGATGTCCATTAATTTCAAGATCCGCTGTTCCAATGTGGGTATTTCATATGATTTCCATAGTTTAGCCAAAGGGATTCTTGCCTCAGTTGTCAGGTAAAAGAAGATCTTATTAGTGTTCCTATACATTTCGACATCCCTGATTTCTAATTTAAAATTATGGTTTTAATTCGAATTTTCTTTATAAAATTGATTCAATCTTCTTATGTATTTGGTGCTAGAATTTTTTAATTTTCCTACATTTCTACCACATATGAAAAAAATTACCCATATGTTTCTCACATTTCCAATATTTGTCGTTTGTTTTTTCCTTTGTTAATCTTTGATAATTTTTCAGGTGTTAAGTACCACCTTTCAAACATTTTGTACCAATTCTCTTTAAACTCAGTTGAGTATGTGTATTTTATTTTTGTTAACTATATTTTCTTTTCGTGGTCAGCTGTGAATAGCACTAAGTGGTTTTACCCCTGCGCTCGCGCAGGCAGCTCAGAAGTCTCGAGATAAATTTTGTCAGTTGGCCCCGCGCACCATCCCCTCTAGTATAAATAGCCCTCCTGAGGAGCCAACTGCCAGTTCTCATTTTCCGCCACTTGAGGGCAGCAAGGAAGTGTTTACAATGGCTACTACAGCTTTTAAGAAGTGTGCGTCATGTTCAAACAAAATACCGGACACAGACGCACATGAGAAATGTTTAACATGCCTGGGAGAACAACACTTCTCCCAGGACTGCATAATTTGCCAGCAGTTCACCCCGCAAACAAGAAAAAATAAGGAACTGTGACTGAAGGCAGCTCTTTTCGAGCAAGCCCTGTTTAAAAAAGATATTGACCCTTCTACACAAGGGAAAGAGACTCCTAAGGAGCTACCTGAGGGTCATTTACGGCTAAAGATCCCTCTAGGGACCAAACAGAAGAAAAAATTAGCAATATAGCCAAAAAAGGCTAAGAAGATGGCGGGCGCTCAAAAAGCCCCGACCCTAATGGAGCCGAAACCTCGCTCCCCACCAAGAGCAATGGAGGAGCCTGAAACGTCTCATAGAGCAGTTGAGGAGACGGTAATGGCTAAATGAAGGAGGCTCTCGGGTGAAGGACATAATGATCCACTACCTGAATCCGCTCCTCTCGAGGCCTCTGCACTGCAAGCCTCGACGAGCCATGCCGAAGCCCAGGCCGTTGAGGCAATGGATTCCTCCACCCCGGGACCGCCTCCTCCCTCGGGCCCGTATGGCCGAAGACAATCTTCTCGTGATGGGCGAGAGCGCCAAGGCCATTCGCGGGGCCGCGCACGCTCTCGGGATCGACGACCCTCGACGCGGAAGGCGGAGCGTCGGTACCGAAGCGTGTCAACGTCGACGACGTCATCAAGCTCCACCTCCTCCTCGAGTGCCACTCCCCCTCCTCGGAAGATGAGAAGGAAGCATGGCAAGAGGAGGCGCCGAAGGTGCTCCAGCTCCTCCTCTAGCTCCTCCTCCGCAAGTGAATGCAGAATGCGTAGGAAGGAGAGAAACAGAGAACGCAAACAGCGGTTCTCTAGGAGCCAACTCAATTTACGCATAGGCACCCATAGACAGCACAGCAACATTGTATCAGCTGCTGTTGGGAGAGATGCCCTGCAAAAGGAAAGGATGCAGGATTATCAAGGGAAAGAGCTTGTTATAAGTACTGAAAGCCTTCCAATTCTGAGTGCCTTAGGAGGATCCTGGCACATAAACAATAAAGGACAACTGGTTCATTCAAAGGAACCCTTTACTAATAAAAGCCAATTTGTGCATAATTCCATACAGGAAGGGAACCTGGTAAGACAACAATCTCCTTCAATGTTGTCTGCTGATGAAAGGGAAGGGGGCTCTTCCCCAAGAATGCGCAGGGACCACCAAAACCCGCACGCACACTATGAAGCATCAGATTTTACTGATGATTATCAGTATTTATACGAAGAGGTAGGGAGAGAAACAAAACTGTCTAAAGAAGACGAAACAGAAAAGTTCACGGTTATGGTGTGTAGAATTGTGAGAGCCTTGGGACTCCCTGCACCAAAACAACCGGACACAGTTGAGGATCCTATGTTCCCAGCAGCAAAACAGAAAGGATCTACGGCTTCTTCCCTACCATCACTGCCTTATTTACTCAAATTAGGTAAAGTTACTAACATAGCACCGTTGGTAACACCAGCTATCCCGCGGAGAGTGGATGCTTTATACAAGATCGACTTGACAGGCGACGACTGGGCTGCACGCCCTCCCAAACCAAACACAGCTATTACTGAAGTATGTCAAGGAAAACGTCCTTCTAAATTTAATTCAACACCAGGTGATAAGGAAGGAAAGAAAATAGATCTCATCAGAAGGAAAGCCCACATAGCAGCTGGATTGTCGGTGAGAATGGCCCATTATGCAACATATATGGCGGCCTATCAATCCTTTCTGTGGGAGAGAATGACCCCGTACATAGAACTATTACCTGAATGGGAAAGACGAGTGCCAAGGTCATTCCAAACAGATGGACTTCTGTTGGCTGAGTATCAGAAAGACTTTGCAGCAGATATGGCCGAGTCGGCAAGTAAGGTTTTTGCTTTGGGAACAGCTGCAAGGAGACACGCTTGGCTGAGAGCATCCTCATTGTCAGAAGAGAACCGGGCGATTGGTGAGGAGCTCCCAATGCACGTTGAGGGCATTTTCAACCCTAGCACAGAGGATAAGATAAAGCATACACACGAAATGAAAAAGACTATGCAAGTGTATAGCTACCCAAAGCAAAACAACCAGCAAAGACCAAGATGGCAGTCTACGGGACCCTTTTACAGGCGTAATACCAAAAACTACTACACCCAGAATAGGCAGAGATATCAACAGCCTAGCAGACCATTCCAGAGGCGACAACAATATGGAGGTAGAGGCCGTTACCAGCCTTATCAAGGCAAGACCACAAAGCTGCCTGGAAATAAGCAGCGTTTTTGACAGTTGCTCAAGTCAGAGCGTGGAACCACATCCACAAATGCTGCTGAATATGGTTCCTGCTTCTGATGATTACTCGTTATGTGTGGATAGTGTTAACACAGTTAAGCCACTGTTTGGCGAGCGTTTAGCTCCTTTTATTAATTCATGGGCTGAAATTACATCTGACATGTTGGGTCCTACGCATTGTACGCGAGGGCTATAGTATAGAGTTTGATAGTTTACCCCCTGTTGGTTATGTAAATGTTACCCCTCCATCCCCTGTTTTACTGGAGGAGATAGACAAGCTATTACTTAAAGGGGCAGTTACCCCTATATGTTCAAATATGTTTAATTCCTGTTTTTTCTCAAAATATTTTTAGTAGCTAAAAAAGGGGGTGGACTACGCCCTATATTGGACCTTAGGGGAGTTAACGAATACATAACCCCTAGGAAGTTCAGGATGATTTCTTTGAAAAATATCTTAATGTTATTGAATAAAGGAGATTGGTTTGCAACAGTGGATCTTAAGGATGCTTATTTCCACATATCAATAAACAAGAGGCATCGTAAATACCTGGCGTTTATGGTAGGAGACAAGGCGTACCACTTTAATGTCCTACCCTTTGGACTATCCACAGCCCCAAGGGTGTTCACCAAATGTATGGCTGTTGTGGCTGTATACCTGCGAAAGAACGGGGCTGCAGTCTATCCATATATAGATGACTGGTTAATAGTGGGTAGTTCTGAAGAGGAAGTTTTAGATAACATAGGGTACATTATGTCTCTTCTCTAGTCTTTAGGTCTTGTTGTGAACCTGGAAAAGTCCATATTGATTCCGGCAAGAAGAGCACAATTCATCGGGGCTCTTCTGGACTCGGAGGAGGAAAAAGCATTCCTGCCAAGGGACAGATTTCACGATCTGCAAAATATCATCCAGGGACTCTTGAAAAGGAGAATAGTGAGAGCGAGAGATATACAAGTTGTGTTAGGCCGCATGGCATCTACAACAGCGGTTACTCCTCATGCCAGGCTATATCTAAGACCAATACAGTCCTGGTTCCAATCTGTATTCAGCCCAGTCATCCACAAGTCATCTATGCAGTTATTGATACCAATAAACGTGTGCAGGTCCCTGAAGTGGTGGTTGGACCTTCACAATGTGTGTATAGGTCTACCATTTCATCAACCGACCCCAACTGTAACATTGACGACAGACTCATCACTCACAGGATGGGGTGCACACGTAGGAGAGTACACAGCACAGGGAGATTGGACGATGATACAATCAAGGTTGCATATAAATCATGTAGAACTGATGGCAGTTCAGAAGGCTCTCAAAGCTTTCGAATTGATTCTTTCAGGAAAGGTAGTACAGTTAGCAACGGACAACACAACAGTAATGTTTTATATAAACAAGCAAGGGGGAACACATTCTCCGATGCTGAATGCCTTGACAATGGACATCTGGCACTGGTGCATTCAGAGAGAGATTACCATAGTGGCAATCCACCTACCAGGGGAGTACAACACATTAGCGGATCATCTGAGCAGGAATCCCCTAGGGAACCACGAATGGGCTTTGAACAGGAAGGTGGTTCTCTCCCTATTCAGTATGTGGGGTCAGGCAGAGTTAGACCTCTTTGCCTCACCAAGCAACAGACAATGCACCAAGTACTGTGCACGACTGGGTCACAGACAGATGCAGAATTGTTTAGGGGATGCCTTCCTGATGCATTGGGGGACATACATCGTGTATGCCTTCCCACCATTCCCACTACTTCTGAGAGTGATTTCAAAAATGAACAGAGACAGAGCGTGGGGAATTGTGATAACCCCGTGGTGGCCCAGACAAGCGTGGTTCTCACTACTGATGAAAATATCCAGGAGATTCTACCAACCACTGCCTCAGAGAGACGATCTTTTACTCTTTCAGGAGGGTCTAGTTTGTTACCCAGATGTTCAAACTCTAAGGTTGACAGCATGGAAGGTCTTCCCTCAGTAGTGACTCAGTACAGTGGTCTTTCAGAAAAGGTTAGGAGCGTCCTAGAGGCGGCTCAGAAGGATAGTACAAAACGATCTTACATGTATAAATGGAGTCGATTTACTAAGTTTGTTAAAGAAAGAGGAGTTGATGGTCTTACAGCGGATACACCTCTTATTATGGATTTTTTAATACCCTTGTCAGAGCAGGGATTGTCATTTTCATCTTTAAAGTGCTATCTGGCCGCGATTTCGTGGTTTCGTCGCAAGGCTAGTTTACCATCTTGTTTCACTGACCAAACGATTTGGCAGTTCATGAAAGGGATTATGAAAATTCGACCTGAGGTGCAACCAGTTATATCTTCTTGGAATTTAGAACTTGTTCTACATGCTCTCATGAAGCCTCCCTTCGAGCCTATGGCAACAACAGATATATCATTTTTGTCTTGGAAAACTGCTTTTCTAGTTGCTATAACATCCGCACGTAGAGCTAGTGAATTATGTGCTCTACGTTGTGATGAACCATATTTGAGGATTCATAAGGATAAGGTGATACTTAGGACAGATATAGCTTTTCTGCCAAAGGTGTCTACTAAGTTCCATATGTCTCAAGAAGTAATACTACCTGCTTTTTTCCAAAATCCAACAACAGGACTAGAGAGATCATTACATAAATTAGATGTACATAGAGCAATATCCTTCTATACTTCTAGAACTTTGGGAGTTAGGAAAACACAAAGGTTGTTCGTTAAATATAGGAAGGATGTGTTGGGTTTGCCGGTGACATCACAATGCCTTTCATCGTGGATTGTTTCCTGCATTCGTAAGGCTTACACCCTTGCAGGGAAAGAGATGCCCTTACAGATTAGAGCGCATTCAACAAGGACAATGGCAACGTCAACAGCTTTCTTAAGGGGTGTTCCCCTTGACGTGGTCTGCAGAGCAGCAAACTGGTCTACCCCTATGACTTTTGTGAAGCATTACAAGGTGGACATGACTTCAAAGAAAGATGCCGCCTTTGGCCGATCAGTACTGTTTTCTGCGGTGGCATGATGCCCACCATCCAAGGTTAGTAGCTTGCTATTCTACCACTTAGTGCTATTCACAGCTGACCACGAAAAGAAAATATGGGTTGCTTACCTGTAACCGTAGTTTCTTGAGTGGTCAGCGTGAATAGCACGCTCCCGCCCATCCTCCCCACTATTTGTTAATGTGATCATGCCAGGCTTCTGACTGCTTTTGCGGTGGAAGAGAACTGGCAGTTGGCCCCTCAGGAGGGCTATTTATACTAGCAGGGATGGTGCGCGGGGCCAACTGACAAAATTTATCTCGAGACTTCCGAGCTGCCTGCGCGAGCGCAGGGGTAAAACCACTTAGTGCTATTCACGCTGACCACTCAAGAAACTACGGTTACAGGTAAGCAACCCATATCTCTTCCCATTCTGTCATGCTTATTGATCGATTTATATCTCTGGCCCATTTTATCATATTTTCTTTTACCCATTCTGTTTCCATTGACCATATTAATAGTTGTTGATATATCCTTCTTATTAATTTCATATCTGTTTTTAATATCTTGTCCCAAAATGTTTCTATTACTTCAAAGCCTATTTTATTATCTATTTGGAAGTTCTCTTTAATCTGCCAATATTGGAACCAGGAAAGTGTTGGATCAATTAATTATAATTCTTCCTGTGTTTTAAGCATTACTCCTTGTGTGTTTATTTTTAACAGTTGTTTATATGTTAACCATTTCTCTTTAGGAAGCTCTCTCGTGTGATTGGCCTTATTAGGTGAGAACCATAGTGGAGTCTTGGAGTAGAGTCTTTCTTTATATTTGCACCAAGTCTGGATAAGAGCGGATCTTATAAAATGATGTTTTCCCCTCCATTTTTGCTTTCCCTCTCCATAGGTAACTATGCCAACCCTGTACCAGATCATAGAGTTCTAAAACTAGTATTTTTCTTTTTTCTAGGGATCTCTCATTTTAAAATAGCATTATAACATTGACAGAGCTGAGAATTTAAAAAGCAAAATCCCTAGCAAACTGCCAAGCTAGAGACTTGGTAGAACACAGGCAGTCCACAAAGAATGAAGAGGAAATCATGATTGTCCCTTTGTTGTTGGGAAAAATATTGGATGAATATGTTACAAATTCCAAGAAGAGGTCCTAGCTGGAGATGGAAATGTAAAAAGTATTATTAGGGACCTCTTCACACATTCCTCCCATCGTGCTGTTTTGCCAGCAAAACTGCAGGCACATGAGGTGCCTTGCAGCAACCCAAGCACCATCTCTCCTTCCCCATCACATTGGGGGAATGGGACAAGTTGCATTGACACCCTGTCCCTGTCTCCATCAGATGAGGGAAAGGGTAGCAATGCATGTTGCTGTGTTGTCCTTTCCCCCATCAGATGGGGAAAAGGATAGAAAAATGTGGGTAGCTCCATTGGAGCATCAATGGGGCAGGGCCTGCCAATTGTCATATGATAGTGCTCAGCAGGCCCCATCTTCAAAGAGTTACAAAGGGTCAATTTACTCCAGTGTGATGAGGTGATTAGAATTCAATGTAAATTTTTCAAACTCAGATGTGAAAAGGCTCTCCAGTATAAATAATATCTGTTACAATTAGTAGAACAAGTAGACTCAGGCTTCAGTGATCCACCAGTTGATGCTGAGAATTGTATTTCTATTTTTAATTGGCCCAAAAGCAGACAAAATAATGTGTGGCTGATGCCTTTAATATTGTAAAATGATATTTTGGATGCATTGGAGGTTGGGCAGGATAATAGCGTGGATATAAAATGTACCTATATTTATCTTACATATCATGAAAAAGGCACTATCTATCTAACTTTGATATAAAATGACAATTTTCATTGTTTTTGGAGTGAGCTCTGCAAATTTGAGGGACGAGAAATTTTATTTAAGTGCAGTCTTCTCATCACACAAAATCCAAACCGCAATTATATTGGAAACTTCATTATCAAAATCTGCAAAGACTGGACATTATATTCTAAATTATGCAGATGCCTTCTTTAGAGAAACAGCACCCACAGAATCTGCTGATCATATGTGCCTAAATGGAAAAAATGGTATCTGGGACATTCCAACATATTGAAACCTGTTAAAATTGCCTACATGTGAGAATCTGGTTACACTAGCTCTTTGTGATACAAGGGGAAGAAATTGCATTCTCATCCTAAAAAGCAACAATCTTAGAAGATTTAGAATACCAAAACGGTCTAAACTTCAAATAGGGTGATGCTGATATTCTTAAAATAATGTCAGAAAAAGGAATTATTGGAACTACGAATTTGAGAGTATCTTTTCAATTGCCTTCTGCTCTTGTGTGCAAAATTGCCTAAGTAATCAAGTAATTACCACTGCATTAGATGGCAGTTTCTTTTTTTAAAATCATGATTCCTCAATTTAGGATGATAATGACATTAAGAAATTGGGGCCCTCCCATAAAGAGAAGGTTAGCACCTAATATTTTTAAGGACTTTAATAGTTTTCCTCCAATTCCTTCCCAGATTTTAAAGACAAAAATAGTGTCTTTTCCTTAATAATGTTCTAGTTAAGCAACAAAGAAATCTTATAGCGAACCTAACTAATTGAGTATGCAGACCGGGATCATATAATAAACAGGATATTCTATCTGGTAGCAAGGCTGATAGGTGTCACAATATGCAGTAACAGACTATAAGAAAGGTTTACTTTCCTGACCAAACACAAATCACTGTGTTTGTATAACAGATATGCTCCTTTGGTTGACTCATCTAAGGATTGATTCTCAGGCAGAAAAAAAGCTGCATCCATATATAAATCTCACACCTTGAAATATCATAGACTGGAGAAACAACTTAGTTGATTCATAGTTCATTCAGTATCTGAAGAGTTTTGATCTAATTTGTCTTCGAGAAATTTGGTTTATGGAGAATAATTCCTTGAGATTCCTTGGGAACAGCTTACTATGAAATCCTGTAATGCAGAACATTGAAGTGGAGACCTGGGTATTCTGATTTCTTCCACCATCAAATTGGGTGAAATAACAGTAGCTGAGTTAGCTTCAAACTATTGCCAGGCCTTAAATAGCCAAGATTACAATCTAGAGTATCTAATAAGCATCGCTGTCAGAACCTCATAGAAATGTATGTTAAGTTGCATCAGGTCATCTGATTGCAAAGTGTCCTAATTACTTTGCCCTCATTTATGGTAATTTTAATGCTTGGACAGGCAATGACTATTCCATGACAAGAAAAGCGTAAAGGTTCAATTTGGTGAAAGTTTTAATTGTTCCTTGATCCTCTCAAGATAGGTTAATTAATAAAAATGTATAGGCTCCTATCTCTTTAATGTGTAAATTTAATCTCATTTTCCTTAACAGTACTTATTTAGACCACTCAAGTGGCTATTTCACATATCTTACTGACAAAAGGGACAATGTGCTTGATCATATCATTGTCAAATACTATTACTTTTGTATGTACAGTCATTTGAAACTGATGATTGAGCTGAAAGTGATCACTTTTGTCCTAGGTTGACTTCAAGAGATTTGTTTTTGGGTGCTGACACCTGACCACTTGGAAAGTAAAAAAAACAGCTTTAATGATCTCTTAGTGGTAATGCCAATGACAGACAGATGCTAGGAAGAGAAAGGTGCCAAGGACTACACCAATGTGCTCATAATATTATGGAGATTGATCATTACATATCTGATGCAAGTAGACTGTATGTAGTTACTACCACATAATGTAAAATCTCTGTGGTCCTTCAAATCTGGAAACTGGTTTGACAGAAAATGTAAGTTCAAGAAAAGGGAGCGGAATACACTAATAAGGCAAAGGAAACATATAAAGACACACACACACACATATGAGAGACATATATATGTATGTGTGTATATATTTAAAATAAGAATAAGACTAAAGAGATCAGGGAAAACACACAGACCAGTTAGATATGATCTCACTAACATTCCTAGCGAATATGCAGTGGAGGTGAAGAACAGAGTTAAGGGACTCGATTTAATAAATAGAGTCCCAGAAGAACTATGGACAGAAGTCTATGGCATTGTTCAGGAGGCAGCAACAAAGAAAAAGAAAACCAAGAAGGCAAAATGGTTTTCTGCTGAGACACTGGAAGTACCCCAAGAAAGGAGGAAAGCAAAATGAAACAGTGATAAGGGGAGATATGCCCAGTTAAATGCACAATTCCAGAGGTTAGCCAGAAGAAATGAGGAACTATTTTTAAAGAAGCAATGCATGGAAGTGGAAGAAGACAACAGAATAGGAAGGACAAGAGACCTCTTCCAGAAAATTAGAAACATTGGAAGTAAATTTCAGGCAAAAATGGGCATGGTCAAAAACAAAGATGACAGGCACCTAACAGAAGCTGAAGAGCTCAAGAGAAGGTGGCGAGACTATACAGAAGATCTGTATAGGAAGGTTAATAATATTGAAAATAATTTTGACAGTGTGGTGAGTGAATTAGAACCACACATCCTGAGGAGTGAGGTTGAATAGGCCTTAAGAAGCCTTGCTAATTGCAAGGCAGCAGGAGATGATGGGATCCCGGCTGAACTGTTCAAAATCTTGATGATGCTATCAAGGTGATACATGCCATATGCCAGCAAATATGGAAAACACACGAATGGCCATCAGACTGGGGGAATCAACTCATATTCCCATACCAAAAAGGAAATGCTAAAGAATGCTCAAACTTTCAGTTTCATTTTTAACTACCCTGAACAGTTTACAGTGGCTCTTATTTCTCATGCTAGTAAGGTAATGCTCAAGATCGTGCAAGGAAGACTCCAGCAATACATGGGGAGAGAGTTGCCAGATCTACAAGCTGGGTTTAGAAAAGGCAGAGGAACGAGATACCAAATTGCCAATATCTGCTGGATAATGGAGAAAGGCAGGGAGTTTCAGAAAAACATTTATTTCTGCTTTATTGACTATTCTAAAGCATTTGTCTGTATGGATCATAATAAATTGTGGCAAGTTCTTGGTGGTATGGGCATATCAAATCACCTTATCTCTCTCCTGAGGAATCTGTATAATGTAAGAACAGTAAGAGCTGACCATGGAACAACAGACTGGTTCAAGATTGGGATAGGCGTACAACACGTTTGTATACTCTCACCCAACCTATTCAAATTGTATGCGGAACACATCATGCAATGTGCAGGGCTTGATGAATGCAAGGCTGGGGTTAAAATTGCTGGAAGAAACATAAACAGCCTTAGATATGCAGATGATACCACTTTGATAGCTGAAAGCGATGAGGAGCTGAGGAGCCTTCTAATCAAGGTGAATGAAGAAAGTGCAAAAGATGGATTGCAGTTAAACATCAAAAAAACAAAGATTATGGCAACCGGACAGATTTATAACTGGCAAATAGAGGGAGAAAACATGGAGGCAGTGACAGACTTTGTATTTCTAGGTGCAAAAATCACTGCAGATGCAGACTGCAACCAGGAAATCAGAAGTTGCTTACTTCTTGGGAGGAAAGCAATGACCAATCTCAATAAAATAGTGAAGAGTAGAGACATCACACTGGCAACAAAGATCCACATAGTCAAAGCAATGGTATTCCCCGTAGTAACCTATGGATGTGAGATCTGGAGCTTAGGGAAGACTGAGCGAAGGAAGATAGATGCGTTTGAACTGTGGTGTTGGAGGAAAGTTCTGAGAGTGCCTTGGGCCGCGAGAAGATCCAACTAGTCTATACTTCAGGAAATAAAGCCCAACTGCTCATTGGAGGGAAGGATAGTAGAGGTAAAGCTGAAGTACTTTGGCCACATCATGAGAAGAAAGGAAAGCTTAGAGAAGACAATGATGCTGGGGAAAATGGAAGGAAAAAGGAAGAGGGGCCAACCAAGGGCAAGATGGATGGATGGTATCCTTGAAGTGACTGGCTTGACTCTGAAGGAGCTTGGGGAGGTGACGGCCGACAGGGAGCTCTGGCGTGGGATGGTCCATGAGGTCACGAAGAGTCGGAAGTGACTGAACTAATGAACAACTATGTGTGTGTGTGTGTGTGGATTGTTGTGCCAATCCATTTCAAAAAGAACAATGGAGAAAATATATAACGTTACTTAGTGTGGAAAAAAGAAGACTTGTTAGGGATTATTAGGTCTGGCCTAATATGGGAGTTTACCTAAAGAGGTTGTCAACTATTCTGAAACTAAGATCACAGGTGTGTTTGGGGGGGGGGGGAGGACTTCTAAGTTCATGTGGACATTTGATGGACATAATTTAGAACAGGTGCGTTCAGCTGAGATTTCACTCTTATAAAGCAAGATTTGGAAGTCACAAAACTCTCATGTACCAGATCTACTAGATAGTGTAAAATATTTTTTTCTAGTCTGAGGAAGGATGGCATGTTTCACAGCCAAAAATATCAGAAACGGAAGCTGAATTCTGGGGAGAAAATTTTGCCAAACAAATTTATTCAATAGATTTTGAACTACCTCCAGGGATTTCAGCAGCTCATCCTCAGACTGTGTTGGGTCTCTCTTCAATTGTACCTAGAATTGATCTTTCTTTAGATTTAGTGCAGATTAAATGGCTTGGAGAAAACTGAAGATCAGAGGTAGAGATTAATATCAATCTTCCAATCCAACACTCCACAGGAACTGACTACTTTGAGTTGAGTTTTTACAAGCAGTCCCCGAGTTACAAACATCTGACTTACACATAAAGACAAACAGGAGTGAGACAACAGGAAGTGACTGAAATCTACCCTTCGGAAGGGAAATTCACTCCTGAAAGAGTTATCATGAGGAAAAGATGTCTCAACTGAAACTTTATCGCCAATCCTTTCTCTCTCTCTCTCTCTCTCTCTCTCTCTCTCTCTCTCTCTCTCTCTCTCTGTGTGTGTGTGTGTGTGTGTGTGTGGGGGAAGTTACACTTAGAAATGTACCTGTTCTGACTTACATAAAAATTCAACTTTAGAACAAACTTACAGACCTATCTTGTTCATAACTTGGGGGCTGCTTGTAGCAGTGTTTTTGAGATCGCGGTGGATGTGAAAGCCCAGGTAGCTACGGAAGATTTACCTGCACATTAAAGTTCCTGCATCTGGAAAGGATTCTATAGATGGAGTTGTTCAAATGTTCACAATTTTACTCTTGTTCACGCTAGTCTCAGTGAGTTAAATCTGTCTTATGCATGAGTAGCTAGGCATGTAATGGAAGGCCAGTAAAACATTAATGATGCTAATAATCTGAACAGCATTATAATACAGCATGATGTATATTATATACTTTTTATGACCAAAAGTATAATCTTTTTTTTATAAACATTAAGGTACTTGGTACTCTTCATTTTTCAGCATCTACCATCTGACTGACTCATTGTAAAAAAGAAAACCCCTCACTTCATCTGCTATAATAAAAGAAAATAACAATTTGTAAAGGTCAGCAGTAATTACTTTTAGACCTTCAGATGCTTTTTACAGCACTGGGCTTTGAGGGATGTTGTACAGTTCGGCTCATGTGGGTCATAAAATTATTATCAAACGGAAAAGTAACAGCTGTATCGATAGTACACTAATTCCATTTCTTATCTGTATCATAACCATCAGCTGAAAGTGGTTTAACTTGCATTAGCGGACCTTTAAACATGAGATCTGTGGTGGGAAGAGTTTCAGCTTTCAATCTACTATCATAGTATGACTCAAGTTTGTATTAACAGTTGAATGAACACAGCCACCCTATCTGTGAAGTTACATCAGTTTTACAATGGCTTTTTAATTAATCTAACTTTTATTATCTATTACACATTATCTTTATGTTTATTAAAAAAGAAAAATCTGCCAGAGTTATAAAGCTGAAATAAGGGAGATTTATGTAGGCACAACCTTTGCGGGTGATTTTTATGTGTTTTATTAGCAAACTAAGCAAGATGTAGTGTAATCATAAAGATTTTACTGTCCCCCCCCCCTCTCAATAGTGTTCATTCTGTTATATTTTAATCTTGTATTGCTGCTAGATGTTTTTAATTTTATGTGGCATTGAATCCTTGCTGTGAGCCGGTCTGAGTCCCTGTGCGGGGGTGAAAAGATTAGGGTACAAAAGTTTTAAATAAATAAATAAATAAATAAATAAATAAATCCCTCCATCCCCCCCCTCTCTCCAGCATCCAAATGTTTGTTAAAGAATTGTAGTCATGGCTAAATCATGTTATTTTACAGTTCATGTTATAAGAAGCAAAAAAGTTCCTAATAAGAAGTCTGTTATATTCAACAGGATCATCACAGGGTTTCAGTGACCATAATAAAGTTTTGTTGTCGTCACAGGGTTTCCTTGCATTGCTTGTTTGTCTCATATATGTGTGTGTGTGTGTGTCTGTGTGCCTATTTAGTTTGGCAAAACATAGTAATATTTAATTAACTGTTTTTATCGTATTTTATGTTTTTGATGCTGATTGTACACCATCCCGAGTCGCCTGCGGGCTAAGAGAGGCGGTATATAAATATAGTAAATAAATAAATAAATAGATTAGAAACAATGCTTATGTGCTTTTCTTTGTAGAAGCTTGAAAGTGAGGAAGCCAGTCAGTGTGGAAAACATTCCATTGGCCTACTGAGACAAAATACAAATAAAAATACCAAAGTCTGGGGAAAAGCATATTCTTACTATTGTTCCCTGAAAAGAGAAGGGTTATTGAACTTTTCAACACCCCCTCCCTGCCTCACTTATCTAGAGCCATAGGTTCATGAAAGTACCACCTACTGCTATTCCCCAAAAGCCTGTGTAAATACTAAAAGAAGAACTCTGTTGGTGTTCTAATCGATTCAGTAGCAGTCCTTACACAAAGTGTCGAATAGCTACCTCTTCAATGTTTACAATGGATTCAGCTCTCTGGATCAGTTCAGACATATTACTGTAACATAAAGTGTATTTAGAGTATACAGTCATGGCAGTTTGATACCATTTTAGTATCATGTCTCCATTCTGAATGAACTATGTATTTGTTTCTTTGTGGCGTTACACAGAATTCTCTGCTAGAGAGTTCAGGCAAGTGGGCTTGAAGTGAAAACGTGTGAAACTGAATGTTCCAACAACTAAATTTATATAACATACTAAAGTGAGGAAGGTCCAGAACAGAAACCTAAACTCCAACACAGTATATAACCTATTATTTTTAGTATAACTCACATCTACAGAAATATACATATGTTACAGGATCATATAAATGATTATATGCAATAAAAGGTGAAGGAACACTGAATCCCACATATTTCACAAGGTAACAGGCCAATTTTTTTAAAGAGAATGCAATGATCTACTTTCTGCTATTATCTAACCAGAATTATGGATCAAAGTACAGCAAAACCTTGACTTACGAACAAACCAACTTATGAGTTTTTTGGTATATGAGCTGTCGCTTGACCAATTTTTTGCTTTGACGTGCAGACCAAGATTTGCTTTGACGTGCAGACCAAGCTAGCGCAAGAGCAAGCCACCCACCATGTTAAGCAGGGCTTTAAGAGAACCACCAGGAAAGTTCTTTGCTCTTGTCATTGCTGTTATTTGTGCAATCCCAGGGCTTTGGAAGATTGTAGGAAAGCTGAGGGGGCAGGAGTCTAGAAGTAAACTTCTATCATGATTAAAATAGGCAAGTTACACAGATACCGGTCATTCTAATTGATATTTGGAGAAGAATTTTCCTGAAGTTTCCCACTCATATCAGGAAAAGCAAACTTATGTTATTGGTTTATAACCTTCTAATCCTGTCTCCTCAAATCCCAAGAGAGCTTCCCTTCCCTACCCCGAGAATAAATATTGAAGTCAAGGCATTGAAGCAAGTGCCTATTAGGATTCAAGCACATCCCTTAAAGCTTATTAAAGTGGCACACAAGATAGCACTAAATCAACTGATATTAGAATTTACTTTGGAGAATTTGAAGCACTTTACAATCTCTTTTATTATGTATTATTTTATGCAGTTCTTATTTATAAAGTACAATTTTCTTATTTTAAAACACGTAAAATTGGGTTTTGGGGTTTTGGGGGGACTGGAATGGATTAAGAGAATTTCAATGGGGGAATTTGACATAAGAGCAATATGAGTTAAGAGCTTGGTCACAGAATGAATTAAACCCATAAGTCAAAGGATCACTGTAGTGGAAAATGTATGAATAGCCATATAAACAACATTGTTGAATTTTACCATCAGTTATCAACATAACTCTACAAGCATCCTGGTAAAACCTGGTAGAATATAGCAAGTTCTTAACAGAAGAGTAAATATGAACATTGAATAAAACCCACTAAGTTTTATGGATAGAACATTGAATAAAGGCCCAAAAAGTGAAGGAGAAGGTGCTAGTAGATTTCTACTATTATGGATGAGAAAGCATGACTTAAGTGTCTAGATCTGTGAGTGACAGCTTATCCTTTAAATCTAATTATGTTGTTCAAATAAAAGGTTGACGATAAACTCAGAAGCATTTCCTTCATGTTATGAGGTAAAATGTAGATTATTAAATCAGCAATCATGTTTTTATTTCCTGCAAACTGCGGTCTGAAAGACGTATCTGACTTGAACAAGAAGGAGGTCTAATATATCACCCTTAGAATATATCAAACAAGAAAGACAAATACATATGTCATGGAGCTTAACCTAGATTTCAGTAAGGGTAAGAATACAAAGGTGTCATGGTTCTGGCATGATGCAAATTTCAGAATCCCAGAATAATGTCATTTCATCATTTTATGAAACTAAGTGCTTTTATAGTCCTGAAAAAAATTACAAGTAGAAACGATTTTTGGTATAGCTGTTATAACTGTTACTTCTTCTATTTGTCATACAATAACTGTCTGTAGGAATAAAAGAAATGACATTTAAGAAACCAGATTATAATTAACTTTAAAATGAAAAGAATATAATAATAATATCCTACATCCAGCATTACACTTGCTCTTCTGAAACCTCAATTCTGTTAAAAATTCAGCATGGCCCAGACACCATTTTTGCAGGCTTTTCTTGCTCTTTAGACAGTTTGGCAGGGCGCCCAGGAAGTTACAGGGTGGAAGATAGCTTACTCTCTCCCAGTTCTGCTAAGAGAGGCAATTTATGACCAACCATGGAATAAAAAGATCTGACCCAAAGAATGTATAGAAATAAGATAGGACTGCACAATTTGGGAGCAGAAAGGGGCCCAAATTAAAGTAGTCTAAACTTCATTGGTCTTCAGCATGCCCAGGACTGGGGCCAGGGAATACCTTGCTCTTAGGGAACTTGCCCATGGAGCTCTTGGCATTTCTCTTATAGCCCTGAGTGTGGGACTTCCTCTGTGCTTTTAAGGGCTGCCAGGGAATCCATATTCGAGCCTGCTCCCCCAGGCTGCTTGTATCACTTGCAGCTTGGTGTGCCTATTATCTTGCACTGCAGAGCAGGCACACACTGACTACACAAACTGGCCAAGGGAGTATGAGCTGCAAGGCAGCCAACCAACTTGATTCTTTGGTATCTCCTATCCACCTTGTTACACCTCAGAGCCTCTGTGGGCAGTGTTGGCAGAGGGGACAAGCATGACAGTGGGACATGGCCAAAGAGCAGAAGAAGGTGGCAGTGGGTGGAAGGCACCAGAGCTTTGTGCCTGCTCTTGATTCTGGCCTGAGGAAAAGGGTGCTGGTGTCGAGGCCATGACTTGTTCAGGCACCTGTGACCACATTGTTGTTGCTTGGGATGTGCTTCGCCTGGCAGCCCTCATAGGGCACCTAAAATCCTTTGTTGGGCTGCATGCAGCCTTTGGGCCTTAAGTTATTCATGTCTGAAACAAGAGTAATTTTATTTAACCTGTGTCCTATTAAATTTGTTATTGAGATAAAAAGAGCAAGAGGGAGGAGCAACAGGATGTGGGTCCAGCTGAGTCCATGTTCTCTTGGCTAAATCACCTGAACCTAGAAGACAGTCCAGTCACTTGGGTGTCCTCCAGCCAGTCATTTGCTGAAAAGTAAACTTTGGGCACTCCCACCAAAATTGCAGGATTAAAGACTTTAAAAAATCCCTGGATTTACCTTAGAGGTGTACTCTTTCATACACACACACCCTTACAGCTGCCTGACCTGTGGAAGCTATTCAAGAGTTATACCCTACACCAAAGGAGTGCCAAAGTTAAAGCTGAAATCTTAAATTCTCCTCCATTACTTACCAGAGGACAGCCTGTTTGCAGACACCACTCAGCAAGTTATCTGAGTTCTCTAGATGCAGTATAGAGTAATAATAATAATAATAATCTTTATTTATACTCTGCCACCATCTCCCTGAGGGGACTCTGGGCAGCTGACATGAGGCCAAGCCCGGTAATACAATTAAACAATATACAACAAGAACACAGCAGAAAATAAAAATAAAATACAAAACCAATATAAATACACACATCAAACAATATAAAACAATATAAAATCAGGACATTTGAACACAGAAAATTTATGACAATGGGCTGGGCCAGTTGCAAAGAATTAACATTTAAAAAATTTTAAAACACTAGGTGAGAGAGCAATGCAATGTGTCAGGATAAAGGATCTGGGGGACAAAATTGGGTTTAATTGTACTAACAGGTAGATAAAGCACTTCCGATAACATTTTTGCAGGGTTTGGTCAGGACAGGGATTAATATTCGTTTAGCATCATAGAGGCGACACTATAGATGGGGCAAACAGAAATGGGATAAATGGTCACTCTCTCCAAAGGCACATCGGAAGAGCCAGGTTTTCAGAACAAAGTGTACCCTTGAAGAACAGTTTGCATCTAGAAGATAGTATAGAAGTGTTTTGGGGGAGATAAAGCTAATTCGAACAGATCCATGTATCAGATATCTAGATTATTGTTCTAATGAATCAAGTGGAGAGCAGGGCAAAAGGAGATGGCAGGGATAAGATTTATCATTGAGTTGGGAAATTAAAATGGAGTGAGGGCAATTTTGAACTGTGGCAGAGAGGTGTATCAGGCTTAGTTTGCCCTTAGCATACTGCTTTACTTTTTTGTTAAAAAGAATGGTTTATGTTTTCTGGCATTCATGAGTGCTTACTACAGAGTATGATTTATAAGGAAATAAAGTGTTTCGTTCTTCATATCCCATTTCTAGAGTGTTATTGGCTTATTATTTCTTCTTGACCTTAATCATAAAATATATCAATGCAACACTGACCCTAAAATAAGCATTTAGATATTATATCTTTGTTATGTATAGTGGTTCAAATACTGAGATCTTTCCCCATTCTTAATTCAAGGGTTGATGTTAATTTGAGAAGACAATGTATATACTTTAATCATTTTAATGAAGCCACCATCACCAGTGTAGATTGATAATTTTACAAACATCAATTGAATCTGAAAATCTTTTAACCGTATAATAAAAATAATGAGTATGTTAATGACTTTTTTATTTCTTAAAGCACACTGTAAGAGGCCAAATGCTCTCCTGACATTTGTAAATGACAGTCTGATTTTTAAAATAAAAATCATTTATCTTGAATAATTAAAGTTGACTACTACATCTTCTTGCATGCTGAGTAATCTTTAGAATGTTGTTGAGGCCACACTGGTCAATGAAAATCCAAGCACATGTATTACTTAACAGAATAGGCAAGTTTTTAATTAGGAAGCTGTTTCATTTTTCATGCTCATACATATATAAACTGGTCTTAAAATGCAACTTTGGGTCATCCCAATAGTTTTCCAAACATTTTACAGTGATGACACAATTTTTAGATAAGCATCATTTTGCTACACAATAATTCAGCTTTACTAGCAAACTGGAAGTTAAACCAACCCCTTATAAGTAACATGGACACATACATAAATTGTAAGACCAAAATGTTTGGACACACCAAATATCTCATGAAAAGCTTACATTTATATATTTAAATGTACATGACTGATTGATTATTTCATATAGACTCAGAAGTTTTTCAGTACATTTTTGCAACACAGCTACATACTGCAACAGACACACTAATATGTCATGAGACACAGTTTGGAAAACTCTGCAATAGATGCTTTTTAAAGGAAATAACTGCACAGCATTGGAAAAAGGGAATTTTAGGATATGTCCTTGTCTTCCCAGATACCGTATATAAGTGATTAGGTCTCACCCTCTTTGAAATTAACCCCATTTTAAATATAAAGAGTAATTTGGGCCCTATTTACAAAAAAAAGAAAAGGTAAGTGCACTTCTATTCAACTAGTTCCCATTTGTAATTTATTTAACATGTGAGTCAAATGGGTTAGTGTCCTGATATACCTGCTCAAGTGTGAAATCTTCAAATGCATAACCAAAGTGTATGATCCTGCTTAAGTGTTTTATTCACAGGCATACTTGTTTACAGTACCCAAAATGTGTGTATGCTAAAGAAGTACCTGTCCTCTGGGCATTTCACAAAGTTTTAAAATTTACAGAATACTATCAGGTAAATAAAAAAAATCTGCCTAATATATGAAGCTAACATAAAAATCAATGTAAAAACCAACATAGAATAGCTTGAGATGAAGTGCATTTCAGTCAAAATGGTGGGCATGCAGCTTGTCTTGTACGAAGGGTGGAAATAATATTTCAACATAAATGATCGAAAATGAGTGTCAAGAAACTCTGCTGATGAGAATCTTGACTGGGCTGATTTTGTTTATGATTCTTGGTCATTTCCGGATATAATGCAGTATCGTAACACTTCTTAAATGTTTGAAACCATTGAGAACTTTTTTGTGTGTGTCAGAAATGACTTGAGAAACTGCAAGTTGCGAGGGAGGAAAGAAACCAAGGATAAGGAAAAAATGGAGGATAGCAAATGAAACAGAAGGAGGATGGGGAATCCCTAGCCTAAAACTATACAGAGATGCCTTTCAAATTGAGAGACTGATGGAGCTGCAGGAGGACGACAAGAGATGGGTAACACTAGAAAAAGAAGCGAACGCATTGGGAAGAGAGGAATTGATATTTAGGAGATGGGAAAAAAGGGAGGTGGAGAAATTGATGGGACCAATGAGGGCCACGGTGGAAGTGTGGAGATCTTGGCAAAGGAAGATAGTGCTGGGAGTATCAAAAGTAGCCTCCCTGGAGATCATGAACCCCGAGAGGGAGGAAAACCTGAGCAGAATAATAAGGGAATTGAGAGAGAAGGGGGTGACGAGACTGGAGCAACTAGTGGATGAAGGGGGCAGAATCAGGAGAGAGAGGCTGGAGAACTGGTTGGGAGGAAGGCGGTGGCTGCAAATCAGGGCAATATGCAACTACCTTAGGCAGAGGGAGGTGAGAGAGGCCTTGCAAAGAGAGGACACAGAATTTGAGAAGATAATCAGGGAAAAGAAGGAAGGGAAAAGGGTCCAGGTTGGAAGGATATACAAAATATTAGTAACATCAGGAGGAAGTACGGTAGAAGAGTTAACCACAATGTGGGAGAGGGAGTTGCAGGTCTCAGGAGCAGAGATGGAGAGGATAGTGGGGGATATTGCTAAGACTAAAAACACAAGGGTGAGGGAGACAAGGAGGAAAATATTGCACAAGTGGCACCGCACCCCGGCCCAATTGACCTATCTTTTCCAAAATATGAGTACACGGTGTTGGCACGGATGCCGAGACAAAGGAGTGTATATGCACCTATTATGGGAATGCGAGGTGGTCCAAAAATTCTGGAAAGAGGTAGAAGGGGAGATCAATAGAGTATTGAATATAAATTGGACCATCACAAAAGAGAAGGCGGTGTTGGTAAAAAGAACAAGATGGGGAACATCCGGAAATGAAGGTAGCGATGATAGAAAGCGCCCAGGCGGTGGTGGTTCTAGGCTGGAAGGACTCCACGAAATGGACAATTGAGAACTGGCTGCAGTATTTGGTAGAACACATTCAATTTGAAATTATGGAAATGAGGGTTAATCAATTACAGGAGGATAAAGTGCGAGAGCTGTTGGGACGATGGGATCGGGTGAGAGGATATATTGTTTGGAGAACCCGGGACCAAACCATTAGAAATAAGTTGGAGTTGTTGTTTAAGATGTAATGAAATGTAAAAAGGTCCGGGAAGCTTGCAGAAGAGAAAAGAAGAAAAAGAAGACGCAATCCTCAGCAGGGGTGGAGGGGTGTGGATGTTTGTGTGGGGGGAGGGTCACATGCACAGGGCACTGTGTTTTTATGTATATGTTTGTATGGATGGTAAAAATTTTGGAAAATAATAAAATATTTTTTTAAAAAAAGAGAAACTGCAAGTTGCTTCTGGTGTCCATTGAGAACTAATTATGTATATGTCTTTTAAATTTAGGATTCAGAATTTCCCGAAGATATTCAAGTCAATCCTTCCCTTGCTCATGCAAGAGAATGTGTACGCCCACTGAAATCAGGCGTGTATAGACTGAGCAACACCTTGAAAGTACATGATCTGGCAGTGAGCTGGTAGGACACCTTTTAAATATTCATTTTTAAGTAATTATAAGAAAAAAGTTAATTTTTGCTTAATCATAACAGTGCCATATTTCCTGATGCTCTTAAACGAAAACTCCAACCACAAGTCAACTCCATTGAATATGAATAGTAGTAAGAAATGTGTCTTGAAGATCTACTCTTGATCCTTTGATGTGAAATGGTAATATCATTCAGTTATAGTGTAAGAAAAGAGTTGTGTAGGCTGAGTCTTCCTTACCCAAAATGCTTGGGACTAGATGTGTTTGGTATATCAGATTCATTTTGGATTCATACTGTTTTTTGAGGATAGAGGGAGAGGGGGGGGGGAGGGAGGTGTGGATTCCTACTAAGCGCTATGTTTGGATTTTGACCATTTCACATATCCTCAGTCTCCAGCATCACGTTTCATGCACAACACAAACAGTGAATGAATGAGATGCAAGGCTGGAGAAAGACTGAGAATCTGTGAAATACTGGGAATCAAAACACAGTGCTCAGATCAAAGCCACGCCTTCTGTCACTTCATGGATCCTCATATCTCTCTACAGCTTTGTATCTTATTCATTTACTACTAGTGTTGCATAGCGAATGCAAGTCTGGAGAAAGACTAAGGTTTTGAGAGACCTAAAATAAATAGCAGTACTATCCAGGAAATCTCTAGTCTACAAGCTGCTTGCTTCTACCTTGTGAACAAATGAGCAGGATTTCACAAGGCAGAATTGGATGGGTGGTAGCAAAAAGTTGTTGTGTCAGCTCCACTGGCTGCCTGTCCATTTCTGAGCTCAATTCATTTCTGACCTATAACGCTCTATAAGTTTCTGGCCCAACTTACTTATCCAAACACATCTGCCCTTAAGTCCCATCCCGTACTTTAATATCATCCGGGGAGGCCCTGCTCTCACTCCTGCTAACATCTCAAAGGCAGCTGGTGGGGACGAGAGACAGGGCCTTCTCGGCTCTGGCCCCCCGCCTGTGGAATGTGCTGCCAAGTGAAATTCGATTGACCCCATCCCTCCTGGCCTTCAGGAAAAAGTAAAATCTTGGCTTTGGGACCAGGCCTTTGCACAATAGCAAAATGCAGCATCTTTGACTGGAATTGGATTGGCAAGTTGATAGATGAGGATATTGCTTACTGTTTACGAGTCTGGGTTTGTGGACAGAATACTGTTTTTAACTTAATGTGTCTGTTGGTTATGTGTTTTATTTTGACTTATCTGTTACTGTTTAATTTTGTATGTTTATGGTTTTATATTGTATATTGTGGCATTGAATTGTGCCTTTGTCAGCTGCTCTGAGTCCCCCCTCGGGGGTTGAAAAGGGTGGGGTAAAAATACTGTAAATAAAATAAATAAATAAAAAGTTGAAGATTTTTGAGAGTTTCGAATTTCTGGAGAAAGGAGGCTCAACCTATATTTGATCATTTACCCTCAACTGATTGTGTGCTTCAGTATAGAGGGTTGCTCTCCAGACAACACAATGAGTGCAGTTTTCATGTTGCTGTGTCTTGCCTTGCCTTCTCATTTGCAAATTCTTTCCCAGTGGTGTCAGAATCAGTCATACATGAAGGAAGGATTTTAAGACTTGGAATTAATGCTGGGTGGAATTAATTCCCTGTGTGGAACAAAGTGTTGACTTTAGCACTCCTTATACAAATGTCAGATTCCCTTAGCATTCTTCTTTTATCACGCTCAAAGAGGGACAGCAAGATGAATGTTCACCCTCCATTTTGTTGGTTTTTAAAATCATATAGTAGATCATGCATTTGCAACAACAAGTTGCTTAGAGCTGTTTACAGTCTTAAGAAATAAACAAATGAATCAGCCAATCAGACCACACTATGAGACAAGGAACTTTGTCATATCAACAGCACCAGAAAGAAAACAAGCTGAAACCACTACAAAACTAGGAAATCACATAAAACAGTATAGTATGTGTCTGACACAGAAATTTCCAGTTGCATATTTTGAGTTATTTTCTTACAATAAACTTGTTTTCTTATCTGTGTGTTGCATTTGACAAGACATTGTAACATATGTCAAACATCGACAGTTTCCACCTGTAGTTCAAGAGAAAAGGGGATGTGCCCAATGTCCTGAAGTGATACTTGGGTTAAAGTAAGCTATATGAGCATTAGAAAATGGTGCATGTGGGAGTCAACTGTCTCGTAGAGGTGTAAAAAACAAATGGTTTTGTAGTGAGTGTCTATATTGTGGTTTCAACTGTTGAGATGTCTTAAATTGGAATACTTTAGGATTGGGCAGCATTAATTGCCAAAAATAAGGACTGGCCATTTCCTAGGTTCCTTTGTGAGTTGTCTGGCTGAAATGATATGGTAGAGTGAAAGGCATTTGTGAATATCTCTCATTCCTATGGGGAACACTGCTTTATAATTTAATCAGTAAAAGACAAACTTCAGGTAATTAAATCCTAATTCTCATGCTGCCACCTGGGGCTTTCTTTCATTCCTGGCTGGCATTCACACTCCTTGCATTTGCTGACTTCCTGCATTATAAATGGAATCTTTAGCCAGGATAACCTCAACAAAAGACGAACACAAACTATCATTTCTCACTGATCATGTTTATTTATCCTTGATTTTAGTTGATAATTATGTTTGTTCACAGCAGAAAGTTATCCCTAATGAAGTGAATTCAGCTGGCTGTTCGTAGTATCATCTGCCTCCAGTTGGATAGGGGAAAGGGTATACTTCTAATAAGCTAAGATTATTGGATCATAATTTCCAAAAAGCTTGTCATTTGGACACCTTACCTTGGCTGGCAATCTAAGGTTATCCTGAAGCTACAAGGTATTTGGAAACACAAAAAGTATTTCAATATACAACATCTTTCCCCACAATCAGGCTGAATTCCTTTCAATCAGAAATCATGGAAGTCTGCTTTACAGGTTTACCTTGACACTTGAGAGTTTGCCTATGTGGCAATGGTGTAATTAAAATATTATCTTCAATTATTGTGCATTGTAATTTTTACAAGAGACTAAGTGCTGCTCATTTATTTTCAATTTTATTTTTTTGTAACTGGGGACTTCTGATAAGACATATCTTTCATTATTAATTAATGGCAGATAACTAAACAATTAGGGGAAATCTAACCACTTTTTCCTGTAGTTATTAGTATTAGGTTACAGATAGTAGGCAAAGTCAATTTGCTTTGAGGTTATTCTAGACTTTTGTTATCTTATATCTAAATTAGTATACCTGTATTTTGTATGGAAGTAGGGGACATGGGTGCTTCAGTTCAGTTTCAGTTTACTTTTATTTCAGCTTGAACTGGATGCTCATTTTGTCTGTTTTGTGGTCTGAGGTCTGGATGTTGCTCTTGTTCGTTGTTAAAAACACAACAAACCTACATGTCAAGAAATCCACCTTGGTTGACATTATTTGTAATAGTAGAAGGGATTAGTAAAGTGTTCTGGCCCAAAGGTATAGCCGATGAAGCCCAGGTATCCTCTTCTTTTTTATGAATTAGAAAAGGATCATATAATTGTTTCTCTTCCTTATAATAACTATAAACCTGTCCTTTTCATAAGTCAAAGAACCTGTATTTTAGCCTATTATCATTGAAATATATGCATTAACCTAAATCCAGTGTTGCATTGATGCTCCAGTGCCAGTCTCCCTTCCTTCACCTGAGGACTATAGTTTCTCAATGTGTTGAAGCAGGTTTATCAGCTAAATAAGAGGAGGGTACAGTGAGAGGTCTGATCACCCTCTCTATTTCTTTGTTTGTTATTTAAAGTATATACTGTATATCTACTCTTCATCCACAAAAAGCAGCTTACAAAGCATTTATTTGCCCTCAGGATTACAATTGGCTGATGGAAGCAGTTTTGTTAGCAATAAGCACTAAAATTCTCCCTCTTAGATTTAGTCAATTGATAAAGTACAACAATATTTTAAATTCAAATGATTTTTATACTTCTAAACAATTCACTTTGTCATGCATGTGTGCTTTCATGGCTTAATATCCTCAAATGTTAATGAATGTTAGGCAATATCATTACATGGCTAAGACTTTCAAAGCACAATGGATGACATAAAGCAAAGATTCATGATCAGTTGAAGCTACTGCTTTAAGCATCTTACAGGACTCAAGATAGCAGGTCACCATCAAAATTATTAAAAACACACAAGTGTAACCAGGGAGATGAAGCTCAACCATTTTATTAGCAACTTGCTTCTCTCAGCTTAAACATAGATATCTTAAACTGTTTTTGCTGTGATTGGGTGGTATTTGAAAGTGTGAGGGTAGTCATTATGGCATTTATCATGAAAACCAAGTCCAGTAAATTGAGAAAATGCAAGAAAGGCAAGATGGTGGTGCTGCCCTGTGTGAACAGTGGGGGCAGTTTTACACCAGAACTGGCCCTAACTGTTCAAACACACAACAAACTGTGGGGCTGCTTCAGAGCTTAAATAATTCCAAAGCATCATGTAAATATCAAGGAGTCAATTCTCATCCACTTCAGGGTATAGTGCCCATGTGGATAAGTCCCGTATTTCAAGTGAGTAACCTAGGTCTAAGGTGGAAAACTATGTTGGAGGGCAGGATTATTTTTTATTGCCATCACTCCTCAGTAATTGTGTGACTAAAGCAAATTGCAACAAAACTAGAAATGACATCATGCCACTTAGACCTACAAATGGTTGTTGGAAATTTTTCAGAAGTTGAGAAGATACATGGTGTAGTGGGAAGCAAATTAACTGATGTGGCTTGATTGATTTGTGTTTTGGGGGGAATTGTTTACAACTGGGAATGTGGCGCAGCTGGCTAAGTGTCAGCTGCATAAGATCTCTCTGACCAGTAGGTCATGAGTTTGAGGCCTGCCCGGGTCGAGGTGGGTGTTTGACCTTAAGTGTAGCCTGCTGCCGACCTTTGCAGCCCGAAAGACAGTTGCATTTGTCAAGTAGGAGATAAAGGTACTACATTAAAGTGGGGAGGCAAATTTTGACTGGTTTATGAGGCCATTAAAGAACTTCAGGAATCGCTGAGGAATGTGGAAGAAACAACAAAGGGATGCTGGAAAACGCTGAGAGATGAGGAGTGGCCAGAAGTTTGCCTCTGTTTGTCTATATATGTCTATATATATCTATATATGTCTATACAGTATATGTTGTCTATTTATGTTGAACTGCAGGAATTGTCTGCAAGTATGTGTACTGTAATCCGCTCTGAGTCCCCTTCGGGGTGAGAAGTGCGGAATATAAATAAAGTAAATAAATAAATAATAAACCCAAATGTTTTATATTGGGATGTCTTGGGGATTTGGGGGGACCTGGGGATATTTGGTGGGCTGGGGAGGTGGATGCGAACAGAAACTTTAAAACTTTTCTGTTAGTCTGAGAAGAGGGTATTTATGTTAATACCGCACCTTTAATGCACAGAATCAATGAGATCTCTCATGTTATTTCTTATGGAGGGCACTGGAAAATCCTAGTTTCATTCCACATAAAATACCAATTCTTCACATCCAGTACAGAGGAATTTATATGCATGGAAACTCATTTATTTATTTATTTTACATCATTTATATTCCACCCTTCTCACCCTGCAGGGGACTCAGGGCGGATCACAATGCACATATACAGACAAACATTCAATGCCATTTGACATACAACATATAATTGTGTATTTCCTGGAGAGTTTATGGCCTCATAGATCAGTTAAATTTAGCCTCCCCACACAAGTGGTACCTAAATTTCCTACTTGACAGATGCAACTGTCTTTCGGGTTGCAAAAAGAAAAAATAAAACTGTCTCAAAGGTGCTGATAAATTCCTCCTTCACCTCATCTCCTTTTGATCCTACAGTGGACTTGAGAACTACTATAATTTTCACATATTTTAATTTGTTCTTTGCTTCTCCTGCATTTATAGATGATAGATGTTTAACTAAAGAGATTAAGAAATCTGGTGCTTGGTGAGACAAACCTTTTTTTTCTTCCATTACAATATTGCACTTTTTCAATGTTATCAGTCTTAAAATAGGATATTTACTGCAAAAAAAATCATTCCAAAGAGCAAAACTGATGGAAGTTACTGCTACTCTTTCGCCTTCAGAGATGTTTATTTCCTCCACAATCTATTTCAAAGCAGTTTTTAAGGCCCACAGTGCTAAATCAGGGAAATAAGTCAGCAGGAACAATCATTTACCACCAATGACAATACAGGTTTTGAAAAATCTCTGTTATGGTGTATCATCCCTGTTATTCTGCATCAGTGATTCTTAACTGTTAGAGCTTAACAGATAATAGATGATATTTCTACTGGATTACATGAAATATTACTTAGAATTTTCTGCACATATTTCATTTCTCAGTAATGTGCATACGATTTATTGCAGATTTCCAGTAAGCAGTGAGTAGAGCTATCACAAAGCACAGGCTACCAGTAGTTTAATATGTGAATAGAGATGTTGCTGCTGAAGATGCTCAGTGTTAAAAACAAATAGAGATGCAGTGGTAGATATAGTCCTTATCTTGTTGTACAAGTTACTGAATAAACAAACAAAACATCTTTTTTTAAAAATTCCTCCTGTATTTAAGATGTTTCTCCGGCTCTGAGCCCAATTGCATTGGCTTTTTGTACAGTCTTTGAGATTTTGGTTTATAACCTATTCCGCAGCCTTTGGCAATTTTAAAGTTGAATCAAGTCACAAAAACTTAAATTATTTATCCATTGTTTTGATCCCTTAAAACCTTGATTATGAAGATTTTATTCCAAAGATAAAAGTTTTATTCAAGGAATGGCATATTATCAATAAAGAATCTGTCATATGATTTGTACTTTCCATTCAACAAAACAGCAAGATGGAAATACTTCTCTCACCAGAAGGACCTACAAATCTTCAAGAAGCTATGTTGCTAGCAGCATGGTAGGAATGTATAATTGCATTTTGAATTCACAGAAAGATTCTTTGCAATTCTATGAATATATCAGTGTATTTTCGTCTTAGAAGACAGTTGAAATGTGTATATAGTTGCCTGGAGTGACTTAATAATATGCAGTTGTATTTTTACGTCTTGTAGTCAAAACTAAACAGCAAATTTCTTTTTTTTTCTGAGTAGCTCCTTGGACAACAGAATAATATGTTCTTTTGAAACATGAAAACATAATGTCTTTGTCTTGTCATGTTTATATCAATATATCTACCAAAGAGGAATTATGGGAGTTCAGAGTCCTTTCATTCTATGTTTTATTTTAACGTGCTGCTTTCCTCCTTATCAAAGACTGATATTAAACTTCTAGAAGTAATATCTCTGGGTTTTTTTCAGCTCATATAAGTTATATGAGCTGAATATACTACATTTAAATATACTACATTTAAAATAAGGTATTCTGATTAACTCTGGAAGCATGTACCCTATTATCAGTATTAGTGTAGATACTTTTTTGTGTGTAGTCACTTTGAAAGCAACTATGTAAACCACCTTAGAGCTATAGTGTAAAGGTGAATGGACACAATATTTTATTGAAATGTGTATTTGCTGTGTTACTAAGGACTTTATTGCGCAAAGGAGGCAAACCGGCATCAAAGCAGGATGATGTGCAATCTTGCCTTGGTCTACTTATCTAGCTGGTTCAATGAGACCATTTTGCTTTTGTACTGGCATCTCCCCTATGTCTTTTCCCCACTTACAGTGATCTGAACTAAATGCCATCACTACAACTTGTGGCAGTGAATCCCATAAAGATCATGCCCTTAATCTACTTCACTGCCAAATAACTTCATAGGGTGATCTTGAGTTCCGGTATTTATGGAAGAGGAAATATATTTCCCTGTGTATAATGTATAAATCTAAGTAATATATTTTGGTGTCATCATTTTTTATCAAAAGGTATGAAACTACTAGTATTGCAACTGAAGTTTCCCCTTCTGAACTTCTTTTTTTACTCTGTTTGTAATTAAAAATAAGCTATACTAGCAGGGAGATGAAATTGATTACTTTTAGCACATGTTTCTGTAACGATACTGTCCCGGAGTGCTGAGATTTGCTTATAGCAAACAGTTGTAACCAGTGGTCAAGGATATGGTACTGGTCTCTGGCACATTGGAAAATAACCCCCCTCCCCCCAATCAGAAAGCCCAGGAAGCACTGATGCAAAATACTATCACTTGGGGATGAGGTATTGCATGTCATGAAAGTTATGGTGCTTTGTGGCTTCTTACTTATGTTGAAATAACACAGAAGTTAAATATAAAATTTGACACCCTGGTTTACAAATAATGGAAGTCTTGTGTATTAACCATTTATAACATGGATGCCAGTAGGCATAAGAGACTGACAAATGTGTTGTTCTGTTTGTTTTTTAAAAAGTTTTAAAACAAGGCACACTACATCCATTAATGCGCATAGTGAGTAATGTTGAAGGCAGCATTTCCCTGCAGGTAGTAAACCTGCAACAGTCACATGGTTGTGTGTGTAATCCTGGTTTATATAATTATCCCGAGCCAGCTCTGTAAAGAAGGAAGGTGAAATCATGACATTATGCAGGGGGGAATACAAGACCCAGATTGGTTTCTTCAGTCACCCATACTTCCTGAAAAACGTTAAACAACATTGCTTCCAGATACTTTTTTTTTGGTATACCAGTACAATGTTCTCTCACTTATTGCTGGGGTTAAGAACATAAGAACATAAGAAGAGCCATGCTGAATCGGGCCTCAGCCCATCTAGTCCAGCATTCTGTGTAACACAGTGGCCCACTAGTTGTACACAGGGATCTCTAGAAAAGGGCAAAACCCTCACCTGTGATGTACCCGGGAAAATATCAACACAGAGGTGGCACTTGGATATTTCAGTAACTACTGATTCCAGGTTTTCCAGGACCTCCCCTAATAATTGAAAAACAGTGATGTAGGGATACTCTATATTTTTTCTAAGTTTTTCCATGATATATATTTTAAAGTAATATTTTTGAAATTTGCAAAACAGCGAGTCCACAATAAGCGAACCACAAAGTAGCGAGGGAACACTGTACTTTCAAGCATACAGCAATTGGCAAACACTGTTGTACAATAATTGATACAAATGCCAAATTGATACAAATTAGGCTAGGTCCCCAATCAGTTTGAATGAAAATGATTTGTAATATTTGGTGGTCCGTTTCGTAAAATCTCTGAAAACAGAACGTGTAGGAAAGAACTAAAATGCTCGTCAAAAACTGATTAAGAGAGCCAGATTTTATCCATTTCTTTTTGGAAAGTTTCCGAGGCTCCTCCTCCAGAGAGGGCCCTGCTGGGAGCTCAGTTTCACAGCAGCACTTGCATGGAGCAGCACTTGCATGGAGCACTAGCAAAGTCTCTGAGTTCCTCTTGGAGCATGATAGAAGTTGAAGTTTTTCTCTCTCTCTGTTTTTCAGCAAATAAAAATCCTGGTTGTGTCCCTGCTCTGATTGGCTGAGAATGGACACAATTGGCATCTACTATTCCCAGAACCCACAATTGAGCTTTGTCTTATTTTTAAAAATGTTATGGTTGAAACTTAAAATCATTCCAAAAAATTCAGTAGATTGGTGAATTGTTTTGGAACTTGGCAGGCCTGCAGTTGTAAATGGGGGTCTAAAACCGAGGGACGTTTCATGCAGATATACATTAAAATGACTGAGGATTGAGCCTTTAAAGTTATAGCCAATGGGTTGAATCTTTGCCGAATGGAAACAGCATGTTGCACCTTAGACCTGAAGGACCCCTCAGTAAACCACTTGAGACCAGCCGTGATTAAATGCTTTATTTAGAATAAATGAAAAGAAGCAAAGAGATAGAAATATAGTCCTTTGATGCTCTCAGCATCTAGTATTGCAATGCAATAGTCCAAAGAGTAAAAGGTTCAATGAATTAGGAAAATAGTCCTGATGCCCCAATGGGCTAAATCCTGGATAAGTCTCTGGCAACAAAGGCTTGGCAAATACTTGAGTACGAAGGCTTGAAGGCCCACCAGCCCAGGCTGGAACTTGGCGAGGCAAAAACTGAACATTGGCACGAGATACCGCACATTTCTGGGTCTTAACTTAAATAGCCCCCACCAGGTTTTGATCCTTACGACGCAAGCTGTGTCGGAACTGGTTCTCATGGACAGATCTCCGGTTGGGCTTTCTCATGCCTCCCGCATCAGGATGGTATGTCAACTCATTAGTGATTGCACCTGGATGGAAGGGAGGCAACCCGACTCTGCCTTTCCCTCGCTTCTTATCCGCCCGGGATGGAGCTATGCTGCCCATGTCCTTGAACGTTGGTTGAACTAGAGGCCTCTGCAGAGGTTTGCTTTCTGGCCTAGCTAAAGTCTTGAGTTTAACATGGCTGTGGTCTTGCTTGGAGTCAGGCTGGGGCATGACACAGCAACACTCCTCCTGATTCAAGTAAGTTCCCAGTAAATAGAATAATGAGTGGTTAGTTGAAAATGGACCCCAAAATGGCATGCCTTTTTGCCAAATTGCACACCTCAAGTATAAATGCCAATACAAAAGGCAATTTGATGTTGCCTTTAAGTACTTGAAATGAAACAATGTACTCGGTACAACATTTTTGTGATAAAGATGTGCTGAAGTACCAAACTTAAGTGTGCCCTTCCCCAAGACAGGTGTTAGAACTTTTGCTTGTTTTCAAGTAGAGTGTGTGGGAAACTCTTTTTGCTTACTATTGTCACCACTTGTGCTAATCTTCCAGTTACCTGCTACCAGAGACACTACCGTCAATAACTGTACCTCAGTGTCATGACCCCCCAAAGATGTATTTATAAAGAAAAAGAATTAATTTAACAAAAAATAATAATGAAACTATTCACAACTGTTTGTTATTCAAATGTGTGTGGATGCAGTACAGTATTTGAGTTTAGTTCTAACTGTTATTCATACACTTGTATACTGATTATAGTTCACCTTTCTTAAACTCACTTCACAGAGTCTCTCTCATCTCCTATGAAGCTGATCCCTGCCTGTTCTGACTCTTCTCTTATCAATTCTAATGGGCTAATTCATATCTCTGACTGTCATACTCACTAGCCTTTCAAAAATCCCACTGAAATGCTCAACCATTCAGTAGTTATCTGCACCATTCCATGCTGTCATCTTCAGTTACCTTATTTCATTGTTTGTACTCACAATCCCTGTTACTTTATGTTTATCTTATCTTATTTCATAATCACAATACATATAATTTCATACCCATAATACATACACATACCAATATGCTATGTACTTTTCTATAATGTAAAAACAGCATATATACAAAAGTCCAGAGAATCACAGTACACAGTAGACCAATGTTTCTCAACCGCTGTCACGCAGCACACTAGTGTGCCATGACGGACCTCCTGCTGTGCCGCGAGAAAAGCTCTCTGCCCCCTTTCCTTCCCCCCTCCTCCTGCCAAACTCCTGCTGCTTGGGGGAGGAGGAGGAAGGGCCAGGTGGCGGCAAAGAAAAAGAAGAAGGGGCCGGGGCACAGCCTCCTTTGGCCGTTTCCCCAACCAGCCTCCAATCCACCATGATTGCTGTAGCCTTGCTGTAGCCGCGCGGAAGAGGAGCCCCAACCACTGAAGCCCGTCCACCACTCATGCTCCTCCTCTGTGGGATAGCTGAAGCTGGGGAGAGGGGGCGGGGCATGGCGGGGCCTGGCTCCACCCCCTCCCCCGGCTTTGGCACTCCCAGCAGCTGCTCCAGCCTTGAGGGGGCAATGCCAAGCCAGCATTGTGCTGGCTCTGCCACCGCTGTCTTGGCATTGCCCCCTCAAGGCTGGAGAAGCTGTGGGATAGCTAAAGCCAGGGAGGGATTGGGGCATGGCGTGGCCTGGCTCCGCCCTCTCCCCCACCTTGGCACTCCCAGCAGCTGCTCCAGCCTTGAGGGGCAATGCCAAGCCAGCATTGTGCTGGCTCTGCCACCGCTGGCTTGGCATTGCCCCCTCAAGGCTTTGAAGCACTGAAGCCAGGGGGCAGGGCATGGCTGGCTCTGCCCCCTCCCCGCAGGCCACCAGCAGCTGTTCCCACCATCCCCCAGCCGTTCGTTACTGTGTTAGAGTGTAATTTTGTGTCATTTTGGTTGGTGGTGTGCCCCTGGATTTTTTTAATGTTAAAAGTGTGCCGCGGTTCAAAAAAGTTTGGGAAACACTGCAATAGACCATCCATTTGCCACAAATTAAAATAAAATGAATGGACTGCTTTGCATAATACTTATTATAGACATATAAGCAATAATTACAGTACAGTTTATAGTTAACAGGTAGAGTGGAAAATGTGGAAGAAGGAAAGGATGTGTTTTTTTAAGGTCTTGGATAGATGGAAGAAATGTCAGGTCTAGAGGAAAAGGAGCTTGCAGCAGGTCATTTGCCTGAAAAAAAGATGGGAGAAAAGACTCAGATGAGAGTTAGAGAGAGCCGAAGAAGAGAGCAAGGTTGTGAGAAGAAATGAGGTGTATCAGAGAGAGTGAGCGAAATGAACCAAGAAGTTAAGCTTTTGCATCACTAGTTACACACGCAAACCTACCCACATTTATATAGAAAAGCTTGCTTTATCTCATTCAAGTCTGAAAGCCTATCCAGGAGAAACTGCATAGATGGGTGAAGATCAATGCACAGTCCCCCAGTTTGGTTCTACCGTAGTAGGACGATCTTCTTCCCCACACAATTCAAGTAATCAACTAAGCCTTTCTTTAAACACTTTTCATTCATTGGCCTTTTGTCAAGCTAAATTATTGTTCCCATTATCATGGATCCCAGGTGCTTACAGGCACCCCAAGTTGCTGTTTTGCATGTTCTTTCTCAGATGCTTGAGAGAGCGGTTTCCAACCTGACCACATTTTGTATCACAGGCTCTTAGGTTGACCTCTGTGTTTTAAACTGTTGGTCTATTGGTTAGATCATTCTCTATTTTGTCAGGGTTCCCAGGATATGCAGTCATTCATTTTTTTCTACAAACACACACATTCACAGACTCAAATTAGAATTTCAGAGGTGATAGTTGAGATGCTTTACTTCTTATGAACTATTAGCCCTTTGTGATTAATATTTGCCATAAAAGTACACAGGATATGCTAACTAGGATGTTAACTGGCTTCACACATGTCCAAAAGTCAAAAATAAGAAATTGCAAAAGTATAAATTAATACTGTTTTTGTTAACTTTATTTTTATCCTGCTTTTCCTCCAAGACTGTAATTCAACGCAGCTTACACATTTAAAATATTATAATTAAAAATCTTTATATAAGTATAATTGAAAATTTATACAAAAGGTCAACATTAAAACTGTGTTTTCAGTGAATCGATACCAAATTAATCCTCCAACAAACATAGATTCTAGGCTTGGTTTAGAATCCTAAAATGCAATTCTAAAATCAAATGGGGGGGATTTTTTTTGATTAGTATATCAAATACTTACAAATTTTTTTGCAAAAAGTGCTAAATGTAAACTAAATACTTACGAAATTCTAAATTGGTTCTAAAGTCAAAAACAGTCAAAAATCAATGGGGGGAACATTCCCCTTCAACTGTAGATGTATAACATAAATATAAGAGCTAGCTACTAGCTCTCAGTACAATTGTGACCTTCTCTACCCTCCTCTTTCATTCCTTCCTTAGCTCTTTGGTTCCACATCCCTTCTTTTCGCTTTCCTTCCTTCCCTCCCCTTTCTCTACTTTTTCCTTTGTCTCCTACGCTATCACTTTCTGTCCTTATCGTCTTCTCTCCTTCCTGTCAGTTCTCCCCTATCTTTATTCTATGTGTGTCTTTAATTTGTTATGGGTTTATGTCAGCTCCCTTCTATGCTAAAGCCAAAGAGCCGGTGCTGCCCATAGACACCTCCCAGGCCATTTGGCCTGCTAGCCTGCACAGCTCACCTCTCTTCTCAAGCCCAAGAATGCCAAGAATGCCTGTAATGCCTTCTCCTCCTTCAACATCTCCACTGGCTTTGCTGAAAGGGTTACCGTACCGGCAGACCAATCGCAGCCAAACACTCCTCCTCGAGACCAGTTTCCACCAACAATGCCAATAATGCCCCGGGATAACTTCACCAGTTGGCCTGCCATTGGAAGGCCCACAGGAACTCCCATGCTTATCTGCCTTTGAATTCTCCGCTGCCCTTGCTCCAATGGTTCACGGAGGACCAATCACAGCCAAACACTTCTCCCCCTGAACAATCTCCACCAAGAATGGCAAGAAAGCCTGTAATGTCACTGGGGGAACAAGTTAACCCCCACGATTAATCAGCCTGTTGGCTTTGCATTGGAAGCCCCTAGGGCTTCCTTCCTACACCTGCACCTTTAATTTAAAGACCCTGGGGTCCCCCAGGACAGAACGTCGGGCTACGATTGGAATCCCCTCGGGCCTCCCTCCTCCTCCTGCTTCTCCTTCCCACGCTTTCTGCACCTTCAATATTTCTGCCGACCGTGCTGTAAGGGTTACTGGTGCCGGTGGACCAATCGCAGCCAAACACCCCTCCCCGTGAGCAATCTCCACCTACAATGCCAATAATGCCTCTAATGCCCCAGGGGGAACAAGTTATCCCCCAGCTTTAATCAGCCGGTTGGCTTTGGCACCGAAGCCCCTTGGGCTTCCTTCCTACACCTGCACCCGCACCTTTACTTAAAGGCCAAGGCTCCACATTTTCTCTGCTAGCCAAGTCGAACTTGAAAGTTTATCAGGAACGGATTCCCTTTTTTCAAAGTGCACTGCCTAAGT